>JANCRA010000021.1:15953030-16616996 GCA_024362935.1 Setophaga petechia
GAAAAATCCCTGATTTTCCTTTGTTCTGTGCTCTTTGTTGTGTTTCCATGCAGTCCTTTCCCCTTTGGAGATGACATGGATGGGAAATGGCTCATTGTAGCAACAGGAGACAACAACAATTGCATCAGGGTAAAGCAAACATCAAAGCACAGTCCACGCCAAAGAGCTGGGGGAAAAATTCAAATGTGATACTCTGACGTGCTGAAGTCCAGCTTGGGAGGGTTTTGGCAACACAAAAATGAAGTGCAAGCAGTTACCATCTTCCAAACCTTGTTTGTCTTGGTGTTTCTGTGGAGCAGCCTGGGCTGAGACACCACGGACCTGCAGCCTCCCCTCGTTCCCTCTGCCTGTGACAGTCCTGAGGCCCCTGCACAGCCAGGGTCAACTGGATGGAATTGTTGAAAAAAAGCAGCTCTGAAAGACTGAACCAAACTGAACCTGTCTTTCACTAAGCACTAATTAACTGTCTGACAGCCCACGGATAAAAATCAGAGTGCTTATTGTTGATGTTTATTTTCACTTTAATAAGGAATTGCTGTAGGTAGCCAGCCTGATTAAGTATTTTAACAACTCCCTTCTGAAGGTAATTAAGTTCTGCAGTGAAATGTAAGGAATTTGGCATCAAAAAACCATTAAGCAGGCAGATATTTTAAATGAATAAACAAACACAACTCTTTCCAACACACACATTCTGCTTTCTCATGATTTACATAACGCAAATGACTTTGACAACATCTTTATATTCTGTTTATCTTAAAATACTGCTGAGCCAAAAAAATCTGCATACTGTGTTTCTGCAGCTCAACCTCTGACCCACTGGAGAGTTCTGCAGGCTACAGAGCAATAAAAGTTGCCACTGTGGGTGAAGAGCCCATGGCAAGGAGCAATCACTGCTCTTAAAGGCACTGAACATGCCACATCTACGTGTATGCATTGAGTTCCTTAAATGTTTATCCAGATTTATATGTGAATAATGGAGACCACATGCTATAAGTACTTAGGCTGTCTTTAAGCAGGAACATCCACACTTCCACAGTTGGAAAGCTCTGCTTTTTAACTTCTGAGAGAGACCCAAGTGGGTTGCTGTGCTGACATAGTAAGCACAAGAAAACTGGCTTTGAGCACAGACTGACAATACAAATGAAACAAAAAGAGATATTCCTGTTATTTAAGTGTTGATGTCAACAGTGTCACCCACTTCTACCTGCAATAGCAGAGAACAAGGAAAAGGAGCCTTGTTCACTGCAGGAACCCCAAAAACTGAAAATGACCTCACAGGGTCTGGTGGCCTTTCACAAAGGTGAGTGTTTGTCAGGGAATGTTCTTTACCAGGGAGTGTTCTCTCTGCCCCTGGAAGTCAGTGTCTCCAAACACACCACGGCCATTTAATCTTTGAGCAAAGGCACACTGGCAAACAGAAATGGTGCATGTGAGCCCTGGTGCCATCTACACATCCTGCTGTCCATGGAAAGGCTTGCTGGGGAGTGAATTCTCACTTCAGACCGCTTCCCCCCAACGCCAAGGTTTTGTGGCTCTGTTGTGAAGCCCAGAATACAAGTTATGGTTCCCTGTGCCAGCCACGGCAATTGGGTCAGCCCCAGTACTCAGCAAAGGAGCTTTTCCCCTGTGTGGGATTGCTGAATGTCCCTCTGGGCAGGAGGGTCACTCAGGGGTTGAGCTGCAGCAGGCTGTGTCACATCACTGCTGGTGACAGCTTGCAGCACGCTCAGCTCCACTGACACAGCGTCTGTACCTCCGTGGAGCGAGGAACGGGTTATGCTGATTTTTATTTATCATTTAATAAGGCCATTTAATATAGTCAAAGTAAAAACGTGTTTTAATAGTTCTTATGGTAAGGGTTGTGTTTTATTGTTTCATAGTTCCACGTCAGTTTTATTAGTCAGTTAAGAAGTCACAGTTTCTAAGGACTGATATTTATTTTATTGCTGTGGGATAGACAGCATTAAACACGTGTGTTAAGTGCATTAATTGGAAGCACTTTAAAATACTTTAAATGTATCAACAGGCTTTCAGGTACGACACCTGATTGATTTGAAATTTCCCAAAAGATGTTAATTTGGTAAATGTAGCTGCTCCCAACATAAATAAACTCAGGGCCGATGGCAGGTCACTGCGGATGGTGTGAGCCGCAGGCAGCGCAGCCCCGGCTCCCAGGGCGCCGAGCGAGCCTCCCTTCGCCGGACAGCCAAGCTCCATTCCTTGTTGGACTGCTCCATCTCCTGGCGAGCTGAAATTCACCTTCCCACCGCCGGGACAGGGGGAGATCGCTGCTAACGGCACCGCGCTCCTCCTGCCGCGATTGCCCGGGACACCTGGAGCCCGCCCGCAGCGGGGGCAGCGCCGGGGACAGCGCCCCGGGGCCGGGGGAGCCGCGCCGTGCCGAGGTGGATCCCCGCTATCCCGGGTTGGATACTTATTGGGATAAGGGTGGGAAGGAGAAGACAGAACACTAGCGCTGCAGGTAGCTAGCAGATCCCCGCCGTCCCGGGATGGATCCCCGCCATGCCCGGTACATCCCCGCCGTGCCCGGTACATCCCCGCCATGCCCGGTACATCCCCGCCGTCCCGGGATGGATCCCCGCCATGCCCGGTACATCCCCGCCATGCCCGGTACATCCCCGCCGTCCCGGGATGGATCCCCGCCGTGCCCGGTACATCCCCGCCGTCCCGGGATGGATCCCCGCCATGCCCGGTACATCCCCGCCGTGCCCGGTACATCCCCGCCGTGCCCGGTACATCCCCGCCGTCCCGGGATGGATCCCCGCCATGCCCGGTACATCCCCGCCGTGCCCGGTACATCCCCGCCATGCCCGGTACATCCCCGCCGTCCCGGGATGGATCCCCGCCGTGCCCGGTACATCCCCGCCATGCCCGGTACATCCCCGCCGTGCCCGGTACATCCCCGCCATGCCCGGTACATCCCCGCCGTCCCGGGATGGATCCCCGCCATGCCCGGTACATCCCCGCCGTGCCCGGTACATCCCCGCCATGCCCGGTACATCCCCGCCGTCCCGGGATGGATCCCCGCCGTCCCGGGATGGATCCCCGCGGGCACGGCCGCAAGGGGCGGGGCTGCAAGGGGCGGGGCCGCGAGGGCGGAGCGAGCGCCGTCCTTCGGCTCCCTTCGGCACTCTCCGGCAGCTCTCGCCAGCCAATCGGCGCCGCGGGCGCCTTCCCGCCTCGCCCCGCTGTCGCGTGCCGTGCGGGCCTGGTGCTGAGGGCGCGGCGGGGCTGGCGCTGTCCCGGCGCTGTCCCGGGCCCGGCCTGCGGTAGCGGCGGCGGCTCCAGCGGGGACAGAACCGTGCGGGGGCTCGGGGAGGGCGGCTGGCTGTGTGCGGGCGGCTAGGAGCAGTGTCCCCGTCCGGCCCGAGGGCAGGCGGAGGTGAGGCCGCGGCCCGGTGCGGCTCTGGTGGGGTTTTGGCTCCACAGGCTGCGCGAGGCGGGCCGGGAAGGCGGCCCGGGCCCGGGCCGGGGTTGGGAGTGCGGGAGATGGGCAGGGCCGGGCCGGGCGGGACCGAGCAGGCCGCAGCGCCGGCACGTGCTCTGGAGAAGGCAGCTCTGACCCTGGGGTAAGGGACCGAGCCGGCCTGAGCCCAGCCTCCGGGGGAGCGCGGGGGGAACGTCCGAGGGCCCCGGGTTACCTCGGCTGAGGCCGCAGCTCTGACTGACTCACAGCTCCAGCCTTGAGGCGGCCTGTGCCCGTCCCTGCGAACCTGACCGAAAGAAGGGCCTTGCCCACGCTCCCCTGGTGGCTCTGTCAGTGTGGAGATCCCCGAGCAGAGAATTCGGCAGGGATGGGTGTGTTCTGCTGAGCCAGTTGAGATCAGAGCAGGGCAGATGGTCTAGTGCTGCTCATAGTATTTATTGGAATAAGGATGGGAAGATAGAACACTAATGCTGTAGGTTGCTTGTTTTAGAAGATGACTGGAAGAGCTAGAGCCAGAGGAAGGCCTCCCAGACAGATACCTTCTCCTGCTGCCGTAGGAGATGCACCTGTGAGTTGGTTTTCTTTTTTCTTTCTTTACCAGGATTTGGGAGTCATACCTCACCTACTTCCTATTTCAGTATCAGGCAGATGTGTTCTATGTTTTATGTGTGTATGCATATATTCTGCTGGGTGTACAGTTAATACAGCTCTGTTTTATTAAAGACATTTTATTAAGTTTCCAGTAACATGAAACTGAACTGTGGGATTGCTCGTGGCTTAAGATTGCTGTTCTTCCAGCCACAACACTTTTTGATGTAACTTATTCATTAGCCACTAAAATTACAAAATACATTTTTATAGAGTAACTAGTCAGTTACTTGAGGTATCAGAGGGATTGTAGAAGATGAGAAGTCCAGGAACATTAGCTATTCGTTAAATGAATGGTAACTTTAAAAGTTTCCACAGTCCAGTAATTTTGAGTTTCAGGTGTAGAACAGTAACTCTGCTACTTAGCATAGGACAGAAGGGGTTTAAATGTCCATAACATGAATGTACCTGAGAGGGTTAGAATGTGCAGCCCTTGTGCCTGGAGCGTGTGGGTTCTCTCCTCAGTGAGCGCTCTGTGTTTTCCCAGTGGCAGGTCCAGCAGGGCATGCTGGGCCCGCTGCGCGGCCGGCGGCACCCGCAGCAGCAGCAGCAGCAGCAGCTCCAGCACCCTCAGCAGCTCCAGCACCCTCAGCAGCTCCAGCAGCTCCATGTTCCTCCAGCACAGTCAGAAGAGCCCGGGGGCCACGGGCACCTGCGCGGCTGTGAGGCCCCTCTGCAGGAGAGGAGGCCAGAAGGTCAGAAGGGCTGGGAAATGCAGTGTGCTCCACAAGAGCACCTGTTCTGGAGAGAGTACAGGCATCCTTTAGAATGCCTGTATATAGAATTGAGGCATCCTTTAGACTGTATTCATCTTTTTTTTCTTTTCAAAATGAGTTTTGTTACTGAGGTTTGGAAGATGTTTGCTACATAGCAAAAGCTGAAATTTAACATTTTGTGATTACTCTTAAATTTGTCTTAATACCTTTCAAGATTTAATTGCATTATATATTTTTATTTGTTAATATGTGGTAGTATATGTGTTATTTATTGCTTAATTGTGATTCCTGAATTTTAAACAATAGGGGTACAGGTTTCCTCAGGACTCCAGGATTTGTGTCTGAGAGATAGGGGTGGACGTCGCAGAGATTTCCATGACCTCGGGGTAAACACTCGGCAAACCATGGTGCACGTTCAAGAATCCAAAACTGGTATGTTTAAATTAGACTGTAGACATGTAAGCAGTTTGAAATGGAGGACTTTATTTCTGCTCTTCATTTCCCCTAAAGAGCCAAGAAAAAAAAATCTTCAGAGTGTATTAGAAAAAGATAAGAAGTTGTTGCTGGTACCTGAAGAGGACGACGGAGTGTTGTCCTGGCAGCTGAAGGCTGTACAGAAAGCTCCAGAGGGCGGATGAGTGTCTGATAACTGCGAGCTGTAGCTCACGGGGTTAGAGCAGATCAGGAACACCACTGACCTCTAATCTTTGCGTGCCACAGCTTAAAAAACTGTTGAATGGCTGTGAAATGGTAACATTCTGTAACTGTTACCACGTTGGCTCTCATTTCAGGTTTTTCAGGAAAAATGATCAAGCTGACCACCAACCACTTCCGCCTGACGTCGCGGCCGCAGTGGGCGCTGTACCAGTACCACGTGGGCTACAGCCCCGAGATGGAGGCACGGCGCCTGCGCTCCGCCCTGCTCTTCCAGCACGAGGAGACCATCGGCAAGACACATGCCTTCGATGGCTCCATCCTGTTCCTGCCAAAGAAACTGGAGAGCAAGGTGTGATACCAGAATGCCGTTTGGTTTTTTATCGTCACTTGCAGTTTGTTCTCGTTTCTCACTAGCTAGGTGAGGTTAGGGAATTGATGTCCCACAAGCAGTGTATTGAATCAGTCAATATAAGCTAATTTGTTGTGTAGAGAAATTTGGTAATAAACTTCTGGTTCTAATGGTTAATTTCTAGAATCACCCTCTGCACAGAAGTGATAGTGTTTCTATCACAGTCAGTGTTTCTCCTTTTGTTTCCTTTGTACTTAGATCTTTTCATACCTTCTGTATTTTATCACCCCACATAATTGAAAGGGTGGATGAGCTGGGTGTATGTGGCAAGGTTTTGGTAGCTGGAGGGGTCAGGGTGGCTCCTATGGGAAGGGATCAGGGTCAGCCCTGTGTTGTACAGTCATTGCCAGCCAGATTCAGAATGGACCCATCACAGGCTAAAGCTGAGCCCATCAGCAAAGTTGTTGGCACCTCTATGTATTTAAAAAACAGGGAAGAATTGCAGAGCAAAGAAAGATCTGAGAAGAAAGGAGCACCAGGGGGAAAACACCTGTGTACTGGTGGTAATCCCTGCCCTCTGTGCCGTGTGCCACTCCTTCACTGCAGGGACTGGGTGTAGCCAGTGCTGTTCACAGAGGGGCCAGAGGAGTCTGGAGTGAAGCTGAGCTTGGAAAGGGAGAGGGGAAGAAGTTTTCACTGTGTGTGCTAATCTTTGTCTTTTTGCTTCCCAGTATCTGAGTCAGTAATTAAATATATATTAGTTGGCAATATGTTAGCTTATTTCCTCAAGCTGAGTCCTTTTCCTGTCCGGTAATGGGTAAGTGATGTCCCTGCCTTCACCTCGGGTTCAGCTGCTCTGGGGAGAGCCCCATTCTACCCCGGAGTTGTGTTCACCCTGATGAGCAGAGTCTTGCAGGTCGTAGTTCACAGTCCTAGTGGGAGATGCAATCCACATTTCAGTTAGTGTTGAATTATTGCTTGGAATAATGGCTACGTCCAGTTTGATATTACTGGAGCAGAATGCAGAGACAGTGCTGTTTGCTCTGGTTTTGTTAACCTCATTTCACTTTCTCAGGTTACTGAACTGTTCAGTAGGACTCGAAATGGGGAGGATGTGAAGATAACAGTCACACTCACTAATGAGTTGCCACCCACTTCACCTACTTGCCTGCAGTTTTACAACATCATTTTTAGAAGGTTTGCTGTACAAGTTATGTCTTTATAAGAAGTTACTCTAAAAATATCTGAAGTAAGTTTTTCCACTCTGAGGAATAGGCTACAACAAATAAGTATTATAAATGTAAATTTTTAAGCCTTTCTGGCTACTGTTATTGTGGGGCCAGCCACATGTGGCAGTCCTGTAAAGTGCAGTTGTGTGTATTTCTGGGCCATGTTAGTGTGAAAGCAGTTCATGCTGTTGTAGGCAGTTACAACACCCCACCCTCCTTTTTGTGTGTGGGGGTTTGCCTCTTAAAGCAAATTACAGAGCAGGAAATTGGTCTGGAAATTTCCTCCTTTGTGACTGTAGTCTTTCCTCTTAACCTTGGTCCCTGGCCTGTGTGGTTCACCTGAGGCATAGCCTGTTGGGACTGCTGCTTTCAGCTGGTTGGTGAAGGGTGGAGTTGGACCTGAGCTTCTCACCTGATTATTGTTAATAAGTGTCTGTTACCTTTATAAATGGAGTGTAATGAGAAGTTCATATTTTACATAGTCAGATGAACAATGAGTTTGTGCATAGGGATTGGACCATGCATGATGTGATGATGATGATGATAATAATAGTAATAATGCTAAAGGACATCAATTTTTCTATTTTTAGGCTTTTGAAGATGCTGAATTTGCAGCAGATTGGACGTAATTATTACAACCCCAGTGATCCAGTCAGCATCCCTAACCACAGGTCAGGCAGAAGCCCTTGGTTTTCAGAGGGTGCAGGGGCAGGGGTTGCTGCTGGCAGGGCTGTCCTCGTTCCTGCAGGGTGCCTGGTGCTCCTGCCTGCCCTGGGCCTGCTGTACAAGCTGATAGGTCTGAGTTTGCCTGGGGGCCCATCTTGGGGCTGTGCTGCACTCCCTGCCTTCAATCTGACCTGTACAGCCTGGCTGGTGGGAGGAACTGGGCAGTGTCCAGCTGGATAAACTGCTGCTCTTTCTGTTCTAAAAGTCTCCTGAATGCCTACACACTTTGTCTCACACTTTGAGATAGTTAACAGCATGAAATGGATTTCTTAGCTGACTAAAGATAGCTACCTGTAAAATATTTTTGATTTTGTTAACCTTCAAGAGCTCGTTATATTTGGATCATGGCTTCACTGTGCCATCACTGCTCTTGGGTGTCTGTGAAAGTGGGCAGGAATAAGGGGTCAGAATGAAGATACTCTAAAGCACACTAAGATTTTGTGTGTTCTGCTTTGCCAGGCTGATGGTGTGGCTGGGCTTCACAAGTTCCATCCTGCAGTATGAGGAGAACATCATGCTGTGTGCAGATGTGAGCCATAAGGTTCTCCGTGGGGAGACAGTGCTGGACACTATGCACAGCCTTCACTCCCAGGTTGGAGAGGAGAGATTTAGAGATGCCTGTGCTAAAGAGCTGATTGGTTTAATTGTTCTCACAAAGTAAGTCTTCTTGGAGAGGTCTTGATGTTCATGTCCTGAAGTAGGCAGTAAAGCATCAGAAAGCCAGAAAATGCTGTCATTGTCAAGCTAGCAAACTGATCGAGGTGACAGCATTTGCAAAAGCAGGAAGTGCACACTGGTTTTCTTTGATTTTATTACAGTTTAGCTTGAGGTAGAATTGAGAGCCTATTACAGTTGAAAACTTGAAGTTATTATTTCTGAAAGGAGCAAAACTTGCAACTTGCATGAGTACTGACAGTAACTTTGTCATCCCACTGTACTTCTTTTCTGTTTGAGTTAAGATTTAAACATAAAGTGATGAAATGTTTGTGTAGGTACAATAACAGAACATACAGAATTGATGACATTGACTGGGATAACAATCCAAAGAGTACCTTCAGAAAATCAGATGGTTCTGAGATGAGCTTTGTGGACTACTACAAGAAGGTATGAAAATTTAACTGTGTGTTCTATGCTTTAACTTGGAATGTTCAGTCATTGTTACAGGTTTACTTAGGATGCATGGGTTTCTAATTCATAGTATTTTAATTTAACAGAATTTTGTTTAAAGACCACTTCACTGTGCAGTCTGAGATCAGTACCTAACCTGCACAGCATGGTTTGGGGAGGGTAGTCCATCCCAGGGAGTGGTTGGTCAGGCAGAAGGGCCAGGAGGGCTGCACGGAGGAGCAAGGAGCTCTGGGGAAAACTCAGGAGGGAAGCTTTGGGAAGGTGGGGCAGGGACAGGTGACGTGGGAGGAGCACAGATAGGTTGTCACAGCATGCAGAACTGAGGTGGGGAAAGCCAGAGTGCCTCTGCACTGAGTGTGTCTGTCACAGCTGCACCACTGTGATTGTCAGGTATTCGTGCAGACCAGCTCCAGCAGCAGCAGAGTGGAGCTTAAGGCTATGGGAAGGCTCAATTTCAGAAACTTCACTTGGCAGTCTTGTTTGATTCTTGTGATTCCTTAAATTCAATTGCTCTGTAGGTTAGGAACTTTGTCCATTGCTGAAGTGGAAGGAGCATCCCAGTATTGAGTTAGATAGCCCAGATGATAATGCCTCAAGCAAGGCACAGGCTCTGTTTCTGTTGTCTCTTCCACATCAGTAGTTTGATGGCATCAGTTGAGAGAACAGTGCTTCCCTGCTTTGCCTTTTCTGGCAAAACCAATTCTTCTGAGATGTGCTAATTGACAAAGATTACTAGTGGCATTTGGGTTTGTTTTAGGAACAGTACTTGTTTTCTAAAGTGAGCATTATTATTCAGAAATAATAATGTAAGTTATGAGTAACTTGTTTGTTATGAGTAAATTAACATGCAGTCTATATTTCTGATACAGCAATATAACATAGAAATTAGTGATTGGATGCAGCCTGTCCTGATCAGTCAGATGAAGAGGAAGAGAGGGAACATACAAGGATCTGTGGCTCTGATTCCAGAGCTGTGCTCCTTAACAGGTACTATAGCACTTTTCCATATCAAAACATCTGTCAAACCATAATGCCTACTGAAAGAGGTATTCTGACAGCAGCTTTCTGCAGAGTTCAGGGAAACTGTTTTGTTTGTATAAATGTGAGTTTAGGAACACATTTTGTAGCTAAAAGATTGGATATTTAAATGGGACTGGAAAGCTTGAGGGGGTTTGTTGTTGCATAGTGTTTAGCTATGGTGTTCAACATCAGAACTCTGAGAACTGGCAGAGTTTTGGTGGTAGAACTTGTGTTGAAAAAGAGCAATTCACTAGAAATTGATGATAATTTTGTAAGATACATAAATACATGTTTTGCACTAGCAGTACCTGAACATCTCAGCTATTTGTTTTGCTTTGAAAATGGAGCTGAAGAGCTGCAATGCCTTGTGTGGTTTCCTCTCAAGTGCAAAAATCCAGGATTTCTTTTCATGCCTATGGGGATGCATGTACAGGAAGCAGCTGAAAACTTGGGCTACTACTGCCACCACTTCCTCTGTCTGCAGGCCATGTAGTACTAATCTGCACGAGCAGCAAGTTTAATTTTTACAGTCCTCATCTTACCTTGTTCTCAGAAGAGGCTTTGTTGTTTGTTGGCAGGGCTGACTGACAGGATGCGCAATGATTTCACCATGATGAAGGACTTGGCCATCCACACGCGGCTGCCGCCGGAGCAGAGGCAGCGCGAGCTGGGCAGGCTTCTGACCTACATCCAGAAGTATGGCACCTAATGTCCTGTCTGTCCCTGTCTCATGACAGCTGCATGTAACAAACTTCTTGAGTAGGAACAAATTGCTCATGTTTTTAATTCATATCTTGTTTTTAAACAGGGATGACAATGTTCAGAAGGAGCTCCGAAACTGGGGTTTAAGCTTCGATAATAAATCAGTGTCCTTTACAGGAAGAATTGTTCAAGGAGAAAAGATCTTTCAATCAGGAGCCATGGTAAATAATAAATCAACTTCTAAAATCTTCTGGGTGTCTCACTGATGAAAAGAGTTCTTCAGGAAGGAAATAGTACTTTCTGGTTCAGAAGTGAAGGATAAAGAGTGAAAATGTTATACACAGCTCTTTGTCCAAGCAGGAGATTTGCAAATTTCTTAAGTTGTTCCCAAGCTGTGGTTAGAAACCCTTGAAGGCACTCCATCACAATAGGGCTGTCCTTGCAGAACAGTCCTTCTGGCCAGGCACACAGTCCAGGAGAGCAGAGAGGTTTCCCATTGGTTTCCATCTGTTGAAGAGGCGCCAAGGCTTTCTGGTGAAAAGCCACTAAGGATTTCAGCTGGGTAGCTAGAACACAGGCAGTGTGTGCTCAGCACAGCTGGGATGAGCCACGTGAGCAGTGGAGATGTGCCTTCAGTCAGAGGCTGCTGTCAAACACGAGCTCTCTGCTCTGCAGTTTGATTACAACCCCCAGTTTGCCGACTGGACCAAGGAGACGCGCGGCGTGCCCCTGATCCGCTCCATGCCCCTGGACAGCTGGCTGCTCATCTACACCCGCCGCAACTACGACGTGGCCAACACCCTGCTGCAGAGCCTCTTCAAGGTCACCCCCTCCATGGGCATCCACATGAACAGGCCAAGCATGTGAGTTCCTCACTGAGCTGGGGGGGAACCATCACCGTGTTGGGCTGTTCAGCAAGGGGAGGTGCAGTGTGTCACACTGCCCATGTCTGGGAGGTTTTTAATGAAGCAGAGTTGCTTTCAGTGTGCAGATTGTTCCTTTTTCTCTTGTGATTGACTTTCCTTACTCATACTTTTATTTCTGAGAGCTTTTCATATGCCAAAACTAAGAAGTATCAGGCAGACAGTCACTGAGCAAACCCTTCTCTAAGGAGTATTTTCTGCTGACTTAGGATGTATTCTGATTGTGATCTGTTCTCCTTGCAAATATCCTCCCTTGAGTACCCATACTTGCGTTTAATTTTGAATTTCATTGTGTTTGGAAGCCTGAGTTTGGAGGTGATTCCTTTTAATCTTCAGATGTGTGAAAGTGGTTTGTTAATAGCTGTAAATGTGACATTTCATACACTATGGATGCGTAGTGAGCTTTTATGCTTTTGCTGAAGTTTCAATAGCTGTTAGCTGTTCTTTTTCTGTAAGCATTTTCTCTCTTTCTTTTCAGGATTGAAGTAGATGATAGAACAGAAGCATATTTAAGGGTTTTACAGCAAAGGGTTACCTCTGACATAAACATAGTATGTATTTGAATTCATAATTTCAAATCCTGTTTATCTCTGTAACTGGTGTTTAGTGGGATTTCCTCTCAGAACAGCAACTTCGGGCTCCTGAGAATCCACTACATACCTGCTCATCCTCCTGTGCAAACCTAACACTGACCATGGGTATCCTTCTGGAGAAGAGCCTGAAGTACAGTTCTGAAGTACAGACACTGACATTCTGCAGTTCTTTCTTTCATTGTGAACATTTGAATGTTTTTCTTGCACATAAGAACTTTTTCCTAAAGAACTGTTTAAGTGCTGTATAGCTCTGAGAATGCAGCTTCTTACAAAGATTCTTTTTCCTCCAAAGGTAGTTTGTATCTTGTCTAGCTCCCGAAAGGATAAATATGATGCCATCAAGAAATACCTGTGCACAGACTGCCCCATCCCCAGCCAGTGCGTGCTGGCTCGCACTTTGAGTAAACCGCAGACTATCATGACGGTGGCCACAAAAATTGCCTTGCAAATGAACTGTAAAATGGGTGGAGAGCTCTGGAGTGTTGAGATCCCCGTAAGTATTTTCTTATCAATGGTAACTGCTCTTGATGAGGCTTTATTTCAAAAGCAGGGCCTGTATGCACCGGGTCCGTGCTGTGTGTGATTGCCTTGCAGCTGAAGCAGGTGATGATTGTGGGCATTGACTGTTACCATGACACCGTCTCTGGCAAGCAGTCCATCGCGGGCTTCGTGGCCAGCCTCAATCAGTCTGTCACACGGTAAGAGCAGGCTGCCACAGGTAAAAAACCCTTCCTTTGGCTGAAAAACAGCTTCTGTGGGATCCCCCATCAGGAAAACTCAAAATCGCTTTGCTATAATGGTTAATGTGAAATACATTGTGAATCTTTCCCACTGCATCCCTTGAAGGAGTGGCCTTGTCCCACATTGCTTGAGAGAGGATCAAGTGGTGGAGACATGGCTGGGATGAATAGAGAGCATCAGGGTGACAGTCTTCCCCTTTTGAGTTGACTTGTGTGAAAGGCTCTTCTTGGTTGAGAAGAATTTTAAGTCATGTTATGGCACTTTTACCATGTTTTTATTTAGGGGGAATATTTTCACACACCACCACCTCTTCCTTGGCTGCATTGACCCCCCAACACCTGTATAGACTAAGTGGTCATGGGCATTTAAAACATAACTTCATTGCAGTAAGCCTGGGAAATGCTTTGAAGGTCTCTCATTTTGTTCTTCACAGGTGGTTCTCCCGCTGCGTTGTTCAAAGTCGTGGGCAAGAACTTGTGGATGGAATCAAAACCTGCTTGCAGAGTAAGGGAAGGAAAGGGAAGCAGTTCTGCTCTTAGCCAGATCTAAGAACTGACAATTCAACTTCCTCAAAACCCTCCTCTCCTGCTGGCCTGAGGGGAGGCTTTACCAGCCTGCACTTGGATGACAACAAATTAAACATTCCATTATAAATACTGCTGAAAATGAACAGCATCTTGTGTAAATCTTCACTGATTCCCACATTCCTTTGCAATAATTAAAAACTACTGAGCAGTGCACTTCCAAAAATGCTTTAAGGGAGTCTGATTTCAAGGGGGGCAGCTCCTGCTATGAGAGAGGCCAGCAGAGCAGGTGTATCCTTGGGTCCTTTCTGTTTGTGGGTGCACAGGCAAACCAGAGCTCTTCCTTGCAGGTATGTTTGTGTAGCAGGATGCTGACCCATTTCAGGTTACTGAAGGATTGAGGACCTTACTTTTCCAACTTGCTGTTTTTCTAGGAATAAAAATCTATTTCTTTTTGGAATGAATTGTCATCACAACTAATGGCTTTTACTCTTGTTTTTTTAAGCTGCTCTGAGGAACTGGTCCAAGTGGAATAAGTGTTTGCCCTCTCGTATTTTTGTGTATCGTGATGGTGTTGGAGATGGACAGCTCAATACTTTGGTTAATTATGAAGTGCCTCAATTTCTGGAATGCTTGAAGAGTATTGGTACTGACTACAGGTAAATCAGTTTCTACCAACCCTCTTCTTTACACTGCCAGAGAAATAAACACTATGGGATACAAAATGAGGCTGTGGATGAAGACTGTGTCTAAAGTTGTGAACAATGTCTTATTTAATCTGAATCAGTCAAGATTTACATGTGAAATTAATGCTCTGGGACTCCAGAGAATCTGCTCCTGAAATACTCCTTGTGCAGTTTTGTAGGAGAGTTTTGTCTCTTTCCCTTTCACTTTCTTTTAGCCCGAGACTCACTGTGATTGTGGTGAAGAAACGAGTGGGTGCCAGGTTCTTTGCAGAGATTGGGGGAGGACTCAGAAACCCACCCCCTGGGACTGTTGTTGATACAGTGGTGACCAGACCAGAGTGGTGAGTTCTGCAGAGGTAACACACTGCTCCAGCCTGGGCAGAAAGGAGATGGATCCAACAGCACATGGACTGTAGGATCCAGCGTAAAAATACTTCCCACACTTGTGTGGCTCAGGGGCTGGAGAAAATGAGCAGTGTAAGCTAAGGGCATGTGCAGGGTGGTTATCAGGAGGAAAATGGGATAGAACAAATAGTTGAGGTTGTTATGGTCTCAAGACCTGGTGCACAGAATAAGGTTATTCACATTCCTCCAGCTCTCCTGGCCTTTCAGACACAGGAAGCTTTTGTGGCCAGAGCCTGAGCATCCTTCTGGGGTGCACTCAATAAGCATGAAGTGCAGAAAACAAGACAAATACATGGGGACTGGCATTTTGCAAGGCACACAGCCCTCTCAGTAACAGGCTGCTGGGCTGTTTCCCTGGTCAGGTATGATTTCTTCGTGGTGAGCCAGACGGTGAAGAACGGCTGCGTGGCCCCCACCCACTACAACGTGATCTACGACACCAGCCAGCTGAAACCCGACCACGTGCAGCGCCTCACCTACAAGCTGTGCCACATGTACTACAACTGGTCGGTGAGTGCTCTGCCAGGGCAGCCTGCATGCAGAACTGAAAGCATTTCTTACCTGCAGAAGTATCTGCTCCTCCGTGGAGGTGGAGCTGTGCTGCTGCACTGCCCTGCAGCTCTGCTGCACACCCGGCTCAGCACGCTCAGCTTGTCCTGTCCCACCTTCTGCAAGGCCCAGCACTGAACATAAACCTGTGTGAGAGGTGGCAGGAGGGCACCAGAGTTGGGAAGTTTGGGGGTTTTTGCATCTGTTCTTCTCTTGTGTTGGGGGTATGTAAAGTTATTTTCACAGATCAGCATAAACAACAGGCAATACAAATTTTACAAGTGAGCAGACTTCGGAGGTCCAGGGGTCTTTGTTGCAGCGACTGCATGCTTATTTAAATTGCCTGAAAATAATTGCCTTCTTTTTCTTTTTTCCCCTTTCTGCAGGGTATTATCAGAGTACCTGCTCCTTGCCAGTACGCTCATAAATTGGCTTTCCTTGTGGGTCAGAGCATTCACAGAGAACCAAACCTGATGCTTTCAGACAGACTGTACTACCTTTGAAGCTGTTACCAGCCAAACCGAAGAGAGCAGTTCCTCTCTAGGGAATTTAGAATTGTCTGGGCTTTTGGTTTAGTTTTGGTTTTTCATAAGAGATGTGCACAGGATATATGCAGCTGTGGAAATTACTTTATTGTCATTGTACCAAGGAAAAGCTTGAGATTTGCATTTTGAACAGGTGTCTGCTTGCTAGAATAACTACACAAATTTTTATGATATTGATACTTACTTTCTAAAGTTTTTCTCAAATTCTTCCCAAAGTTTATTGGTTGTTCTTATTTAAGTCTTACACAGAATTACTTCTTGCATGGGAGATAGTTATGCAGACCAGAATCCCAACTCTTCCAGCTGGTATTTACCCTTCTGATTTTCAAAATGCTTCCAATATTGTTGATTCCTTGTTTTTCTTGGTTAAAATGAGAGCCAGCTTTGTCTCCTGAGCTGTTTCATTAAGAGGAGGTGACCAGGTGCTGTTGGTCACCAAGGCTTTGTCTGCAGGCTGCAGAGCCTGGCAGGGCTTTGAGCAGTTGTCGTCGTGGGGGATTTGCACACCAGCCCCACGCTCTGGTGCAGCCTGGGGCAGCGAGGGCTTTGCCAGGGGCAGCTGAGGGGCAGTGCTGGGTGCAGCTGCAGCTGAGGGGCAGTGCTGTGTCAGCTCCAGTGCTGTGTCAGCTCCAGCTGAGGGCCAGTGCTGGGTGCAGAGTTGAGGGCTCAGCTCTGCAGAGCCCCTCACAGCCCGGGAGGGCCTGGGCTGCCCGTGCTGCTGAGCAGCTCTGGGGACAGGGACTGTGCTGGGGCCTGCCCCTGCTCGGGCTGGGAGGAGAGTGCTGCAGACAGCTGAGCTGCTCAACACAGCCTCCTGAACTGAGAAATGATTGCCATCGAGGAATATCAGTGCACTGGCACGCTTGGGGTTGTTGGTGTTGTAGTTCCAGGCACTGGGAGGCAGCCCTGGTTTGTTCGTGTCTGAGGTTTTCATTGGTCCCTGTTCTGCAGCCCATTTGGTGAAACTAACAGCAGGTGCTGGGATGGAGGTTGATTTCAGATTTTTGCAGTAGCAGAGTCAAACTACTGCACCTGGAGAAATTCAGATTAGTGCTGGTTTTCTTAACTACCTTGTTGTGAACCTTGTTGCTTTTCTTGGTGAGATTTCAATAAAGTTGTTGCTGTAATCCTTGCCCGTTTGAGCCTGTTCTGTGTATTTTGTGCTTCAGCACTGGGCTTTGGGCACAGATGGGCCAATTGCTGGAGTTTTTTACCTCTGGGAAGCCCTTGCAGATGGAGGAGCTTTTCTTTATTCTGCAGTGAACTTCAGCGGCCAGGGACAGTTCTGAAAAAGGGCTGACACAGGAAGGCAGCAGCTGACGCAGGGGATTTATGAAACATACTGCACTCTACAAAATATCAAATTATTTATTTATATAAAATATAATACACAACAATTGTACACATGCACACACCCACACAGTACTTTACCACAAATGTAGGCCAGTTATTTTCTTTAATTAAATGTTATAATCTAGCACACAGTATTTTACAGTAATTTACATTGTTATCTGAAGACACAATGGGGAAGCTTTGATCATTCATTTATAAACCTTCCGTAAATTACAAAAAGAAAGGCAGTCTGAAAAGTATGTATAAACAGTAAAAACAATTTACAAATGGACAAGAATTACAAAATAGTAACAGCCAATGACTGCCATCAGTGTGTAGGGTTGGTTTTTGTGATGTGCCAATGTTGTGGTTGGGGTTTGGTAGAGCCTGGTGCAGCCTCGTGGGGCTGTGGCTGTGACACTTTGTCCTTTCACTGCACATGGATTGCCTCAATCTGACAGCAGCAGAATGAAAATGCCTTTTAACCTAGGACTGAACCTCCACAGAAAAAAACTGGGGAGTAAAGGGGTTCTGGTGTGCAGTTGGTTCTTTCCCATAGCTTAGAAAGGGAACCAGGAACCCCAGAACTGGAGGGTGGGAACGGGGTGAGGTTCTGAGGAACTTACACTGCCCGGTTCCCCTGGAGTGAGAATGGCAAACCAGCACAGGGGTTTGTTTGTACTGGGGGAGCAAAAACTGAAAAGGGTTTAGCACAGCACTTGCACACTGCCAGGAGTCCATCAGACAGGGCTGGGGCAGGACCAGTGCTCATGTGAGTCACTGGGGCAGGGGGATGGACACAGCTGCATACACAGTACAGACAGAGTATACGCTGCATATTTATTAGACAGTACAAATCATTGTGCATTAATAAGGCAAAACATCAAGGCTGATTCAACTAGGAGTTTCAAGACCATTTTTGTGAATGAGTGGATCCAGTGGGGTGATCTCTCTGAACTAGCAATCAGTGAAGAGAGTTTTCTCCCCCCACCCATGGTTAAAGGAGAATAAAGGCTGAGATTTTTCCAATGGAGTTGCAGGTGTTGAGATGACTTCAAATAAAACCATGTTCTTCTGGTCTTAATCCCATAACTTTTTTTTTTTTTTTTTAACTTTTTAAAAAATGTTTTTGCAACAACAAATCCATTTCCCTTTTTCCTTGCTGTTTTGATTAAGCAATTGGCATGACTCTATTGGTGTCAGAGTTTAAAATGCAACGGTCTGGTAAAGTACTGCATAGTCATGAAAGCCCTAGTTTTGATTTAAAAAAAAAAAAAACAAAGTACACAGACTGGAAGCTTTACAAGTTGTCCAGGAGCA
Organism: Setophaga petechia; assembly: GCA_024362935.1. Taxonomy (NCBI): domain Eukaryota; kingdom Metazoa; phylum Chordata; class Aves; order Passeriformes; family Parulidae; genus Setophaga; species Setophaga petechia. The sequence continues at coordinate 15,971,272 of JANCRA010000021.1, forward strand.
CATGACTCATTTCACTGCACCAAGCCTTTTCAGCAGTTTCTTGCCTTTGGAAAGCAGCCCCTTTTTCTTTTTCGAGGCCATATCCCTGCCTCTCCCGGGGCTCCCAGAGCCCATCACAGGTGACGGAGGAGACCCGGAATGGAGATGAACTGTGGGGGAAGGTGCTCTCCGGGAGGTACCTGTATTCTCAGGAGGAACCTAGTAGGTACATTGTTATCATTTATTCAATCTTTGAAAGCTTCAAAGCCATCAGCAGCAAGAAACTTGGTAACATCACTTGTCCCATTACCCACTTAAACAAAAGGGCTGGTTTCTTTCTTCTCTCTGCCTTAAAATACTGCGTGGGCTTATTGAAAATACATCAATTTAGAGGAAAAAAAAATAGAAATCGAAAACCCACCAATAAAGCCCCATTTTGGTTATTCCTTTGTAAAGGAAATGTTGGATACACTTGCTTTGCCAGAATTCTGGCCATAAAAGCCACAAAATTGGCTTTGGTTTTTCATTTCAGTACTCTGATAGTACTAAAATGGAGAGGGATACTTTCAGCTATAGATTTAAGAAAAATAAACATGTTAATTACTACAGATTAGCGATCTATAGAAGCCAAACTCTTTTCAGAAGAAAGTACTCAAAATGCTACATGATCACTTACTTTTTAATGTCCTTTAAATGCCTTTTCTTTAAAATTGGCTAGCAAACTTTATGTACAGATTAGAGAAGATGGCACACTGGCTTAAAAAAAAAAAAAAAAAGGAAAAAGAAAAAGCTAAAATGAACCTTAATTGCAATCAAAGAAAGCTTAAAGGCCCTGAGTGCTTGATGTGTATGCTGCAGCCATGAGCTTGTTAGATGACAGCATTCCTAAATATTTTGAACAGCTTTTTTTTTTTTTCAGTCATCAAAAGCACTTGGATGAAAATGCTAAAATTACATACACTCAGCCTATCCTAACTACAGTGCCCAGCTGGCAAAATGGTTGCTATCAATTAAGATGATATTTTCACAGTAGAATCCATGCTGTAGGGAGGCCTGCTAGCTTCAGTTCAAGTTAAAATGTCAGCAATTCACTGGCTCGTTGTGCAACAGTGAGTTAAGCAAAGGGGCTTCAAGCCTACTTTGATTTTAAATCAAGGTCTAATTCTAATGAAAAAAAAACCAAAACAAACCAAAACAACTTGGTAAAGCACCCCAACGTACACCTGAAGATACCAGATATGGAGTCTAATGCATTCATTCAGTGAGCTGCATGTTTCAGGTCGAGACTTTATTGCATTGGTAAACCAAACAGTTGCTAATATTGCAAACGTACACTGCAAGGAAAATCCAGTGAATTGTACCACAGGAGGGGATTCTTTTCAGAAGTGTTGAATAGTTGGTCTTAGGCAAACTGGGGTATAATAGATTGTGGAAAACACATTTTAAGGCAGACAATTTAAGTAGCTGTGTTTGAGTGTAGTGAGTTCAGAACCAACTATCCCCTTGTAAACTACCGTCCGTGCCAGCGGCACTGCTGGTTCTGCAGGGGCTGCAGCTTTGTGCTTTTCTCTTCACACAGGAGCTTGGAATTTTTACATCCCAGCTTGGCTAGCAATGCAATATGCAGCTTTGTTTGTAGGGTAGTTAGACATCAAACTCTCCTCTCTATGTAAACATAAACATTGAGCTCGGGAAGAAATATGTTCCAAACGCTGACCTTCGTACAGGGAGGGCTGATGGATTGCAGAGGCTCCTGTTTTAAAGGATTTGTCTCCCAAGAAAGGAGTGGACTTGGCTAGGTACAGCAAAGGCATACAGCCTGGTCTTCTGTGGCCAAGGGGTTTGGAGACATATTTCTTTTCTTTTCCCCCACAATTAAGTTTCAAGACTTGCATTAGATAGCCAGGTAGCTTTAATTGAAATCTCTATTGGTATCTTCAGTTGCTCACTTACGTGAAGGCTACATTGCCTTATTAAGGTGTGAAATGAACACTCTTCTTCTGTTTCCAAGCAGATGAGCAAAGAAATAAAAATATATATAAAATATATAATATATAAAAGTATTGCAGTGATGAAACAAAACCAAAAATGAGATACTCTAAACACGATTAATTCTTTCATGAAAGAGAAGTCTCTGAGCAATTAATTATCGCCAGTTGGAACAGGAAGTTGTAAGGATTAAGAGAGGACCACTGTCAGTCCATCAGCTGCAGTTACAGTTTGTATTTAGAGGAACACTGGTACCAGGCTTTTTGTGCATAAGGACCTTTTCAAAAGAGCAATTTAGAAGCTTTGGGAAATAGCTATCATCAGGAAAAAGCTGCTTAAATTCAGGTTCTGAGGGGCGGTACTGCAGTGACTGCAACCACCCAGTCCATTCAGTTTCTCCATTTACAAACGTAACGAGCTGGCAAAGGCTAAAGCCACTTTCCCTCAGGTTTTATTTTATATATTTGAAAGGTAACTTTAAATGGGGAAATGAATTTAAACGTAATGTTAAAAGTAATGTCTAAATGACACGTGGGACAGGATGGAATGGCAGATGGATTCAGGTGCAGTGGGGGCTGCTTACCCTTTTGGCCTTGGCTCGCACGGGCGTGTCGTGGGCGTAGCGCGAGGGCGCGTCGGAGAGGAACACTTCCACATCGTCAGGCACTTCTTCGAGGAAGTTGGAAGGAACCAGCCCCTTCTGGCCATTGAGCTCCCCCTGCCAGCAAGGGAAGGGGCAGTGAGTGCTTTCATCCCACCACATCTACTGCCAAGGAGGCAGGGACACATTTCTGCCTATTTCAAAGCTGGCGAGGAAGAGGAAATCCCCATCCCCGGCCCCTGGGGAGGCTGAGAGCTCACACAATCCCACATCCCCTCCCCAGGCTGGTGTTTGCTGGAGCTGGGAGCAGTTTGGGCTGAGCCAGCAGACACAACTTACATAGTAAAATCCATCTTCATCGATCTCACCAAAGACAGTGATGATGTCCCCAGTGCAGAAGGTCAGCTCGGCCTGCAGGGGAGGAGCAGGGACAGGCAAAGATCAGGGACAGGCCTTTCTTTACTAATAGGGAATCCATTCAGATTTCCCCCCACTCCTTCATGTTAAGACACTGGTGAAACCAAACTGATCTTTGACAGCCAAACCTCTTGTTTTTTCCCTTGGGGTTTTTTCCTCAGCTTGCTAAGCCCAGCCCCTGTCCCACTGTGTGTGGACACCCACAGGGCTCCCTGTGTCCATCAGCCGAGACATTCAGGCCTTGAAGAACCTGCACAAGCTTTGAGGCTTTGAACTGCAGCTTCAAAGGGTCCCTAAATCCATCCTGGTGGAGGGGGAGCAGCTCAGGGAGCTGCTCAGGGCAGTGAGGGAGCTCAGGGCATCACCCAGAACAGCCCCTGAGGCACAAGGCTCCTGCACTGCAGCTGTGCTGGATTCTCTTCAGCAAAACCTTCACAATGGGCAGCTCCTCTCTGATCAGCACCCAGTGCACTGGGCTCTTTTAATTGTCTGTGGCTTAAATGCAATTAGGGCGGGGCTTTTAAATTATGTTTAATTTCCTGTGGCCATGGGAGAGAGAAGAAACAAAATCTTTGCAATACATCAGCACAATTTATTTGATTTGTTGGCCAAACTACTCTGAAACACCATAATTTAGAAAAAGATTTGGTTCAATAAGAAACAGAAAACAGCCCAGGCTGTGTTTTAAAGCACCATGTCCCACATATTTCAAAATTCACTTTCTCCTTCTACAATTCCCCCATTAAAACCAAACCCAAACAGCATTTTAGAGGATGAGTGAGGAGGCTCACAGGCTCTGTGCCCCCAGCCCCACGGGCCCAGCTGTGCCCCCACCTCCACATCCACGTTGGGGGAGCTCTCCCTGGGGTCGTAGTCGTAGAGAGCGACCATCCTGCGGGTGCTCAGCGGCTGCTGCCGGCCCCCGCGCCGGCCACGGGGCTCTGCTGGGGAGGGGAGAGAGAGAGACTGGCACAGGTACTGCAGTGTGCATGCAGGTACTGCAGTGTGCATGCAGGTACTGCAGCTGTGCATGCAGGTACTGCAGGTGTGCATGCAGGTACTGCAGGTGTGCATACAGGTACTGCAGGTGTGCATACAGGTACTGCAGTGTGCATACAGGTACTGCAGTGTGCATACAGGTACTGCACGTACTGCAGGTGTGCATGCAGGTACTGCAGTGTGCATGCAGGTGCTGCAGGTACTGCAGGTGTGCATACAGGTACTGCAGGTACTGCAGGTGTGCATGCAGGTGCTGCAGGTGTGCATGCAGGTACTGCAGGTGTGCATACAGGTACTGCAGTGTGCATGCAGGTGCTGCAGGTGTGCATACAGGTGCTCAGGTACTGATAAAAGTACTGCAGGTACTGATACAGGTATTCAAGGTGTGCATAAAGGTGCTCAGGTATTGATAAAAGTACTGCAGGTACTGACACAGGTACTCAGGTATTGATAAAAGTTCTGAAGTAACTGCCACAAGCACTGCAGGTGCTGATACGGGTACTCAGGTATTGATACAGGTACTCAGATGGTGATAAAGGTACTCAGTTATTGATAAATGCACTGCAGTTACTGATACAGGTACTGCAGGTATTGATACAGGTACTCAGGAATTGGTAAAGGTACTGGAGTTACTGCCACAGGCACTGCAGGTACTGATACAGGTACTCAGATGGTGATAAAGGTACTCAGTTATTGATAAAAGTTTCTGCAGTAGCTGCCTAAGGCACTGCAGGTATTGATACAGGTATTCAGATATTGGTAGAGGTACCCAATTATTGATAAAAGTACTGCAGTTACTGCCACAGGCACTGCAGGTGGTGATGCAGGTACTCAGGTATTGATGCAGGTACTGCAGGTATTGTTAAAGGCACTGCAGGTATTGTTAAAGGCACTGCAGTAAATATTTCAGGACACAAAACCCACTTTTTTTTTTTAATCAGAAAAGCAAGCAACAAGTGGAGACGTGAAGCTGCAGGTCCCCATTTGCAGCCAATGCCATCACCATTAAATATTAGTTATATAAAGTTGTCAGACCCTGACACAGAATGCATCCCCTGGGGCAGTAAATGACTGCAAAATGCAGATGCACCTGCATAAAAACAAGAGGTAAATGCAGCCAAGCTAAGAGAGCCAAGAGTCTGGAGGGAAATGTCTGCATTTTCCCTTACCTATTTTCTCAATTGGAGTGTTCAAGGGAAGGAAACCTTGTTTAAGGAGCTGATCCATCATCTCTTCATCATCTGCCTGTATCTCAGAGACCATGTTACAGGGGATAAGGCCAACTCTTGCACAGGTTTCTCCACGGTAAAACCCATCAGCATCTTTGTCCCCATAAACCTGATGTTCAAAGAAGGATAATATTGGTCAAAAAGGTTTTAGCATTTAGAAAGCATTTGGAAAATGGAGCAGCTCTGCTCTGGTACTACACCAGCACTTCTGGGGCTCCTCTGCAGCAAAGACCCTCTGTGCAGCAGCTCTTCCTGCAGGGTTTGTGCCAGTGGAGCTTCAGAGCCACAATCTTGGGCTTAACCTAAACCTTTAATAAAGACTGGCCCTCACTATCTACAGCAACTTCGAGATTTTTGTGATCATTTTTAAGCCCTTAGCACTAGATATTAATTGCCAGGTCTGGTGAGATTTACAGCTGAGCCTCTGCAGAAGCCCAGGGCTGTGATCACACAGGCATTTCCCCAAGGGGAGCTGTGTGTAAAAGTGCTGTGGCTCCTGTGGCCCCGGGTCTCACCTTGATGATCTGTCCCTCCTTGAAGGGCAGCTCCTCCTCGGCAGCGTCGGGGTTCGGGGACATGGTCAGCGGGTCGTAGTCAAAAAGTGCAACAAATATTCGAGTGGAAAGGTCTTCTGTGCCAGGGTCTGTTTCAGACTCCTCATACATGTCTGGGGAAAGGCGGTCATGGCCACCGTAGCCATCTGTGACAGCAAATTCAGGAAAGAACAATTCAGTAATACAAGCTGGCCTCATCATCCAACTCTCCCAGTTAATAGTTGAAACATGTTTGGCATTTCAGTGAAAAAATCCCAAACCTCACTGCATGTCCTATAAACCTTGGTGAGGTTTTTTGTTGTTTTTTTTTTTTTTTTTTATTAGCAAGTTGCTATTTTTTAAAAAAGCTTACAAAGCCTGCACTGGAAGCTGGGCTGACTTCCTGTACCAGACTGACATTTGCACAGCTCACATAGAAATGCCATTTTTGTTGGGTTTGCAAAAGTTTGCTGTGAATTAATGAACACAGTAGGAGAATGGCAGGTGAACACAAACGATGGCTGATGGGTGGCAGGATGCACGGCTGGGGCAGGCCTGGAGGGCCACACTGATTTCACTGCCCTGAGTAACCTGCCAGCAGATTTCCCCTGAGCTGGGATCAGCTGTGCCTGAGCCAAAGCCATCTCAGCATCACTGAGGGCAGCACGAGGCTCCAGCAGGGCCAGGACTGCCCCCAGCCCCTGGGCAGCCCCAGCCCTCTTGCCCCAGCAGGGCTCAGTGCCTGCAGCCCTCAAACCCCTCCAAACCAGGAGCAGCCTGGCTGCACACCAGAGCCTGCTGCAGTTTCTGATGCTCTCCTCCCCAGGTGTGAGGCTGCAAGAACAGGAATGCACCGCTCTGTCCAACTAACCAATGGAGGGCACCAGCAGGGGCCGGGACCTGTGTGGCACGGCACTGCCATGGGAGGACCTTCGCCCTGCATGCTCCACCCTGTCAGGCCGTCCTGCAGAGGCTGGGTTACCTAAAAGCTAAAACACAACAACAGAAAAACAGGCTCGTCAGTTCCATGCACAGAAACATCGTGCTTACACGGCTGGACACGAATCAGGTCAATCACAATTGGAAGCACAAGCTCTAAAGGCAACTAAACTTAGCTTTTAACTGAAAGGTTAGCTGAAAAGTGAGCACTGCTGCCTGGCAAACCTGCAAAAGAAAAGAAATGGTTCCCTGATTTATGGCAGAGCTTTGTAAACCAGCAGTCGCACGTCAGAACAAAAAGAAAAGAAAAGAATAATTTTTGAAATATTCTTTTGCCTTTGTTGTTGCGGCTAAGGTGGCGTTTGCGTGTCCTGAAGAGTGGCACGGGCAGGCTGAGCTGGGCAGGTGGGGCTGCCCTGGCACACCTGGAGTGCCAGCCCTGGAGCTGCAGCAGGAGCCGGGATGGCTCCTGTGGCCCTGGGCACTGCTCCTGTGGCCCTGGGCACTGTTCCTGGCCCTGGGCACTGCTCCTGGCCCTGGGCACTGCTCCCGGTCCTGGGCACTGCTCCTGTGGCCCTGGGCACTGCTCCTGTGGCCCTGGGCACTGCTCCCAGCCCTGGGCAAGGGCAGGAGGGCTGGAGCCTCCCCCTGGGCACAGCTGGCGCTCCTGCCTGGGCACTGCAGGGGCTGTGGGAGCTCTCCAGAGCCCGTCCTGCCGTCACTGGCACCAGCACAGCCCCGTCCCCACTGCTGCTGGGAGGAACTGTGGGGTCACTCCAGCCTGAGCTGGGAGGCTCCAGGAGCAGCAGCTGGACCTCAGCTCTGGAGTGGATGCAGTGTGACCCCAGGGCCGCAGGCAGAGGGTGCAGAGCTGGCTCTGCTCTCATGTGGAACGTGTCAGGATGCACTGTGCACCCCAGGGCTGCGGGCAGAGGGTGCAGAGCTGGCTCTGCTCTGGTGTAGAACACAGGATGCAGTGTCACCCCAGGGCTGCGGGCAGAGCTGGCTCTGCTCCCTGGGGATGAGTCCCTCCCTCACACCTGGAGGCTCCTCTGGACGTGACTGGGCAGAAATGCAAACAAGGTGGAGCAGAGCATCCCTGGCAGGTGTGCGTGGCCCTGGGCTCCCCCTGGCAGCAGCTCTGTGCCTGCATTCTCTGCAGAGATGCAGTCTGCAACTTCAAAGGCAAGAAGAGATGGTCTGACAAGGACGGCAGCGTGGTGACAGCGCGGAGATAAGGCAGAAAATGAAAATGATGAAGCTGTGACTCCATAAATCTGGGTCACTGTCACACTGGGGGAGAGTCTTGATTCTTGTCTTGAGATGTTCCATGATAAAGAGCATATCCTGAAAATTCTGGGAATGAGATGAATAAAAACAACATGATGAAATGAATTCCTTGACAATAATTAAAAAAAATTAAAAATATGGATGAAACATTTCTCCAGCTAAAAATGCAGCTTGTTTTTTTGGTTTTTTGTTTTGGTGGTTTTTTTTTTTTTTAGAGCAACATTCAGATGGGCAAACTAAAGAAAAGCAATCTTTTGGAAAAATTATAGTTCAGCTAACCCTTAATTAAAATTTAGATTCAGTTGTCCTTTAATAAAAGCAGCCATTATTGTAATTTGTTTGGGGGGAAAATCATTGCAAAGCAAATTAATCTGATTTCAGCATGACTCAGAAGAGGACCATAAACGAAAAGGCAGAGTAATAAACCAAAACGAATGGGGAAGAAAAAAAAATGGGGGGAAAATGTAGCAGATGGGTCCAAAGGACGGACTTTAAAAATCAATTTGGGGGAAGAAAAATGAAAAAAAAGAACAAAAAAAATGAAGAACAAGAAATAAAGAGAATAAAGAGACCAGACTGATTTGGCAAGCAGACGTTAGAAGGAAGATACTTCACACACCAGGGCGTCTTGTGCATCTCTGGGGGGCGGCTGTGCCAGGCCAGCGGCTGCCCTGGGCTCGGCCGCCCTGGGGAGGCTCCTCCAGCCCCGCTCCTGCTCGGCTCTGCGCGGAGCCCCGGCCGGCTCCAGCTCCCCGAAATCCTCCTCGATGCTGCTCTGCCGGGTCAGGGTCCTCCTGCGCGACAGCGGCGGCCGCGGGCCCCGCCGGCACGGGCACGGACACGGCCCGGGGGCCTGGGGGGCGCGGACACCCGGCCGGGGCTCCTCTTCCTCACCGCCCCTCTGGGGCCTGGCTCCGAACCGGGGCTCCTCTCCCTCGCTGCCACTCCTGGGTCTGAAACTGGGCCGGGGCCGCTCTTCATCGCTGCTGCTCCTGTGTCTGACACTCAGCCGGGGCCGCTCTTCCTCGCTGCTCCTTTGAGCCCTGACACCGAACCGGGATCGCTCTTCCTCGCTGCCCCTTTGGACTCTGACACCGTGCCGGGACCGCTCTTCACCGCTGCCCCACTGGGGTCTGACACCAAACTGGGGCTCCTCTTCCTCACTGCCACTCCTGTGCCTGAAACTGGGCTGGGGCTCCTCTTCCTCACTGCCCCACTGGGGTCTGAAATTGTGCTGGGACCGCTCTTCATCACTGCTTCTTTGAGCCCTGCTACCGAACCGGGATCGCTCTCCATCACTGCCCCTTTGGGCTCTGCCACCACACCAGGGCTGCTCTTCACTGCTGCTCCTTTGGGCTCTGAAACTGTGCTGGGACCACTCTTCACTGCTGCTCCTTTGGGCTCTGAAACTGTGCTGGGACCACTCTTCATCGCTGCCACTCCTGTGCCTGCCAGCCCACCAGGGCTGCTCCTCGTCGCTGCCCCACGGTGCCCTGCCGAGCCGGGGCTCCTCCTCCTCGCTGCCGCAGTCCAGCCCGCTGTCGGGGCTGCGGGACAGGGCCTGCCTGGATTTGCCTCCTCTGTCCTCCAGCTCGGGCAGCCCCGGCCCTGGCCTGGCCCTGCCCGGGTGCCTGGGGCTGTGCTGCTGCTCCTGACGGCAGGGCCTGCCAGCTCGGGGGCCTCTAGCTATTCTGGGGTTCTTTCTATAGGGCATACCTAAACCCTGCTTGTACAGCACTTCGGGATATTCACCGTCCTCTTCAGCCACCTCTGGGATACTGAAAAGCCTTTTACTGTGGCGTGTCTGCTGGGGAAAGCCAGGCTGTTCCACAAAAGTGGCTTCAGTGGTCTTATTCTTATCGTACTCCTTAAGATTATGTAATGTCAAAAACCAGACAGGGAACAAAGAGTGTGTGACAAAAATAAAATGGGAGGGAAAAGGGAGAAAAGAAAAATAAAGACAGAATTAGTTTTAGAGCAATGGCAAACGTAAGACATGCAGCTTATATTATGGAAAGGATGTCATGCTTTGAATGAGGATCTGTGAAAAATAAAGACGTGGTTAAGAAGTTGCTGGGTGCCAGGTACAACATGAGAGGTCAGTACAACAACTGAGGGATGCTCTTAACAGGAATAAACTCATGCATCTGAAACGGAGTCATGGGAGCCACGTACAGGGTCCAGCATGGTGGATGAGAATGGCACTGAAACTCCTTCCTGCCCGTGCCAATCTGCCATCTGACCTCCTCTGCAACCAGAACCCACAGCTCAGAGTGACAGCTCTGCCCTCGCTTGCTTTGCATCTCCTAAAGCTTCTGTGGAAGCAGTAAATATCTGCAGTCTCCTGCCAGAGCAGAGCTATTCCACAGCCATCATAAGGGAGTGCTGGCTTCCTCCCTGAAATTCTAGAAAACCTGCACCATTTTTAGAGCTTGGCTCCCAGGGAAAGCCCCCAGGCACACAGGCTGATGTCCCTCTGATGTCACCTGGTCTGCACTGCCACCAGACCTCATCATGATCTGGTACCTGCTCCATAAAACCAGTGCTTGAACATCAGCCTGTGAGCCCAAGTAAAAGTCTCTGTTTGTGCCAGAAGCAGATAAAAACGACCCCAGCCTGGGTAAAAGCAGCATTCTGGACATGCAGATACATCAGCAATTTTCCTGTTCCATTTGCACAAAGCACTGGGAGTGCCCTGGCCGGGCTCTGGGAGAGGGAAGGGAGCACAGGGCAGGAGCTGCTGCCCTGGCTGCCAGGATTACTGCTCCTGCATCAGAGATCATCTCTCCTTGTGCCTAATGCCCAGATCAGGGTCACCTCTGGGCTCAGGAGCGCCCAGAAATAACAACAGATCCTCCTGGAGATGTCAGCAGCATCTCCCTCTGAGCACTCTAAACTCAGCTGCTGTTTGGTCGTTGTCCCTTCCAGGCAGAGGGAACCTTCCAAATCACTTCAGACTGTTTCACCTATTTTCCTTTGTTTGTAAAATGTGTGTAACACCTGTGAAACTTGAGATAAAGCACCACAGAAGTGAGAAAAAGATCAGTAAGCATGAACTACATCAAGAGAAGCCTGCAAACCTTCGCAGGTCAAAAACGATTTCCCACACCAGTTAAGGCTCTGGAACTTTCTCAGTATCAACACTGGTAATACTAATTTAAATCCAAGAAGTAAAGACACCTTCTGAGGCATAAAGAACAAGAACAGTCTGGGGATTCTTTTTGCCAAGGAAGGGGATACAACGGGCATGCAGAAGGATTTTGGCTTCAGCCTTTCTGCTGGTGCAGCAATACAAACAATGGTAATTTCTTACTTTGAAAAAGTACCTGTCTCACTGCAGACAGTATCAGAATAACAGGACTGAATTCACAGCACATGAAAGCAGTCATAGCAATGAACTCTTGTATGCATGACAAAGTAGTACTGATTTTAGTTAAATAACAATCTACTGAGGAAAATGTTAACCTGTGGGTTTGTGCTTTCTAAGAAAACCCAGCTTGTGCAATTACCACACACACAAAGCAAATACAATTCACATGTACAAATATAATATGGCAAATATATATTCAGTACTGGGTGTGCTCAGTGTTCTGCATATGCTTTAGTTGCTATATTGAAGTTTCCTTCACGATGAATATTCCTGTACTAAAGCAATATTTCTGGAATGTATTTCCTGCTCTCTCTGGTGATACCCTAAAATTCAGAGCACAAGGAGTTCTCATAAAGCATTGATCAAACAAAGCTGAAACAACTCCCTTTCTCACAGGAAGGCTTTAAGCCTGTGGAAGGGATGGGACCAGCACTGGGTACATGGACAGACCACTCACACAGGAAAAACAGAAGTTGTTTTGTAAGTCTTTACAAATCTCCTTGCTCAGAAACAACTCATTTTTCAGGGTGGCACATGCAGTATATCCTCACAGAGACAGGGGGAGGCCCCCAGATGCAGAACAGAAATTGCAAGGGCAACAATCACACACAGGAAAACAGTTCAAAGTTCATCTACCAAATAATGAAAAAAGCATAAGGTAACAAATGCATTAAAGCAGCTCAGCTCTACCCTGCAGAACAGAGAGAGCTTTAGTGTCTGCAGGCTCTGGGGTGGCTGCAGGAGCCCCGAGGCTGCACCCAGGGGTGCCCAGGCTCTGGGGTGGCTTTCAGGCTGCACCCAGGGGTGCCCAGGCTCACTGGGGTGGCTGCAGGAGCCCCAAGGCAGCACCCAGGGGTACCCAGGCTTATTGGGGGTGGCTGCAGGAGCTCTCAGGGGTGCCCAGGCTCACTTGGGTGGCTGCAGGGAGCACCCAGGGGTGCCCAGGCTCACTGGGGTGGCTGCAGGGAGCACCCAGGGGTGCCAGGCTCACTGGGGTGGCTGCAGGGAGCACCCAGGGGTGCCCAGGCTCACTGGGGTGGCTGCAGGGAGCACCCAGGGGTGCCAGGCTCACTGGGGTGGCTGCAGGAGCTCTCAGGGGTGCCAGGCTCACTGGGGTGGCTGCAGGGAGCACCCAGGGGTGCCAGGCTCACTGGGGTGGCTGCAGGGAGCACCCAGGGGTGCCAGGCTCACTGGGGTGGCTGCAGGGAGCACCCAGGGGTGCCAGGCTCACTGGGGTGGCTGCAGGAGCTCTCAGGGGTGCCAGGCTCACTGGGGTGGCTGCAGGGAGCACCCAGGGGTGCCAGGCTCACTGGGGTGGCTGCAGGGAGCACCCAGGGGTGCCAGGCTCACCTTGAGCGTGCCGTGCGAGCCCAGGCTCAGGCGCCGCCGCCCGCCCTCCTCCAGCTGCATCTCGGAGTAGAGCTCCTCCTCATCCTCCTCCAGGATGTCCGACAGGTCCGAGCCCCGGCTGCTCTCCGTGTGGTACTCGTCCCCCAGGCAGTAGTGAGCCTGGGAGGGCACAGCAAGCTCTGCTAAGGCTGCTAATCCTGCTGAGCCCCAGCAGCCCCGGCAGCCACAGCCCGGGCGGGCTCTGCTCCACGGAAATTCTGTGTGCCCATTTCTCATCCCATAATTCCAGAAATCCAGTCTCAATCCCTGTGGAAATTCTGTGGAAATTCTGTTTGCCCATTTCTCATCCCATAATTCCAGAAATCCAGTCTCAATCCCTGTGGAAATTCTGTTTGCCCATTTATCATCCCAATTCCAGAAATCCAGTCTCAATCCCTGTGGAAATTCTGTGGAAATTCTGTTTGCCCATTTCTCATCCCATAATTCCAGAAATCCAGTCTCAATCCCTGTGGAAATTCTGTTTGCCCATTTATCATCCTAATTCCAGAAATCCAGTCTCAATCCCTGTGGAAATTCTGGTTTTCCCATTCTGTTTTGCTCTGCTGGACACATCCCATGGAAATTCAATTTGCCCATTTATGATCGTAATTCCAGAAATCCAGTCTCAATCCCAGGTGATACAATAAAGGACCTCTCCATTCACAGCACCAAATCCAGTTTTAGTCTTGATTAAATTCCCCTCATTAAAGAGGTCCTTCATGCATCAATGGACTTGCTGACCAAACTGTAAAAGCCTGAGGATAATTCACATATCATCTGCTCTTTGCAGCTGTTTGTTACATCACATTAGAATTTCAAAGTGGTCAGCATTTAATTCTTGCAGCGTATTACCACCATTGTGGACCCTCAACACAGGAGGTCAGGGCTTTGGCTAAAGTTTTTTAAACTATGCCAAGACATAAAAAACCCATCTCTTTTCTAGAATTTACATTTCTCTTGAAAGTAATGTAAAAAATTATTCAATATTTGTTTTCGGTGAGATCGGACTAAAAGCTGTGCAGTTGTGCAAAACACAAGGAACAGGAGCATCCCTGCCCACGGCTCAGCCTCACCTGTGTCACCACCTGTGTCACTGTGTCACAACCTGTGTCACCACCTGTGTCACCACCTGTGTCACAGCCTGTCTCACCACCTGTGTCACAGCCTGTGTCACTGCCTATGTCACCTGTGTCACTGTGTCACCACCTGTGTCACCACCTGTGTCCCAGCCTGTGTCGCCTGTGTCACCACCTGTGTCACCACCTGTGTCACCACCTGTGTCACCACCTGTGTCCCAGCCTGTGTCACAACCTGTGTCACCTGAGTCACCACCTGTGTCACAACTTGTGTCCCAGCCTGTCACAACCTGTGTCACCTGAGTCACCACCTGTGTCACAACTTGTGTCCCAGCCTGTCACAACCTGTGTCACTGTGTCACTCTGTCACTGTGTCACCACCTGTGTCCCCAGCCCAGCCGCAGCCCTGGGCGTGCCCTGCCACAGCTCCCTCCAGGAATGCCCCTGTTCCTGCCCAGCCCTGGCACAGCAGCCAGGCCAGCTGCTCACCTGCTTCCCCAGCTCTGACTCCTTCAGGAACTCGTCCACCGAGGCTCCCCTGCGCTTCACCCTGGGGGAGTCGTAGCCATCCTCCTCCTCCTCCTCGTCCGAGTACGGGGCTGCGCTGCTCCTCTCGCTGAAAACGCTCCTCCTCTCCATCTGGGGGACAACACAGGGACACTGGGGACACTGGGGACACTGCCCTGCACCCAGGGACACAAACACCAACACAAACACTCCTCCTCTCCATCTGGGGGACAACACAGGGACACTGGGGACACTGCCCTGCACCCAGGGACACAAACACCAACACAAACACTCCTCCTCTCCATCTGGGGGACAACACAGGGACACTGGGGACACTGCCCTGCACCCAGGGACACAAACACCAACATAAACGCTCCTCCTCTCCATCTGGGGGAACAGAGAGCTGTGAGGGACACTGCGTGCACCCACAAACACCAACACAAACACTCCTCCTCTCCATCTGGGGGACACACAGGGACACTGGGGACACTGCCCTGCACCCAGGGACACAAACACCAACACAAACGCTCCTCCTCTCCATCTGGGGGACAACACAGGGACACTGGGGACACTGCCCTGCACCCAGGGACACAAACACTAACACAAACACTCCTCCTCTCCATCTGGGGGAACAGAGAGCTGTGAGGGACACTGCGTGCACCCACAAACACCAACACAAACACTCCTCCTCTCCATCTGGGGGACAACACAGGGACACTGGGGACACTGCCAGGGACACTGCCCTGCACCCACAAACACCAACATAAACACTCCTCCTCTCCATCTAACAGAGCAACAGAGCCAAGAGCAGTGAGGGACACTGCCCCTGCACCCAGGGACACAAATGCCAATATAAAGACTCAAGCACACAACACTTAAAAGTTTTCACAGTTTAAAGCACTGTCAGCTCCCCCTGGCTGGAACCTTTGAGGAGTTCCCAAGAAGTTTCTGCCTGTTTTATTACCCTCACTCTCAATCAATTACCTGAGTGTGTGGGTTTATCAGCGGAGCTGCCAGCTCTCCTCCCTGTTCTACTCCCCAGAATTCCCAGTATTCTGCCCTCAGAGCCTGCCAGCAGACACTCTGCTTTCCCTGGCAGAGCAGTGATGCTCAAACCACAACAGCATTTGTGGCCCCAACACTAAAAGGGCCCAGATGAGGCTGTGGCTCGTGCTGTGCTCTGAGGAGCCTTTGGGCTCAGCAATTCCTGTGGCTCTGGTGACAGAGCCCATCAGCCACCAGCAGGCAGGGCAGGCTCACAGCTCCTCCTGCAGCACTTACCACGAGTGAAGGGTTTGTACCACAGGGGACCAAATGTGACAAACATCCCTGGCAGGACTGGATTGAATTTAGAATCAATTTGTAAACTTCTGTCCAGGTTTCTGAATAAAACATTTCAGGCATCACTTAAACTAATGTAACCAAACGTGGTTCAGAGCACATGTTATGTCAGCAATTTTCCACACCAGAAAAAGGATTTCTGTTCTCTTTCCCAGTGTGGTTCTTAAATCAACTTTCACCTCACAGGGCAAAGAAACCAATTGCCTTTTCTCCCTCTATTCCATTCCAGTCTTATTTATAAACAAAAGGAAGATACATACAGATGCATACATATGTATTTATCAGATCTATTATTATTGATGCAGAATTATTCATGTTCTCAAAAGCTGGCTGAGCAGCACTGAGAAGGACAAAAGTGCAAAATTCCCTGTGGATACATGAGAGACACAGGAGGGCTCCATCAGCCCAGAACTCCAGCACTCTGCTTCTCAAGCTGTGGATGTTCAGAGCTGAGGAATGATCACCCACCCCTTGAAGCACATGATGAGCAATCCTTGGTGGCAAGTGCCACAGAGAACAGCCCAGAAAAGCCCCAAGGGCAGGTGTCACAGTGAAGAGACCAGCAAAGCCCCAGTGGTGCCACAGAGCCCAGCCCAGCCCAGCCCAGCCCAGCCCGAGTTTGCCTTTACCCTGTTGCTCTCGGCCACCCTCTGGGCAGCCTCTCTGGCCATGGCTTTTGCGACGGTGTTGGGGACCGGAGTGCCTTGGGGCTGGGGCAGGATTCTGTTGGGGGACGGAGACCTCCTGCCCTGGAGAGGGCCGTGGAAGGTGGGCGGCTCCAGCATGCGTCCGTGCACGGGGGACACCGAGCGAGTCTGCTCCCAGGACTCATCCCGTTTGAAATGCGGCCCGAAATGCTCGTCTTTGGTTTCTGGGGCTCCGGCACTTGCTAATGGCTTGGATTTGGGAGCAGTCCGGGGGTGGGGGGGTGGAGGCACCAGGAGGTCGGGGGGAATGGCAGCAGGGGCAGAGTCCAGGGACTCGCCCTGCGCCGAGAGCGTCCGCACGGTGAGCTCGCGGGCATCCAGGGCACGCAGCCGGGGCAGCTCCAGCGCCGCGCCCTCCGCGGCTGGGACAGGCACCTCGGCCACCTGCGGACAGACACACAGACATGTCAGCACCCAGAGTGGGGTCACATGTCAGCACCGTGCCCTCCGCGGCTGGGACAGACACCTCGGCCACCTGCGGACAGACACACAGACAGAGTGGGGTTACATGTCAGCACTGTGCCCTCCGCGGCTGGGACAGACACCTCGGCCACCTGTGGACAGACACACAGACACTGTGAGCACAGACACACGTCAGTGCCGTGCCCTCCGCGGCTGGGACAGACACGTCAGCCATCTGCGGACAGACACACAGACACTGTGAGCACAGACACCCCTGAGCACCCAGATTGGGGTCACATGTCAGCACTGTGCCCTCCGTGGCTGGGACAGACACCTCGGCCACCTACGGACAGACACACAGACAGAGTGGGGTTATATGTCAGCACTGTGCCCTCCGCGGCTGGGACAGACAGACACCTGCGGACAGACACACAGACAGAGTGGAGTTATATGTCAGCACTGTGCCCTCTGCGGCTGGGACAGGCACCTCGGCCACCTGCAGACAGACACACAGACACTGTGAGCACCCAGCTGGGACAGACAGACACCCGTGAGCACAGACTCCCATGAGCCCCCAGAGTGGGGTTACGTGTCAGTGCCGTCATGTTTACTTCTCCTGTGTTTTGCTGCTTTGGAATGTGGTTGGAGATTGTTTATCCAACAGGTGATTGTTTCATTGGTTTCATGTGAATTGTGTTGACTAAATGACCAATCATGGTCAGGCTGTGTCGGACTCTAGAAGGAGTCATGGGTTTTTCATTAGTATCTTCCAGCCTCCTGTCTGTATCCTTTCTCTATCCTTTAGTATAGTTTAGAGTTTATACTTTATAGTTTTATATAGTATAGCACATAGTTTTTATAGCATTCTTTAATATAACATAGGTCATAAAACAATAAATTAGCCTTCTAACAACATGGAGTGAGACTCATCATTCCTCCCTACATGGGGGGACCCAGGAAACCCCACGTTCCTGGCAGCAGGATGCCAACAGAGGTGACAGAGGTGACAGAGGGGACAGTGACAGGGGACTCACCCGCTGCCCTTTGGCATAGACCCCGTAGCCTGTGACGGTGGCACCGTGGGACGTCCCCGTGGCTGACAGAGCTGGGGGCTTCCAGCACACCTGCAGCGTGCCCGGGGCGCTCCCTGCCCGCACACACACCTCCTGAGGCGGGGCTGGAGGACCTAGGAGAGACGGGGATGGTCAGATGGAGCTCAGGGCAGAGGGGCTGCAGCACATTCCACAGCTGGGGCTGCAGCGTGTTCACAGCTGGGGCTGCAGCACATCCACAGCTGGGGCTGCAGCGTGTTCACAGCTGGGGCTGCAGCGTGTCCACAGCTGGGGCTGCAGCACATTCCACAGCTGGGGCTGCAGCATGTTCCACAGCTGGGGCTGCAGCGTGTTCACAGCTGGGGCAGCAGCGTGTCCACAGCTGGGGCTGCAGCACGTCCACAGCTGGGGCTGCAGCACATCCACAGCTGGGGCAGCAGCACATTCACAGCTGGGGCTGCAGCACATCCACAGCTGGGGCAGCAGCACATCCACAGCTGGGGCTGCAGCACATTCCACAGCTGGGGCTGCAGCACATCCACAGCTGGGGCAGCAGCACATTCACAGCTGGGGCAGCAGCACATTCACAGCTGGGGCTGCAGCACATCCACAGCTGGGGCTGCAGCACATTCACAGCTGGGGCTGCAGCACATCCACAGCTGGGGCTGCAGCACGTCCACAGCTGGGGCTGCAGCACGTTCACAGCTGGGGCTGCAGCATGTCCACAGCTGGGGCAGCAGCACGTTCACAGCTGGGGCTGCAGCACGTCCACAGCTGGGGCTGCAGCACATTCACAGCTGGGGCTGCAGCACATCCACAGCTGGGGCAGCAGCACATCCACAGCTGGGGCTGCAGCACATTCACAGCTGGATACAGGACAGCTGGGCTCAGCCCTGCCTCTGCACTGAGTCAAAAACACACCCAGAAGCTCTGAAGGCATTTAGTGTGTGTTAGTGTGACAGCACACCAAATACCTCCTTAATTAACAGGCAATGCCCTGCTATAAATAGCTCTACTTTGGCCAGAAAGCCAGAGTAAAAATATCACAGAGATTATTGGTTCATGAATTTTTCAAGCATCCTGTTGTGTTAATGGAAGCACCCAGCCCTGAGCAGGGGCTGCTGCTGCAGCAGGGCAGGGCTGCAGGGCAGAACACAGAGCCTGCCTGCTGAGACTGCTTCTCCCAGCAAACCCAACACACCCAGATCTGTTCATCCACCAAAAAGGCTGCAAATACTTCAGCTGTGCTTGATACAGGTGCAAATATCACACAAGAGCCTGGCAAACTGCCAGTGCATTTCACTGCTTTGCTGCCACTGACTTTTGTCCTCCAGTGGACATGGAAATGAAACCACGGTCATGTTCAGGACAGCACAGGCACAACAGGAAGGCTTTGCTCAAACCACCCCTGCATCTAGAAAGTATTTTTATCTTGCAAGTTGAGAGTATGCAAATTGACCTAATGCTATTCTTGGCCAAGAGAGATTTTGGTTCAGGATTGAGTTTCAGTTTTCCTGGCCACCCTGTTTTACTGCCAGCCAGCACTCCCAATTCAGCCAGGCTGCTCAGCTCACAGAAAGAATGCATCTGATCTAAGCCAGCATCTTGCCAGTGACAATGACATTAATGTGCTCCTGCAGGAGAAGTCACCTTCCTTCCATCCTCCCAGAAGGAAACAATCCCCAGGGTGTCTGTCTGACCTTGCCAGGCTGTGCAGAGACAGGTTTAATAAACTGCAGTGCCCGAGGCTCAGCATGGCTCCTATTTCCTCCCATCATTACATGGGAAATGATTCCTGGTGATTTTGGATGGCTTGGTCATCAGCATAAATGTTTGGTTTGGAATTCTACTACACTCCTAATGCTACACTTTGCTCCTCATGGGGTTTTTTATGTAAATTCGCTCCAAAAACTTCAGCAGCCACATTGGTCCCAATCCTGTGCTTATTTCTGTTTTTAGATCTGAGTGCCCAAGAGAGAAACACTTGGATTTTTATGTGAGCAATTCCATTGCCTTGATGAATTGAGATGAGCTCAACTGCGTGACACTCTGTGATGGCAACTCCCATCACTGGCTCCAAATTCATCTTTTCCTCTGCTCCAGTGACTCTGCAATCAGGCATCAGCCTCTAACCACCTCACCAGCTGCTGTTTTGTTTTCTCTGCACAGCAGTGAAGAACTGGCCTGTTTCTCTAGAGGTGCTCCCAGTGGAATGAGGCCGTGGGGAAGGTTCTGGGAGCTTCACTGCTCCTCAGCTCTCAGCAGAGAGCAGCTCTGTGCTGCTCTGCAGGCTCCACAGCCAGAGGGAGGTACAGCACGGGAAGTGCTCAGCCTGGAAAAACCTCACTCAAAAGGCCTTTCCTAAATAGCACAGTTGAAATAAGTTCAGGCCAGCACCCAGGCAGTGCCTCCCACACCCCAGGTGTGAAATGCCCTCCTCTCCCTGCACCCTGCACTGTTCCACCACCACTGAGTGACCCCAGGACAGTCCCAGGTGTGAAATGCCCTCCTCTCCCTGCACCCTGCACTGCCACCACTGAGTGACCCCAGGACAGTCCCAGGTGTGAAATGCCCTCCTCTCCCTGCACCCTGCACTGCCACCACTGAGTGACCCCAGGACAATCCCAGGTGTGAAATTTCCCTCCCAGAGGAAATCCCCCTGGAACTGGACTGTGCTGGCACCCAAACAGGAGGCACAGAGCTTCACTGCCCTGCCCAACAGCCCTGCTGCCCTCTCCTGTCCTCAGCCAGGCCAGGGAGGGAGCAGGACGGGTGAATTCCTGCCCCTTGCTGGGTCACACCCTGCAGGCAGTGAGCAAACCCAGCTCAGGATGCTGCTGATGCTTCACCTGCCAGGGCCACTCGTGCCTCAGTGTCCCTCCAGAGCCACCCAGGGTCTGAAATACTGAATATCTGAGGGGTCTCCTACCTGGCCATGGTTAGATGACCGTGGGTAGGTGAATCCATAAGGAAAGATACTCAGATTTTTTCAGGTGCTGCCACACACCCCCAGAATTATGAGATTATCCTTCAAATTCACTGCTCTATTTCTGCTCTAGTTTTCAACATTGCTTCAATGTTCTTCAATAATGGCAAATGACTGACAACACTTACCAACACTCCAAATGCAAAAGCCAGGTGGGAAAAGACCTCAGACTCTCCTAAACACAATGAATCTGTTGGCTTTACAAATTCAAACTGTACAATGAAGTTAATCACACCTTCACAACCAAAATGCACTTACATCTCCTAAATGCTGTGTAGGTTAAAGTCCTTTATCTAGCATTTTCAGAGAAATTTAACAAGAATTTTGGGGCAGGGAGGAAAACATCAAACCTGCTGGCAACGTAGAAAATTCCACAAAGGCTTCCTTTTTCTCTCGTTGCTCCAAGGGAAGCTGCCAGGGCATCTGGTGGGGCTTTGCCATGACCTTCACCTTGTAGGCCATATTGGGCTTCAAATTAAAAAAATGGTACTTGTAGCTAGCAGCCTTGACAATGTCAAACTCCTCCTCGTTGAGGAAGATGACGTGACTGTAGTTGCTGTTGGTGGGGAGCCAGGAGAGCTCGGCAGAGATCTGGGTGATGTTGTCCACGCGCAGGTTGGAGGGGGCCACGATGACGTCCTTGCCCACCAGCAAGGTGCACTGCAGCTCGTCGGAGCTGCCCTTGCTGGTGATGCTCTGGATGGAGATCCTGTAGGTGCAGGCGGAGGTGTTGAGCTTTTCTATCAGGGCTTTGGTCCTGCCGCCCAGGGCGATGTTCATCCTGACCTCCTTGTCCACCAGCACGTTGTAGCTGCTGACGGTGCCCCAGCCGGGCGGCACCAGGGGCGGCTCCCAGCCCACGATGACGCTCTTGGCCAGCTGCTTGATGAGGGTGATTCTGCGGGGGTAAGGCACAATGTCTTCTCCGATCTCGTCGATGTTGACGTCCAGGGTGCCCGCGCCGTTGCTGAGCGCGCCGCCGGGCTCGCGGGGCCCGGGGGGGCTCAGCTCCAGCTCGGCCTCCAGCGCGGCCCCCGCGCGGTTCAGCGCGTTCTGCTCCTCCACGCTCGACAGCCGCGCCTCGCTGTCCTGGACAAAATCCACAAAGTTCGAGGGCACCAGGCCTCTCTGCCCGTCCAGAAGCTCTCCTGAGAGAGAGAGCAATGCCATTAGAAACCCTGAAGGGGAATCTCGGGGTGTCTGCTGCTCACAGTGACCCCGAGATGTGTTAGAAAGTCTCTTTCCCCAGCTCGGCACTTGAACGAGTCAGAACTCCTCATTTCTCAGTCTCAAGGTTGTTTATTGTAGCTTATCTATAAAATTCTTTCTCCTGTCCAGCCGAGGTCCCCTCAGCAGGACAGACAGAGGCACTCTGCCTGCCCCCGGGGTGGTGTTATCTTTTTATAATAAAAACCACGTGTACAATATTTACAATAACTTTCCAATACCTATCACCTATGCTTCTACTCTAAACCAATCTAAAAGTGCCAGCATCACAGCAGAAGATGGAGGCCAAGAAGAAGAAGGAGAAAGGCTGGACACACCCAGATCCCTCCATCTTTCCCCCTGAACTCCCCATTCCAAAAACCCCAAAAATCTATTTTTTCATCCCACGATAAATTCACTATCATTTCACTTAAACTGTCGTGGCTTGCAGATCTTCATATAAGGTTGGTAATTTGCTCCATGGCTCATAATCAAAGTCACAGGGGTCTTGGGCTCTGTGCCAGGGTCTCTGAGCCCCCTGGCAGTCCAGGACAGCCAGAGGGATGTCCTGAATTCCAACAGGAGAACAGCTCATCCATGGCAGTGCCCTGAGAGTGGGCAGGATAAGGGGCAGGGGATGAGTGACAGTGCATAAACAACATCCCTGGCTTGGGAGCAGAAAGGCTTATTAAGGGAAATACCAGAACTGCCAGTAAGCTTTTTTGTCAACTTCAATCTTGCCAGTAGGAAAAGCTGACACTATAAAATATTTTATAATTAGCTCTGCCTGCAAGGAGCGGCTTTGCTGGTGCAGAAACTCTTTTAATTAACACCACGACGATAAAGCCAAATTTAGCGACCGATCTCGGAGCAGACGAAGGAGAGAACTTGGAGCACGCTTGACAGAGGAGCAGATTTCAATCTGCATGAGCTAGCAGGAGCTCGGGGGGTCAGTCAGAAGCACCTTCATAGAAGCCATCCTCGTCCATGTCCCCGTACACGTAGAGGTACTTCCCTGCCGTGAGAGGCAGCTCCGCCTCCGGGTTCTCGTTGGGTCCATCGAAGGGGTTGTAGCTGTGGGGACAGACACAGTGACACTCAGCACAGGGATGCACAGTGACACTCAGCACAGGGCTGTAGCTGTGGGGACAGACACAGTGACACTCAGCACAGGGCTGTAGCTGTGGGGACAGACACAGTGACACTCAGCACAGGGCTGTAGCTGTGGGGACAGACACAGTGACACTCAGCACAGGGCTGACAGTGACACTCAGCACAGGGCTGTAGCTGTGGGGACAGACACAGTGATGCTCAGCTCAGGGCTGCTCAGCTCAGGGCTGACTGTGATGCTCAGCTCAGGGCTGACTGTGATGCTCAGCACAATGCTGCACAGCTCAGGGCTGCACAGTGATGCTCAGCTCAGGGCTGCTCAGCTCAGGGCTGCACAGTGATGCTCAGCTCAGGGCTATAGCTGTGGGGACACACAGAGTGATGCTCAGCTCAGGGCTGCACAGCTCAGGGCTGACTGTGATGCTCAGCTCAGGGCTGACTGTGATGCTCAGCACAGGGCTGACTGTGATGCTCAGCACAATGCTGCACAGCTCAGGGCTGCACAGTGATGCTCAGCTCAGGGCTGCTCAGCTCAGGGCTGCACAGTGATGCTCAGCTCAGGGCTATAGCTGTGGGGACACACAGAGTGATGCTCAGCTCAGGGCTGCACAGCTCAGGGCTGACTGTGATGCTCAGCTCAGGGCTGACTGTGATGCTCAGCACGGGGCTGACTGTGATGCTCAGCACAATGCTGCACAGCTCAGGGCTGACTGTGATGCTCAGCACAGGGCTGACTGTGATGCTCAGCACAATGCTGCTCAGCACGGGACTGCAGCTGCCCCGAGGGCACATCCCCAGGCAGAGCCTTTCCATCCCTCCCGAGGCTCCTCCTGAGTGGGCCTGGGGCACTCTGTGCCTATGAGGTCCCCTCTGTCCCTAAACCCACATCCCCTCCTGCAGGATGCACTTAGACACTTCTCACTCAGGGCTCTTGATAAACACTGGCCACAATTATCTTCATTTTCTAGAGTGAATTAAAGCAAACTCAGTTGTGGGGGTCTTTTCCAGTCACTCTATTCAATTTCATGTTCCTTTCACACCAGTTCATTAAACTTCTACAGAGGCAAGGGAAAAGAAGACAAAAAACAGTGAGCTACATCTAAGAGATGCTACTGACAGACAAAAAGTACTTGTGAAGTACTTAAATCTATATCCATCCTGAAAGAAACTCTTAGCCACTGAAATTTTTATCATGACAGTCCCTCATGCCTGAAATTTTAATGTGCAAAGAAGTGATGGACTTCAAATCTCCTCTTGCCTGAAGAAGTAATTGAAGAGAAGAGACTGAGACTCCTCTCTGGAGCAGGAGGTGCCCATTTATTTAATCTGATTTAGACACTGGAGGACAGGGCTGCAGGGGGGTGGGAGAGCTCAGCCCCCTCTGCCAGCTGGGGCACAGGGACAGGCTCTGCTCTGCATGTAATAATTCCATGCAATAATTCAGTATGTGGATGGGGGGAGCCCAAGCTGGGACAGGCTCTGCTCTGCATGTAATAATTCCATGCAATAATTCAGTGTATGGATGAAGGGGAGCCCAAGCTGGGACAGGCTCTGCTCTGCATGTAATAATTCCATGCAATAATTGAGTGTATGGATGAAAGGGAGCCCAAGCTGGGACAGGCTCTGCAGGCAGTGCCAGCAGCACAGGCTCCCCAGAACAGCCTTTCCATGCAATAATTCAGTGTATGGATGAAGTATAATTCAGTGTATGGATGGGGGAGCCACAGCTGCTGCTGAATGTTCCAGCTGAGTGTGGTGTCTGTGAGGAGAGGGGCCTTTACCTGTAACGGGCAATGCAAAGATGGACTTTCCCAGAATATCTCTGCTTTGAGGTATTGGAATTCTGATCATTATCCATCTGTGGGGGGAAGAGAAAAAAGATAATGTGGTTACAAAACAAGAAGAATGCACAGTTTCCCTGACAGGTGATATCAATCAGTGAACACACAATATCAAGGAAAGAAAGTTAAATTCTAACATGGAGCACAACTGGTTAATTTTACTTAGAAGGGCAGATTCCAGTGACTGAGTACTTAAAAGAAATGCTGAGTTTAGAACTGGTGCAAGTGTCAACCTCCAAACACATGGAAACCACCAGTATCACACAAAATATTCCCCTGGCCAATCCAACCCAATCCAGCCCAACCCAACCCAATCCAATCCCATCCAATCCAATCCAACCCAATCCAGTCCAGCCCAACCCAATCCAATCCAATCCAATCCCATCCAATCCAACCCAAACCAATCCAATCCAATCCCATCCAATCCAATCCAATCCAATCCAACCCAACCCAATCCAATCCCATCCAATCCAATCCAATCCCATCCAATCCAACCCAACCCAATCCAATCCAATCCAATCCAATCCCATCCCATCCAATCCAATCCAACCCAAACCAATCCAACCCAATCCAATCCCATCCAACCCAATCCAACCCAAACCAATCCAACCCAATCCAATCCCATCCAATCCAACCCAATCCAATCCAATCCAATCCAATCCAATCCCATCCCATCCAATCCAATCCAACCCAAACCAATCCAACCCAATCCAATCCCATCCAACCCAACCCAATCCAATCCAATCCAATCCAATCCAATCCAATCCCATCCCATCCAATCCAATCCAACCCAAACCAATCCAATCCAATCCCATCCAACCCAATCCAATCCCATCCAATCCAACCCAAACCAATCCAACCCAATCCAATCCCATCCAACCCAATCCAATCCCATCCAATCCAATCCCATCCCATCCCATCCAATCCAATCCAACCCAAACCAATCCAACCCAATCCAATCCCATCCAACCCAATCCAATCCCATCCAATCCAACCCAAACCAATCCAACCCAATCCAATCCCATCCAACCCAATCCAATCCCATCCAATCCAATCCCATCCCATCCCATCCAATCCAATCCAACCCAAACCAATCCAACCCAATCCAATCCCATCCAACCCAATCCAATCCCATCCAATCCAACCCAAACCAATCCAATCCAATCCAATCCCATCCAACCCAATCCAATCCCATCCAATCCAACCCAAACCAATCCAACCCAATCCAATCCCATCCAATCCAACCCAAACCAATCCAATCCCACCTCACAGCATCAGCATCTCTTGAACACCACCCTTTCCACCAACTGAAGGAATTAACATATTTTCTTCTGAATTTCACATCCCATTGAATTCAATCCTGAACAGCCACACGTTTTTTCTATTACAAATCTGGTCTACAAAACCTGGAGATGTAATTGTGGTGTTGAATCACCACAGACTCTGCCTGTTTTAGCTCTGCACGAGGTCTCTCACTGGTAAAACAATAATTTCAGCTGTGCTTTGAGCTAGCAGAGGTTCTAAATGAGGGATGAACTCCCCTCCACTTACTGTACAGTTTGCTGTGAGCCATTTCAGACAAAATGACCAACTTTTGGCCTGAGCTTGAGAGAGCTTTAATTAAGGTAGAAATACCAGGTTAACAGTGGGATCAAATGAAATAAACTGTCCAAAAACTGAGCAAAATTTTACAACCCAGCCAGAGTGAACACTGAGCTGCAGCTTCAGGTGTGAGCTGGTCCCTGCCAGGAGCACTCCAGGGAAACTCCCAGTGCAGAGGATTTCCCTGAGCTGTCTCCTGAGGGTGCTTTGGGCCAGCACTCAGCTCCAGCACAGAGCTCATGCAGCAGGGGGGACCCAGGAAAACCTGCCAGGACCTTCCCTCTGGTACCTTCCAAGGGCTCCTCACTGAGCACACAGCCAGGAGTGGACACTCCAGAAAGCTTCTAAACAGGAACAACCAGGGCCATTGCAGAGTATTGCTGATTTATTGATTGATTTATTGACTGATTTATTTATTTCTGACTTCCCAGCATTATGTTTCATTTTTTAGATTTTCTTCGCACACCCTCCCTTGGGTCTGGGTATCTCTAAAGGGGAATGGAGCTTAATTTCTGAGAGCTTGCATAAAGTGGGAGTGGATCACATAATTACACTCCAGAAGGCACAAAATGTTCAGTTCTGCAAAAGAGGGCTTGGCTTTCCCAGCCAGAGATAACTCAAAAATAACAGAAAAGGGGAATTAAATTTGACGTTTGCTTCTCCTGTTCCTTGCTGTTAGTTCTGCTTCCCTAAGTCTCCTTGCTAAGCTGCTTTTTCTGTGGCCTCTCCAAAAAGCAGTGAACGTTTCCACTTTTCAAACATGCTGCTACACAAATAGACACAAATATTTCCCCTGGATAATCCTCAGACAGGCCCATGGAATTCCCACCACACAACAATTCAAAAGGACTCACGTCTGAATCAAATCTGCATCTTGGGGTGGCAGATCTTGACTTGGACAGGAAGGTGGGTTTGACAGACAGTGGCTCTGGCTTGTCCCCAGAGATCTGCAGGGGCCTGATGAACTCTGAGATCACACAGCGACTGCCAGGGGGGCTCTCATGGCCTGGCAGGACAGAGCACAGGGGTCAGGCTGGTGCCCAGCACAGGGCACAGGGGTCAGGCTGGTGCCCAGCACAGCCAGGCACAGACCACCAGGCAGGCTGGGCACAGGGCACACGGGTCAGGCTGGTGCCCAGCACAGCCAGGCACAAACCACCAGGCAGGCTGGGCACAGGGCACAGGGGTCAGGCTGGTGCCCAGCACAGCCAGGCACAAACCACCAGGCAGGCTGTGCTGGGCACAGGGCACAGGGCAGCCCTCAGCCACCAGCTCCCAGACTGGCACCCTGCTGAAACCAACAGCACACAGAGGAGGCAATTCATCCAAAGAGCCACAGGTGAGGTTTCCCCAGTGGAATCATCCATGGGATCATCCACCTGTGTGCCTGGGGAAGGTGGGACCTGCTGGGTAACACACCCAGCACTGCAGAGCTCCTGCTGGTGCCCCTGCTGCTCTGGGCACTCTGGCCTCACCTGGCAATCAGAAGCAAGCCATGCTCTCCTCTTCTCACAGAGACTGGAGTGATAACAGTGCAGGTGGCAGGATGCTCATTTTGCAATGCAGTTTTGGCTTCTGGCAGGCAGGGAGTGCCAGCAGCACCTGCCTGGTGTTTCCTGACACCAGCACCAAACCACACTGATGTGACCCCAGGCCATCCCTCCAGCTCCCAAAACATGGAAACTCAGACTGTGCAGAAGGAAACATCCCCAAAAATCCTTCTGGAATATTTTACTGTGCTTTGAAAAAGAGTTTGGAGGAAAGGGAAATAGAGATTGTAGTGCACACTGAGAGCCTCACGAGAGGCTGAACTCTCTTCTCTCCTCCTGACTCAGGTGGAAACCAGAGGTGAGAGAAGCCAAAGGAACAAGGTGCTCCAGGCTGCCAGAGAGGCCAGCAAAGCTGAGTCAAAGCCACGGGCACATCTTCCCTTTGACTGATGGTTTAGCCCCCAGAGCAGGAATGGTCACCTGAGCTGGATTTGAGCAGGAGCTGCAGCAGGGCACAGGGAGCTGCTGCTGACAGGCTCATTATGCTAATGAGTGCATCCTGCCTCTCATTAACATAATGAGCCTGTGCATTAATTACTCAGCCCTCAGTATGTGTAGGTTCAGCATTTCCTCTCCTGCTCTGCCACAAGTCTGGGCAGCAACGTTTTGTACTGAATTTCAAGATTCCAGTCCAGGTCACCAGGAATTATCAGAGGAACCTCTTTGTTCTCACTGCACAGGAGAGAAGCTCCAGGAATACCATCACAGGGGTTTCTGCTGGGCTCATTAGCCCAGTATGATTAATTTTCTCTGCATCACTGTAATTTACAGCAGGCCAGCTCCAGCACACTGACAGCAGGAAATACACAACTCACCACACAAAAGATTAATTACAACCAGCCCCACTTAGAGCAATCCCCAGGCTGGAAAAGGGCACAGTTTTTATTCTTGGAACCTTCCTCACGTCTATGACAGGGAAGTCCTCCCTGTTGAGGAGCCTTGAGCCAATTTAGCTCCTTCTGTTTGCTGTTAATGTGTTTGCCATCTCAGGCTGCCAGTGCCAAGCCATAAATAATTGGGCCAAGTGTGATTATTCACTCACAGGGAGCCTCTGGCTGGTCTCAGACCTCCTGCACCCTCCAGGCTTTGCTTTCCAACTGCTGGCACTGGCTACAGAATGTGGAGGAAGGGTCTGGGAAGGGTCTGGGGAGGGTCTGGGGCAGTGCAGCCCCTGCTCTGCAGCCACACAGGATGACAACCAGCACAGGAGCACACGTTATCAGGAACACCAAGGGGCTGCAAGATGTGGGTCTGGTTCTTTCACCTGGGAAATGAGGCACAGAACATTGACCTGAGGCCTTTAAGGAGAGAAAGGTGTGTGGGGGCTGTGAGGGCACATCCCTGCCCCAGGTAATTGCAGTTCTGCCTTGAAGAGCCTGCTGTACCCTGCCACATTACTGACAAAGGCCTGATCTCAATCATTAAAGCAATGACAGTGACCTGAGCACTGCTCCTGGGCAGGAGAAATGGAAGTGATCCAGGTGGGTGATGCTGATCACACTCCTCACATGGAATAACACATAATTTAACCTGTGACTGACATGGAATAGCACACAATGCAATGTGGGATTGATTCACATGGAATAACACACCATTTAACCTGTGATTCACATGGAATAACACACAATGCAATGTGGGATTGATTCACATGGAATAACACACCATTTAACCTGTGATTCACATGGAATAACACATAATTTAACCTGTGATTCACATGGAATAACACACAATGCAATGTGAGATTCACATGGAATAACACACCATTTAACCTGTGATTTACATGGAATAGCACACAATTTAACCTGTGATTCACATGGAATAACACACAATTTAACCTGTGACTGACATGGAATAACACACAATGCAATGTGTGATTGATTCACATGGAATAACACACCATTATACCTGTGATTCACATGGAATAGCACACAATGCAATGTGGGATTGATTCACATGGAATAACACACAATGCAATGTGAGATTGATTCACATGGAATAACACACCATTTAACCTGTGATTCACATGGAATAGCACACAATGCAATGTGGGATTCACATGGAATAACACACATTTAACCTGTGACTGATATGGAATAACACACCATTTAACCTGTGATTGACATGGAATAACACACAATGCAATGTGGGATTGATTCACATGGAATAACACACCATTTAACCTGTGATTTACATGGAATAGCACACAATGCAATGTGGGATTCACATGGAATAACACACCATTTAACCTGTGATTCCCATGGAATAACACACAATGCAATGTGGGATTCACATGGAATAACTGCACACAGACCCCTCCCTGCCCAGCACAGGCACTGAACATCCAGCAGCAGGAGGGAAGAGCAGATCTCTGTGCCTTTTAAATACTAGAGAGGAACCCTACAAAGCCACAGGAATTTTGTCCATCAAGTCTTTTTAAATCTATATATGCTTAAAATGGCCTTCATTTTCCTGACTGACAACTGTTTGTTAAGGATGTCTGAAGAACACCCTATCAAGGAAAAAGGAAGAGCACCAGATCTAATTTAAGTGTTTCAGGAGAATGAAATCTGTCCATGCTTGCATTACAATTAGACTCTCCATTTTATTTATTGCAGTTGCAGATTCCATATGGACTACCTAAATTATCTAGAAAGACCATTTAAATGAGCCTCTTAACTGATGAATAATAAATCTTAAGGCTTCTATATCTGATTGTGACATTACTGTAGGTTTAAAGTGAACTTTTTATGCTCTAATCCATCCTGGCTGGGTTTATTTCATTTCCTGATACATTCAGACATCACCAATTAAGGCAAAGCAGCTGGTCATAAACTGATCTCATTTCCATCATTTGCTTTGCTTTAAAGCTCTCCCTGTGTTCCCTCTTGTGTTCTTTCTTCCCCACACATAATAAAAATAATTTCACTGCTGGTTTGAAGGACTTGCTGTACTCTGCCATCATTCCTGAAAGAGGGCTGATTTCAGCAATCAGACACCCTGCCCTGGCTCAAACGTGGCTTTACTGTTATCAATAAAGTGCATTCCCAGGGAGGGTCAGTGCTGTCCAGGCCGTTCTGGTGGTCAGACACAAAGGCTGCAGGCCCTGGGTTCCAAACCCCACAAAAATCAGTGGGTTTGGAGAGAGGGCTCAGGCCCTGCAATGCCCTGGGTGCAGACCTGGCTGTGCTTGCTGTGGTTTCACTCAAGGGTTACTGGGAGAGCTCAGTTTGGCACCTTTGGAAGCTTTTTAAAAGGTTTTTCCATTAGCATAAGAATGAGAATAAATTAGCTTGGAGAGTTTGACTGAGCACTGAAGATGTTCAGCTGATTTCCATTTTTCATTAAATCAATCTCAGTGATGCAGGCTGGACCTCCACTGCCTGAAGGACAGCTCAATACCTAATTACCTTTCCTTTTAAATTAATTGTTGTGTGATTGACACAGAATAACACACAATTTAACCTGTGATTCCCATGGAATAGCACACCATTTAACTTGTGATTGACATGGAATAACACACAATGCAATGTGTGATTGATTCCCATGGAATAACACACAATTTAACCTGTGATTCACATGGAATAACACACAATTTAACCTGTGATTCACATGGAATAACACACAGTTTAACCTGTGATTTACATGGAATAACACAATCTAACATGACTGACATGGAATAACACACAATGCAATGTGTGATTGATTCACATGGAATAACACAATTAAACCTGTGATTCACATGGAATAACACACAATTTAACCTGTGATTTACATGGAATAACACACAATTTAACCTGTGATTGACATGGAATAACACACAATTTAACCTGTGATTCCCATGGAATAGCACACAATTTAACCTGTGATTCCCATGGAATACACAATATAACGTGTGATTGACATGGAAGCTGTTTTCAGGGGTCCTCAGGTAACTCCTGCCTGCTCTTTGTCCTTTCCCTATGAATAATGGATGGTTTACAAAGCTCTGCACCCTGAGCCGTTGCCTCTGGCAACAGGAGATGTCCTGGTGAAAGTTCAGCTCAGATCCTGGGTAAACACTGTGGGCTGTGCTGGGGACTGCAAGTGTAAGAACATCAATACAGATAGAAATTTTTTTTTATTACTTTATGTTCTCCATTTCTCTTGAGACTATTTTTTCTTTTTGGAAAGTTTTACTTTCAAATTTTTATGGAGAAGTGCATCATTTCTGTTGCACATACAAAACTGAGCCCAGGCCATTTTCCTGTCTGTCAAAATACTGCATTTTCTGCCCAGCTCTATTTAAATGGTTTTTAATGCAATGGCCAGTGCAGTGTCTGGGGTCTTTGTGTTTCTTTCCCCATTAACTCCTCCTGCAGCAGGAGAGCAGAGCTGCTCCTGTGCTGGGACAGGGCAGGGCTCCCAGCAAAGCCTGGACATGCAGAGAGGTGCATTTTTACATGGAGAACAGGCAAATGCAGCTCAGACAGGTGCATGTTCACATGGAGAACAGGCAAATTTAACTCAGACAGGTGCACTGTCACATGGAGAACAGGCAAATGCAGCTCAGACAGGTGCACTGTCACATGGAGAACAGGCAAATGCAGCTCAGACAGGTGCATGTTCACATGGAGAACAGGCAAATGCAGCTCAGACAGGTTTCCTGTCACTGCACCCAGCAACAATCAGAGAGAATTTTGTTTGCAGTGAAGCCCAGAGAGGCTCCCTGGAGCAGAGGCTGGACAGAGCTCAGGGAATAGAGTGGGGCTCTGTGCTCTGTCTGTCTGTCCATCCCAGGGCTGTCTGTCCGTCCCAGGGCTCTGTGCTCTGTCTGTCTGTCCATCCCAGGGCTCTGTCTGTCCATCCCAGGGCTCTATGCTCTGTCTGTCTGTCTGTCCATCCCAGGGCTCTGTGCTCTGTCTGTCTGTCCATCCCAGGGCTCTGTCTGTCCATCCCAGGGCTCTATGCTCTGTCTGTCTGTCTGTCCATCCCAGGGCTCTGTCCGTCCGTCCCAGCGCCCAGCCCTGCCCTTACCTTTGCCGATGGAGGTGGCGATGCCGTTCATCAGCTGGGCCAGGGATTTCCCGGGGGGCCCCGGGGGGGCCAGCGAGGAGGAGGAGGAGGAGGAGGTGCCCAGGAGCTCGATGGTGCCCGCCTGCTGCCGGAACCGCTCCAGCTCCCGCGCCAGCAGCTTAAACTGCTCGCTCTGCGTCCGGCATTTCTGCTCCAGCTCCCGGACCTTGGCCTGAGACACAGCACGGCTCAGGGCGGGGACGGGGACGGGGACGGGGACGGGGACGGGGACGGGGACGGGGACGGGGAGAGGGAGAGGGACAGGGCTCGGGATACACAGTGCCCGGGATTGGGATTGGGGATACAGAGTGCCCCGGGATTGGGATACAGAGTGCCCCGGGATTGGGGATACAGAGTGCCCCAGGGTGGGGATTGGGGATACAG
This sequence comes from Setophaga petechia, assembly GCA_024362935.1. Lineage (NCBI taxonomy): Eukaryota > Metazoa > Chordata > Aves > Passeriformes > Parulidae > Setophaga > Setophaga petechia. The sequence goes on from JANCRA010000021.1 coordinate 16,004,823, forward strand.
AGTGCCCCGGGATTGGGGATTTGGGATACACAGTGCCCCGGGATTGGGATTGGGGATACAGAGTGCCCCGGGATGAGGATTTGGGGTACACAGCCCCCAAGGGTGGGGATTGAGGATACACAGTGCCCCACGATGGGGATTGGGGATACAGAGTGCCCCAGGATGGGGATACAGAGTGCCCCAGGATGGGGATACAGAGTGCCCCAGGATGGGGATTGGGGATACAGAGTGCCCCAGGATGGGGACTGGGGATGAGGATTTGGGATGAACAGCCCCCCAGGATGGGGATTCAGGACACACAGCCCCCCAGCCAACACACAGCCCTCAGGATGGGGATTTGGGATGAACAGCCCCCCAGGGTGGGGATTGGGATGGGGATTTGGGATACAGAGTGCCCCAGTGTGGGGATTTTGGGCACAGAGCACCCCAGGATGGGGATTTAGGATGAACAGTCCCCCAGCCTGGGCTTTTGGCACACACAGCCCCCCAGGGTGGGGATTGGGATGGGGATTTTGGCACACACAGCCCCCCAGGATGGGGATTTGGGATGGGGATTTTGGCACACACAGCCCCCCAGGATGGGGATAGGGATGGGGATTTTGGCACACACAGCCCCCCAGGATGGGATTTTGGCACACACAGCCCCCCAGGATGGGGATTGGGATGGGGATTGGGATGGGGATAGGGATGGGGTTTTGGCACACACAGCCCCCAGGATGGGGATTGGGATGGGGATTGGGATGGGGATTTGGGATGGGGATTTTGGCACACACAGCCCCCCAGGGTGGGATTTTGGCACACACAGCCCCCCAGGGTGGGATTTTGGCACACACAGCCCCCCAGCTCTGGGGGTCCCTCCCTGGCTGGAGGCAGGACCAAGGGCATGGGGAGCTCTGGGGGTCTCCAGGTCTGACTCCAAGCATACCAAGAGCAGTGGTGACACTGCAGCATGGGAGCCCCTGGATCAGACCTGCACACTCACACAGCAGCTCCATTAAAGCCATAATCACAGGGAGCAAACATCACCTTCCTGCATTAAACCCCTCTGGTGCTGAGCTCAGCAGCTGTACTAACACAGCAGGTCTGGGTGGCAATTAAACTCCTTCAGCTCAACTAAGAGCTTTGGCTTTTCAAAGGAAAAAACATTCCCTGTTCGTGTAAAAAACCTGCACGTTTTATAGAAAACAACCTGTATTACACAGCACCTATAAAGAGATCCTAGCTGAAGGAAAATGCTGACAGCGCCCAGAAGAACCCAAAAACCCAAATGTTCCACTATACAAGGTGGCACTGTTTGTTCTTTTTCTTCTAACAAATACTTTTTAAAATTTAGAGTCAATTTTAAAGATATAATTTCCTTGCATTCATAACACACAAATTAATTTATTTCTGCAAAAGAAATCTCAGGGTGTCCATCTGATTGATTATGAAACCAAGAACAGCAAGAGTCAGACATTGTGGGAGTTTCACACAAACATGAAATGCTTGGAGTTTTTGTCTTTCAGATTTTTGCTGTGGTTTTGAGCAAAGAACAGTCTGAATTCAGATCAGCCTCAGGAGCAAATATCACCTAAAACTGCCCCTGCATTAGCAAAGAACAGTCTGAATTCACATCAGTCTCAGGAGCAAATATCACCTAAAACTGCCCCTGCATTAGCAAAGAACAGTCTGAATTCACATCAGTCTCAGGAGCAAATTTCACACAAAACTGTCTCTGCATTAGCAAAGAACAGTCTGAAACAATCTGAATTCACATCAGCCTCAGGAGCAAATATCACACAAAACAGCCCCTGCATTAGCAAAGAACAGTCTGAATTCAGACAAATCCACAAGGCAAAGAACAACCTGAATTCAGACAAAATCCACAAGGCAAAGAACAGTCTGAATTCAGACAAATCCACAAGGCAAAGAACAGTCTGAATTCAGACAAAATCCACAAGGCAAAGAACAACCTGAATTCAGACAAAATCCACGAGGCAAAGAACAACCTGAATTCAGACAAAATCCACAAGGCAAAGAACAGTCTGAATTCAGACAAAATCCACAAGGCAAAGAACAACCTGAATTCAGACAAAATCCACAAGGCTACAGCCCTGAGGAAAGCACCAACCATTCCTGCTGGTGAGGAGCTGCAAACCAGGATGAGCTCTGGTTAAAGCATGCCCAGGGTCATCCCTTGCACAAAGGGACCCTGATTTGGACATTTGGGGCCAGGCAATAGTGCCAAGCACGCTGGCACAGCAGAGGTGCCAGCACACACCAGGCAAGGCTGGGCAGGGCTCTGCTCCAGGCAAGGGACAAGGGCAGGGTCAGGACAGGGAGAGCAGAACTGCTGCCCTAAATACCTGCATGCTGTCCAGGGTGTTCTGGGTGAAGGGCAAAGCAATAAATCCCAAACAAGACACAGTGAACACAGAGATGGGAAATAAACAAAGAAATAAAAACAGTGCTGGGTGATTTTTTCACATTTCAAAGCAGTCTCAGAACAGCTACACGTGTAAAAACATGCATCAACACAAACAGCATCCAGAAATCAACACTGCTGCTGATCTGACACTGCACACCAAACAGAACCATCTGAAACTGCAACAGGCACACAAAATAAAATGATATGAAACTGCAACAGGCACACAAAATAATATTATCTGAAACTCCAAAAGGCACACGAAATAAAATGATATGAAACTGCAACAGGCACACAAAATGAAATGCTAACAAATAACGTGCTGGTGGCAATAAAAAGCAAAAGCTTTGGAAATCTTGTTGGGGTTATGCAAATCAGAGGCTGCAGACAAATCAGCTAAAGCAGAATTGTGCTCAGCTTGAGGGGTTAAATAATCTCCTGCTTGTCTTGTTTCTGTTTTCCTGTATCAAACACTTTGCACCAGGCATTAAATAAAAACTTCAGCTTACAGTCTGGAAGCCAAAACAAATTTAATCTAAATTATGCTAATGAAAGCCTATGAGTAAAACTCACCCTGTGGGAATATTAACTTTTATAGATAACAATAAACCACTGCTTTAATTTTAATTTTTTTAAAAGTTGATCAATGCACCAGGAAAAATCCACCTTTCACTGAGGCACAGGCAGCAAGTACATACAGAAATACTGTGGGAAGGCAAAAAGACTGGAAATTGCCTTGAGATAAAAACAAGTCTCTAAATGAAATATTGCCAATGCACGTGTTATTGTCTCTCATATCTTGCATGTTCTTTAGGATATGTACATTAACACTGAGAACCATGCAATGCCTCTTCCTCAGGCAGAAAATGAAGTTTTCTCTTTCCACCTTGCCCTTTGAAGGTTTCTGAGGTACCTCAGTTCTTTCATGAGGTTTGCAGTTTCTGCTTCGACACATTGCTTTATGTTTATTAGACAGTATTTAATTAGGAACCCTAGGTAACTGATTGGTGTTTGCTGCTGTATTTCCAGCCTAATAAATCAAAGTTCTCATCATTAATCACTCCCTTTAATAGTATTTTACAAAAAAATGGTACCAAAAGAGAAACATACATCACTTCCAACAGCTCAGCTTAATGTCCTCCTAACTGAATTATAAATCTTATCATTATAAGGATGCAATTATATCAGAAGAGAAAAAAACCCTCTTTGCCTACACATTCCTTGAAATGCTCCCAAGTGATGATTCTGTGAATTTCCCTGCTCAAAGGGGGCTGAACAAGGCAGGGGAGCCCAGGGGATCTTACCTCTAGCAACTGAACTGCTCCTTCATGTTCCTTCTTAGCTTCAACCTGAGCCTGGGGTTGTGGGAGAGGAAACAGGAGAAGAGAGGGGAAGGAGGAAGAAGGAGAATCAGTGAGTCACAGCACACAGTCTGCTGTGGGCACAGCAGCACCCACCCTGAGCCCGTGCCCAGCTGCAGGGCGGCTGTGCCAGGTATCCCTCTGCTGTGCCAGCCCTGCTGGGCACTCCCAGCCTGCCAGGGCTCATCCTGGGGCTGGCTCTCAGGGGTGCTGACCTGGAGCAGCACCAGACACTCTCCTGGGCACTCCCAGCCTGGCAGGGTGTTCATTCTGGGGGACTGGTCTCAGGGCAGGGGTGCTGAGATGGAGCAGCACCAGACACTCTCCTGGGCACTCCCAGCCTGGCAGTGTTCAGTCTGGGGCTGGCTCTCAGGGATGCTGACCTGGAGCAGCACCAGACACTCTCCATGCTGCCACATCCTCTCCAGCCTGGCAAGGATGTTTATTTTGGGGTCCTGGCTCCCAGGGCAGGGATGCTGAGCTGGAGCAGCACCCCACAGGCTGCCACACCAGCTCCCAGCCTGGCAAGGATGTTTATTTTGGGGTCCTGGCTCCCAGGGCAGGGATGCTGAGCTGGAGCAGCACCACACACTCCCCACACTCCCATATCCACTCCAGCCTGCAGGGGTGTTCATTTTGGGGGGCTGGCTCTCAGGGATGCTGAGCTGGAGCAGCACCAGACACTCCCCAGGCTGCCACATCCTCTCCCAGGCTGGCAGGGGTGTTTATTTTGGGACATTGGGTCTCAGGGCAGGGGGATACACTGGAGCAGCACCACACGCTCTCCTGGGCACTCCCAGCCTGGCAGGGATGTTCATTTTGGGGCTGGGTCTCAGATCAGGGGGATCTGCAGTGCTGGAGCAGCACCACACACTCCCCAGGCTGCCTGGGCACCCCCAGCCCCTCTGAGCCCCCAGGTGCAGCTGAAATGCAGATTGCTGTGCACACTGCAGGGCTCAACCCTCCCAGAGCAGCACAAAAATTAAACTTGCTCTCTCAATGAAGCAACAGATTTTTCAGCAGAGTAAGCAGCTCACAAGGAAAGGCAGCCACAGGACAGGCAGTTTAAAGAGCAGAGCAACACTTCAGGGCAAATCAACTGGGTCAAAGACAAAAAGAGGGAACAAAGAAGGGCAGAAAGGGTATTTTGTTCAGTTATCAAATTTTGGTTGGCAAAAGTCTAAACCTTAAAACCAAATGAATAGCACTCAGTAACTTTGGGTTATCTTAGTTTTATTTCTGTTTGAGTTTTCCCTGTCTCCTTCATTGAAGCTGGCCCAAGATAAGCACAGATTCTGTTAAGCAGGGTGTCATTCACTCTGCACATTCCTCAGCAGAGAGAAGCCACAAGCCCTGCTGGTCATGGAGGACAAAGCCCAGACTGATTGCACTGCCCAGCCCAGCCCAGACACGGGCACAGCTCTGTGAGCTGCAGGCTCAGGGCTGCCCATCCCTCAGGGGCCTGGGCCAGGCCATGGAGTCACCACCAAACCATGGACCAGACCCACAAACACAAACACACAGACCAAACACATGGACCCAAACCCACAAAACCCACCCACAAACCCAAATCCAGAAACCAAAATCCACAGAATGAAACTACAGACCCAGATCCACAAACACAAACCCACAGACCAAACACATGGACCCAAACCCACAAAACCCACCCACAAACCCAAATCCAGAAACCAAAATCCACAGAATGAAACTACAGACCCAGATCCACAAACACAAACACACAGACCAAAAACACAGACCAAAAACAGAGACCAAAACCATGGGCCCAGATCCAGAAATCCAAACCCACAGACCAAACCCACAAACCTAAACCCTCAAACCCAAACCCACAGACCAAAACCATGGATCCAAATCCAGAAACCCAAACCTACAGACTAAATCCACAGACCCAAACCCACAGACCCACAGACAAAAACCACAGACAAAAACCATGGACCCAAATCCAGAAACTGAAACCCACAGACCAAAACCCACAGACTGAAACTACAGACCAAAACCACAGACCAAACACAAACCCAAATCCAGAAACCCAAACCCACAGACCCAAAGACCAAAACCACAGACAAAAAACACAAACCCAAATCCAGGAACCCAAACTCACAGATCAAAACCACAGACCAAACCACGAACTCAAACCCACAAACCCAAATCCAGAAACCCAGACCCATAACCCCAAACCACAGCCCAACCCCACAGCCCCCTGCCCTGCCCTGCAGCAGTGCCTCTGCTGACAAGGACACAGCAGTGCCAGCAGTGCCAGCTGTGCCAGCTGTGCCAGCTGTGCCAGCAGTGCCAGCTGTGCCAGCAGTGCCAACGAGCCTGCAGCATCCCCCAGGTCACATTTAATAAAAGCTGAGCTCTGGTAAATGGTGACACAGCCTCCATCAGTGTTTATCTCTCCCCAACATCAGGCTGCCTTGTATTAAGGTTTGCTTCAAGGAAAGGCTGAGTCCCATCAACACAAACAATATTGTGTTCTTCCCTCTGGGCTGACAATCTGATCAGTCTGTGCAGGTATCAGAAACAAAATGAAGTTTTATTTCCATTCAGGATGGGGCAGCAGAGGCAAGGGGCTGTGGCAGGGCTGGCTCTGCTCTGAGGTGCAGCTTGGAGGCTCCTGAACCTTTGAAAGGTGCCCAGGTGTGCTGAGAAATGCCATCCTGCCCAGCAATGCCATCCTGCCCAGCAATGCCATCCTGCCCAGCAATGCCATCCTGCCCAGCAGTGCCATCCTGCCCAGCAATGCCATCCTGCCCAGAAGTGCCATCCTGCCCAGCAATGCCATCCTGCCCAGCAATGCCATCCTGCCCAGCAGTGCCATCCTGCTCAGAAATGCCATCCTGCCCAGCAGTGCCATCCTGCCCAGAAGTGCCATCCTGCCCAGCAATGCCATCCTGCCCAGAAGTGCCATCCTGCCCAGCAATGCCATCCTGCCCAGAAATGCCATCCTGCCCAGCAATGCCATCCTGTCACTGCCCAGCAATGCCATCCTGCCCAGCAGTGCCATCCTGCCCAGCAGTGCCATCCTGCCCAGAAGTGCCATCCTGCCCAGAAATGCCATCCTGCCCAGCAATGCCATCCTGTCACTGCCCAGCTTCCCTCTGCCCTCTGGAAACACTTCCAGTAAAGACAACTCCAATAAAACTCCAAAAGGGAAGGAAGAATTGAACACACTGTGTCCATGGGGACAGCCCTGGGTGAAATGTGAGCCAGCAGCCCCTGGTAGAGCTGGCAGGGATGTGTTTCAGCTCCTTAGAGAACAGATTTATTTACAATATTTATCTGGAGCTTGTTGCCCTGGGTGGAACAGCAGATCCAGCTCAGCCTGGCTGTGCCTGGTCCCTGCCACTGCAGCCCAGAGAGCAGCACACAGGTTTGTGCTGCCAGTCCAAAGCAGGATTTGTGAGGAGAATGTAACAAAAATCAACAAGAAATGCTTGGAGAACGCTTGTATCTTCCTTTGATTTCTTTCCTTTGCCAGGAAATTTAAGGCCAAAATGTATGAGGCAGTTCTAATAATAACAGCTGAATATAACTAGAAATGGCATTTTGCAGTGTGCCTAAGCACACTTATTGAGAAAGACTAAAAGAAAATTAACTGGGAGATTTCATTTGGTCAACTATAGCGTTCTATTTCAAGCAACTATATTAGATGCATCTTTTGTTCTGCTGAGAAGGTCCCTCCATGCCAATTCTCTATCAAATTATCATTAGCAGCATTATTTGTGTTTTAATCTAGTCCAGTAATTGGAGAAATCAACATTAGCACTGAGACAATTGCAGTTCTAAGTGACTTTGGCAAAATGAAACTCAACATCATGGTTTTTGTATTATAATGAATACTGAGAAATTGCAGTGTGGGAAAAAAAAGTCTTGAAGTGATTTGTGAATTAGAGAATGCCCTTGAAGGGAGGTGTTTGAGGAACTGTTCAGTTTCTGTGCAGGGCACCCAACCCTGCCACACAAACGTGACACACTCCTGAAAAGGAAAATAACTGTGATGTGTCAGGACCTTGACAAGATTTCCTTTTTCCCAATTTTCTGGGGAAAGGGAGCAAGAATTGCCTGTCTGGGAGAGGAGGCCAAAGAAATCCCACCAGCCATGGCTGTGTCAGTGAGAGCATCATGGAAATGGCACAGACCTCGGATTCTGAGGGTCAGGAAATGAGCACTGGGCTCCTTGGGGACAGGTAAGGAATGCACGAGTGTCACCAAGCCAGACACGGGGGCAGCAATGGAAAAGCAAAGGAAACCCACGGGACTGTGCCACTCCTGTCCCTGTGGGGAACAAAGGCTCAGCCACGGTGGGGCAGGGACAGGAGCTTCAGGAGCTTCAGCAGCCCTGGGGCACAGAGATCCTCTTGTCCCAGGGCAGAAAAGCTCAGCCAGAGGGCAGCAGGGACAGGAGCTTCAGGAGCTTCAGCAGCCCTGGGGCACAGAGATCCTCTTGTCCCAGGGCAGAAAAGCTCAGCCAGAGGGCAGCAGGGACAGGAGCTTCAGGAGCTTCAGCAGCCCTGGGGCACAGGGCACCCTCTTGTTCCAGGGCCTGGAACCCCGGGGCAGGGAGAGGCTGCCTGGGAATGCCTTCAGTCCAGGGGATCCCCCCTGATCCTCTGTGCCTGCAGCTCCTGCTGCCACCTGCCTGTCCCTGTCCCTGTCCCTGTCCCCAGGTACCTTCTGCAGCAGCTCCATTCCTGCCTGTCCCTGTCCCACCCCATTGCATCCCTGTCCCCATCCCTGTCCCTGTCCCATCCCTGTCCCCATCCCATGCCCTCCTGCCCCAGTACCTTCTGCAGCAGCTCGATCTCCTGCCTGTCCCTGTCCCATCCCCATCCCATCCCTGTCCCTGTCCCATCCCCATCCCTCCCCTCCTGTCCCCAGTACCTTCTGCAGCAGCTCGATCTCCTGCTGTTTGGCGTTGAGGACAGCCAGTGCTTGCTCATGCTCCAGCTCCAGCTGTTGCCGCCGCTCCGCAGCCTCTCGCATGTGCTGTGAGGAGGAGGAGGAGGGGACATCCCCAGGGACAGCCCTCGGGGACAGCACAGAGGGGACAGCCCTGGGGACAGCCCTTGGGGACAGCCCTTGGGGACAGCTCAGAGGGGACAGCCCTGGGGACAGCCCTGAGGGGACAGCCCTGGGGACAGCCCTTGGGACAGCTCAGAGGGGACAGCCCTTGGGGACAGCCCTTGGGGACAGCTCAGAGGGGACAGCCCTGGTGACAGCCCCTGGGGACAGCCCCTGGGGACAGCCCCTGGGGACAGTTCAGAGGGGACAGCCCTTGGGGACATCCCCTGGGGACAGCCCTTGGGGACAGCCCTGGGGACAGCCCCAGCTGCAGGTGCCAGGGCAGGGATGCACTGCTGCCCACACACACACACCTGCCTGGGCAGCACTGCATCCCTGGCCTGTGCTCTCTTCCTGCTTGGTACAAACATCTTCTTGTTTGGGGTGGGTTCATCCTTTGCTCTGAGCCATAAAACCCCTTCTAACTATCACACCCTTTGCCTCCTTGGTTATCCAGTGACACTGGCTCAGCAATTCTTTTCTTCTATATCACAACTTGCTTCCATCCCTATTCCTTCATCAGACTCTGCATTCAAAAATCTTTCTGCCAAGCATCCATATCTGTGAGACTTCCTTGTCAAACTTTGATCCTTCCCAGCAGCACCCAGAGCTCCCAGAAGCTGGGGAGTGTTGGATGCTGATGACCACAGCAGTGTGAGCAAGGCTCCTGGCAGGAGCACAGGCTCACAGGGCCAGGACACCCTCTGCAGATGGAAATCTTTTTCATTACAGGTTAATATTACTGCCCAGCATCCCTGTAGCTTCCAAACACCCTCATATTAAATGGGAGTTAAGAGAGATCTCTTTCTAGATTCTGATCTCTTCCCTGGTGAACCTGGTATTAAAGATTTTTATTTTCCAAATTACATGCTATTCCCATAATAGTGTCTGAGCAGAGGCACAATGCCTTATCTGCAGCACTGAGTTATTGCACACAGACCTGGGAGACATCAGCACGTGGGAAAACAAATGCATGGAGAAAATGGGCAAGAACAGCCCAGAATCTCTCTTATTGTCTACAGGAGAGTTTTATCAAGCTCATTCCAGCCTGCAATGAGCTGCTGCTCCCTGCTGCACATGGGGGGACTGAACCCCTCAGCCTGCACGTGTCTGCAAAGGAAGCAGAGTTTGGCCTCTGCTTGGGCTTTATTCCCTTTTTGTTTGATTATAAACAACAACAACAGCATTTCCCCCTTTTAAGTTTCCACCCTGAGCTATGGTTTGTTTTCTGGGAGTTTTGGGAGGATGTGATGTTTGCCTGTGACGTTTCTGCACTGCATTCTGTGCAGAACTTCATGGGCAATGTCTGCTCTCAGTATTTTATAACAACCAAGAAGAACAGCTCTGATCCTCATCTCACCTGAATGAACAGCACTCATTTTACCAATGGTTCTTCCTCACTATTTAAATTATCAGGAAAAACCCCTAATTTCTGTCAAGATCAGTCTCAGACTGGCACACTGGGCTCTCACCATCTCACACAAGCTACTGCAGGGTAAAAGCAGTGTCTTTTCTGGGCTCTCACCATCTCACACAAGCTACTGCAGAGCATTTCCAGCTGAGAGCTCTTCCCAAAGCACTGATTGAGCCTGTGAGGACACACAGGGAACACCAGGGGCTGCAGCTCTGGCCATGGCTCAGGGCCAAAGGGGGCTCTGGGGCTCCAGGGTGCCCTGCAGCCCACGGGGCTGTGCTCAGGGACAGCAGCCTGAGCATGAGCATGGACATGTTCGTGCTCTCACCCTGCCTCTCCCCTTCTGACTGCAATAACTGCAGGGCAGTGCCCATGCAAGGGCTGATGATGGCAGACCAAGGGCTCTGGGTGCCCCTGTGCTGTTGATAAATGGCTGATAATGGCAGATCAGGGGCCCTGGGCACCCCTGTGCTGTTGATAAATGGCTGATAGTGGCAGAGCAGGGGCTCTGGGTGCCCCTGTGCTGTTGATAAATGGCTGATAGTGGCAGAGCAGGGGCTCTGGGTGCCCCTGTGCCCTTTGAGGCCCTGTCAGGGCTCTCATGCCCACCCTGACCCCAACCCAGAGGGGCGTTCAGTGCCTGGGTGGGCAGTGCTGAGCCCAGGGGAGCAGGGGAGGATGCACGGATGGGATTTGGGGTTGTACCCACCTTTAGGACCTGCTCTAGGTTCTCCAGCTTGGCTTGGAGCTGGTGTTTCCCCCCCACAGCCAAATCTCGGCCCTTGGTCACTCTGAGCAGGGCTTCCCGAAGGTGCTCATAGTCTGACTGTACCTGGGAACAAACAGGCAGTGCCAGACTGCAGGAACTGCTGCCAGCACAAACAGGTCAGTGCCAGACTGCAGGGAATTATTGCCAGAACAAAAAGGGTCAGTGCCAGACTGCAGGAACTGCTGCCAGCACAAACAGGTCAGTGCCAGACTGCAGGGAATTATTGCCAGAACAAAAAGGGTCAGTGCCAGACTGCAGGGGCACACCTGGCACAGCTGTGTGTTACCTGGCCGTGCTGCAGTGCCCAGGGGCACATCTGGGCACAGTTGTGTGCTACCTGGCCATGGTTCAGTGCCCAGGGGCACATCTGGCACACCTGTGTGTTACCTGGCCGTGCTGCAGCGCTCGGGGGCACACCTGGGCACACCTGGCACAGCTGTGTGTTACCTGGCCGTGCTGCAGTGCCCAGGGGCACATCTGGGCACAGTTGTGTGCTACCTGGCCATGGTTCAGTGCCCGGGGGCACACCTGGGCACAGCTGTGTGTTACCTGGCCGTGCTGCAGTGCCCAGGGGCACAGCTGGCACAGCTGTGTGTTACCTGGCCGTGCTGCAGCGCTCGGGGGCACACCTGGCACACCTGGCACAGCTGTGTGTTACCTGGCCGTGCTGCAGCGCTCGGGGGCACTCGCTGGCATGCTGCAGGCTCAGGCAGTTCTCCTCCCGCCCAGCATCCTTCAGCTCCTGCTCCTGGAACAGAAACAAAGCTGTGTCACCTCAGCTCCGTGTCACACCCTCAGTCCGTGTCACACCCTCAGTCCGTGTCACCTGAGCCCCGTGTCACAGCCCAGTGTCACAGCCCCGTGTCACACCCTCAGTCCGTGTCACACCGTCAGTCCGTGTCACTGCCCAGTGTCACAGCCCCAGGATCCCCAATTGAAGCCCCTGCAGTAAGGAGAGGATGTATTTGTGTATCCCCAGTGTGTTTGGAAGTGACAGATAAATGTCAACTTGGAGCATTTACACTGCTTGCTCAGGAAAAAAGCATTAAAGAACAAAGACTGAGTGACTCAAAGGTTCTGGAGCAATAACAGGTGGCAAAAGCCAGAAACTGAGCCAAAGCCTTGAAATTGCAGCCAAGTTCCCTCCCTGGGCTGTGTCTTCTGGAGGTGATCCAGGTCACAGTGACTGTCAGGGCAGGAATTCCACAGTGTGGGTGCCAGGCTGTTCCCTGAGGGGTGTGGGAGCAGCGGGGAGCCCTGGGCCCAGGAGGGGCTGGATCAGCCCTGAGCCCAGGAGGGGCTGGGGATCAGCCCTGGGCCCAGGAGGGGCTGGGGATCAGCCCTGAGCCCAGGAGGGGCTGGATCAGCCCTGGGCCCAGGAGGGGCTGGGGATCAGCCCTGGGCACCTGCCTGGAGGGGCTGGGATCAGCCCTGGGCACCTGCCTGGAGGGGCTGGGATCAGCCCTGGGCACCTGCCTGGAGGGGCTGGGATCAGCCCTGAGCCCAGGAGGGGCTGGATCAGCCCTGAGCACCTGTGCCCAAGGAAGGCTCAACCAGCCCAGGGGACCCCCCAGAAACAGCTCCTGATTTCAGGCTGTGAGACACCCCTGAAACACCTCCATGAAACAGCCCCTGTGAGAATCCCCTTGTGAAACAGCCATGTGAAACAGCCCCCAAGAAACAGCCCCTGATTTCAGCCTGTGGAACACACCTGTGAAACACCCTCTGACAAACAGCCCCTGAAACAGCCCTGAAACACACAGTGAAACAGCCCTGTGAGATACCCCTGTGAAACACCCCCTGAGAAACAGCTCCTGTGAAACAGCCTATATGAGACACCCCCTGACAAACAGCCCCTGATTTCGGGCTGTGAGACACCCCTGGAACAGCCCTGTGAGCCCCCTGCCCTTGGCCAGGGATGTTGTCCCAGCACTGCCGTCGCTGCCTCTGTCTCCCCCGGTGACTCCTCCTGAGCCATCCCTGCCTCAACACTGCCCGGGTCGGCTCCGTAGAGATCCTGAATGACAAAAGCCCAAAGTTCATCCCCCAGCCGCAGAGCTGCCCTGCACTATGAGCAGTTTGCAGTGGATCAGAGCTGCCCTGCACTATGAGCAGTTTGCAGTGGATCAGAGCTGGGAGCTCATGCAGTGCCCCGGGAGGGGCTGCTGGCTCACCCCCAGCGGGTGGGACAGGCTGGGATTGGGATTGGGATGAGCACAGGACCAGCAGTCCCCGACGGCTGAGCTGTGCCTGAGCAGGGCTTTCCCCAAACAGCCACTCCCTCCTTGCCCTGCTCTGCCAGCGAGGAGGGGCCCGGGGATGGCCCTGCCAGCTGTGCCATGGCCCTGCCAGCTGTGCCATAGCTGTGCCAGCTGTGCCATGGCCCTGCCAGCTGTGCCATGGCCCTGCCAGCTGTGCCATGGCCCTGCCAGCTGTGCCAGGGTGGGCACGGGGCCAGCCCACAGCACAGACCCTCACTGGCAGTGGGATGAGTGTGGGAGCTCCCAGCACATTCCCAGAGGGACAGAGGGACACAGGGACAGAGGGACAGAGGCTCCTGGCAGCCCCGTGTCCCTGCTCCTCCTGCAGATGAACAAATGGAGCATTTCTGCACCTCCTGTGCCTGGCAGCAGCTCAGTGCCCACCAACAGCAGGGCAGCACACTGCTGCTTTTGGGGTTTTGGGCTGCTTTTGGGGTTTTGGGCTGCTTTTGGGGTTTGGGGGCTGGTTTTGGGGGGTTTGAGGGCTGGTTTTGGGGGGTTTTGGGGCTGGTTTTGGGGCTCGTTTTTGGGGGTTTGGGGCTGGTTTTTGGGGGTTTGGGGCTGGTTTTGGGGCAGCAGAGCCTGCAGAGATTTAAGGGCTCCCACACCAGCATATTCTTCACACAGCATGAGACAATTCATAAAGAAACAGCTATGAAAAATTAAACATGAGACATTACATGTAAACTGTGCTGCCTCATGTGTAAGTTGGATCTGTGAAAGTGCAGAAATGAAGGCACAAATGTGTGCTCACAACAGAGCAAAAGTGAAAATCCTGCCCTGGATGTGGGGGCTGAGGACAGGGTTCCCAGCAGGAGGAGGCTCTGGTAGATTTGATGCCATCTGACAGCCCAGTGTGGGTAACAGGGCTCTGCACTGCCTGCAGAAGGCATCTGTGCCTGTGTGCTGGCCTGCTCAGCCATCAGTTATTTTTGTTTTAACCCCTGGTACCCTGCTCATTGATCTACAGCCCTTTTCCCTCAGTGCTGCACTGAGCTCTGCAGTTCTGGTTTGGGTGAGGCAGGACAGAACCCACCCAGGAGCAGAGGGAAAACCTGCAGGGACCCAGGGGAACATGAGGAACCTTCTGATCCCTCCCATCTCCTGTGGCCCTGTAAATGACTCACGTCAAGGCTCAGGCTCACAGTCCCAGCTCATTTGCTGTTTCTCCAAGGGTGGATTTGAAAGGCAAAGCTGACTCAGCCTCAGGGGCACAACTGCAGCCCCTGCCACGGCCCCACAGCTGGGCTGGGGCACAAAAACTGCACAAAAACCCGATTGTAAACAGGGATGGATCCAGGCTGGGGCACAAAAACTGCACAAAAACCTGATTGTAAACAGGGATGGATCCAGACTGGGGCACAAAAACTGCACAAAAACCTGATTGTAAACAGGGATGGATCCAGGCTGGGGCACAGCCTGCACTAAAAAACCCGATTGTAAACCCCTGTGAGCCCAGTGTGCAGGGATGCATCCAGGCTCTGCACAGGGCAGTAAACCCAGCCTGCCCTGCACAGCTGTGCCCACAGGGCACTGGGCACGGAGGAACCTGGGGCAGGCAGGGAGCAAAGGCAGAAAAAGGGGAAAAAGCAGAGAGAAAAAAGGACAAAAAGAAGAGGAGAAAAAGGGAGAAAAAGCAGAGGAAAAAAATGGAGAAAAAGCAGAGAAAAAAAGGAGAAAAAGCAGAGGAAAAAAAGGACAAAAAGCAGAGAAAAAAAGGAGAAAAAGCAGAGGAAAAAAGGGGGAAAAGCAGAGGAAAAAAGGGGGAAAAGCAGAGCTGCTGCTGCTGCCCATGCATTGCCACCCTCCTGTCTGTCTGTCCCTGCCCAGCTGTCCCACCCTCCTGTCCGTCTGTCTGACACCTGTCTGTCCCCTCCTGTCCATCTGTCTGTCACCTGTCTGTCTGTCACACCTGTCTGTCCATCTGTCTGTCCCCTCCTGTCCATCTGTCTGTCCCCTCCTGTCCGTCTGTCTGTCTGTCACCTGTCTATCCCCTCCTGTCTGTCTGTCCCCTGTCTGTCCCCTCCTGTCCCTCTGTCTGTCTGTCCCCTGTCTGTCCCCTCCTGTCAGTCTGTCTGTCCCCTGTCTGTCCCCTCCTGTCCCAGCCCAGGGCCAGGGCAGTGCAGCCCTGCCTGCAGGGCCAGCAAGGTCCCTGACAAGAAATGACATTTCATGGAAAGCGACTGCAGCCAATGAGAAATAAACGAGAGACTCTTACTGCTTGCAGGAGCTTTACTATTCCCATCTGGTGCCTCCTCTCAGCTGCCAGGGTGAAGCACATGTTAGCCAGCAGCACAGGAAAGCAGCTGGACATTTTCTGAGGCGAGCACCTAAACACTAATGAACTCCTGCAGAGGAACTGACAGCAGGAGTGTTTGCCACTACCACCTGAAGGTAAGGAAGAGCTGCTCAGGAACGTTTCCATTTGAAATAAAATCACTCCACAATTGGATTTGTTGTAAAAAATAGGAACTTTTCCGTGCAAATGCCATGGTTCTAACAAAGGAAAACAAATGCAGCTTTACCCCTGTAATCAGCAGGCTGCATTTAGCACAGAAACACCACCAGAAATAGCACTTCTTAAAAAGCACTGCTAAAAAAGGGACTGAGGGGCTGAGCCCTGCCCAGAGCCCTGCACACAGCCCAGCCTGGGGCAAACACAACCATTCCTCCCTCCTGCTGCTGCTCCACATCCACAAACCCTGCAGGGACCTGCACACCAGCCCGTTCCACTGGGAAAAATGGGTATTGCAGGACTGGCTTTTAGCAAATATTCAAACGAATATTCTATGTGTTGTGTTAGAAAGTGATGCTGTATTAATTCTCTTAAGCATGTATTAGATATAGTTTTAGGTTATAACAAAATGTTAGAATAGAAACTACACTATGTGGGATAGTTTTTCCAAAGAAAGGACTTGCACTGGGACAGCAGCCACAGGACACCTGAATCTTTCAGAGAAAGAGAATTTATTGCCCCATTAACAGAAGAAATGAACTTCTTCCTGCCTGCTCAGCCCTGGAGATGCTGTCAGAGTTCAGAGGAAGGAGCTGACACTGCCCAGCCAGAATCCTGTGTTTGAATGGAATTTATGCACCATGGATGGGGTGTAGGAATATGCAACAGGTTATTGCTTTTAAGGGTTAATCCTCTGTTAACGTGGGGCCCTTTCTGGGTTTATTTTGCCCAGAAAGAGGCACCCAAAATGTCTGTAACTCTGTTTTTATTGTCTCATATTGTCCTAATCCCAATTGTCCACATTATTATTACTCTAATTGTATTACTATTTTTATAACCATTTTATTACTATTAAACTTTTAAAACTTTAAAACCAAGCAACTGGCGTTTTCCACACCATTGACAGCAATTCCTTCCTGCTGCTTTTCCACTCCCACAAACCCTGCAAGGACCAGCCCTGCAGCCCAGCTCAGTCACTGACACTGCACAACAATTCCAGCTGCTGCTTTTTTATTCCACCAAACCCTCTGGAGAGGGAGGGAGCCGTGTGTGGATGTGCTGTGCTGCTCCCTGCAGTGCCAGGGGCCAGCCTGGCTCCTCAAGCGCCTCTCCAAGGCTTCTCCTCCTCCTGCACAGAGAGCAGAGAGCAGCACACGGAGCCGCGGCTGCCATGGGAACACCGAGCCCCGCAGGTGGAACATCCACCCCTGGCACCGAAAGGGTGAAATGTGTGAGCTGAGCACATCAAGCACGGCTCACAGAGCTCCCTGCTTCCCAAGGACCTGCAGAGCTCAGAGCGAGAAACGCAGAGATGCAAATGCCAAAAACCCTCCCGTGAGCCCTGGTGGCACCAGGAATTCTTCAGCTGTCTCAGAGTAATTTTATTGGGCAGAAACTTATATCAATATATTGCATAAGTCTGGAAATCTCTATGAAAAGTTAAGCCCAATTTTTAGAAGTTCTGAGTGACTTGAAAACAGAAGATAATTTTTCATTTCAAGACAGAGACGAGAAAAATATGCTGAATAATTGTAAGGATTAGGTGCCAGAAGCATCATTCAAAACCAGCTCTTCATGCTCCAGAAACTCTGTTTTCAGAACAGATAATATTAGAGCCTTCAAGTCAGACTGCACAATCCATTTTTCACCTTGTGTGAGCTAAGGGGGTACAGAGAAACACTGAACAAATCTGTGAGAAAAGCAAAGTATTCTGAAGCAGCTCTCTCCCTGCGTGTCCCTTCAAGGGAAGGCAAACATTGCTCCTGATATTTACCCAAATTTCCTGTTTCAGATACAAACAACCCCAGAGCAGCTCCTGCAGCCCTCCAGGGCAAGCAGGGATGGGAGCACAGAGCCCATTCTGCACAAACAGGTGAGCAGAGGGGACTGGGCAAGGACAGAGATGGAGAGGGAGGAATGGGGCTGCACAACACCCTGACCTGTGAGCTGATGGAACATAAACAAAGGAGAAATAACCCCAAAAAACCAACCAAGGAGAAATAACCCAAAAAAAAACCAACAAAGGAGAAATAACCCAAAAAAAAACCAACAAAGGAGAAATAACCCCAAAGAACCAACCAAGGAGAAATAACCCCAAAAAAACCAACCAAGGAGAAATAACCCCAAAAAAACCAACAAAGGAGAAATAACCCAAAAAAACAACCAAGGAGAAATAACCCCAAAAAAAACAACCAAGGAGAAATAACCCAAAAAAAAAACAACAAAGGAGAAATAACCCCAAAAAATCAACAAAGGAGAAATAACCCCAAAAAAACCAACAAAGGAGAAATAACCCCAAAAAATCAACAAAGGAGAAATAACCCCAAAAAAACCAACCAAGGAGAAATAACCCAAAAAAAAAACAACAAAGGAGAAATAACCCCAAAAAATCAACAAAGGAGAAATAACCCCAAAAAAACCAACCAAGGAGAAATAACCCAAAAAAAAAACAACCAAGGAGAAATAACCCCAAAAAATCAACAAAGGAGAAATAACCCCAAACCCAGCACAGCTCTGGACAGTGGCAATGGCCCAGCAGGGAGAGCTCTGACAGGATCATCAGCACCACCAGAACACAGCACAATGCTAAATGCTAAATTCCTCCTGCTGAATCAGGGTCACAGAAATTCATCCCAATGCTCATGGTATTTAGCTTTGGGCCTCATCATTTTTAATTCTTCAATTTCATAAAAAACAATTGTTGAGGCAGCTGTGGATGAAAAGCTCTGGAAGTTCTCAGGAAGGGCTGTGGGGAGAGGAGAAAAGGAAAAGAAGGGAATTCTGCAAAACACCAAGCACAAAGAATCCCTGATGTTCTCGATTCCAATTTGCTCCAAACCCCCTGTGCTTGATCAAACAAGCCTCAGGTGTCACCTGTGAGCAGCAACGTCCTGAGCCCCCCCAGACAGCCCAGCAGGTAACCCCAAGCCAGGGTGGAAAATCTGATCATGAATAAAGAATGGATCTCTCACGAGGTAATTGCAATTCTCTGTGCAAAGCAAAACCTTGGAGAAGGTTTTTAAACTACACAAAAACCTCCAGCACTTCAGACACTCGAGTCCAGATACTGTCAACTGTATTTCTGCTTATTATGAATTTCATTTACATAGATTTGCTATTCCTATTGAATTAATTTTCCATTGTGCTTATGTTTTCTCATGATATATTTATTTGTTCCAAGGAATGCTGAGAGACCTTCAGTCCTCAAGCAAACTAATTACCTTTAATGAAGCCAGAAGAAATTAGTTTGGGTTAAAAATTAACAGATAATAAATTTAAGTGATGCTTCTGGCTCTCAGTGGGCTGAGACAGAAGGTTAATCAAAGGGGATGATCAGTTTATCTCCCATTATGAACAAATATTTTGCAATTAGGCAACATTTGCAGGCACATGAAGAAATCACTGAGTTATGTGTTCATATGATGGCTATCAGAGAAGCTCAGGAAAAATAACCTGACAATAGGTCTGTGAGCATCTGCAAGGTCTGGGACTGGAGGATGGCAAAGAAATTACTGCAAACTCTGAGAACGAGATGAGATCTCCCAGCCTGACACTGGAATGAAACTGAGCTCCCCAATCTCCCCCATGCAGCTATCAGCAAAAGGAGGGATGAGAGTGGAAATTAAAGATAGCCCCAGATGGCTGCACATTTATGAAGTTTTCTAGAACATAAATTTCACCTCACTGATTCTTCTTCCAGCTCTCTGCTGAAGAACGAGCCCTGCCTGCAGAGGAGATTCCAGCACGCTGCAGGCAGGGACAGGGCCCTGCTGCAGTGACAAATTCCCATCAAACAGGGAAAGCAGCCTTGCAGTCCCATCAAACAGGGCAAACAGCCCAGGAAAGGCTGGAACTGCTCCTGAATAGTCCAGGGTTAGTGCCGGGGGTGCTGCTCCAAGCATTCTGCTGTAAATGTGCAACATCTCCTGCTGACATGCAAATCCTGCTGCACGTGTGCCACACCTGCTGTAAATGTGCAAAACCTGCTGCACGTGTGCCACACCTGCTGTAAGTGTGCCACACCTGCTGTAAGTGTGCAAATCCTGCTGCAAGTGTGCAAATCCTGCTGTAAGTGTGCAAATCCTGCTGCACGTGTGCAAATCCTGCTGCACGTGTGCCAAACCTGCTGCACGTGTGCCACACCTGCTGTAAATGTGCCAAACCTGCTGCAAATATGCAAAACCTGCTGCAGTGTGCAAATCCCTCTGTAAATATGCCAAACCTGCTGCAAATGTGCCAAACCTGCTGCAAATGTGCCAAACCTGCTGCAAATGTGCAAAACCTGCTGCAAGTGTGCCAAACCTGCTGTAAATGTGCAAAACCTGCTGTAAGTGTGCAAAATCTGCTCCAAGTGTGCCAAACCTGCTCCAAGTGTGCCAAACCTGCTCCAAGTGTGCAAAATCTGCTCCAAGTGTGCAAAACCTCCTGTAAACAAGCAAAATCTGCTGTAAGTGTGCCAGACCTGCTGTAAATGACCCAGACCTGCTGTAAATGTCCCAGACCTGCTGTAAATGACCCAGACCTGCTGTAAATGTCCCAAACCTGCTGTAAATGTCCCAGACCTGCTGTAAATGTCCCAGACCTGCTGTGAATGACCCAGACCTGCTGTAAATGTCCCAGACCTGCTGGCACCTGCCCTTGGAGCCCCAGCACAGGCAGCAGCAATCCTGCAGTGAAACACACCACAGCAGACCCAAAGCCTGACTCTGCCTCCCTGGGATGCTCTGAGAGCTCCCAGGGCAGGACCCAGCCCTGAATTTCTCCTCCAGCCCAGCAGCAGTGAGAGGGCTTTGATTCTCTCCTAAATCCGTGCATCCCTCATTAGCCATCTCTCCCTCCATCAGTGCCTTGCTGTTGTTCTATTTTCTGGGCTCCCAGCAAATTAACACAAATTGAATTCCACAGAAAAGTTGTTGCAGGCTCTCTCCCCCACGCCTGATTTAATCCCATTTTCTTCTCCCTCAATTTACGCCACATTTAATGGTGGAAATGATTTCCAAGATTGATTTCTGATGATAACACTTATCACAGTTCAGAGGATTATTCTTCCTGTCTATTTTTAGCCAATTCTCAACGAAAAGATTTGTTCTGGAACACTTTGTGAAGGCCAAAAGTGATATTTAAACAAAAGATAATTTCTTTTCCTTTCTGCCTCCCCTTTACAGCAGCACACCAGCCTGTGGCAGGAGACACAAAGGCCTCACTTATTTCCTCCTGCCATAAATAATGCCAGCAAATGGGGGAGAATGGACAGGAGAACTAGAAACAAATCAGTATTATTCATTGAGATGTATAATTATTATAATTAGATACATATTATTAAATATTATTATATATAATATATAAATTATAATCCATAAAGTATATATATAATATATTAAGTATCTATAAATTATAATAGTATATATAATAATAATAAAATATTATATTATATAATATTTTATTATATATTATAATTATAATATTAATTATAATATAATATTATAATTATAATTAATAATATAGTATATATTATTATAATTATTATAATTAGATGTATAATAAAGCATTTTCTTTATGGACAAACCTACAAGTAAAGAAATTCTTCTACAGTTTTCAACTGCTCTGAAATTCTTTTAAGAAAATAAAATTATTATTTATTGGTGCTATGCCATGAATATAAGCTGTTTTTAAAAAAATATTCTCCTTATGAAATTATCTCTTTTTAAAGCCCTATGCTTCAAATTGTCTGAAGTCTGACGGGAGATTATCTGCTTAATCCATTTCCTTCACTTGGGCATTCCAGATTTCATGCAGCTGAGCAAAGTCAGTTCTGCTCACAGCCCTGTGAGGCTCCTCAGCAAGCAGGACAGGAGCCAGGAGAGGAAATGAACAGCCCGAGGGTGGTTAAAAGGGAAAGTGGAGAGAAATGGGGCTGTGGGGAGGAATGGGGCTGCAAGGGAGGAATGGGGCTGCAGGGGAGGAATGGGGCTGCAGGAGAAATGGGGCTGCAGGGAGGAATGGGGCTGCAGGGGAGGAATGGGGCTGCAGGGAGGAATGGGGCTGCAGGAGAAATGGGGCTGCAGGGGGAAATGGGGCTGCAGGGAGGAATGGGGCTGCAGGGGGAAATGGGGCTGCAGTGGAGAAATGGGGCTGCAGGGAGGAATGGGGCTGCAGGGGAGGAATGGGGCTGCAGGGAGAAATGGGGCTGCAGGGAGGAATGGGGCTGTGGGGAGAAATGGGGCTGCAGGGAGAAATGGGGCTGCAGGGGGAAATGGGGCTGCAGGGGAGGAATGGGGCTGCAGGGGAGGAATGGGGCTGCAGGGAGGAATGGGGCTGCAGGGGAGGAATGGGGCTGCAGGAGAAATGGGGCTGCAGGGAGAAATGGGGCTGCAGGGAGGAATGGGGCTGCAGGAGAAATGCTGAGTTACAGCTGCCACTGCTGCTGCAGGACCCTGCTCCATCCTGCTCCATCCCCCCTGCACCTTCTGCTGGGGAGGCAGCGGCCCAGGGAGCCCAGGGGGCTGCATTTCCTGCAGGAGCTGCATTTCCTGCAGAGAGAACTGGTTATCTGCATTTCCTGCAGGGGCTGCATTTCCTGCAGAGGGAAGTTGTTATCTGCATTTCCTGCAGGGGGACCTTGTTATCTGCATTTCCTGCAGCCCAGGGAGCCCTGGGAGCTGCATGTCCTGCAGAGGGAACGGGTTATATGCATTTCCTGCAGCAGGAACCTTGTTATAAGCATTTCCTGCAGAGAGAACTGGTTATATGAATTTCCTGCAGAGGGAGCTTTGTTATCTGCATTTCCTGCAGCCCAGGGAACCCTGGGAGCTGCATTTCCTGCAGAGGGAATTGGTTATGTGCATTTCCTGCAGAGGGAACCTTGTGAGCTGCATTTCCTGCCGAGTGCAGCCTGTTATCTGCATTTCCTGCAGAGGGCACCTCCCGAGCTGCATTTCCTGCAGAGGGCAGCCTGTTCTCTGCATTTCCTGCAGAGGGAACTGGTTCCCTGCATTTCCTGCAGCTGGGGTCCTGTTCCATCCCTGTCCAGCAGGAGCTGTCCCGGCTGAGGAGCCTCAGGCCCTGTATCAGAGGATGCTGCACTGCCCAGAGACAGGAACTCCTGCCAGCCCCTTCTGGGCTCGTGCCCAGCTCAGAAGTTCAGTCTGAGCCTTTCCCTCTGCTTCCAGCCCAGCTCAGCATGACTCAGTGCTGCTGCTGCCCCGAGTGGGCTCGGAGCCCGTAATTACCCAAATGAGCTCCTTGCCTTGATTATTTCTCTGTGTGACAGTGACTCCCTGTCCCTCAGCCCAGGCTGAGCCCCAGGGCAGAGCAGCTGCTCCAAAGTGCCCCCAGAAAAGGGAACTGCAGGGCAGGGCAGGACCCTCAGCTCTGCCCTGCCAATCCCACCCTGTCCCCAGCAGCCTGCAAGGAAATCCAAGTCCTGAACGTTTTCTCTCTGCCAGATTGTCAAATGGCATCATTTCTTCTTATGTGCAAAATGTGTGCTGGAAGTTGCTCAAATGCCAAAACTTGTCTGATCCTGCTGCAGTGTAGTAGAGGATAATTTCTAAATTTAGGAAGTAATTGCTTTGCTGTCCAGTGAAACGTACACTAAAAACATCATTTCCTCTAGGCAAGTCCTCATTTGAAACACCAACTCAGACTGCAGCCACACAAGCACTAGAGCTCTGGGAAAGGGAAGCTGTGCAATTCCATTGTTGCTGTTTCACAACCATCCAACAACAGCAGCAGTGCTCAGATGTCATCCAGCACACCCTTACACAGTGCCTGGCAAACAAAACCACACTGTTCCCCTGGGTAACATTTCCTTTTGTGGAGGATCCTGAGTCCCCCAGCTCTGTTTCACTGGAATTCTGAACCAAACGCTGACATTTCCAACCCTCTGTGCAGATGAAAGGAAGGGAAGGTTCTGCTTTCAGGCACAGCTGCCTGGCACTGCTGCCCTGGAGCTGTCCTTGCCAGCCTGGACCTTGGGGGCACCAAGGCTTTGATTCCAGGAATTTCAGAGGAATGAAATCCCAGCTCCTAAACCTGAGAGGCTGGAGAGAACAGCTGTCACACACATCTTCTATGGAAAATCCTTTCCTTAGGATTTTTCCCCCTGAGAAGCTGAGAGGCCTCAGGAACAAAATGCAAACATTGGTTATCTGCTGCTGTGGGATGCAACAGGTGCATCTGGGATTGGTCCATGTTGGATGTTTCTAATTAATGGCCAATCACAGTCAGCTGGTTCAGACTCTCTGTCCAACACACAAACCTTTGTTATCACTCTTTGCTATTCTATTCTTAGCCAGCCTTCTGAGGAAAACCTTTCTTCTATTCTTTTAGTATAGTTTTAACGTAATATATATCATAAAATAATAAATCAGCCTTGTGAACCATGGCGTCAGCTCCTCGTCTCTGCCCTCATGCTAAGGGGAGGATCAGTTTATCTCCCATTGTGAACAGCCCCAAACAGGCTGACAGCAGAGCAGCTTGCTGCCAGCTGAAAGGACTGCAGGGACAGCCCCACAGGGGTGTGAACCCCCTGCCCACCCCAGGCAGGTGCTGGCACCAGCCCTGCTCTGCAGGCACTCCCCGTGAGCAGCTCTGAGCCTCTCACGGCTCTGACACCCCAGCAACTGCTGCTGCATTAAACATTCAGTGCTAGACACATTTAAATTGGGATTTCACAGCTCTTCTGCTCAGCCCAAACCTGACAGGGGAGGGAAGGGCAAACCAGAATCCCAAACTCACCACAGATCTTTGTCAGTGCCCAAAAAGCATCGAGGGGAGCGCAGGGTGAGGCTGCACAGAGCAGGCTGTGCATGGGAACCACAGAGCAAATAAAGGGAGCCCAAAGGCTGCCCCAAGCCCCAGAGTGCCCCAGCACCCCCTGGAACTCAGGTGCAATTTCTGAATGAGCACACCCAGCAGGAGCCCTGCAGTGCTCAGCCACTCAAACCTGCTCCAGCACACATTAACACAGACTGTCCAGAGCCCCCTGCCCATCCTCCCCAGGTCACTCATGAGGTGCTGCCTTCCCCAAGGCAGACATTTCCCACTCACACTCCAGGGGTTTTAATGTTAATGACATGGAAATGTGCTAAAAATGCTAAGAATGCTGCTGCATGGGAGGAGTGCAGCCTCCTTCATTCTATAGGTAAGGACACAGTCCTGTTTCAGGGGAATTATTTCCAGAATCTGAATAGCTGAGATCTTGCACAGGGCATGGCCCAGCTCGTCTGCCAATCCAAACTGGTTCATGTGGCAAGAAAATGCTCTCACAGGGCTGGAACCTGATAAATAGAACTGAAATTAAAATCCAAAAAGCCCCCAAAGCCTCCCAAACCCTCCTACTGATACAGCAGTCAGTCAGCCTATCAAAATTACATGACTTTCAACACACTTTTAAATTGCTTTTAATTATTACCATTTACGCTGCCCTCGAAATGACAAAGTGTCTCAGCTGGAGTCAGGGATAAATTTTTAATAATGTTGGAAAGCAAAGCAGCAAATCTCAGAGTGGAGTTCAAAACCCCCCAGCACCACCTGTGAGTGTGCTCAGAGCATGAGGAAGCAGGGCCAGGCTCCCTGTGCAGGCTCAGAGCACTCAGGGCTGGGAATGTCCCTGAAGGCACCAGGAGCTGCTCTGCACACAACCAGCACAGAGAGCCTTGCTTCTGTCTGTAATGAGAATCAGCAGCATTCAGCCTCAAAAGGAGCCAACTCACAACTGCCAAACGCTCTGGTCCTCAGGGAAATGGACAAAATGTGGAAGAAAGATGGGAAAATGGAATTTGGTTCAGAACTATGGCAGGAGAATGAGCAAGGCAGGTTCCAGTCCCCTTCTGGCCCTTTGGAAGCAAAGCTGCAGCCAGCACCTCCTGCTCCAAATGCACACAGTGAAACCTCAGGTGACAACAAATGCACAGGACCAGGCCTGCCAAAATTCACTGCTGAGCTGCAAAGCTGGGTCAGAAGGGACTAATTACATGAATGAAAAATGCCCAGAATACATCTTCTCATTATTGTTTCTTTTCTCATATTTAGGGCTTTAAAAAAAATTTCTACATTGACTTCAGATCAAACTATTGCCAAATTTGCAAACTACACAACTCCAAATTTGCAAAGTACACAGCATTTTATGGAGAAAAATAGGAGCAGATTCTCTTATGAATACATTTTGGTCAGTCTTCATCTTTGACTTACTCCCAGCTTCACAACCTTGGTTTACATCTCAGAGTCTGACAGGAGCAGGGCTGATTCCAACTAAACCAAATTACAGGTATTAATTAATGGCTGATGCTTGTTTGCCAGCTCCTGCAAGCAGAAGGGTGGACAGAAATGTATTTACAGCAGAATTTAATTACCCATTTTCTAGGCACTGGCTCCTGGCAAAAGCCTCCCAGTGTAGTGCAGAATAGGACCTGGACTGAGAATTAATTTACTGTCAGGAGTGATCTGCAACTTAACAGCTTAATCGAGTTTGCTGTGAAATTGGTCAGGAGCTCTGGAGCCTGAGCTGCCCCAGAGCTGCTGCAGCCAGGCAGGGCCAGGATCCATCAATCAGCTCAGCCACAAACCAGACCTGGCTCAGGATCCACAGCTAAACCAGCAAACCAGACCTGGCTCAGGATCCACAGCTAAACCAGACCTGGCTCAGGATCCACAGCTAAACCAGCAAACCCAGAGCACCTCCTGTGACCAGGCAGGGCCAGGATCCATCAATCAGCTCAGCCACAAAACCAGACCCGGCCCAGGATCTATAGCTCAACCAGAAAACCTGAGCCTGGCTCAGGATCCATCAGTCAGCCAGGAACCAGAGCCTGGCTCAGGATCTACAGCTCAGCTCAGCCACTAAACCAGACCTGGCTCAGGATCTATAACAGGCAGCAAAACTGAGCCTGGCCCAGGGTCCAGAAATCAGAGCCTGGCTCAGGATCCACGGCTAAACCAGCAAACCAGAGCCTGGCTCAGGATCTATAACAGGCAGAAACCCAGAGCCTTTCCCATGACCAGGAGCTGCTCAGGATCCATAATTCAGCTAGAAACCAGAGCCTGGCTCAGGAGCTGCTCAGGATCCCCAGCTCACCCAGCAAACCCAGAGCCTCTGAGACAGGAGCTGCTCAGGAAGCCTCTCTGCCATGGAGTTACTCCGTGCTGGACTCCTGTCAGCTCCTACCACCCAGTGCCAGGCTGGACTCCTGTCAGCTCCTACCACCCAGTGCCAGGCTCAGCTCTCCCTCCGTGCCATCCTCCCTCCATGCCTGGATCCCTGCCCAGGCTGGGCTGTGGGCAGCAGCAGAGCACCCCCAGCTCGAGTGGGAAGCCAGGCTGCAGCCCT
Source organism: Setophaga petechia (assembly GCA_024362935.1). Taxonomy (NCBI): domain Eukaryota; kingdom Metazoa; phylum Chordata; class Aves; order Passeriformes; family Parulidae; genus Setophaga; species Setophaga petechia. The sequence goes on from JANCRA010000021.1 coordinate 16,031,898, forward strand.
CGAAATGCCAAGGCACTAAAAAAGCACGCCTGCCCCAATTTCCTCGTGTTATTTTGGTACACTTCAGGAAAAAACCCAACAACACGGAACTCATTAATTATAACCTTTCAAAAGCGTTTTCCTTCCCCCCCAAACTGCTAAAATTCAGCAGAGCTGCAGCCAAAGTTCTAATAGAACTAATTTTAGCTTTTGTCATGCACAGAACATCATGAAGTAGGTCTCATCCTTCCATTAATGCAAATGTGTTGGAGCAGTGGGTGCAGGAACCTTGCAGAGGCACTGATGGGTGTCCCTGGGGCCTGGTGTGAGCTGGGTGAGCACAGCCCAGAGTGCCCAGGAGCACCAACAGCAGCCTGCAGTGCCAGCAGGGCACAGCTCCACACTGCCAGCCATGCAGATTTCACTGCCATGTTTATCTGTCTCACTGATTTCAGCAGCCTTGTCACACGTGCTGGCCCCACTCTCTGCTGTGTGAGCCCAACTGGCACAGTTTTACAAATGGAAATGCTCTGGTGGTCTCATGCACTGGCTGTCCTGGGAGAGTGCTCAGTGCTGATGAGAGGGGCCAGGCTGGAGCTCCCTGATAACCACAGGAATGCAGGCACAGGCAGGGCAGTGCTCAGCCAGATCTGCACCCAAATCCCTGGGAGGAAAACCAAAAGCAGCCCCACACACACAGCCCTCACACACCCCTCAGACCCCACACACACCCCACATACAGCCCTCACACACCCCACACACCCCACACACACAGCCCTCACACACCCCTCAGACCCCACACACACCCCACATACAGCCCTCACACACCCCACACACCCCACACACACAGCCCTCACACACCCCACATACACAGCCCACACACACCCCACACACAGCCCTCACACACCCCACATACACAGCCCTCACACCCCACACATACAGCCCTCACACACCCCACACACACCCCACATACAGCCCTCACACACCCCACACATACAGCCCCCACACACAGCCCACACACACCCCTCAGACCCCACACACACCCCACATACAGCCCTCACACACCCCTCACACACCCCACACACACCCCACATACAGCCCTCACACACCCCACACACACACCCCTCACACACCCCTCAGACCCCACACACACCCCACATACAGCCCTCACACACCCCACATACAGCCCACACACACCCCTCACACAGCCCTCACACACCCCTCACACACCCCACATACAGCCTTCACACACCCCACACACACCCCTCAGACCCCTGAGCCACCCTGGGCTCTGCCTGCTCACACCCTTGGCCCCGTTTCTGATTTTGAGGCAGGGAAGGAGCCAGGGAGAGCAGGGCCCTGGGCTGGGCAGTGCCAGGACAGGCTCTGGGCACACACAGCAGCACACACAGAACCCTGGCACTTTCCATTGCAATGTCAGCTTAATTTACCATGAGAATACAAAACTCTGGGACAGGAGTGTGTGGCTGTGTAGTGCTGCTGATCTAATCACCAGCATTCTGCATGACTTACCTTGTCAGCTTCACACTTGTCACAAAAGGACTTGGTTTAGTTTTGTTTTTAGCCCAACATTTGTCATGAAGCACCTCCTGCAGTTGGAATGAGTGCTGGGATCCCCAGACAGAGATGCAAATATAAAACATGCATGAGTGCTAAGCAGGGATGGGGCAGGGATTTGTGAACATCAGCACACTGCAGTGCTCCTGTTCACACTCCAGATTTGCTGGTTGTATCTGAGCAGAAGGGACAGCTCACAAACACAGGTTTAAACATCTTTTTGACACCCAATATGCTTTTCCCCAGCACACCTTTTATCCCTGATGTGCATCGCCATGGACTCACCACAGCCCCTGAAATCCATTTCAGAGAGGGATTTAAACAGGACTCAAGCTGTCCCCTCAATAATTTGTAAATTCACTCCCAGGCCAAAACAGAAACCTGTCACATAACACACCCCTGAGCTCAGCTGCAGCCCCTGAAGGATTTTGTATGGCGTTTAAGATTCACATTTTCCAGTATCATCTGAATACTTTGCCTCCAGCCACTGTACTGGACAAGAAGCCTTGCAAGATTCTGCAGTCTGACTCATTAGGACAAAAGTTAATTAAATTAAATCACATTCTCTCCTCAGACATACTACTTTGTCTTAAAGATGATTAAACAAGAGACAAATGTAATTAGGGCAGGAAAAAGTATAAGCCAAATGTTAATCTTATCGTGTGCTTTAGGAAAATGGAGCAATAAATCACCTTGCTGCCTTTGTTTGGCAGTAACTGATAACACTGAGAGCCCTCAGCCTCCTGTCTGACACAGCAGCAGGGCTGGGGCAGCGTGGAGGGAGCTGGGGCTGTGGCAGCAGAAATTCCTGTTAGAGAGGGAACAGCTGAGCCTGGATTGTGGAGATGGAGCCTTCCACAGAGCATCAGTGGGAGCAGATATTTAATTTACAGAGAGAGAAGGAACATCTGAGCCTGGATTGTGGAGATGGAGCCCTCCACAGAGCATCAGTGGGAGCAGATATTCCAGTTAGAGAGGGAACATCTGAGCCTGGCTGGTGCAGGTGGAGCCTTCCAGAGAGGAATCAGTGGCAGCAGATATTTCATTTACAGAGAGGGGGAATATCCAAGCCTGGCTCATGGAGATGGAGCCCTCCAAGAGAGCATCAGTGGCAGCAGATATTCCACTTAGACCTGGCTGATGGAGATGGAGCCCTCCAGAGAGCATCAGTGGCAGCAGATATTCCATTTAGACCTGGCTGATGGAGATGGAGCCCTCCAGAGCGCCCTCAGCACAGCCCTGGGTGGTGCAGCCCAGGCTGCAGCCCCCTCCACCAGCCAGGCTGTAAAAACTCCTCAGCTGCCCCTGAGAGAGCCCCAGCTCTGCTCCAGGAGGGCTCCATGGAAGGGGCAGAGCCCTGAACCTGCCCCTGCTCCTGCTGGGCAGCTGTGTGCAGAGGGGTGGGTGACCCCAGGGTGGGTGGGATGCCCCCTTCCCATGCTGGGATTCCAGAGGAACCCTGGGATTTCAAGGAAACCCTGGGATTCCAGAGAAACCCTGGGATTTCAAGGGAACCCTGGGATTCCAGAGGAACCCTGGGATTTCAAGGAAACCCTGGGATTCCACAGAAACCCTTTCTGCCCCCTGAAGGCACAAATCCCTGGTGTGCAGGAACAAGCAGTGAATCCCCAGTGACTCCAGGCTGGCCCAGGGGGGTTTTTGTGGGTCTGGGTCTGCAGAGCCCCCCCTTCCCAAGGGCTCCTGCCCAGGGAGCCTGACCCTGCAGGAGAACAGAGTCCCCTTTTCCAGCAGACCTCAGCACTCAGCTCACATCACTGCTGGGTAATTATTCTTCTCAGGAGCAGAGATGCAAAGGAGGCATTAACAGCCGTTCCAAATATCACACTTGTGCACTTTTCCCTTGTCATATTAAATATAATTACTTCTGATGCAATCAAACTCATACCCTTCACATGGATAAATCCAGCACCAAATTTAGAACCCCAAGCCTCAAACATCAGGCTCTTAAAGCAAAGCCTTAAGCCTTTACTTTCAGTTCAGTGAGGTACAGAGAATAGTGGGAACATAAGGTTCAAAAATGGTGTTTTAAAATGAAATTTCTTTAAATTATTCTGTTAGTTACTGGTGGCAAAGAGCTTTGAAGATCAAAGGTGAGACATGAACTCCATCTGATAGCTCAGCAGCAGAAGGGACCCAGCTAACTGACCAAGCCTTCCAGAAGGTTCCTCTCTGAACTGAAAATCAGAGCATGTGAGCACCCAGAAATGCAACCACAAATCCTCTGCTGCTATTGAGAGTGAGGATGGGTGCCCCAAACCACACTGGGACGTGCTGGTATGTCACAGACATCTTTTATGGAAAATCCTTTTGCTAGGACCTTTTCTGCTGAGAAGTTGAGAGGCCTCAGGAACAAAATGTCACCAATGGTTATCTGTGCTGTGGAATGCAACAGGTGCATCTGGGATTGGGCTCATGGGGTTGTTTGTAATTAATGGCCAATCACAGTCAGATAACTCGGACTGTTTGGTCAGTCACAAGAATTTCTTATCATTCCATTCCTTTCTATTCCTTTCAAGCCTTCTGATGAAATCCTTTCCTCTATTCTTTTAGTATAGTTTTAATATATCATTTTCTTTTAATATAATATATATAATAAAATAATAAATCAGCTTTCTGAAACATGGAGTCAGATCCTCATCTCCCACCTTGTCCTGGGACCCCTGTGAGCATCCCCACACTGGTCAGAGCCACAGGCTGTGCCCAGGGCCCTGCCCTTGTCATTCCTGCAGCCACAACTCAGCCCTGCAGTCATTTCTGTCCCATTTCTGGCCCTGGCACCCCCATTTCAGGCTGGGGCTGCCCCACAGGCACAGCTGGGTGTGCTCAGGGTGGGTGCAGGAGTGTGAGTGCTCAGGGTGGGTGCAGGATTCAGCAGTCAGGGCAGAGCAAACTGCAGCCAGACCTCCCAAACCTCCCCCAGGCCCGGGGCTGTGCACACACAGCCAAAGCCAGAACCAGCCCAGAGACAAACCCTGCAGGTGCAGGCTGGGGAACAGAGCCAGACTTACTGAGAGCTGCCAGGGATGGCTCTGGAGTCAAGGTGGGACATGGGACTGCAGCTCTGTGTCTCTATAAAGCAGCTCTGATCACAGATTTCCCAGGAAGCTGCAGGCTGCAGGCAGGATGGGGCATCTCCAAACTGTGCAGGACAAAAGGAAAGCAGTCAGTTTTTACAGCTGCACTTGCCCTTCTCCTCCAGCACCCAGCACATTTCACTGCCTGTGCCCCAGAGCTGCAGCAAAGCCAGGGTTAATTACCATTACACACAATAAAAGCCAAGCTGAATTAATTAATTAATTAATTAATTCAGCCTTGCTGAATAAACATTTTTGTCACGGCAGGCAACAAGGCTGAAGTCCAAAAAAAGCTCCAAAATCAGCCTTAAATTTGTGCCCAAACCCAGAGTGGAACGGAGGAGGGGAGAGGATGAGAAGCATGAATCAGTTCTTCCCAAGACTTTATTTTTTCCCCTGGCATGGAATTCTAAAAATACCTTTGGATGGTGTCCCTCCACAGCCCGAATGGCAAGGCACAGGAATTGCATCCTGAATGCAGCAGGAGCTAAATGACAGATTGCACAGGGGTACCTACTGACAGCTCTGCCACCCATCCCCACACACTGCCAGCTATTTTAAATTCACTTACATCATGGCTGGGTGTTCATCAGCACAGAGCTCACTCACATCGGGGCTGTGCTGTGGGACAGGGGAGTCACCCAGGAGGGGATGCACCCAGATCTGCTGGGATGTGGGAATCACCCAGGAGGGGATGCACCCAGATCTGCTGGGACAGGGGAATCACCCAGGAGGGGATGCACCCAGATCTGCTGGGATGTGCAAAATCACCCAGGAGGGGATGCACCCAGATCTGCTGGGACAGGGGAGTCACCCAGGAGGGGATGCACCCCAGGTCTGCTGGGACAGGGAAATCACCCAGGAGGGGATGCACCCAGATCTGCTGGGACAGGAGAGTCACCCAGGAGGGGATGCACCCAGATCTGCTGGGACAGGGGAATCACCCAGGAGGGGATGCACCCAGATCTGCTGGGACATGGGGGTCACCCAGGAGGGGATGCACCCAGATCTGCTGGGATGTGGGAATCACCCAGGAGGGGATGCACCCAGATCTGCTGGGATGTGGGAATCACCCAGGAGGGGATGCACCCAGATCTGCTGGGACAGGGAAATCACCCAGGAGGGGATGCACCCAGATCTGTTGGGATGTGGGAATCACCCAGGAGGGGATGCACCCAGATCTGCTGGGATGTGGGAGTCACCCAGGAGGGGATGCACCCCAGATCTGCTGGGACAGGGGAATCACCCAGGAGGGGATGCACCCAGATCTGCTGGGATGTGGGAGTCACCCAGGAGGGGATGCACCCTGATCTGCCGGGCTGGGGCCTGCAGCCACACCGTTCATTATTCATGAGCTCCCGAGCAGATCCAGGGCTGCAGGGATGGCAATCCAATGCCCTGGACTGCCTGGTGACTCACTGAGGTGCCTGCTGGAGAGCTCTGGCACAGCCTTTTGCTATTTTGGGAAGTCACTCCGTGCAGGGTGAGTTACCCAGCCTGGTTTGGAGCCTGGCATCATTTCCTAAAGCCACGAACAAATGCAGAGAAGCAGAGCCACACACGGGGTGTGGGGGTGTGCCAGGGGCACGGGGATGATCCACGGGCACGGGGCTGAAAATGCAACTTACAGCTGCAGCCTGGGTTCAAACCAAGCACAGGATCTGGAAATGCAACTTCACAGCTGCAGCCTGGGTTCAAACCAAGCACAGGGCCTGCAATCCAATGCACCTTCACAGCTGCAGCTGTATTCAAGCACAGGATCTCAGTCAAATGCAACTTCACAGCTGCAGCTTGAGATCAAGCCCAGGATCTGCAATCCAATGCAAGTTCACAGCTGCAGCCTGTGTTCAAGCCAAGCACAGGATCTCAATCCAATGCAGGTTCACAGCTGCAGCCTGTGTTCAAACCAAGCACAGGATCTGGAAATGCAAGCTCACAGCTGCAGCTTGCATTCAAGCCCAGGATCTCAATCAAATGCAAGTTGACAGCTGGTGTTCAAATCAAGCCCAGGATCTCAATCCAATGCAGGTTCTCAGCTGCAGCCTGTGTTCCAGCCCAGATCTGCAATCCAAGTGCTGTTTTGCAGAGTTATTTCCACTCCTGTGGAGTTCCAGCCTTCCCCTGGGGCTCTCTGAGTGCAAAAGAGAAAGAGTTCCCTGCAGCAGCTCCACAAATGCCCAGCTCTGGTGCCTGCAGGGGCTCCACAAATGCAGGTGCAAGTCCCAACCCCATGACTGTCACCTCACAGAGCTCCCACAGGGCAGGGCTCGGGTGACAGGGGCACAGGAGGAGCTGACCCTGCCCAGGGAGCCCGAGCAGCACACAGGCAGCAGAGTGTGCTGCAGAAATGGAAAGTCTTTCTAGGAAATACCTGCAGAGCTCTGCTGGGCTCAGCTCTGCGGGATGAGCTGCACAGCCCAGCCCAGAGCAGCCAAGTCCCTGACAGGGGACACTCACATTGTTTTTAACAGTCAGGGATTTGAATGATGCTGCTGCTGCCTTATCTTGTATGATCTCTAACTGTACATCAGGAATAACTCAGCAATTGAATCTTGTATGATCTCTGTACATCAGGAATAACTCAGCAATTCAATCTTGTATGATCTCTGTACATCAGGAATAACTCAGCAATTCAATCTTGTGTGATCTCTGTACATCAGGAATAACTCAGCAATTCAATCTTGTATGATCTCTGTACATCAGGAATAACTCAGCAATTCAATCTTGTGTGATCTCTGTACATCAGGAATAACTCAGCAATTCAATCTTGTATGATCTCTGTACATCAGGAATAACTCAGCAATTCAATCTTGTATGATCTCTGTACATCAGGAATAACTCAGCAATTGAATCTTGTATGGTCTCTGTACATCAGGAATAACTCAGCAATTCAATCTTGTATGATCTCACTGTACATCAGGAATAACTCAGCAATTGAATCTTGTATGATCTCACTGTACATCAGGAATAACTCAGCAATTGAATCTTGTATGATCTCACTGTACATCAGGAATAACTCAGCAATTGAATCTTGTATGATCTCTCTGTACATCAGGAATAACTCAGCAATTGAATCTTGTATGATCTCTGTACATCAGGAATAACTCAGCAATTCAATCTTGTATGATCTCTGTACATCAGGAATAACTCAGCAATTGAATCTTGTATGATCTCTGTACATCAGGAATAACTCAGCAATTGAATCTTGTATGATCTCATGGTACATCAGGAATAACTCAGCAATTGAATCTTGTATGATCTCTGTACATCAGGAATAACTCAGCAATTCAATCTTGTATGATCTCTAACTGTACATTAGGAATAACTCAGCATTTGAATCTTGTATGGTCTCTGTACATCAGGAATAACTCAGCAATTGAATCTTGTATGATCTCACTGTACATCAGGAATAACTCAGCAATTGAATCTTGTATGATCTCATGGTACATCAGGAATAACTCAGCAATTCAATCTTGTATGATCTCTGTACATCAGGAATAACTCAGCAATTGAATCTTGTATGATCTCATGGTACATCAGGAATAACTCAGCACTGACTTTGCTGTAAGTGAGCAATGCCTGGGGATCCCAGTGAGCAGCCAGGTCACAGAGCACAAACACATCCAACACTCAAAGTGCCAACAACTGCAAGTTATCCCTCTGCTGAGCAATGCTTGAACGTTGAGCTTGCCATGTAAGACGCTTCAATAAATCCTGCACAAAACATATTTCAATCTTTCCTCTTAAATTGAAGGGATTTTCCTGCCCTGCCTCTGCATTTAACATGACTTTTGCCTCTATCAGTGTTCAGTATTAGTGAAATAATCAGCAATATTACAATGTGCAGTGCTTGTGCAGCTCTGCACCGTGTGGGTGTGTGCAGAGACTTATTCAATACAGCCACTAACCTGGTATAGTTTATTTATGTCTATAATTAATTTATTACCATTTATTACTGTCCCAGTAAGTCTGAGAAGGTTCGAATAAGATAACCCCCCTTGGATTAGGGGCACTGTAAAATTTCAGGTTTAAGATCACTGTTAATTTTTAGGTTTAAGATCACTGTTAAATTTCAGGTTTAAGATCACTGTTAATTTTTAGGTTAAAGATCACTGTTAATTTTTAGGTTTAAGATCACTGTTAATTTTTAGGTTAAAGATCACTGTTAAATTTCAGGTTTAAGATCACTGTTAATTTTTAGGTTAAAGATCACTGTTAATTTTTAGGTTAAAGATCACTGTTAGTTTTTAGGTTAAAGATCACTGTTAATTTTTAGGTTAAAGATCACTGTTAATTCTTAGGTTAAAGATCCTCAGACTCATCACCTGCACTGTGGCCGTGCAGGACAGTGGGGCAGGGACTCAGAGGAGGGAGATGCCCCCATGCAGCACCCAGGGCACAGGGATTCTGCAGGTCTGAGCCCTCCCCAGCTGCTCTCACAGGGCCCATGGAAAGAGGAAAATCCTCTCTGGCTGTCCTGGGACGTGTCCCTGCAGGAGGAGGGCTGCTGGCTCAGGTAAAGTCAAATATCATCCTGGCACAGCTGAGAACAGGGATGACTTTGATGATATTTGTCTTCCAATCTGAGAGCTTCTTGGTGAGTGGGACAATGCCCAGTTTGCCCCATTCCATCACATTTCAAAGTCACAAACCAAATTAATTAGCGAGATCGTGGCACCTCCTCCTCAATCTCATTAGCAAAGACTAATGGCTACAGAATCAATTATTTCATACAGATTACTGCCTCAACACCCCCAGCCTCTGCATCACACGGGCTCATTCTGAATTTCAATTCTGCTGTAATTTACTCCACCAGTTTAATTACAACCCTTAATTAAGTCCCTTCTTTAATCAGCTGTATAGCTGTGTCCATTCATGTATGGCAGCACATAAAATAAAAAACAAAGAGCAAATAACAAAGCCATGGGTCCAGCACCAGGACTTGGCTGGCCCAACCCCTGCTCCAGGAACTGCAGCCATTCCTGCCTTTGCAATGCCCCCAGTGAGCTCAAAACAAACACACAGAAACACATTTTAGCTAAATTGACAAAACCACGGCTCAGTTTCCATTCTGCAGTTCCTAAACGCCAGTGCATGTGTGATTACACTGACACACTTCACTGTTTACTCCCCTGTCAGCTCAGTGTCTGGGGGTCTGCAGTGCTGCATTTTCCACAACAGATCATTTCATTTCCAGAGAATAATTGAGATTTTCCAGCTTCACTCTCCACTATTATCACAAACAGTTTGCATTTCCTTCCAATGCAGTGTGGGAGTAACAAGTTTCTGCATTGGTCTCACACATTCCTACTTTTGCTTTTTTTTGCTGATTTTTTTTCCACAATGGTAAAAACAACTTCTTATTTCCTGATAAAGAACCCAAGAGGTTTTTTTCTTCAATTCTATCTTTCATATTCTCATGCATAACTGATAAAACCATCCAGTGACTTTTCCTTAAGATCTACTAGAACAAATGTACCAAAAGGGAATTAGCCACAAAAATGAGAAAAGCCAACACCCTCTCTGTATGCAAATTTCTTCTCTTAAATACAAAAAATGAGACCATGGGAATCCTATTTCAGTGAGCAAATTAACAAAAGGTCAGAAAGCTTGATCTTTGTCACTGGTGTACTCTGCCTGAAAGCTGAACTGCCTTTTAAATATTCATAAGGGAGAGCTGTAATTGCAGGCTGAGAGCTCTGTGTGCACAGGAGAGGGAACTGCAAATATTCATGACATGGGAGATATTCCACCAAAGGAAAATCCAGGTGAGGAAAGGAGCCCTAACCTGGAATGTCAGTAATTTATGAGTGCAGACACGTGGGGCAGTATCCTACAGCCTTTCACTGTTGGGGTCTGCGATGGGACACAGACACAGCAGGGAAATTCAGCTTCACCAGCCATTGGGAACTGGGGGGAAAAGTGGCTCCAGATGATGGCAGGAGCACAGGCAGTACACAGAACCCTGTTCCATTTTATGAATGTTTTTTATGAAACAAAGGAGGAGCAGCAGCTGCAGAGACATCCAGGTGGAGAAGCAAACAGAGACACTCAGCCCCTGCTGCAGCTGTGAGCTGGGCTTGCCACCAGCACCAGAGCCCCCTCCCAGCACATCGAGGTTCTGCCACATAATCTCCCTGCCCGGCTTTAGTGCCTCCAATTAAACTGAATTTTCACTTCTCCCTGCAGTTTGATACCCAGTTTAGTGAAGTTTCTGTTCAGTCATTCTGTTTGGCAGCACAGGAAGCTCAGAGATTTCCCAGCCAATTCTTCCCACACAAACCAACCCCAGGGGTGCTCTCTGCAGCCTCCACCTGGGCTCCCCTCAGGCCCAAAGGGGTTTTCACACCCAGAATGTTCCCTTTGGGCCATAAGGAAATTCCCTCCAGGCACGGGCAAACCCCAGCCCAGAGCTGCTCAAAAGGAACCTCTCAAAGCACAGCAAATGTCCCAGGTGAGATCCCAGCCTGAGAGGAAAATGCTCCAAAACTGCCTTGCCACAGCCTGGAGGCTGCAAGGGAAGTAATTACAGGATAAATGAAATCTGAACTCCATCAAAAATACAGTGAGCTTGATGGGAATTCTTCTGAGCCATCAGAAGAGAAAGGGTAGTTGGTTTCCAGAAAGGATAGGCATTGGTTTTCCAGAAAGGACAGGCAAATTTCCTTCCTTTCCAGAAGGAACCCTGTGCAGGTCCCTGCCCAGTGATCCTGGGATGCTGAGGTTTTGAAAGCAAGCTGCCACTGGAAAATGGCAAGTGGGCTCCAAAAGATTCACAGCTCCTTGTTAAATAACGTTTGGAAGCTTATAACAAAGATGCTCATTGGTTAGACAAGGCAACATCCCAAAATACCCCACTGATGACACCTGGTGGAGTTGCACAGGGTTTCTGTCAGCTCTCTGAACACATTCAGACTGCAGGTATCAAACTGTGGGACAGTGGTCATGGGAGTGGAGTTCAGCTCTGAATTAATTGGATGTTTCAAAATGATATCACGTTCCTCCCATTCCAGCCATCTCTGCCAGCTGTGGGCCCAGGCTGGTCTGCACATCCATTACCCATTATTATCCATTACCCAGCACCTCAGCTGGGGCTGTGCAGCAGGTACAGATTGCCCTGGCAGGTTCCTGGCTGCAGCATCCCTTCAGAGCCCGTCCACACTGAGCCTTCAGCTGAAAAGTCATCCCAAAATCGGGGTCCCAGAGTCACAGAACCCACAGAATTCGGGGTTCCAGGCTCACAGAATTTGGAGTTTCAGACTCACACAACTCCATGTTCCAGAGTCACAGAGCTTGGGCTTCCAGTGCCACAAAACTCCGGGTTCCAGACTCACAAAACTCACAGAACTCAGGGTTCCACAGTCAGATTTTGGGGTTCCAGAGTTACAAAACTCAGTGTTTCACACTCACACAACTCAGGGTTCCAGAGTCACTGAACTCAGGGTTCCACAGTCAGATTTTGGGGTTCCAGACTCACACAACTCAGGGTTCCAGATTTCACCTTTCACCCTGTTGAAAGGACCCTCAGGGCTCGCTGGGCAGAGGAATGAGAGGTGAGACTCAGGTGAATGCCCTGGGTCAGATAGATGGACAGACAGACAGACAGACAGACTCCTGTGCTCCCTGGGGCTCTGGGCTAGCAGACCCTGCCACCCACACCCCTCACTGCTCTGTCCAAGGTGGCATTCCTGAATTTCATCTGAATTTCATTCCAGAATTTCATTCCTGTATTCCATCTGAATTCCATTCCAGAATTCCATCTCAGAGCCTCCACGCAGTGCAGGTGGGCAGGACAGAGCTCAGTGACACAAAGTGACCTGGCCCTCCCAGCAGCTGGAGCCCCAAGGTGCAGATTTCAGCTGAAATCAAAACCCTTCCTCCTGCTGAGCCCCAGCTCTGGGGATGGACAGGATCTGTGCTCTGAATTTCCTGACACATTTCCTGGGACATGGAACCTTGCTGCCTTTAATAATCTTGTTTTCCCCCTGCCAGTGAAACCACCCTGGTGGCTGTCAGCTCTTTCACAGGATGCAGAAGAAATGAGTAAGATGTGTTTGTCAGCAGACACAAACATCCTTGTGCCTCTGCTCCAGCATCCTTCCAGTATCAGCCAGACTGAACAATTCCCACCACGACAGCAGAGAGGAAACACTGCTGAAAATGCAAAGTTTAGCTTGTGGCTAATTATCCACAGCCAGCTTTGGTGAATGGTGGTCTTGATTGTGAATGGGAAGATTGTTGATCTGATTTTTTAATAAATAAATTTAAAAATTAGGGCTCACTTGTCACTCGCAGCTCAAAGTAAGAAAGAACAATGGGCAGCACTGGAGGCTGTCCAGGCATGCAATCCCAGCCCTGGAACAGAGACATCATTCTGCATCCCCAGAATGATAAAATGAATGCAGACAGCTGACAAGGAAAAAACCCTGATAAGCAATAAAATGCTCACACCAACCAATGGAAAACACTGCAGAAAAAGTATGATTTACTTTGATTTGATAAGTGAACTACGTGGCAAAGTGAACTGTCTCCTTCAAAAATCAGCTAAGGACTGGGCTTTTGTTTTTTTAATTGGAACGATAAAATCTTCAGTAACTATATGAACTACATATTAACTATATACTATTATACTTTATATATATACACAATATAAATTATTAGTTTGTAGTTAATATAAACTACTTTTCCACACTTTTTCCCATTAAGGTCCCCATGGCCCTGTGCTCCCTGTTTTTGAAGCAGACCCTCTGGAGCCTCCTTGGCACACAAACCTCCCTCCATCAATGAAACTCCACAAAGCCCAGCTGGGAGCTGCACTGAGCCTGCAGAAGCCTCCTGTTCCCCCTCCATGCTGCCCTGAATTCCCCTCCCCTGCACTCAGCATCCCCTGCCCTGTCACTTTAGGAGTTTCTCCATCACTCTGGCTCTCACAGTGGCCCTTGCTGGAGCTGACACCAGCTCTGCAAATCTCTGCAGTCTGCAGGGCTCCCACATTTTTAGCTACTGTGCCAAATTGCTCTGAATCTAATTAGTCAAACACCTATCTGCAGAAATCCATCCCCAATTCAAAGGGAGAGCCTGCTGTCAAAGTTCTGATGATAAATTCAAAGCAACTTCGGGACCTTCTGGGCAGGAAGCTCTGCTGCAAGTGACTCATGTGGCTGTGGCAATCTAAAACCACTTCCAGCTGAAACCTCAGAAAGCAGAGTGTGGCACAAGGTGCCAATAAATCCTGTGGCCAGAGCAAGAAATGGGATTCTTGGGAAAATACAAATCTGGCTATTAGAGGGAATAATTGCTTTATTTAGTACTCTTTAACACTGATATAAAATTTGCAAGGATACTACTGAGATTTCTTCCATAAAGTATCAAATATTTTACCTAATTTACAAATTTTAAAAAGGTTCTTGAGCCTAAGACTGGCTGCTATCTCCATTTTATTCATGCTGCAAATACTGGCACCCTCTGTGTCCTGGAAAAGGGGGGTAGGAGATCCCTCCTGTGCTCAGAATTCTGCACAGACTGAAGGGAGCTTTGCACTGACTCAGCTCAAACCTGGATAAACCTCCTGGCTAAGGACAGGAATCCTAATGAACACCAGATACCCATTAATGCTGAATCTTCTAGAATGTTCTTTCTAAATAGTAACATTTATATATTAAAATCTGATATATTACCCCAGACTTCACCTTCAGGTTCCACAAAAGCACACAGGAGGAGACAAAGCTGCCACAGCTGCAGCCCCATCAGCAAAGCTTTTACACCTCAATTTTTAGCCTCATGAAAAGCCATGTGTCACTCTGCAGGAGCTCCATATAATACACACAATAAACACATAAATACAACACCTGCCTTTTCCATGGGGCTGCTGGTTTCTATGTAAATGAATTGTGCATTGGCCAGACCAGTTTTTCTATCACTTCACACATGTAACTAATACATTTCTTACTGGAATTATCCCACAGTGATACTGCCACAAGTCTAAGGAGAATCAGGCCTTTAAGCCCTAAGTATTATCAACATAAAATGCAAATCCTTTAAAAAGGATTTGAGGTGGCTTTTTATGAGAAAATGACAGTCAGGAAAATGTCTGCCTGCCTCTGACACAAACAACAGGACAAGAGCTGAGGATTCATCTCTGTGAAGAAATCTGAAACCCAAAGGAAGCCAGAACTCATCTGATAGCAGCTGCTGCCTCTCAATAGCCAAACCATCCTGCACTGCAATCCTCCTTCTGGCAAACACAGAACCTTCATCCTGACAGCACAGAACCCTCATCCTGACAGACACAGAACCCTCATCCTGACAGCACAGAACCCTCATCCTGACAAACAAACACAGAACCTTCATCCTGACAGCACAGAACCCTCATCCTGACAAACACAGAACCCTCATCCTGACAGCACAGAACCCTCCTTCTGGCAGACACAGAACCCTCATCCTGACAAACAAACACAGAACCCTCATCCTGACAGCACAGAACCCTCATCCTGACAGCACAGAACCTTCATCCTGACAGACACAGAACCCTCATCCTGACAGACACAGAACCCTCATCCTGACAGCACAGAACCTTCATCCTGACAGCACAGAACCCTCATCCTGACAGACACAGAACCCTCATCCTGGCAGACACAGAACCTTCATCCTGACAGACACAGAACCCTCATCCTGGCAGACACAGAACCCTCATCCTGGCAGACACAGAACCCTCATCCTGGCAAACACAGAACCTTCATCCTGACAGCACAGAACCTTCATCCTGGCAAACACAGAACCTTCATCCTGACAGACACAGAACCCTCATCCTGACAGCACAGAACCTTCATCCTGGCAAACAAACACAGAACCCTCATCCTGGCAAACACAGAACCCTCATCCTGACAGACACAGAACCCTCATCCTGACAGCACAGAACCTTCATCCTGGCAAACAAACACAGAACCCTCATCCTGGCAAACACAGAACCCTCATCCTGACAGCACAGAACCTTCATCCTGGCAAACACAGAACCTTCATCCTGACAGCACAGAACCTTCATCCTGGCAAACACAGAACCTTCATCCTGACAGACACAGAACCCTCATCCTGACAGCACAGAACCTTCATCCTGGCAAACAAACACAGAACCCTCATCCTGGCAAACACAGAACCCTCATCCTGACAAACAAACACAGAACCCTCATCCTGACAGCACAGAACCCTCATCCTGACAAACACAGAACCTTCATCCTGGCAAATACAGAGCCTGCCCTGATGAGGGGCTCAACCAGCATCTGCAGCCTGTCTTGCACAGCCCAGGGTCTGTGCACCCTGTCCAGGAGCAGCCCTGGGAACAATTCTGGGCAGAAAGGAACAGTTCTGGGCAGAAAGGAACAGTTCTGGGCAGAAAGGAACAATTGTGGGCAAGGAGCAGAACCATTCTGGGCAAAAAGGAGCAATTCTGGCAAAAAGGAACAATTCTGGGCAAGGAGCAGAACTATTCTGGGCAACAAGGAACAATTCTGAGCAAGGAGCAGAACAATTCTGGGCAAAAAGCAGAACAATTCTGGGCAAGGAGCAGAACAATTCTGGGCAAAAAGCAGAACAATTCTGGGCAAGGAGCAGAACAATTCTGGGCAGAGAGCAGAACCATTCTGGGCAAAAGGAACCATTCTGCTCCTCTGCCTCAGCAGGCAGCCAGGGCTGAGCTGATCCCTGTACTGGTGCCAGGCCCAGGTCTGAAGGGAGGTGCCAAGGCAGACATGGCACCTGCAGGGAGGGACGAGCTGTGCCAGGCCCGGCTGTGCCAGGGCCCCGCAGGCTGCCCTGCCCTGCCCTGCCCGGCCCTGCAGGCCCTGCTCCGTGCCAGCTGGGCAGCCTGGCAGGCACTAATGGCCCATCAGGCTCAGCCCAGCCTGTGGAGAGCAGCCAGACTCAGCTGTGCCCACACTGAGCTCGGCTCTGCTGGCCCAAGCCAGCCCTCAGAACAGGAACACAACCTCCCCCAGGCAGGAGGATTTGGGATCATCTACAGGCAAACTGTAAATGATGCATCAGCATTTTATTAGCATCAACCATTTTTCAACATGTGCTGCAGTTACTGAGATTAAAGATGCTCATAATTAAAAATTAATCAATTTATTATACAAAATCGACAGTATAAATCTTCATGGGACTGTTTTGTTTATCATTAGAGGAGTATAAGCTCGAGGTGTCTGGGCCCTCTGACACTCACTGAAGAAATGGGCACTGTGAGTGTAATTTATATCCTCTCTAAGACAGGTACTAAAAATAGAAAGCTTTCCTTCTCCATCTGACTTTTGTAAGTAATTACTGCCTCAGCATTAATGTGATGGTGCTAAAGCTGCTCCTTTCTGCCCAGCCAACAGCACATTTACCTTGGCTTCCCACTTGCTTTTCTCCCTTAAAGAAGAGTCATTTAAAGCTCACCTGGACCCACACACCTGTGCTCACACCCTCACTCCATGTGGGACTGTGCCTGGAACTGCTGCTGCCCCCTGCCCTTCCCCAGGGCAGCTCTCAGAATAGAGGCAGGGTAAATCACTGACCCCTCACAGCCCAGAGCCAGCCCAGCAAGTGGGAACCAATTTACTCTGACTTTCCTGGTAAGTTGTATGAAGATTAGTTACAGATTTTCTCCCTTCTCCATCTGCATCCTGCATCAGCAGAGGGGTGAATATCAGAATTGCTGATATTCAAGTCACATCCACCTTCCTCTTTGATCCACTCAATCAAAGTGAGATTCCTTGCAATGTCCTGCCTTCCCTCTTTGAAGGAACGTGGTCACTTTGAAGATTCCTTGAAGTTTGCAGTTTTTCCCTTGTCACTAAATTCTGTTTCTCCTGGGTATCTTACCCTTCATCACTCCAGTGTAAGTTGTTAGTACACACCTGTATACAAACACTGGAATTGTACACAAAGACTGGAATTCATCCTTCCCACTGAAAATAAACCCCAAAACCACCACCCCTCCAAGGTCTGTGCCTTGCAGGTTCTGCTGGCAGCTCAGACAAGCTCTGTGAGGGGAGCCAGGGGAGCTCCAGGCAGGAAAGGTCAATGCTGCTGGGCTGGGGCTGGGCCCTGCACACTGCTCAGGCTCCCTGCCAGCCCAGCTCCTGCCATGTTCCAGCTGTGTGCAGCTGGGTGATCACATTAATGAACTTCCAGAGCAGACAGCATGCTGAATTCAAGCCACTGTTCATGGGGGAACAGGATGGATGTCTTTAAATACACCTTCCCTTCTAAAGCCCAGGAAAAGAAAAAGGCAAACCCTGGCTGGTTTTCCCCAAAAGAACCCTTCCCTAGAAACCTCCAGCAGCCTCCTGGTTCTCAGCAGGGCTTTTAGGGCCAGGAGAATTCCCTCTCAGCTGAACAAAACATTTTCTCTTTACTTTTAAGGTGGTTGGTGATGCCCAGCCAGAGAGATGCTGTGCAAAGGCTACACTGAAGCTGAGCAGCTTTTGGCATTTCTGAGCAGCTCTTGGCATTTCTGAGCACTTCCCTCATCTGGCAACCTCTGGGTGCTTGAACCAGAGCACTCAGCACTCAGCCTGTGCCTGAGTCAGCATCAGTGATGGAATCTGACCTACCTTGTCACTTTGTCACTACCAGACAACAAAGAATAAGCTCTTTTAGTGTTTCATAACATAAGCTCCCCAAATTCCTGGTTTGTTCATCCAGCCCTTTCTTCTCCTTGTTCCAGTTCCAGCTCATCCTTCCTGAACACAAATCCTACCCTGACACAAAAAGCCAAAGCTCTAAGGTGTGTTTTGAGAATTCCACTCTCTTTGTAAATGGTTTTAATTATTGATGATGGAAATAATGGGAGTTGTTTGTCACACCTCTCAGAGTGGGATATTGTGGTATTTCCCCTGCAGTATTTACTTGCTGGTTTTATTATTTATGTAGTAGTGGTCTATTATCAATCCAACGATGATGGATAGTGATAGTGAGCATTCCTGAGGGACTTCATCCCTAAATCAGGTTTGATGGAAGTACAAAAACCCAAATGCATTTGCCCATGCACACTTGTGCTGGACTGCAGCAATGGGACTCGTGCACATGAGGAGATTTACCCCAGATCTGAGTAAGATACACTGCACCAACCCATCATGAAAGAAACCCATTTCAGCCCTGAAGTTATTCCAATAAATTATGAATTCTGATAACAGGAGTGCCATGTAGAGCACTGCAGCTCCCAGGCATGCATTATTCTGCCTAGTTAATGCCAGCAATTATACTTTTACTGAATGTTGCAGGGAGCAAAAATTAAATAGTGCTACATCCTCAAATCTGCATTTTCCTAACAGCCATGACTGCTATGAAAACTCTGTTCTCGTGGCAATTGTTCCACAGCACAAACCAAATCTCATTTTTGCCCCGAGGCAATGTGGTGCCAAGGACAGTCCCCTTCTGCTGACCCCTGGGTTCAGCCTGAATGTGGTGCCAAGGACAGTCCCCTTCTGCTGACCCCTGGGTTCAGCCTGAATGTGGTGCCAAGGACAGTCCCCTTCTGCTGACCCCTGGGTTCAGCCTGAATGTGGTGCCAAGGACAGTCCCCTTCTGCTGACCCCTGGGTTCAGCCTGAATGTGGTGCCAAGGACAGTCCCCTTCTGCTGACCCCTGGGTTCAGCCTGAATGTGGTGCCAAGGACAGTCCCCTTCTGCTGACCCCTGGGTTCAGCTTGAGTGTGGTGCCAAGGACAGTCCCCTTCTGCTGACCCCTGGGCTCAGCTTGAATGTGGTGCCAAGGACAGTCCCCTTCTGCTGACCCCTGGGTTCAGCCTGAATGTGGTGCCAAGGACAGTCCCCTTCTGCTGACCCCTGGGTTCAGCTTGGAGGGGCAGTGCTCCACCAATGACAAGCTTGTGGAAAGCTAAACTGTGATGTGCTGCTGAGGACAAAGCCAGTACCAAAGACAAGCAATTAATAAATTAGTAAAACTCACCAGTGTTTAACAAAGAGCACTCCTGAACTCTCATTTACCAAACGATTTTAAGAAGCAAGTCCAGACAGACAACAGTGGAACCCCTTTACACACATGGAAAATAAACTGATTTCTACCTTTTAATTCTCTGGTTTGCACTCCACCTTCTCACTGGGTGTTGTTTAAACCTCTCCATCTCTTCCTTCCCCTTCAGTGGCCTGGGGAGCCCTGCAGGCTCTGATCTCACTTCCAAGGCAGCACTCAGAGCTGAAGGGGCAAACCAGGCTGGTAAAGCCCCAGAGAGCACCAGGGCAGGTGGATGCTTAGCCCAAACCCTTTCCCTGGTCCTTTCAAACTCCAATTTCCAATTCCCTGCAGCCAGCTCCATCCCACAGCACAGTGCATAACCCAGCTGCAGCAGGGGAAACTCCTGTTCCTTGGTTACAGCAAATCAGAGTGAGGGAGCAACAGCAGCACGGGCCCTTAATGCCATTAAATAGAGGGATATTAAAAATCAGCACTCTGACTGAATGTTCTGGTAGTTTTTATGTGCCAGACTAAATTTTGGTTCCAGGAAGCACAGGAGGTGAGAGGGGGAAGGCAGCACAGCTGAGAGGGCTCAGGGCTGGGGCCAGGAGGGAGGAGAAGGATTTGTTCTGTTCTCTAAATCCTTCTGTCTTATTTTAGACAAGAAAAAAATGTGTATTTACAACACTTTTATCATTATGTTATAAAAATATCAGCAGCTTGAAGCTTCATACACTTCATTTCCTTGTAGCAGCATTTGCAGAAATCCAACAGACATTTTTCAAAAGGGAAAAAGGCTGCAAGCTGAGCACAGGGTTTGGGGTTTATGATAATCAGTAACTACCA
This sequence comes from Setophaga petechia, assembly GCA_024362935.1. Classification (NCBI taxonomy): domain Eukaryota; kingdom Metazoa; phylum Chordata; class Aves; order Passeriformes; family Parulidae; genus Setophaga; species Setophaga petechia. Next base: position 16,052,351 of record JANCRA010000021.1, read on the forward strand.
ATATCCAAGGTGGCCAAACTCTCCCTGGCATGAGACAGCACAGAGTTTAAGGTTTATGATAATTAATAACTACCAATATCCAAGATATCCAAGGTGGCCAAGCTCTCCCTGGCCTGGAACAGCACAGGTTTGGGGTTTATGATAATCAATAACTACCAATATGTTCAGGGTTTATGATAATCAATAACTACCAATATATTTGGGGTTTATGATAATCAATAACTACCAATATCCAAGGTATCCAAGGAGGCCAAGCTCTCCCTGGCCTGGAGCAGCACAGGGTTTGGAGTTTATGATAATTAATAACTACCAATATGTTCAGGGTTTATGATAATCAATAACTACCAATACCCAAGGTATCCAAGGAGGCCAAGCTCTCCCTGGCCTGGAGCAGCACAGGGTTTGGGGTTTATGATAATCAATAACTACCAATATATTTGGAGTTTATCATAATCAATAACTACCAATATGTTCAGGGTTTATGATAATCAATAACTACCAATATCCAAGGAGGCCAAGCTCTCCCTGGCCTGGAGCAGCACAGGGTTTGGAGTTTATGATAATTAATAACCACCAATATATTTGGAGTTTATCATAATCAATAACTACCAATATCCAAGGTGGCCAAGCTCTCCCTGGCCTGGAGCAGCACAGGGTTTGGAGTTTATGATAATCAATAACTACCAATATGTTCAGGGTTTATGATAATCAATAACTACCAATATCCAAGGTATCCAAGGAGGCCAAGCTCTCCCTGGCCTGGAGCAGCACAGGGTTTGGGGTTTATGATAATCAATAACTACCAATATATTTGGAGTTTATCATAATCAATAACTACCAATATCCAAGGTGGCCAAGCTGTCCCTGGCCTGGAGCAGCACAGGGTTTGGAGTTTATGATAATCAATAACTACCAATATGTTCAGGGTTTATCATAATCAATAACTACCAATATCCAAGGAGGCCAAGCTGTCCCTGGCCTGGAGCAGCACAGGGTTTGGAGTTTATCAATATCCAAGGTATCCAAGGAGGCCAAGCTGTCCCTGGCCTGGAGCAGCACAGGGTTTGGAGTTTATCAATATCCAAGGTATCCAAGGAGGCCAAGCTGTCCCTGGCCTGGAGCAGCTGGGATCAGTACCCAGAGCCCCTGGGCAGGGCTGCAGCAGAAATGCCACCCTGGGAGCTCTGGCAAGGCAGGGGGAGGCCGGGGCTCAGCGGGGCCACCAGAGCAGGGACACTGCTGTGACAGCAGCTGCCCCAAGGCTCCCTTTCAAACACAGACACAGCAGCTGCACCCACCTGCCCCACCAAAACCCCACCAATCTGCCCTACAGCTGCCCCTTTGTGGGGATTCCAGCCCATCCAGGAGCCACCAACGATGGTGACACAGAGCAGGAGCTGTGCTCCATCTGCACATAAACCAGAGCTACCAAAACCACACATGGGAAATACATTTGTACAGAGGATTTATGAACAGAGACCCTTCCAGAGAGACATTCATAGCTCTGTACACCCAGCAGGTGCACAGGCAGCCCTTGGAGTTCACTAACTGGCTGAAGCCACCCTGATTTATGATAGTAGTAATTTTTTTAAAGATTAATACATTTGCAGGCTCATTACTATGAGTAGCACATGGCCAGTTAATTTAAAATGAAACAAAAAAAAGTCTGGTATTAGAAGAGCAATACTTCCCCTCCTCCTTTCTTATACAACATTTAATCAAGAGAAGCAATACAATGGACAAATGTTAGAGCAGGTTCTGCAAACAATACCCATGGATTTCCATTGACCCTGCTGAATGACCCTGGGCACATAAACCTGAGGCACACTGAAAATTTCTGACCTGCAAAACAGACAGAAGACAGCAAACCATCATTCCTAACCACTCTGTAAAGAGTTTTCCTACTGAAAAATGCTATTGCAGATCAAAGGTCTCTCTAGACAAAATGCAGGTTCACACAATTAGATTAATCTAATCTGATCATTTAGATTCATTTCAATATGAGATTATAAACTTGTAAGTCTGACATCCTTTAAAAAAAAACCCAACACCCAAAATTTCATCCAGCTCTTCCTGATCCCTCATTCCTAATCACAGCTTTCACTGCAGACCACAGCAGCTCACAGCCACTGAGCCCTGGCAGCAGGGCAAGAGAGGGAGGGAGATCTCCTGTGGGTTATCAGGGAGCAGGCAGAGCCACAGACAGACAGACAGACTCACAGACAGACAAAGTCACAGACAGGACTCAGCCTGCAAGGCCATGCCCTGGCCAGGAACCACAATGGGATTTATTTCCTGCAGGGCCCAGGCTGGTCCCTCCATGGAGGGCTCAAACTGCACTGGAGAGGGGATGAAGATGGAAAAAGATGGGCAAGGGTCTATAAGGGTGTATTAAGGATGTATAAGGGTCCATAAGGGTGTGTAAGGGTCCATAAGGGTGCATAAAGGATGTATAAGGGTCTATAAGGGTGTATAAAGAATGCATAAGGGTGTATAAGGGTGCATAAAGGATGTATAAGGGTCCATAAGGGTGCATAAAGGATGTATAAGGGTCTATAAGGGTGTATTAAGGATGTATAAGGGTATATAATGGTGTATTAAGGATGCATGAAGATGCATAAAGATGTATAAAGGTGTACAAGGGTGTATTAAAGACATATAAGGGTGTATAATGAGTATATAGAGTATGCCAGGGTGTACAAGGGTGTATTAAAAATATATAAGGGCGTATTAAGGATGTGTTTAAGGTTTATTAAGGGTGTGTAAGGGTGTACAAGGGCATATAAAGATGCATAAAAGTGTGCAAGGGTGTACAAGGGTGTGTAAGGATGTGTTAAGGTGTACAAGGGTGTACAAAGGAAGATGTCTAAGGGTGTATAAGGATTTATAAGGATGGATAAAGATGCATAAAGGTGTACAAGGGTGCAAAAGGGTGTGTAAAGGGTTGTTACAGATATGTAAGGCTGTATATGATGTTCAGGGGTGCACAAAGGGTGTGTAAAGGGTTATTACAGATGTGTAAGGGTGTATATGATGTTCAGGGGTGCACAAAGGGTGTGTAAAGGGTTATTACAGATGTGTAAGGCTGTATATGATGTTCAGGGGTGCACAAGGCTGTCTGAGCCCCCGGGAGCGTGGGGCTGTGTGTGCAGGGTGCCGGGAGCTGGCTCTGGCTGCAGGAGGAGGAGCAGCTCTCACTCCCCGGGTGGACACGCTGCTGCCATTTACAAAAGGCTCCTTTAGCAATCCAGGGCCTAATGAATTAGCAAGCATTAAAAATGGATGGTCCCTCCACAGCGTTTCTGAGAGCTGTATTGATTCATGTTTTCATTCTGCAGAAAGCCCCGGGGCCCCAGTGGGACCTGGGGAGCTGAGGGGACACGCGGGGAGGGTTCCCTGCCCGGGTCCCTCCATTGCTGGGTGGGCAGAGCTCTCAGCAGGGCACGGGGGCTGCTGGGGGCTGCAGTTACCGCGGGTTCCATCCCCATCCCTGCCCGCACAGCAGCCCTGCCAGGGAGCACAGGACACAGCCCGGGCACACAGCAGGGCCAGGACAAACCCTGCACGAGGCTCCTGCAGCCAGCACACCGAGAAAAGCCGGCCAGGCTCCAGACACAGCCTCCCGCCAGCCCCAGTGTGACACAAGCACATTTTCCCCGACTACTTAAAGGTTATGTAATGGAGATCTGCAGAGCATTAGCTGTCACATGACAGCCCCGCTAAGATTCCAAAGTGCCACCTCCCAAAGTTAATTAGCAGCAGTAAACAAAGCAGAAGGGCAGGAAGGCGCTCCTGCAGCGGCAGGGACGCACCTGAGGCTCCCAACTCCAGGTGTGGGGCAGGCAGGGGGGGAGAGCAGCGAGCCAGGCTCGGCCAGGAGGGGAACTGGGGGTGCCACAGAGCAGGGACAGGCAGAGCACAGGGGCAGGGCTGCGATGCTGGGACAGGGACAGCTGCGAGCTCCTGGCCCTGCATGCTGGGCACCAGCAGCCCCCTAACCCTGACCCTGACCCCAACCCTAACCCTGACCCCAACCCTAACCCTGACCCTGACCCCAACCCTGACCCTGACACCAACCCCAACCCTAACCCTAACCCTGACTCCAACCCTGACCCTAATCCTGACCCCAACCCTAACCCTGACCCCAACCCCAACCCTGACCCCAACCCTGACCCCAACCCTAATCCTGACCCCAACCCTGACCCCAACCCTAACCCTGACCCCAACCCTAACCCTGGCCCCAACCCCAACCCTGACCCCAACCCCAACCCTGACCCCAACCCCAACCCTGACCCTGACTCCAACCCTAACCCTAACCCTGATCCCAACCCTGACCCTGGCCCCAACCCTGATCCTGACCCTGACCCATCCCCAGCCCCAGCCCACGCCCAGGGACCCTGTGCTGTTCCCCCAGCACAGATCTGCAGAAATCCTGCCTGATGAACAGCAGAGACCCCTCACAGTGAGAGGGGCAGGCTCTCACTGTTGTTTTCCATGGTTTTCCACACAGGAGTAACCGTGGTTTTCCACACAGGCCAAAAGGCACCATGGTATCCCATACAGGACTAACAAAGAGCATTTTCCAGCTCTGTGAGAAGGAGGCACAGAAATATTCAGCAGGAGCTGAAAAGGTAAAGTCACAGAATAAATGCCCTGTTCTGGAGGAATTTAGCCTTGATGTAGGATTTTTCTAAGCCAACCCTAAACAGGTTTACCTGCCTCAAGAAAGGCTTCTTTTCCTTTTGAGGCTGGCAAGAGTTGGGGGTATAATTGTCATTTTTTCCATCACACATTCAAAGTAAAAACCTGATGAGACTGTCTATAAAAATGATTGATGCTCCTCAGTGCAAGCAAATAAATCAGTCCAGTTCTAGGGGAGGTGAGCATGGGAGGCAAGGGGGCATTGATGGGGGCCCAGCAGCTCCCCAAGCCCTGAGGAGGAGGGGCTGGCACAGGGTGGCCCCCAAAGGAAAACTGGAGAAGGTTTCTATTGCCATGAGGTGGAGCAGGGAATCTGTGCCAGGCTGTGATTTTCTCAGTGCCTTCCTGTGGTTCACAGGAACAGCCTGCCCTGCTGCTGATCAGCCAGCCCTGGGCACAGCAAAGCCTGCTGCTCTACAAACCAACCCTGTGTGTAACAGAAAATAAACTTTATCACAATTATATAGAGTCTAAGAAAGCAAAAATCAGCCCTGCTGTCCCATTCCCTGTGTCCTGACACTGCACTGTCAATGTCTCCCCCAAACCACAGCCACCAGCAGGGAATGGGGATCCAACCTGGACACAGCCACCAGCACCACAGAGGACCCAGCTAACCAAATGCCATTCCAGAAACTCCAGAACAAATTCAAATTCTTCTGGCACTCAGCAGAGTTCTTCTACAGACCAACAACACACAATGCAGGCTGTCAAGTGATTTATAAGTAGCATCTAGAAGCCTCTGCTGGGATTCAGCATCCTGATGGAGAAAACAGTATTTGGTCTGAAAATCTCATTTCCTGAGCAGATAAAATAGACAGAATGTAGTGGAAAGAGAGTTCATCATTATTCCCACTTACAGAAGGAGAACAGAGCCCAGGAGATGCTGAGTGCTTTGCTCAGGGCCATTCACAGAACCTGTGGCAGAGCTGGAAGCCCCACTCTGATTTCCTACCAAGCACCAGAGCAGGAGCCCAAGTGTGGAGCCAGGAGCCTGTGGGGCACTCACTGCCTCACAGCATCCCAGCACAGGGGCTCCACAGCCATTTCCAATGGCTTTGCAATGGCTTTGCAGTCACCTTTGGCTCCACAGCCATTTTCAATGGCTTTGCAATGGCTTTGCAGTCACCTTTGGCTCCACAGCCATCTACAATGGCTTTGCAATGGCTTTGCTGTCACCTTTGGCTCCACAGCCATTTACAATGGCTTTGCAATGGCTTTGCTGTCACCTTTGGCTCCACAGTCCCCACTGACAGGATGGACACAGCTCCACACATTCTCCAGGATGGCTGCAGTGACAGAGAACCCTCAGTGCCCACTCAGGCTGCTGCAGGGCCAGGGCACCCCTGCCCTGCCCAGAGCCCCTGGCTGGAGCCCTCCTCTCCATCACTGAGCCCCCTGCCCTGCCCAGAGCCCCCCACAGCCTGGTTGGAGCCCTCCTCTCCATCTCTGAGCCCCCTGCCCTGCCCAGAGCCCCCCACAGCCTGGCTCGAGCCCTCCTCTCCATCACTGACTGTGTTCACAGGGATCTCAGGATGAGGGCAGAGAGGAGGATCTGACTCCATGGTTCACAAGGCTGATTTATTATTTTATGATATCTATTACATTAAAACTATACTAAAAGAATAGAAGAAAGGATTTAATCAGAAGGTTGGCTAAGAATAGAATAGTCAGGAATGATAAGGCCAAAGAATGATAAGGTCAGAGAGTCCGAGCCAGCTGACTGTGATTGGCCATTAATTAAAAACAACCACATGGGCCAATCCCAGATGCACCTGCTGCATCCCACAGCAGCAGATAACCATTGGTCACATTTTGTTCCTGAGGCCTCTCAGCTTCTCAGGAGGGAAATTCTAAGGAAAGGATTCTCCATAAAAGATGCCTGTGACAACTGAGCCCCCCTGCCCTGCCCAGAGCCCTTTTCTCCATCTCTGAGCCCCCTGCCCTGCCCAGAGCCCTTTTCTCCATCTCTGAGCCCCCTGCCCTGCCCAGAGCCCTTTTCTCCATCTCTGAGCCCCCTGCCCTGCCCAGAGCCCATTGCTGGAGCCCTTTTCCCAGCACAGAGCCCACACTGGTCCGTGCACCCTGCTTGGGAGCAGCTGCATTTCCCCAGCACTGTGGTACACTCCAGCTCTATTTTTATTCCTGATATTGGGATATATTTTTCAATTCTAACAACAAGTGCTGCTCTAACACAGGAAATGCTGCTGTCAGCAGCACTCCATGACAATCCTCATCTGTGCTGGGCAGGCATCCTACACAGAGCATCAACAGTCACAGAAATCACCAGGTGCTGTCCAGAAACCTGAACAGATTGCAGCTCCTTGGTGCTTGCACAGACACTGTCAAACACCAGAGAGGAGCTGGTGTCCCCACAGCCTGACACGCTATCAGAATGGGATGTGCAGGCTGAGAAAGGGGGGAACAAAGCATCGACACAGAACTCCAGTTAGTCAGAACCTTTTGCTGAATAATAACCCAAAAATAAGTCCCAGGAAGAAGTCGTGACTAACAGACATTCAGCTGCTGTGACATATCTGCCAGCAGTGAGGAGGGCTGAAACACTTGCAGTGAAATGACAAACAGCCTTGACTGTCAAACCACGCTGCACTCAACACCAATACTGAGAGGAAGGACATGCCCAGCCAGCCTCTCTTTACTGAGCAAACTCAGCCTGATTTTGGATATTTAATTCTGATCTGTGCTGAGGTGTTTGACACACAGAAAGGAAACCCCCTAACCCCCGAGGATGTTAATTACCCACTGGCTGCTCATTCCTCTTGTGGCAGCCCAGGAAGGTGCAGAGTTTTGTTACAAGAGTGCTGGAATATTGATTTAAGGCTCAGTGTCACACAATGGATGCACAGGTATGGATGTACAGATCTGTTTGGGCAGATGCAGAAATACATCCATGGCTTGTACAGGTATGGATGGACAGGTATGGTTGGAAAGTTTGGGCAGATGCAGAAGTACATCCACAGCTTGTACAGGTATGGATGGACAGGTATGGATGTACAGATTTGTTTGTGCACATGCAGAAATGCATCCACAGCTTGCACAGGTATGGATGGACAGGTATGGAAGTAGAGATTGTGCAGATGCATAAATACATTCATGGCTTGTACAGGTATGGATGCACAGATTTCTTTATGCAGATGCAAAGAACATGCACAGCTTGCACAGGTATGGATGTACAGGTAAGGATGCACAGATTTCTTTATGCAGATGCAAAGAACATGCATAGCTTGCACAGGTATGGATGTACAGGTAAGGATGCACAGATTTCTTTATGCAGATGCAAAGAACATGCACAGCTTGCACAGGCACAGGACTGGTCACATCTACAGGGAGGTGCTTCAGGCTCCTGAGCGTGCAGCTGTCAGTTCACTACAGCAGCACTCAGCAGCTGTTCAGATCATCTCCATGCAGAAATCTGGCACTGCCCTGCCCCATATTTTGTCCCACCTCACTCTTCCTACCCCTAAAACCCACGTGCTGTTTTAGAGCAGTCACTTGGTTTTAATTCTAGAAATTTCAGCAGGCTGCCTGTCCCAAAAAGGTGCCCCAGGTAGAGACAAATGCCTCAAGCTGGATGTAATAGCAGAGGCCCTGTGTTCTGTGCCTCCAGCGTGCAGTCACGCTGTATTTTGGCAGGCTGGAGCTCATTCAGGTACCTGAGCAGGGAAAATCAGGGCTGCTCTCCAGCCTGCAGACAGCAGGGCCTCTGCACTGGTTTCATTTAGAGTCGGTCTTTCCCCTTTTAAAAGGAAAACAGTCTGCACAGAGCCACTGACCAGGACCATCAGATCAAAAAGGAACAACAAAGAGGCACCTAAAGAAACCCCAAGCTCCTTTAAGGTACTAGAAGTAGCACAAATGTGTTTCAAAGGCTGTCTACAGTGCTGAGTCCTGGCTGACATCTAACATTTCATCTGAATTACCTTCTTGTCAGCTGGGTAGACAGTCCTCCTCCAAATAAAAATGTAACACCCCATCAAAACCACCAAAATACAAAGTGACCACAGCAACTTTCCTATCAGTGCCATATCCTGCTATTTTTTATCCTATTGCCTTTATGGGGATGCTGTATCTTCCCCTCTGCTGCTTGGCCTGTGTTTCAGTATTTCTGGAATACAGTATTGGTCTGTGTTTCAGTGTTTCATGCTGTTTTCTTTAGGCCCTCTTCTATCTTGCCAAGCAATAGTCCTTGTTTTTATTTGCATGATAACAATCGTGGTATTCTTCCCCGTCACAGAATACTTGGTGCAATTCCTAATGTTACAACCAGTGGCTTTGAATTTAGGTATTTCTTCAAAACATTTACAGTCCCTTAAGAAGCAGACTCTGTATTTACCTGATGCAATGCCAAGGCTCACTAATAAGTTATTCTGCTGAGTTATTTTGTGTACAAACCCTGCATCACGACTGCACTGGACAGAACCGCCCAGGCAGTGTTTTACACTAAAAACCAGGCAGCAGTAGCTTCAAAAAGAAAAAGCGAAGCTGTGAGGTGCCCTGAGCTTCTCCTCAGCCACAACTGCACGGAGCCCGTGCCCAGCTGTAATGTCGACCATGGCATCACCGACACACCCCCGAGCCCAGCCAGAGCCAGCGTGGGGAGAGGTTCACAAACCCTGCAGTGCCCCCGTACCGCTGAGCACAGCGCACTGCCGCACGCCGATCCACCGGCACTCACGGAAATGTGCAATAATAAACGGTGTTACTGTGCTCTGCGCGCTGGCCTGCAGAGCACACACCCCCGGTCCTGTTATCTGTCTGTCCATGGCTCTGTCCGTGTCTATGACATCCCCCAGTCCCGTTATCTATCTGCCCATGGCTCTGTCCGTGTCTATGGCATCCCCCAGTCCTGTTATCTGTCTGTCCATGGCTCTGTCCGTGTCTGTGACATCCCCCAGTCCTGTTATCTGTCTGTCCATGGCTCTGTCCGTGTCTATGGCATCCCCCAGTGCTGTTATCTGTCTGTCCATGGCTCTGTCCGTGTCTATGACATCCCCCAGTGCTGTTATCTGTCTGCCCATGGCTCCGTCCGTGCCTATGACATCCCCCAGTCCTGTTATCTGTCTGTCCATGGCTCTGTCCGTGTCTATGACATCCCCCAGTGCTGTTATCTGTCTGTCCATGGCTCTGTCCGTGTCTGTGTGCAAATGTCGCCGTTCGCAGGGAGAGGATGAGCTGTGGAGCTGCCATCGCTCTGGTTTAGCCCCAGACGCCAGACAAACCGCACGTATGCCCCGGGCAGCGGCTGTGCGGAGCAGCGGCCGCGGTGACTTTGCCATGACACGAGACTCCACATTTGCAAAGGAACACATGAAACACAATGTGGGGAGCAGCACCGCGCCTGGGGCCGGGGGCAGGGACCGCCACCACAGCTCTGCCCACGGACACCAAGGGAGCAGAAACACGGCCAGCAGACCTGCCAAAATGGCTTTTGTTCCATCGGAAACCCTACAAGCGACTGGGAAATGACATCAGATTAAACATCAGTCGCAGGGAGGATGGAATAATCTAGCAAGAGTTTAATCCCTTTACCTAGCGCTCGTGCACGATGCACATTTTATTATTCCGAGCAGCACCTAGGAGGGAGGATGCAGTGAAGGGCATCGCCGAAAATGCTGCAGAATAATAAAGTTTGCCTGCCTGCGATACGAGTTAGCGATGCCGGAAGGGGACTGTCCCCCGCACACGCATCCGCATCCCCATCCCCGTCCCTGTCACCATCCCCATCCCATCCCCGCGGCCCCGGAGCACCGCGGCCGTTCCCGGGAGCGCTCCCCGCGTACCTGCGCTCAGGCGGGGCCGAGGGCGAGCGGGATCCAGCGGGAGCGGAGCGGGGCCGGCAGCAGCCGCAGCAGCTCCGGTGTCGGAGGGAGCGGGGCCGGCAGCAGCAGATCCGGGTGTCGGAGAAGCTCCGGGGCCGAGAAGGAGCTCAGGCTGTCGGCGGCGGCCGCAGCTCCGGTGTCGGAGCGGCTCCGGGCCGGGCAGGAGCTCCGGTGTCGGCAGCCGCAGCTCGGGTGTCGGAGGGAGCGGAGCGGGGCCGGGCCGGCAGCGGCTCCGGTGTCGGTAACAGCAGCTCCGGTGTCGGAGGAGCTCCGGTGTCCGCAGCAGCCGCAGCTCCCGGTGTCGGAGCGGCTCCGGGCCGGGCAGGAGCTCCGGTATCGGCAGCAGCCGCAGCCCCGGTGTCGGAGCCGCTCCGGTGCAGCAGCAGCCGCAGCTCCGGCGGCGCTCGGTGCTCGGCGCTCGGAGCCGGCGCTTCACGGGCGCGCCGCGGGCGGGCAGGCGGGGAGCCGAGCGAGCATCATCGCCGTGCCGGCCGCCCGGAGCCTATGAGGCTCTCGCAGCCGCCCAAGATGGCTCTGATGGCTCCGCCGGTGCCCGCGGCGCTCACATGGCCGGGCCGGGCCGGGCCGGCGCGCCCGGGAGCGGCTGCGGGCAGAGCCGCGGGGCTGCGCTAGCGCGGGAGCCGCCGCCGCCGCCTCGGCCGTGGCCTGCTGGCACGGACCAATGAACTGAACGTGCCGGCCCAGCCCCGGGGCTCCGCCGCCGCCCCGCCTGCCCAATGGAGGCGCGGGAGCGCCGGTGCAGAGCGGAATAAGGGCGGATTACCTGGAGCATCCCCCGCGCTCTGCCGCTGCTCTGCCCGGGATAACGGGGCGCGCCGCGCTCCCGCAGGACTCCCGAGGTGCAGCAACATCTCCCCGGCAGGCAGAGGGAGATGCTCTGAGGGGATACGGGGAAAGATTGCCAATAAATCAAATTTTAGAAACCCAGCTTCAGTCGTTTTTCTCATTGTTTCTTGCTCCTAGTTTCTCCTGAGCACAGGTGATCTGAGTGCAGACCTGATCACTTTGGGAGTGCATTCACTACAACACAACTGAAATCCGCCGGCTGGTGAAGGTTAAATAATCAAGAAAACATCTGAATTCTATTGAGAGGTGTTTCTGTATTTTCCTTTTAGTATTTTACAGAGGAAGGAAATATTGCACTCCCAAGGCACTATTTTATTGAATTCTGCTAAAGTATCCAGAGAAATACATCCCTCAATTCAATACTGCCTTTCCTACAGTTCCTTTTCAGACACCAGCCTTCCTCCCATGGTTTTACCCACAGACAAAGTGAGGAAGAGCAGGAGAATTTTCGGAAAAGTTTGGCATTAACAAAAGAAGGCAGAATTCCCCCCAAGGCCAATGGTTCTCTCTGACGTTGGAGCGCATGGGGAGCACCCGGCTCTCCTGAACTGCAGCACCTGATGCTTCTCTGGAAGGAATGAGGAGCCGTGGGAGGGGGAGCTCTCAGATGATCTCTCTCAGGGTCTGTGTCACCTGCGTTTGCAGCTCGGTGTGAGCCCCTGGTGGTCACTGAGCAGCTGGGGAGTCTCTCCCACCGGGCCCTGTCAGGGTTCATGGGGTTCAGCTCCCACCCACCCTGTCTGAGCCCCCGGAGCTCCCAGCCCACTTCCCCATTTACATGGGGCACGTTTCTCCTCGGGGTTTGGGGTTCAGTCGTGGCCGCGGTGTGACCTGCAGGGCAAGGCTGCAGCTGCAGACCCTGTCCTGGCCGTGGGAATGCAGAGCCGAGCTCTGGGCTCCGAGCCTGGGGCCGCTGCGGGAGGAGCAGATGAGGAGAAGGTTCACAGTCAGCCTGTGCTGCCTTCCCTGCAGGGCTGCGCTGGCACCAGCCAGAAAGATGGGAATCTTCTGAGTGAGAGCTCCCAAATCTAAAATCCCCAGCCCAGAAAGATGGGAATCTTCTGAGTGAGAGCTCCCAAATCTAAAATCCCCAGCCCAGAAAGATGGGAATCTTCTGAGTGAGAGCTCCCAAATCTAAAATCCCCAGCCCAGAAAGATGGGAATCTTCTGAGTGAGAGCTCCCAAATCTAAAATCCCCAGCCCGCTCTGCTGTGCAGATCTCAGCCCCAAGGACCTTCCCTGAGATCCCTCATGACTGCAGCAGGACAACCAAATCTGCCATTTTCTGAGGAACAGCTGCTCCAGCCAGGCTCCTGTGCTCATTCCCAGATTAGATTATGGCTCCGATCATCAGGCAAGGCACTCTCACTTTTAGAACCACTTCATGCCATAAATGGCTTGCTTTTTTTTTCTTTTTTCTTTTTTGGTTTTTTTTTTCAGCCTAATTTTGGCTAGTCAGATTTCTCCCCTCAGCTGAGCTACATTTCAAACTGCAATGTTCCCTCTGACAGCTCCAGCACCGAGCACACTGTGCTCCAGCCCCAGCTCAGAGCTGCAGCTCGGGATATTCTGGCACATTCTGCAGATCTGGCTTGCCCAGGCTGCAGGAACGTGGCTGTTCCTCTGTGTGCATTCGTACAAACAAAACAAAAATTCACCAGGCCAACCTGATCCCTGAAAGTCTGTCAGATCGCTGTAAAGTGGAGTTATGGACCTGTCAAACTGAGCCAAACCAGCTCTGCTCCTTCCCTGCCATGGTGGGTTCCAAACATGAATGTCTGTACAGGGGTGTGGGTACATACAGGGATAAAATATGTAAATTACTATAAACTTTCTGAAAGCCTTCTTTCAAAAATATGCAAAATTACATGAGTAAATTTGATTAAGTCGCTCTGAAAGTAAACTGGCAAGTAGTTTTTTAAACTACCAGTACAGACTCACTGCTAAGAAGGTTTTAAAACATATTCTTTATCTCAAGAACATGTTTAACAATTTGAGTCACAAAAATTTGACATATGCAACTTGTTATTCCACAGCAGACAAGAACTGGCATTTTACTGGAACTGTAAGATGTTAGGATTTATTATCATAAACATTTTGTTATTATTTTGGTAGTTTGTGTGGATTTTTACCTGCCCTCAGGTCTCCCAGCTGATTGTGGAGTTCTTCACGCTCCCCTTGCGGCATTGGATCTGCAGCTCTTTCATGCCTTTGGATTGTTTGTTGATGTTCTGATGATGCTGAGAGTCAGCACTGCCAAGGTGCATTTCTGCTGTGGAGGCAGAGTTCTGCAGATCGCTCTGTGATGCCAGCACAGTTATTGGATGACAGTGTCAATGGAGATGAAGGGCTGACAGCCTGGTAAGGAGAAAATACATTTCTCATTTTTCATGTCATTCTTGCTAAAGCTTTGTCTGAGGGGAAGAATTTAATTCAAATTCTATCAGAAATCACGGCGTAAGTGCTTTATTTGAAAGATTTCTTCCTCAGACATTTCATTCCAGCTGAAAGTGAGTAAGAGACAACCCTGCCTGATCAATCACCGCTAAAGAGATGGGGATAACAGGAGGAAAGGAAAAGCAGGCAATTTCATTTTCCTTTTCCCTTTCCTTTCCCCTTTCCTTTCCTTCCCTTTTCTCCACGCTGACTCCGGGGACACCGATGGATTTGCCGCTGGATGGCAACAGAGCGCTGCTGCTCCTGAGCCTCCCTCCGCCAGCCCGCGCCGAACCGACCCGTGCCGAACCGACCCGTGCTGAACCGGCCCGTGCCGAACCGACCCGTGCCGAACCGACCCGTGCTGAACCGACCCGTGCCGAACCGACCCGTGCTGAACCGACCCGTGCCGAACCGACCCGTGCCGAACCGACCCGTGCCGAACCGACCCGTGCCGAACCGACCCGTGCCGAACCGACCCGTGCTGAACCGATCCGTGCTGAACAGACCCGTGCCAAGCTCACAGCCCGTTCGGAGCCGATCCGTGTCGGGCCGATCCGTGCCTGCCCGGGGCTGCCCTCCCCAGGGCGCTGGGCCACCAAGCCCAGCTCAGCTCAGTTCAGCTCAGCCCAGCCCAGCTCGGTTCAGCCCGGCCCGGCCCGGCCCGGCCCAGCCCAGCCCGGCCCAGCCCAGCCCCTCCCTGGGCAGGGGTCCCTGATGTGACCAAGTTTCAGCCGTGCCCTCAGCCCCACCTCACACCGACTCTCCCTCTTTCCAGCAATAAACCTGCACATTTTCAGAGATGGAACCTTGTGCCCCCGGCCGGGATTCGGGCAGGAGCTGCTCCTGCCTCAGGCAGCTCCACCAGCACCGCTCTGGGCAAGGGAAAAACTGATTCTGCTGCGAATGAAGAGTGAGAAAAGCAGAACCAGCCTGAGGTGTGTTACAGCTGCTAACTCTGCTGATGAATATTTAACTGGTGCCTTTCTCCTATCAGGCATTAAACTGTTGAGTAAAGGATCCAGTAAAATCCTGAGAGCTGCCAAACACTTCAGTGTTCATTGATTTTTTAAAGCATTTTAATTGTGTCTGTACCCACCGAAGGGAGAAGCACTGGAAGCTCAGGAGAGGATCCATTAGTGAGCAGAGAAGATGAACCACAGCAAACATCAGGGACAGTTCCTCTCACTGAGGCACCCAAACCACGGGAAAAGCAATTTCTGTGCAGGCAGATGGGGCTGTGCCTCCATCTCCAGGCATCCTGGGCTTGTCCTCGGGGCTGCCTTCCTCCCTGCCAGCCTCAGCTCGGGGCTTTGGAGGAAGCTGATCCCCCCTCTCACAAGCCACACGTGCAGACAAATGTTCCTGAATCACCACAAAAGGCATTTAACATCAGCATCTCATGGGTTTGGGTTTGTTGTTGTTGTTGTTGTTGGGGGATCACTTGGAACTGGCCAACGTTTTAAATTAGGCATTTTACAATATAAGCAGTAAATAACTCCAATTAGAAGAGTCAAGAAGAAAAGTCATAGTGGGATAGTTACTGGTTAACACTCACAACGTGACTGCTGAAAATGCAAAGAGTTACTGGTGGCATTTGTGTCTCTGCTGGGCTGGGAACACTGAGCGGGGCTGGGGACACTGAGCAGGGCTGGGGACACTGAGCAGGGCTGGTTCCTCCCTCCTGGCCAAGGCTGGTGCCCCTCTCCTGGCCAGGGATGCTGAGCAGGGCTGGTTCCTCTCTCCTTGTCCAGGGCTGGTGCCCCTCTCCCGGCCCAGGGGATGCTCTGAGCAGGGCTGGTTCCTCTCTCCTGGCCATGGACACACTGAGCAGGGCTGGTTCCTCTCTGCTGGTGCCCCTCTCCCGGCCCAGGGGATGCTCTGAGCAGGGCTGGTTCCTCTCTGCTGGCCATGGACACACTGAGCAGGGCTGGTTTCACTCTCCTGGCCATGGACACACTGAGCAGGGCTGGTTTCTCTCTGCTGGCCATGGACACACTGAGCAGGGCTGGTTTCTCTCTCCTGGCCATGGACACACTGAGCAGGGCTGGTTTCTCTCTGCTGGCCATGGACACACTGAGCAGGGCTGGTTCCTCTCTCCTGGCCATGGACACACTGAGCAGGGCTGGTTCCTCTCTGCTGGTGCCCCTCTCCCGGCCCAGGGGATGCTGATCCTCTCTGCTGGGCTCAGGGACACTGAGCAGGGCTGGTTTCTCTCTGCTGGTGCCCCTCTCCCGGCCCAGGGGATGCTCTGAGCAGGGCTGGTTTCACTCTCCTGGCCATGGACACACTGAGCAGGGCTGGTTCCTCTCTGCTGGGCTCAGGGACACATTGAACAGGGCTGGTTCCTCTCTCCTGGCCATGGACACACTGAGCAGTGCTGGTTCCTCTCTCCTGACCAGGGACACACTGAGCAGGGCTGGTTCCTCTCTCCTGGCCATGGACACACTGAGCAGGGCTGGTTCCTCTCTCCTGGCCATGGACACACTGAACAGGGCTGGTTTCACTCTCCTGGCCAGGGACACACTGAGCAGGGCTGGTTTCTCTCTCCTGGCCAGGGACACACTGAGCAGGGCTGGTTCCTCTCTGCTGCTGCCCCTCTCCCGGCCCAGGGGATGCTCTGAGCAGGGCTGGTTTCTCTCTCCTGGCCATGGACACACTGAGCAGGGCTGGTTCCTCTCTCCTGGCCATGGACACACTGAACAGGGCTGGTTTCACTCTCCTGGCCAGGGGCACACTGAACAGGGCTGGTTTCACTCTCCTGGCCAGGCACACACTGAACAGGGCTGGTTCCTCTCTGCTGGTGCCCCTCTCCCGGCCCAGGGGCTGCTGCCCCCCTGCTGCCCTGTGAGATGCCCCTGCCCCTCTGTCTGAGCTGGCTGCAGGCTCTGGCAGAGCAGCTGCTCTCTCACTTTACATAACATTTAATCTTGTGTAACCAAGACCGCTCCCACAGGGTAAACAGAGAGGGAGATCTCTCTTTTCCAGGCACACCACCCTCATTTTGAGTTTCTCTCTCTGTGTGAGTCAGGCTGGCTCTGCCTGGCCAGCAGGACGGGGCTCAGCCCCAGAGTGAGGATGTCCCGTTGGAGGGAAGGTGAAGCTGCAGTGCCAAGGAAGGGTCTCTCTGGGGAGTTTGGAGTTTGTTCCTTCCTCTAGTCAGAGCTCAGAATTATCCAATTACTGACCATTTACAGCAACTCAGTTCAGCTTTCCTTGTCCTGCTGGGCATTGCTGCACCGTGCTGTGGCACTCTGGGTGCCAGGCTGTGAGGGCAGAACTTGATGTTAATGAAACAGCTCCCCTTAAGCACAGAAAAGGTTTTAAATGCAATTAAAATAATGCCACATTCAGTTTTCTAGTATAAATGGTAGGGAAGGCATCAAGGGCACTTATTTATGTCTGTGTAGGAAGAAAAGAATGCTCAGTGGAAACCCAAGAAAAGCATCCTGGCCCACAGGGCTGAGTCACTCTGTCAGCACATGCTTGCCTTAGCAATGAACCTGCTCTGAGGAGGCAAAACATAGAAAGCAGATCTGGAATCGAAGCCCAGCTCCAGTGTGGATTGGGGAACCCAGCTGGATTGCAGGACAACTGAGATTTTGCCTTTATTTTCTTAAATCTCACCCGAAGTTTATAGTAATTTCTGTTATTTTAGGGGTTAAAAACATAAATATATTCACTGTGATTAAAAAACATGTCAACACTTGCTGCATTTTATTGTCCTGTGAGTTGCTGTTTTGTTTCTGAGACTGGTTTGTTCCATGGCTTTATTTGCCTCACATGGAAGGAAAACCATGCCCAAAACCCCATTAGGGGGAAGTGCAGAAATGGGAGCTGTGACAGAATCTCTCTATAAATAGCTCCAAAGTCAAGGGAGCACAAGTGTGCCCAGCTGTCAGCCCGGGCCTGGCAGAGCTGGCCCCAGGCTGCTGGGCAGGCAGGGCTGGGTGGCAGCAGGGCAGGAGACCCGAGCCCAAAACTGCCCCAAACCCCCAGACCAGGGCACAGGTGCCCTTCTCTGCATGGCACAGGTGCCCTTCTCCCCATGGCACACCTGCCCTTCCCTGCATGGCACAGGTGCCCTTCTCTCTGCCCATGGCACATCTGTCCTTCTCCCCATGGCACACCTGCCCTTCTCTCTCTCCATGGCACACCTGCCCTTCTCTCCATGGCACACCTGCCCTTCCCTGCATGGCACACCTGCCCTTCTCTCTCCCCATGGCACACCTGCCCTTCTCTCCATGGCACACCTGCCCTTCTCTCCATGGCACACCTGCCCTTCCCTGCATGGCACAGGTGCCCTTCCCTGCATGGCACACCTGCCCTTCTCCCCATGGCACACCTGCCCTTCTCTCCATGGCACACCTGCCCTTCTCTCTCTCCATGGCACACCTGCCCTTCTCTGCATGGCACACCTGCCCTTCTCTCTGCCCATGGCACACCTGCCCTTCTCTCTCCCCATGGCACAGGTGCCCTTCTCCCCATGGCACAGGTGCCCTTCTCCCCATGGCACACCTGCCCTTCTCTCCATGGCACACCTGCCCTTCCCTGCATGGCACAGGTGCCCTTCTCTCTATGGCACACCTGCCCTTCTCTCCATGGCACACCTGCCCTTCTCTCTCCCCATGGCACACCTGCCCTTCTCTCTCCCCATGGCACACCTGCCCTTCTCCCCATGGCACACCTGCCCTTCTCTCCCCATGGCACACCTGCCCTTCTCTCCATGGCACACCTGCCCTTCTCTCTCTCCCTATTGGCACACCTGCCCTTCTCTCTCTCCCCATGGCACACCTGCCCTTCCCTGCATGGCACAGGTGCCCTTCTCCCCATGGCACACCTGCCCTTCTCTCCCTGTTCTCCTGGGCCCTTTAAAACCCACTGTTCATCTTGCTGTGGTTCTGAACCTGATTTCAGGTGAATTTATTTTAAATCCTGCCATCAGTGGCTGTTGAGGAATAGCCTCATTCACTGTGTGAGTACGTGGTGAGAAATAGCTCTGCACTGTAGGAGTATCTGAATGCACCTTCCACACATGCAAAGGAATTTATTTAAGATCAGTGTAGCCCCTGGTGGGCAGCTCAGGAGGCAGGGGCTGCTTTGGGGACATGAAAGGAGCTGTGAGTATTTAAACAATGGATGTTTAGGGTGTTTGCACTGGGGCAGTAACATCAGTTCCCCACAAATGGTGATGTCAGGTGTGGGGAATAATAATAAAATGTATTATTAATAAATACAAATAATGATAAAGAATAAAAACAGGCCAGGCAAGCCCCATGGGGAAAGCCAGGAGAGAGACAAACCCTGAACCAAATCCTTGCTGTGGGTTATTTGCTGTGGGCATAAACACCTTCCTGGTTCCCAACACCTGCATGTGCAGCCCAGCCCAGCCCCACAGGGCACCCAGGGTGCCTGAGAGCCCCAGGCCCTGCAGCAGCTGCTGGGAGAGGGCTCTGGGGCTGCAGCCTCTGCCTGACCCAACATTCCTCTTCCCCTTCCTTTCCCCCTCCCTCCTGGGCAGAGCCTGGCAGCCCTCTGGGGTGTCCCTGCTGCATCCTGACCCTGCTCCCCTCCCTGGGCACTGCCAGCCCGTGCCCAAGCAGAATTGGTTATTTCAGCAGCCCTGTCACAGCTGTGGTGAGCTGTTATTAGCTACTGAAATGTTAATGATGCTCTGAATTTCCCCTGCACAATGAGCTCTTTTTAAAAGCCTCACATTTGAAACCTCCCCAAAATGAAAATAAACTGCAAGTCAGGCTTCAGCTCCAGTGAGAGAAATGCTGACAGGAACATCAGGGGACTAATGAACGTGTGGAAATATTCCAGTTTACAGGAATAAAGGCAGAGCAGCCTTTCACAGGTGCAGCTTCATTTCCCCCTTAATTTCTTGTCCCTCTGCACCAGCCTGAGCCCAGCAGGCCCAGCCCAGGGGAGCAGTGATCTTCATGTGACAAACTGTGCCCAGAAGAGGGCCCAGATCTGTGCTTCACACACAGCACAAAATTGTGACGTTTTCCTAAACAAAAAATGTGCAAAGTAAACAGAGAAAATGGTACAGCAACACCCTGAATTATTGAACGGCCAGCTATGCAGAACAAACATAATTAAAGGGTCTCATTATCTTCTAAATAATCATTGTAAATAATGCTTTAGATAATTACTTCATTAGTTCTCAAAACACTGCCTTTTATTCTCCTCTGAGATTCTACCCACTAACTCTACTCTGAATAAATTGCCAAAAGGGAAAATCAGAGCAGAGTGAGCAGGAAATGCAATGTGTGCTCGTGTGAACTGATTCAAACCCAGGATGCTTTGAAATGGGTTTTTTGCAGCTTTTCAGATTAAGAGCAGTTTGTTGGGATTTTTTATTGTGTATTTCTCCCTGCAGCCTGCTCAGCCAGGCTCCCTTGCTTGCAGCTCTCAGCTGATGCTGCAGAGGCACTGGAGCTTAGCTGCTCTCACCAAACACTGCAGACCCCAGAGCTCTGCCCAGACTCAGGCTCAGGCTGTGCTGAGCTCAGCAATGCCAGGGAAGGCCTGGAGAACACAACCAGAGTTACCTGTGTATCTGAGAGCTTCCCATGGCACTGGAATCTGCAGCAGGAGGGGCACATGGCTGGAGGGAGCTGGGAGTGCAGTGGCTTTGTCTGCAGCAGCCAGAGCTCTGCTTCCCACCTGCTCATGTGAAACCCCAACACCCTCATGCTGTCACAAATTACTGCTGTGTGAAGAGAGCACTCACTCATTGCAACCCTGGGCTTTCTTACACTGACATTTCTCTAAAAATCTCCCCGTGGGCACAGCTTAAATGAACATTTCCCATTGTTTTCTTCATAATTATCTCCACACCCTTCTTGGTGAGAAGTTGCAGAGATGCCACCTTAGCCTGTGTTTGATGTAGGCCAGTGCAAACACTTGTGGAACATTGCTGGGCCCCAGAACAGCAGGGACACAAGGCAGACACAGCAGGCTTGCTGGATGAGTTTATTAGTGCATAGGTTAGAGATTTACTCCCCTCTGACCTCCAAACAAAGAGGTCCATGTGAAAAGGTCTGTTTTGCTTTAAAACAAACTCATTGAGGCAGCTGTTCAACAACAAGTAAAAACTGTGGAGTAGCCTATTCCAATTTCTGGTCTTGATGGGCAATTACTGCATTACAGAGAGAAAAATTCAACAGGACAGGATTCTGAGGGTCAGGTTACATAACCAGCTGGAAAACAGCAGGAGTGATTCCCCCCATCTAATTCGAATATCTGTATAAATAATATTTACTGATAAAAATCTAGAAAACTACAGAATAAAAGATATTTACCTAGAATGAGCATTAAGGCAACCAATCCTTCCTTACTTTGCATGTAAACTTCCTCCCAAACATCAGTGAGCATTCTGGACTCAGAGGTAAAGGAAATTTGTTCATTGTTGAAGCCGAATTTTTCAAGCGACTTCTTTATGGCTGACTTGAAAAGAGACCAATAATAATAATAATAACAAAATTGTTTTCTTCTTTAAACATGTTTGACATCTGAATAGCTCCAGCATATTCACAGTATACCTGGACAGCAAAGCAGGAATATTCATACACACAAGAGGAACTGTAAACTTTGCTGAATTTCATGAAGCCTGAATTCTCCCTTACTGAGTAACTCTGATCTCAGACACTTTCAACAAAACCTAAGTTGAAGGATTCTAAACTGGCAGGACTGAGTTACTGCAGCCAGCATGAGAGCTGAATATCTGAACACACTGATGAGTACAGCTTTAGACATGTTTAAAAAGGCACAAACCATCCTCTCCTCTCCTCTCCTCTCTTAGAGTGTAAATATATCTACATATCTACATGGATATGCTTCAACAACGAGGAGTCACAAACCCAAGTTACAAATATTTTACACACAGAAATACAAAAATAACCTGTAACACTAAATGCAGTTATTTGGGTACATTGGAGTTCCTTGAAGCTTTCAAGTGGTGCAAGCTGGCGTTGCAAAGGCACGTGCACACCAAAACACTTCATCCATGTTACAGCCACACACTTCATAACAAATCAGTGTCTTAGTTTGTATTAAGTTCAGATCTCCTGGGGGAGCTCATCCCCTGTGCTATATTCACACATCAACATTAGCAAACTCCAGAACAAGAAAACTTGATTTGGCTTTACAAAGTCATTTCTGTCATACTCATGTAAGCAGTAAGGCTAAACTGATCCATCAGTTTCCTCTGCACAAGAACCACCTGCAGAATTACTGCCCAAGTGCAAATTCAGCCCTTCAGAGCTGTAGGCTTTTACCAGAAATGTTGCAAATAACTTTTTATTAACCACGAAGGAAGCATTTAAAGCAGTTAACCTTGACAGAAAAAATAAAATACCTGGCAAGTGTAAAAAAGCTTTTTTTCGTTTTTCTTCCCAAGTAATGCACTAGGCAGTTAAAGGAGTAGTCCTTTCAGGGTAAGATATTTTAGCACTTGTTGCAGAAAAAGTATAAGGTTTAAATAGGTGACTAAATAATTAATACACTTAAACACAAGGCTACATCTCATAAAAATATTCACAAGAGTGCTAACAAAGGCAGCACTGGCAAGGTACTTAAGGTCATGATTAGAGTTAGGTTAGCAATAGGAAAAAAAGCCAAACACTCAAAACTCAAGAGTCTCTCAACTCCCTACTGCAACTGTAACACTGAGATGTGAAAAAACCCAAAGTTGCTTTAGTTCAAAACCAAGTTTCAGTCTCACAAGTGTCTAGTTTATGCTGTAAAATCCACACACCCCCTGATACACTGTGATCTTCATTTGTGAGTAAACATCAGAGTGATTCTGCTTTCACTTTTAGCCATTAGTGACAGGTCATCATGGTAAGGCATCATCTGGGAAAGGGTTTGGTGTCTCTGGAGATGCTGTGGAGTTCCTGAAGGTTGGTAACTCTTGGAATGTGCTTGCTAGGACAGAGTTGTTGCTAGGATAATTCCAAGTATCAGAAGCAGTACAGTTACACATATTATTATGAACATCAATTTCTGCAGGGAAAAGAGAGAAAAGTTAAGACTGAAATACTTTGTCAGAAACAGAATTAAACACATTCAGAGCCACAGCAAGACTGACACCCAGGCTGAGTGCTGGGATTTTCTTTCCAAGGAGCAATCCCTGCTGTGATTTCCTGTAACCACAGTCACAAGACAGAGCATCTGTGCAACATTTCCCTATTTTCCTTTACAGAATATTGCTATCACTCATGCCCAGCTTCTGCAAACATCATTACAAACAGATGTAGGTCAGCTCTAAGTAGCTGCTCACTGCCACCCTCCCTGGATAAATATTTGCAGCCTGCTGAGGCCTCCACAGCTGCACCCCGAGGGGAGCTCAGCAGCAGGGCAGCCAAACCTGCAGGACGAGCTCAGAGGAGCTGCAAGGGTTAACAAAGGAGAGGTTAACCCTGTGCAAACCAGCAGGGTGAGCCTGGGCAGGCACTCCTGACTGCAGTGAGGACAGTGCATCCTGCCCCCTCCCACAGCACACAGCTGCATGTTAAAGGGTGTTAGTACAGAAATGGGAATTCCTGCCCTGCTCTGGGCCCTGCTCCTGCTGCTCTGGGGGCAGCTCAGACCCTGGGCATGCTGCAAGCTGCTGCACCCACCCACTGCAGGGGCTGCAATGCCCTGCTCAGCCTGGCCAGGCACTGCCTGACAGCAAATGGGATTTACTGCAGGAAACTTCAACACTGAGAGAAACCCCATGTCCTGAACACAGCTATCTCCCACTGCTATCTCCCACTGCTATCTCCACTGCTATCTCCACTGCTATCTCCCACTGCTATCTCCCACTGCTATCTCCCACTGCTATCTCCCACTGCTATCTCCCACTGCTATCTCCACTGCTATCTCCCACTGCTATCTCCACTGCTATCTCCCACTGCTATCTCCCACTGCTATCTCCCACTGCTATCTCCCACTGCTATCTCCACTGCTATCTCCCACTGCTCCACTGAGGCCAGCATTAATAAACACTTTCAAAGGAAGAAACTGAAGATGTTCTCCAAGCCATAACAGCCAATTTCATGGCTGCAGACATCCAAAAACTCTGCTTAAAAGCACAGAAACCCCCACTGGATAAAGTCCCAAATGCACTCAGTACTCCAGATTGTCTGCTGATGTGAACTTCAGCACAAAACCTGAAAAACTGCAGCAGCTGGGAGCCAGCCCTGGGCTGCAGGCTGCCACCTCCTGCTCTGGGGCCTGGGCAGGTCCTGCAGGGTCACTGCACACCCACAGCACAGACAGGGCCTGCCACAGGTCCTGCAGGGTCACTGCACACCCACAGCACACACAGGACCTGCCACAGGTCCTGCAGGGTGACAGGGCAGGGCCAGCAGGGCACCAGGACCTGCCACAGGTCCTGCAGGGTGACAGAGCAGGGCCAGCAGGACACCAGGACCTGCCACAGGTCCTGCAGGGTGACAGGGCAGGGCCCACAGGTCCTGCAGGGTGACAGAGCAGGGCCAGCAGGGCACCAGGACCTGCCACAGGTCCTGCAGGGGGACAGGGCAGGGCCAGCAGGACACCAGGACCTGCCACAGGTCCTGCAGGGTGACAGAGCAGGGCACCAGGACCTGCCACAGGTCCTGCAGGGTGACAGAGCAGGGCCAGCAGGGCACCAGGACCTGCCACAGGTCCTGCAGGGTGACAGGGCAGGGCACCAGGACCTGCCACAGGTCCTGCAGGGGGACAGGGCAGGGCACCAGGACACTGCACCTGCCACAGGTCCTGCAGGGGGACAGGGCAGGGCCCACAGGTCCTGCAGGGGGACAGGGCAGGGCACCAGGACACTGCACCTGCCACAGGTCCTGCAGGGGGACAGGGCAGGGCCCACAGGTCCTGCAGGGTGACAGGGCAGGGCCCACAGGTCCTGCAGGGGGACAGGGCAGGGCCAGCAGGGCACTGGGCAGACAGGAAGGGTGAGCAGAACGAGCCAGAGAGAAGGAGAGCCCAATTAGAAATTAGTTGATTAGTTACTTACTGCCACAGTGGCAGGAAGCCATGCATGCTGAGGTTATCCAAGCATCACCGAATACCCACAGACAAACCAATTATTAGAGCTACTATGGCAATCAACACCACTGACACAATGATAATTATCACCATTTTCTGTCAAAAAAACAAGGCAGTGTAAATATTAGGCACATTAACACTTGCATTTATGTTCAATTTTTCAAGTAGTTTTTAGATCCACAAGCACTTTCATTAAAGCCTCCCATATTCTTAGATTGAGAGAAATTTATCTGTATAATCTTGTAAATGTAAGAATTAAGGTTTCTAAACAGGTAAACTCATGTGATTAATGCCTGTGCAGTTATCAGAGATGACACAAGCCCCATTTACACAGACAAGTGGGCTCTTTGAACACTTCTGGAAAGATCTTTTCTAAAGGATCATGCACATATCTCTGGGTGGATCTCTATCTATAGAAAATGAATTATTCCCTCAAATCCAGCTCACCAGAACGAGCCTCACCCAACTGCACAGCACAGCAAAAGGGAAATTGGAATGCAAAAATAAACTACTTAGTAGTCTGATATCAGAATATATTATTTGGTGGCTGATGGGAAGGAAGATACTGAAACAAAGCAAATGCCCTGGAAAGTGCCAGAACCTTCCTTTGAACTCAGGTCCTCCACAGATTCAGTGTCATGGCACAGTGCCACACCCCTTCAGAGGGAAGATTCCCCTAATTTATCTGAAATCATTAAAAATCAAAGCAGACTTTTTAAAAATAAGCCTATTCAGCAAAATCACTTTTATTTTTTTCTGCTAGCAAATTGATTTTATAGCTTTAAATTCAGGTGAGTTCACTTGTGATAAACAGCCAGAAACTTTTAAGGTTATTTAGAATCTGAGTAACTTAAGGAATTGTGAAAGCTGATAAGAAAAAGATGGGAATTTATCCACTGAAATAAAACATTAATTCTTCCTTTGGAGTTTTTACACTCTGTAATGGCAGCTGTGAGTGGAAAACTGTGAACACACCCTTAGCTGTGCATAAACTCACAGTCCCAGAAGGGTCTGTCCTCTGCTGGTATTGTAAATTTTCAGTATTAATACAGCAGTCATCACACTGGAAATGCTGCTGTGCTGAATTAAAATAGGCCTAGTACAAAGGCAGAAAGCAACTTACCCTGCGTGCTTTGCTTTGATATTTAACTGCCTTCTTGGTCTCCTCTTTTGCATGCTCCACATAATCTGTGGCATTCATCACGTTCTTCTCGATGTTGTTGATCATTTCTCCCTTAAAATGGAATTTTGAAGGAAAACCAGGTTATTGGAATGCACAGATCTCTGTTGAATCAATTAACAGAAAGGCTCTTGAACATCAAGAACTACTTCCACAGTCAAGGATGCAATACTGGGGATGGCATTTGTTCTGTTTGGCACGTGAAGGACAAAGGGAATGAGAAGCAAGGGCTGCCAGCTCTGAGGAACCAGGAATGCTCATGAGCAGGGCAGGGGAGCTCTCCCTGGGCAGGAACAGCAGTGAGCACCTGCAAACACCCCAGGGTGCAGGGAGGTCCCAGCAGCCACAGCCGAGGGGCACAGGGGATCAGAGCCCTGAGAGGCTGCAGGGGACAGCAGGACACTCCTGACACACACCAGAGCCCTGAGAGGCTGCAGGGGACAGCAGGACACTCCTGACACACACCAGAGCCCTGAGAGGCTGCAGGGGACAGCAGGACACTCCTGACACACACCAGAGCCCTGAGAGGCTGCAGGGGACAGCAGGACACTCCTGACACACACCAGAGCCCTGAGAGGCTGCAGGGGACAGCAGGACACTCCTGACACACACCAGAGCCCTGAGAGGCTGCAGGGCACAGCAGGACACTCCCTGCTCCACACAGGGGACAGCAGGACACTCCTGACACACCTCAGAGCCCTGAGAGGCTGCAGGGGACAGCAGGACACTCCCTGCTCCACACAGGGGACAGCAGGACACTCCCTGCTCCACACAGGGGACAGCAGGACACTCCCTGCTCCACACAGGGGACAGCAGGACACTCCCTGCTCCACACAGGGGACAGCAGGACACTCCCTGCTCCACACAGGGGACAGCAGGACACTCCCTGCTCCACACAGGGGACAGCAGGACACTCCCTGCTCCACACAGGGGACAGCAGGACACTCCCTGCTCCACACAGGGGACAGCAGGACACTCCCTGCTCCACACAGGGGACAGCAGGACACTCCCTGCTCCACACAGGGGACAGCAGGACACTCCCTGCTCCACACAGGGGACAGCAGGACACTCCCTGCTCCACACAGGGGACAGCAGGACACTCCCTGCTCCACACAGGGGACAGCAGGACACTCCCTGCTCCACACAGGGGACAGCAGGACACTCCCTGCTCCACACAGGGGCCCACAGGACACTCCCTGCTCCACACAGGGCCCACAGGACACTCCCTGCTCCACACAAGGGCCCACAGCTGCCTGGCACCACAGATGAGAGCTGCCCAGGGCATGACAAACTCCAATGCACTATGAGCAATGGCAGCTGGCAGTGACATGGAGCACTGGGAGGGATGACAGGGAGGCTGTTACCTGTGTCTCTGTCCAGCAGAAATACCAGCAGCAGTAAACAGCAAAGCATTACAGAATGATGCACCAGTAACTTCTGTTCGTGTGTAATTCAAAAGAAACCTGCTACCAATTTCTCTTGGTTGTACATTTAATATCAAAGCAACAAAGGACTTGTAGAACAAAACCCCATTACAAGAACAGGCAAGCTCCTCTAACTTGCTTTTCAGGCAAGTTTCTCTTTAACACTACTCTTCTCTCTTTCCTGCAGAAGTCAAACCATTTTAACATCAAGGTTAAGAATACTTTTGTTGGATAATTGGTATTTAAAGACTAAAAGTAGAACAGATTTATGCATATGTCAAGACAAAGCCTATGAACACAAGAGATGACTTGAAGGACTTGTCAAGCCCTTTACATTCATGTTGGTGAGCACAGAACTGCACTTGTGCATGAGTGCAAGGTGCACACAGCCTTGCTGACACACGTGTTACTCCACTGAGGCTGAGAACCCAAAATCCCCAAGAATTAACAACATTCCACAAGACAGCTTTTCTTACTTAAACATGCCCAGAGATGTTCCAGCATATTGCAATTAATCATACTGAAGAAAATACTAAATATACTGACTGGAAGGCAAGTCTGTGGTCAGTTACTGAAAGCATAAGGACATTGAGATGGTCAATTTGTCCACAACAAAACAGGGAACCTCCAGTGATTAATTTCCATTATTATGGTTTTAACCACAGTCCAGAGTGACTCTCAGTCTGCACTATGTGAATCTTTCAGCTGCTCTGGCCATGGCAGGCCCCAGGAGGCCAGCCCCACACACCTGTGTCTCCACAAACATGGCCATGTCCATGAACAGCTCGTGCAGCTCCCGGATGCTGCTCTCCAGCTTCATGATGTCCTTGTGCCGCGACTCGATCTCGTTCAGGGCCTGCCGGGTGATCTGCGAGTCTGAAATGATCTGGGACAGGGATAGGGACACACACGGGGACACACACGGGGACACAGGGACACACACAGGGACAGGGACAGGGACACAGGGACACAGGGACACACACAGGGACACACACAGGGACACAGGGACACACACAGGGACACAGGGACAGGGACACACACAGGGACAGGGACAGGGACACACACAGGGACACACACGGGGACACAGGGACACAGGGACACACACAGGGACACACACAGGGACAGGGACACACACAGGGACACACACAGGGACACACACAGGGACAGGGACACACACAGGGACACACACAGGGACACACACAGGGACACACACAGGGACAGGGACACACACAGGGACACACACAGGGACACACACAGGGACACACACAGGGACACACACAGGGACAGGGACACACACAGGGACACACACACACAGGGACACAGGGACACAGGGACACGCTGAGTGCCAGCACCCTCCAGGAGCAGGCAGCAGGGCAGGAGAGGTGACTGGCCCAGAAATACATACATCAGAAGTGAAAATGGAAGGATTACCACTCTCTAACATCTCCTCCAGCTCCTCATCAGTGGTGGTCTTCCCAGCTAGGATAAAAACAACAGTTAGCAGGAGAGGCTAATGACAAACTTGAAAAGCACACCTTTTACTTTGAAAAGTAAAATTTTCTTGTCATTTGTGAGTTCCCCTGTTAGCATTCCCCATTTCAGCAATGTATATATTCATTTATATAGAGTGCATTAAAAAAAGACTAATTTTAGGCACTTTTTAGACACTTTCCAAGGTAGAGACACTTTCCAGGATACTTTCCACTGTGCTTCAAAGTAAAGTCAGGAACCTTTCTAAATACTCCTAATAATGAATTGGAAGTAAGTCATGTGTGAGTCAGTCAACAAATGATTAAAGCACATGTAACAGCAGCACTGATTTCATGCCAGATGAAGTGTCCTTGTAGACAAAAATGGAAGCACATAAAAAGAACTGTTATCCTGTTAGGCATGTTAATTTTGGAATGGCTTTTAATAACACTTGCTGTTTCAGAATGCAGCTTTTCTTGATGCTTCATTTAAAGTTGCAACATTGGAAGTAAATGAAGCAAAGGAAAAAGATAATTTCTTTAATAATTTTCAATCTAAAGGAAATTATTGAGTTTTCTCTCTTTTCTTTACAGCTGCTCCAGAAAGAGTAATATCAAGGAGTTTGTGCCATGCAGTAAAATGGTTTCTTTTCTCTCACACCCTGTGAGATGCTGTCCAAGATCTCTGAGGTTTTGTACACCAATGAGTAAGGAACAAGGGGGGCACTAACAATGAATAACTGGTTGGTTTGAACAAGGGGACACTAATAATGAATAACTGGTTGGTTTGAACATGGGGGGCACTAATAATGAATAACTGGTTGGTTTGAACAAGGGGGCACTACCAGCAGGTAAGTGGCTGGTTTGGGGGCACTACCAGCAGGTAAGTGGCTGGTTTTGAGGCACTACCAGCAGGTAAGTGGCTGGTTTTTAGGCACTACCAGCGGGTAAGTGGCTGGTTTGGGGGCACTACCAGCAGGTAACTGGCTGGTTTTGAGGCACTACCAGCAGGTAACTGGCTGGTTTGGGGGCACTACCAGCAGGTAAGTGGCTGTTTTGGGGGCACTACCAGCAGGTAAGTGGCTGGTTTTGGGGGCACTACCAGCAGGTAAGTGGCTGGTTTTGGGGGCACTACCAGCAGGTAAGTGGCTGGTTTGGGGGCACTACCAACAGGTAACTGGCTGGTTTTGAGGCACTACCAGCAGGTAAGTGGCTGGTTTGGGGCACTACCAGCAGGTAAGTGGCTGGTTTGGGGGCACTACCAGCAGGTAAGTGGCTGGTTTGGGGCACTACCAGCAGGTAAGTGGCTGGTTTGGGGCACTACCAGCAGGTAAGTGGCTGGTTTGGGGGCACTACCAGCAGGTAAGTGGCTGGTTTGGGGGCACTACCAGCAGGTAAGTGGCTGGTTTGGGGCACTACCAGCAGGTAAGTGGCTGGTTTGGGGGCACTACCAGCAGGTAAGTGGCTGGTTTGGGGCACTACCAGCAGGTAGGTGGCTGGTTTGGGCACACAGGTCACTCACTGATCTCCAGCTGCCTCTGGATGCGGCCCTTGCTGCGCTCCCGGAACAGCGTCTGCGTCTCGTTGTACTCGGTCATCACCTCCACAAACTTGTGTGCCAGCACCGAGTGCTGCAGGGGACAGGGGTGGGACAGGGACAGACACAGGGACAGAGACCAGGGAGGGACACAGGGACAGACAGGGCTGTCAGAAAGAGCCATTTCTGTCACACAGCCACAGCTCTGCACGACACCTCACAGTGGCACTCACAGCCCCACAAAGCAGCACAGGAGCTCTGAAATGAGCTCAGAGCAGTTGAACTCACCCTCCACAGAACCCCCTGGTTCTGTTTAAGCTGAAGGGAGCCTACCTGTGTTTTTCTGATCCTGAGGTCCACTGATGTCCGATTGGCATTTTCACCCTGATCAAAACTCTGCTCAATAGCTGGGAACAAGACAGGAGGACAGAGCCAGTGTCAGCTATTTAACAGCTCAATTGCTTTGGAAATATTATTGTTACTTTTTAAAGGTACAAGTTCCCCAGAGACATGTAACATTTCAGGGAAGAGGGGTGCCATATATAAGTAAAATGTTAAAATAATTGTGGTAATTGGTAGAGATCTTTAAACACAGTAACTGCTTCAATCATACTCTTAACAGAGTCACACTACTGTCCATTACACTGGAAAAATTTTAAAAGGTGTCATTTTGCAATTAAAGTTAATCTTCTTCCAAAATATCATCTCCCCAAAAAGCACTTCAGTTGCAGAAGACATTTCTATATGGAGGAATTTGCATTGTCATTTTCTAGGTTATTTCTGAAAGCAAGGACTTCCACTTGTCCTCACAACTTACCCTTTAACCTGGCCCGGATTTTATTAGCAATCTTCTTGATTTCCTCATTTAGTTCTTCAAGTTCTTCCTTCGTTCCTTTAAAAAAATATATTTTTGAACCATTAATGAATGATCATAGTAAATCAGCAAGTGTACAAATCCACTTTGTAATCTCAGAATTTCATTCCGTACAACTCCTAAGTACCTCACTGTGTTTGTAACAGCAACCATCAGGTACTTGCTTCTAATGACAGGCTTACACCTGGGCAGTATTATTATTACCAAATCTTCAACTAAACCAGGTGACAAACAGTTTTGTTAACACTTTCAGGGTAATGTTAATTTGCTAGTCAAAAGTTGAATGGTTGAAGTGCAGGTGAAAGCACAGACTCATCTCCCCTTTCCAGTGAGTGCAGCATCCCATGTGTGCACTGCTGTAACCCTCAGTGACAGGTCTGTGCCAGCAACACCTGGGACATTCTGAGGCTTCCACCAGAGCATTCAGAGAGCTCTGCACATCCCCAGGGACACACAGAGCTGTGCACATCCCCAGGGACACAGAGAGAGCTGTGCACATCCCCAGGGACACAGGGAGCTGTGCACAGGGACACAGAGAGCTGTGCTCATCCCCAGGGACACAGAGAGAGCTGTGCACATCCCCAGGGACACAGAGAGTTGTGTACAGGGACACAGGGAGCTGTGCACATCCCCAGGGACACAGAGAGAGCTGTGCACATCCCCAGGGACACAGAGAGAGCTGTGCACATCCCCAGGGACACACAGAGAGCTGTGCACATCCCCAAGGACACAGAGAGCTGTGCACATCCCCAGGGACACACAGAGCTGTGCACAGGGACACACAGAGCTGTGCTCATCCCCAGGGACACACAGAGGTGTGCACATCCCCAGGGACACACAGAGCTGTGCACATCCCCAGGGACACAGAGAGTTGTGTACAGGGACACAGGGAGCTGTGCACATCCCCAGGGACACAGGGAGCTGTGCACATCCCCAGGGACACAGGGAGCTGTGCACATCCCCAAGGACACAGAGAGCTGTGCTCATCCCTAAGAACACAGAGAGCTGTGCACATCCCCAGGGACACAGGGAGCTGTGCACAGGGACACAGGGAGCTGTGCACATCCCCAGGGACACAGGGAGCTGTGCACATCCCCAAGGACACAGAGAGCTGTGCTCATCCCTAAGAACACAGAGAGCTGTGCACATCCCCAGGGACACAGAGCTGTGCACAGGGACACAGGGAGCTGTGCACAGGGACACAGAGCTGTGCACATCCCCAGGGACACACAGAGCTGTGCACATCCCCAGGGACACAGAGAGCTGTGCTCATCCCCAGGACACAGAGAGCTGTGCTCATCCCCAAGGACACACAGAGCTGTGCACAGGGACACACAGAGCTGTGCACATCCCCAGGGACACAGAGCTGTGCACAAGGACACAGGGAGCTGTGCACATCCCCAAGGACACAGAGCTGTGCACAGGGACACAGGGAGCTGTACACAGGGATACAGGGAGCTGTACACAGGGATACAGGGAGCTGTGCTCATCCCCAAGGACACAGAGCTGTGCACAGGGACACAGAAAGCTGTGCACATCCCCAGGGACACAGGGAGCTGTGCTCATCCCCAGGGACACACACAGAGCTGTGCACAGGGACACAGAGCTGTGCACATCCCCAGGGACACACAGAGCTGTGCTCATCCCCAGGGACACAGGGAGCTGTGCACAGGGACACACAGAGCTGTGCACAAGGGCACACAGAGCTGTACACAGGGAGCTGTGCACAGGGACACAGGGAGCTGTGCTCATCCCCAGGGACACAGGGAGCTG
The DNA here is from genome assembly GCA_024362935.1 of Setophaga petechia. Classification (NCBI taxonomy): domain Eukaryota; kingdom Metazoa; phylum Chordata; class Aves; order Passeriformes; family Parulidae; genus Setophaga; species Setophaga petechia. The sequence goes on from JANCRA010000021.1 coordinate 16,085,492, forward strand.
TGCTCATCCCCAGGGACACAGGGAGCTGTGCTCATCCCCAAGGACACAGGGAGCTGTGCACAGGGACACAGGGAGCTGTGCTCATCCCCAAGGACACACAGAGCTGTGCACATCCCCAGGGACACAGGGAGCTGTGCACATCCCCAGGGACACACAGAGCTGTGCACAAGGACACAGAAAGCTGTGCTCATCCCCAGGACACACACTGCTCCAAGTGCTGCCATTGAACAGTCAGGTGGGCCCTGGTTGAACCTGAGACCCTGAAAAAGCAGCTGCAAAATCGGCTGTGGGAATGCAAACACACAGCAAGGAAACAGGGGACAGGATAAAATAACACCCCAAATTCAGCTTCCACCACTGAGATGGAGTCACAAGATAAATGGCAAGGCAGCATTGCAACATTCACACAACAAACACCTCAGCATCTTCTGTTCCCTTTTCTCTAGCCCTGCCCAGGAGCACAGACAAGGGCTGGGACAGGGCCATGCTCTGGGCAGGGGCCCTGAACTTCCCAGTTCTGTGCTGGGAAAGCACAACTGCACTTCCAGCTCTGGGGTAAAGCCTCTAGAAACAGGGCTGCACGTGGAACTGCAAGTTCTGCAGTGGAACTGCACCTGGAACTGCACCTGGAACTGCCAGCACTGCAGCAGAGCTGGGCCTGGGGCCACACGGGACCCTGACCCACGCAGCAATAAAGATCTGACAGCACAAGCTGCAGCTGACAGCTTCAGCATTTCCACAGATTAGAAGAAACATAAGGAACCTCTCTGCTTCAGAAGGAAAACACCCACATTAAACTGAGTTCTGGTCTAGGAAAGGCTTGGATGAGGCAAGAAATATTCTGAACATGCACTTTTTCAAATGAGACTTTAAAAAGGACAAAATAAACAAATGAAAGTATTAGTTCAATATAAAAATGAGAACATTTACTTAGGGCTACATTTTGCATCCTGAACATCTGAAGTTCTATTCTTATGGAGAGCTAAAATAAGCAAACAATATTTCAGAATATGTAGCCACACTTATGCGACATCTTAAAAATTATTACTCACTTCCTTCAGGATTTGGTGCTGACAGGATAATGCTGTGCTGCTTCTTCACTTCTTCCACATTTTGTGCTATTTTTGCTATGTTATTTCTGATTTCCTCAACCTAGAGGAAGAGAAATATGGCAAAGAAGACATTAGAATAATTTAGGGCAAATATTTCTTAAGAACCAAAAAATAACACCTGCTAATAAAACCCAAACGGTTTCATCTGGAAGTAGCACAGAAAGAAATCCCAGCAGAAATGTCAACATTTAAACAGTCTGTAATTGTTTTTTTTAAACTAAAACCCAGTATTGGTAATAGCAAATATATTCTGAATGGCCAAAAACTCAAGTGCTAATATTCCTAATAAACAACTATTTCAAAATTCCATTAGCAAATTTCTTGTTGACAGGAAATTAAAAACATTTCCCTGCAATAAACACAGAAAATATCCTGAAATAAACTAACAAAGCATTACCAACATTTGTTCTGGCATACAATTACTAACCATACTGGGGAGGACGTGCAGATGAATTGTTAAACCTCATTACTGAAATTAAAGGCACAGAGAGGGAACAGTCAGTCTTCAATCCATGTGAAAACTGTAACTTTACCTGCTGGAAGAAGTCATCCATAAAATGGTCTTTTTCGATGATAACTGTCTCCCCATCTTCATTTCCTTTATACTGTGAGAGACACAAACACAAATGTGTGAGATGAGCCCAGGCTCTGAGGAAAGCACAGCCCTGCCAGCACACACACTCCAGCAGCAGCCCTCAGAGCCAGGAAGGGCTGTAATCCAAAAACAAACAAGCAGAGAGGGCCCAGGAGTCAAGGGACTCCTAGAGAGCAGTGACTGAGGGCTGGCAGCCCCTGGAGCACCAGGGCAGCACCCAGGGCAGCACCCAGGGCAGAGCCGTGCCCAGCTGTGCCCTGCCCAGCGCTGCCGCCCTGCACCAGGGCAGCCCCAGTGAAATGCACCAGAAATGGACCAGAAATGCATCCCTGCATGGGTGAGGAACACAGGCACTGCCACCCTGCACCAGGGCAGCCCTGGTGAAATGCACCATCCCAGAAATGCATCCCTGCATGGGTGAGGAACCCAGGCACTGCCACCCCACGCCAGGGCAGCCCTGGTGAAATGCACTGCACCAGAAATGCATCCCTGCATGGGTGAGGAACCCAGGCACTGCCACCCTGCACCAGGGCAGCCCCAGTGAGTCTGCACCATCCCAGAAATGCATCCCTGCATGGGTGAGGAACCCAGGCACTGCCACCCTGCACCAGGGCAGCCCTGGTGAAATGCACCATCCCAGAAATGCATCCCTGCATGGCTGAGGAACACAGGCACTGCCACCCTGCACCAGGGCAGCCCTGGTGAAATGCACCATCCCAGAAATGCATCCCTGCATGGTGAGGAACACAGGCACTGCCACCCTGCACCAGGGCAGCCCCAGTGAGACTGCACCAGAAATGGACCAGAAATGCATCCTCACATGGGTGAGGAACACAGGCACTGCCACCCTGCACCAGGGCAGCCCTGGTGAAATGCACCATCCCAGAAATGCATCCCTGCATGGTGAGGAACCCAGGCACTGCCACCCTGCACCAGGGCAGCCACAGTGAAATGCACTGCACCAGAAATGCATCCCTGCATGGGTGAGGAACACAGGCACTGCCACCCTGCACCAGGGCAGCCACAGTGAAATGCACTGCACCAGAAATGCATCCCTGCATGGGTGAGGAACCCAGGCTCTGCCCCACTCCCCAGCCCAAGCCATGGATCTCAGCTTTTGTCACAAGAAAAGACACGATTCACGTGCATCATAGAAGGAAAAGAGGTCAAGGTTCTCTTCTTTCATTCCCTCCTGGAGCACAGACTGTTTGAAGTGCAGGAAATCAAAATCAGAACAAAATATTAGCCTTAACATACAGTCAACAGGTTATCTGTTAGGAAAAACAAACTACAAGGTAATTGTCATTAAGGGACCTTGATTACAAGACACCTTTCTTTTCTTACAAGGCCATCTGATCTCCTAACACCCACTTTCTGCTCCTAACCTCTGATCCTATTACCCGAGAAGTTTAGTTCTGGTTTTCTTAAATTACGGGAGATACGCATTGTTTGCATGACAATTCTGCAATTTAATCCCGTGTCAAACACTGCCGTTATCTTATAAAGAAGTTACTGTCAATTAACACAACCTAGGAGTGGCCCAACCCTCAGGCAGAAGTTACAGACTCGGTGCCAGCTCCCTCCTCCAAACTCAGGGAATGCACAGAGCCCCGGGGCAGAGCCCATCTGGGTTTGTGCTCTGGGAAACAAAAAAGGCCCAGGAGAAACACAGGGAGGAGATGGCCCGGGACAAACACAGGGAGGAGATGGCACTGCAGAAACACAGGGAGGAGATGGCCCGGGACAAACACAGGGAGGAGATGGCCCGGGACAAACACAGGGAGGAGATGGCACTGCAGAAACACAGGGAGGAGATGGCCCGGGACAAACACAGGGAGGAGATGGCCCGGGACAAACACAGGGAGGAGATGGCCCGGGACAAACACAGGGAGGAGATGGCACTGCAGAAACACAGGGAGGAGATGGCCCGGGACAAACACAGGGAGGAGATGGCCCGGGACAAACACAGGGAGGAGATGGCACTGCAGAAACACAGGGAGGAGATGGCCCGGGACAAACACAGGGAGGAGATGGCACTGCAGAAACACAGGGAGGAGATGGCCCGGGACAAACACAGGGAGGAGATGGCCCAGGACAAACACAGGGAGGAGATGGCCCGGCAGAAACACAGGGAGGAGATGGCCCGGGACAAACACAGGGAGGAGATGGCCCGGCAGAAACACAGGGAGGAGATGGCCCGGGACAAGCACAGGGAGGAGATGGCACTGCAGAAACACAGGGAGGAGATGGCCCGGGACAAGCACAGGGAGGAGATGGCACTGCAGAAACACAGGGAGGAGATGGCCCGGGACAAACACAGGGAGGAGATGGCCCTGCAGAAACACAGGGAGGAGATGGCCCGGCAGAAACACAGGGAGGAGATGGCCCAGGACAAACACAGGGAGGAGATGGCCCGGGGCAAACACAGGGAGGAGATGGCCCGGGGCAAACACAGGGAGGAGATGGCCCGGGGCAAACACAGGGAGGAGATGGCACTGCAGAAACACAGGGAGGAGATGCCCCGGGACAAACACAGGGAGGAGATGCCCCGGGACAAACACAGGGAGGAGATGGCCCGGGACAAACACAGGGAGGAGATGGCCCGGGACAAGCACAGGGAGGAGATGGCACTGCCCTCCTGGACCGACCACCAGGGCTGGCTGCCACTGAGCACTGGGTAACTTACTCATGTTGGGGAGATAAGCCAGAGCTCAAATTATCTGTCCTTACAGATTGCCATCAATTAACAGCCGTGCTCAACACAAATAAGGAGGAAGTCTGTGCCCCAAGGAAGTCAGCCTCAACTTTACCATTCCCAAGACTGCACTGCCACTAAGCCACAAGCTCCAAGCTAATGTTTAAAAAGCAGCTACACTTTAAAGACATTTAATTTCATTATCTATGCAAAAGAACTAGCTATGTTTGTATTTACTGAGTAAAGGATAATTTTTCTGCTTGTTCATAACTGCATCCTATATTTAGCTATTTGAACTAAACATAATGAAAATACCACCTACTAAGGGATTCAGAATGTCAGCTTTTAGTAAACCATGTACCACCCGAGTGAATCCTGAATGAATGAATGAATGAAAGACAGCAATGTGACTCAGAAATGTGTCTGGAGAGGCTCAGCTGGGAGGCAGCTGACCATGACTCCCAGCCCACAGCCTGTGCCATGTGTATTTCACTGTCCCACTTGGTGGCAGTGACACCACTGACAGATCAATTTGTTCAAGGATTTATGGACAGCCTACCTCAGTCAGCAGCACTTGAGACACCTGAGAAGTTTGTCAAGCTCTGTTCTCTGTAGTCTTAAATCATCTCTTACCTAGAATACAGCTCATTTGCTGACTCTTTAACTGATGTGCTTTTGTGCCTCTTCTGACAAGTACACCAGTGACCAAGAACTCACTTTTATCAGAGTTTAGCAGAAACACACTGCTCTCCCTGGACTTCACCTCCCCAGTACAAGCAGTATCACAAGAAGCTGATAAAACGTTTCACGTCAATGCCCAGAGCAATCTAATAAACTGTGTGCAGCTCATACCTTGACCTTGGGACTCAAAGCCTGGGACACACAGCTCCATAAATACTCTGAGACTGTGAAATCCACCCAGCCCCACAAGGGCTTGGTGCTGCTGGGGCTGGGACAGGGTTAACTCTCTCCCCAGCAGCTGGCACGGGCTGGGTTTGGGATCTGTGCCGGACCAGGGCAGGGCTGATGAACAGGGACATGGCAGTTACAGACCTGCAGAGGCAGGGCCTTTCCTGCTCCCCTCCAAGGAGGCTGGGGGCACAGGTGACCCAAGGGACACGCAGAGCACATGGCATCATGCTCAGGGCATGAAGCTGCAGCAGGAAGGGAGGGGGGCACCTTTAGCGTTCGGGCATTGTCCTCCCAAGCCACTGTTATGTGTGACATAACACACAACAGTGCTTTGCCACTTTTGTGTCTGCTCTTCTGCCCATTGGAAGGAGGAAGGAGTTCCTTTTCCTGCTTTGCTTGCGTGCAGCTTTGGCTTTACCAATTAAACTGCCTTTATTGTCAATCCATGAGTTCTCTCACCTCTGGAATTCTGCCCCATACCACCGGGGCGAGCGAGGAGCAGCCGTGTGCTGCTCTGGCTGCCAGCAGGGTTAAACTGCAGAAATCCTCACCCATGTCACTTCCCAGCTCCAAGCAGAAGCTATCCCGATGGTTTATGAAGCTTTTGTCACTTCCACTACCTTACAGACTGCAGAACTAACTCAGGCTGGAGATCTCTCTGCAATGACTGACCTCTGGAACTGGAAACAGCTTTTCCCTGAAAAACGTGACTGTGACTTGCCCTTGAAGTCCCGTCCAAGGCTGGCAGTTTCTCAGAGCAGATCACGTGCAGATCACTCCTGTGGCAGCCTGCTGACCATAGCTGACCATTCACCTGGGAACCAGCCCCAGGAGCACCTCACCCAGGGCTCAGCCTCTCCTCACACCTCTGTGAGCCCAGAGAGCCTCCTGTCCCAGCAGCCAGGGAGGGCTGGGGCAGGTCAGTCCCTGACAGCCTGAGCAGCAGGGAGCTCCAGCCCCAGCAAAGCACCTCAGGCTGCACGGAGGGCAAGGGCTCATCCTCAGCAATCCTCACATCACAGCCTGACTCAGGCACAAACAGCAGCCGTGCTCTCCTGCTGCTGCAGGCCTCACTGTGTCTTGCTCTGCAGCACCCAGCTCCAGCAATCCCACCCTCTGTGACCCAGGCGTTTCACCGGCTCCTGCCCCTCTGCGGCACTGAGAGACCGGCCAAGAAAGTGTTCAGGAAAAATCAATGCACCTCTGCTCCAGCTACAGCTCCTGCTTAGAAACAGCTGCAGTCAAATATGAACTTGTACAACTCGCTGTGTACGACTCATTTTTCAAATATGAACTTGCTATGTACGACTCATTTTTCAAACATTACGTGTAACAGATCTTAACGCTCATGAGTAAAGAAATATAAAAATCAAGTATTTGAAATGATTCACCTATCAAGCATGAAAAGTGGATTCCAGCAGACAGGTCTGCATCCCCTTCAGCAGGTCACAAGGGGGAAATTTTGGAGCCATGTGGACAATGCAGCCCAAAGCTGAGATCTACCCCAGCACTCTGCCTGAGCAGAGGTTTATGTCTAACCTCCTTCTGCAATGACAGAACAACAAGGAAGTATGAATAAGTTTTATTGCCAGGCTTTAAAAGGCAGTCTGTTTGTAATAGCTGAGCTATAATACAGCTCAGGTACAGCTCTTCTGGGGCCCTTTCAGATGGACCTGTGTCTGTGAGCAGCAAAGCACTCAAGGCTGGGAGCACACCTTGCAACCACAGCTATGGACTGCTCACTTTCTTCTGCCCTAAACACCCACTGTAAACCACTGCTGAAAACAGTGCATTGGATCAGAGAACCTTTTAATCTTACACTTACTTGTGCTCAAAATAACCAAAACCTGTCTGGATTCGCTCAACTGTCCCATTAATTGCATTAAAAGACAAAAGACAATTCAAACAGCTTAAAGAAGTTCATTTGGGCCTGCTTAGAATAATTTAGAAATGACATTAAAATAACCCCCAAAGTTGAACAATTACAATTATGGCAGCTGTCTTCTCAAAAAGCACAAAGTTTACAAAACTGCTCTGAGCCAAGAAAACAAGAGGAAGCAGCATTATCTGAAGGCTATATAATCTGCATGTCATCAGCCACTTCTTTCTCCAGCCACTGTTTAACAGCCTAAACACAGTGCACTACCAAAAATATCTGGCAGTTATGTTAATATTGTGTCAATGAACCACAAACATTGATAGGCAGCATTTCTCCCTCTTCTTTACAATGATCTAGGAAAGACTAACAACAAAATGTTTTGCTTGCTGCCCAGTAAAACACAGGAACACACAAATGAGGAGATGGGAAATGAGTATTTCTGCTCGTTTCTGAGCATTTCTGCTCATCCTGAAGGCAATGCTGAGCTCAGTTAGGGCAGGCCAGTGCAGGGATCTTTGGGACTCCTTGTGCAGCACCGAGGTTCTGGGGCTGGAGGGAACTGACCCACCTGACACAGGTGAGGTGTGCCCAGAGGAAACAAGGAAACCTCATGGGAAGGGAAAGAGGAGAGGCACAGCTATAACTGAAGACTTTGCAGGCCTAGGCCTGTTTGAAAACCACAATGTCTATGTTCCACTCTTAATGATTAGCCAAATGCAATACAATGAAACTATATTAATAAAGCTAAACACTTTGGAAAGCAGGCAAGCAAGAGTTAACACATTAATTCTTTGGATTTGCTATTCCTTTCCAGAGCATCTCATCCACGTGTCAAGCATCTCTGTTCAAAGCATTCATTCTATGAAAGGAAAACCACTTCACAAAATCATGATATTTTTGTTATTTCAGATAAAGATGTAAGATGGAAGCTGCTACTTCAATGAGCTGTCTGTGGAAATGGGCATATCCATCTCCTTGGATATGCAACTTCACAAAACTTCAGGTCAACTACACACTGCTAATTGTGATGAAACATAGACTAGATCTTCAGTAACTTTAACCTTCCTTTCATGTTTAAATATTTTCTTAATTAGAAGAAAATGTTTAGGTCTCTAAGCTGTTCATCAATTCTGCAGTGGAAATGACATTGATGAACACATGAAGCACTTCAGCAATACTGGCCCATACATATTTAAAAAGCAGCCCACTGCAGTAATGTTTTCAGATGTCAAATTCTAAAGCTGCCTTACAAATTCCTCTGTTCAGCTGCATTAAACACTTTTAACGCTGTCAATGGGGGGTGTGGCAGGGTGTGGAATTGGTTTCTTCCATTTACAGAAACACAGGACAGGATTAAGTCTGCGGGTACAGAACTATAAATATAAAGCAAATCTGGATCACTACTGGTTGCTTCCTCTATCTGGGAAGCGTGCACCAGCACCGAAATCTGGCACGTGTTCCCACGGTCTGGAAAGGGAATAACCATACCTGAAAGAAATGACACTGGTTTTTTGGCATGACTCCAAAACATCATTCCTGGTAGAGAAACTGTAATTTAATAATCCTAAAACTTTTCCAATGCCTATTCACCCTTTCAGAGAGGAAGACAAAGAGACTGGTAATTCCACCACTAGAGATGGAGCTTCCAAAATGTGTTTTATGATCCAGAAGATGAAAGAGCCCCAGACCCGAATGCAGCTCAACACAGCCCAACTTCCACACATACGTGGAGTACTGGGACTATCACAGGAACTCCTCTGCGTTCTCCATTTCCATTCCGTTTCAGGAAAGAAACAAAACAAACCCAAAACAAAAACCCTCAAATATCCTTTTATTCTACCCAAGCCATATCCTGTTGCAGACAGACGGATGGTGCCTGTCCCCAGGCTCTCCCTTCTTTTTTAGGATACTGTTTCCAAAGCACAAGCAGGGGAAAGGAAAAGAGCGTATAAACAGAGGGAGCTACCATTTTGTAAACACGCGGAAAATGAGGCTTGCAGGGCGCTTTCCTGCCGCATCACGGCCCGGGAGCCGCCGGGCGGGCCGACCCACCCCGCCACAGCTCTGGGGCGGCTCCGGCGCGGCACCGCCGGGGAATTCAGCGCCATTCAGCGCCGCCCGAGGCGCTCCGCAGCGGCCGCGGAGCAGCGGAGCGGGGCGCGCTGCGGACACCGCGGAGGGCGGCACGGAGCCCCGGGACCCCGGCGGGAGCGGGGCCCGCCCGGCCCGCGGCGCCGCCATCCATCCCTCCCGCCCGCCCTCCGCCCCGGCCCCGCGCCCACCTCCGCCAGGTCGGCCAGCCGGTCCTTCATCCCCGCGGCGGCCCCGCGGCGCTGCCGCCCTCCGCGCTGTTCCCTCCGCGGGGCCCGCCCGCCAGCCCGGCCGCCGACCGCGCACGCTCCGGCCCGGGCCCGCGCCCCGCCCGGCGCCGTGACGTGAGGGGAGGAACGGGCACGGCTAAATGGGCACGGGGAGCGGGGAGCGGGCACGGCTAAACGGGCACGGGGAGAGGGCGCCGAGAGCCGGGAGCGGGCACGGCGGGGAGTGTAGCCCCACAGAACGGGCACGATGGAAGGGGCACGATGGAGCGGGCACGGCGGGGAGTGTAGCCCCACAGAACGGGCACGATGGAAGGGGCACGATGGAGCGGGCACGGCGGGGAGTGTCGCCCCACAGAACGGGCACGATGGAAGGGGCACGATGGAGCGGGCACGGCGGGCAGTCCGGCCCCGCGGCACGGGCAGAGCGGGCAGGCGGCGGGGCACGGCCGGTGTGGCACCGCTGCGGAGCGGGCCGGGCTCTGCAGAGCCCGGCTGCCCCCGGCCCTGTGAGCCCCGTGCCGCTCACCTGCGGCAGGTGCCCTGCCCTGGCCGGGAGATGGGCCGGACGCCTCCTGCCGTCCCCGGGGTCTGTACGAGCGGCGCTCCCTGAGGAACGCTCGGTGCGGGAGAGCTGCGGTGCGCACCAGGGAATGCCCATCCCATGGGGGATCCTAACTCGGCTGTGGGAGATTGTCATGACAGAAGGAGTTGTAAAAAGGGTGCTCTGGTTAATTTTTAGTGGTCCAGGCTTGTGTGAAAGGCCCGAGGGTTTGTAGGGCAGAGCGTGCACAGGCCGTGGAAGGCAGTGCTCCTCACATCTCCAAACGCTCTGTACCTGCTGCCTTTTGTGCGTTACCTGTGCCACAGTTGACCTCAGATACAGGAAATGTAAATGCCTTTTAAAAGTAATGATGCTGCTGATTACCTGCGGATCTCACGGACTCTAATCTTTTAGGCACTGACCTAACACTGCTGAAGTGTTTTGCTGCCTTTGCTGAATGTGGAGCAGATGTTTTGTGCGTCCTCTGAACTGAACGCTTAATTATACATGCCGATGAAACAGATGCTAAAAACTCGACTCCACATGACAATTTTTTAACAATAAAATAAGTGTTTGCCAGGAGCTCAAATGCTATGATAATGGATTTTTTAATTATTCCAAATTAAAGTGCTAGATAGCTTGCAGGGAAAATGTAGTTCACCAATAAATTTATTACAATATTAAGGAATAACTAAAGCACAGTGAGTGTTACATACACAGTTACAGATTGCTTTTCCCCTCATGTTTCTATCTTCCCCCAAATCTTTAAAACTGCCAAACTCCACTAATGTGGCTTTATGGCCTCCTATTTATAAACACATTCCTGTTTGTCAAAAGGAGAGGTGGAATTCACAAGGGTTTTACCAGGATACCATTGTGCTGAGAAAAATTAAAGATGAGTTGCATATTCTGAAAAAATAATCCTGACACCTAGAGGCGCTCAGCAAAAGTGCTAGAAACCACACAAACCCAACTCTTCTGAAAAAGGGAAGGGAAATTCAACGTGCCAGTGATTTTTCCAAGCAAATCTCATGCAATATTTAGATGGTATTACACTATCAAATAAGCAAGAATTACAGAACACGCCAGCCGCTCTTGTAAAGCTTTGTGTATATTTTGTGTCTATGTCAGAGGAAATTAACAAGAAATAAACGACATTTGTATATATCAGCTGCCATGAAATACTTTCCTTGTCAATTACATTCATTCAGATATATGTAAAAACACATCATTTATTTATTCTAGATTATGGGGACAGCAGCAAAGATAATAAAAGTAATTTAAGTATACTGGATTAAAAAAACACCAGAGGCCTTAAAAATCAGAGTGAACCCATGAGCTTGGTATTTATAGACATATGCAAAACTCGTATGTTCTTTGAAAGTCAGTTTTCAAACAAGTTTTTTTCACTGATCTTTGGACAGAATCTTGAGATCTTGGAGAACTATTCTAAGTGCAAGGCTTACAGAACAACTTTTGCTTTCATTGCTGCACTCTAGTGAATGCAGGTCAGTTTGGATGAGGAATGGAGAATCACAGTCCTGAGGCACAGTGAAGGAAAGCCCCTCAGAGCACAGCCCATCGTACGTGAGAGCTGCTCCATTAACCCCTCCTGCTGTAAAAGCTCTTTGTTAAGAGCCTCACTGCCACACTGGAGGCAGTTGAACAGTTTATCTAAGTGACTATGTGCCTTTTTTCACTTTGTCTGTGGAGAGAGCATCACAGCTGACAGCATCTCCCAGGATTTTATCGATGCTGTAGGGTCACTGAGCTGGGCCCAGCAGCTCTGTCACCCACAACAGGACAGCTCAGGAGTGACCACAGCTGCCACACTGCCCAAGAGCTGCTCCTGCCACCAGGACCAGGCTGCCCAGCCTGCCCATTGACCGCTGGCCAGCCGGGAGAGGAGCCCCGAGTGCTGCGGGCAGCGCTGGCCCCTCGCTCTGTGGGGTGCTGGATGTGCCCAGCAAGTGCCAACAAGGCCACCAGAGGCGTGGAGAGCATCGTTGGAGGAGCGGTCAGGGGGCTCAGGGGGCACCTCCTGCTCCCCTCAGCTGGCACCGGGGCACCGTGAGCTGTGGCAGTGCCTCCTGCCTGCCTGCAGCGAGTGACCACAGGAAAGGGCCTCGAGGCCACATGCATTTTGGATATTTGGGAATGCTGTGGCTCTGTTCGGGTGCTCGGGCACTGGAGGAGGATGCCTGAGGGGTGATGGAGCCACCATCCCTGAGGTGTCTACAAGGATATGGGGCTGTTTGGGAGGCCGTGCTGGGTGGGCATTCAGGCCGGACACATCACAGGGCCCTGCCCGGTGCCCACGGGGAATCGTAACTTGGCCGTGGAAGGCAGTGCTCCTTCTCACATCTCCGAACGCTCTGTACCTGCTGCCTTTTGTGCGTTACCCGTGCCACACTTGCTAAGTCTGCTCACAGCTGACCTCAGATACAGGAAATGTAAATGCCTTTTAAAAGTAATGATGCTGCTGATTACCTGCGGATCTCACGGACTCTAATCTTTTAGGCACTGACCTAACACTGCTGAAGTGTTTTGCTGCCTTTGCTGAACGTGGAGCAGATGTTTTGTGCATCCCCTGAAATGAACGCTTAATTATGGATGCTGATTATTCTGCCCGGTGCCCCGCTCGGTGCCCGGTGCCCGGTGCCCGGTGCCGTGCCCGGTGCCCCGCTCGCTGCCGTGCCCGCCTCGCTCCCTCATGGCCGCGGCCCGGCCCCGCCTCCCGCCGCCTCCCGCGCGCCGCGCACCACGTGACGCACGGCCCCGCCCCCGCCCGCGGCCGCGCGGCGTGGCCGTCCGGGTATTTGAACGGCGCTTCCGCCATTTTCCCTGCGCCCGGCACGGAGCGAGGAGCGGGAGAGCCTCGGTAGAGGTACGGGCCCGGCACCGGCCCGGGCTCGGCCTCCGCGCCCCGCCGCCATCGGGCCAGGCGTGGTCGCCCTGCAAAGCGCCACCGGCGGGGGCGGCGGTGGCCGTTAGCTCGCGGCTGGGATGGGCTGGGCTGGGTGGCGGGAGGCTGCGCCTGAGGGAGCGTTGCGGCTGCGGCAGCCGAGGCGCGTGGCGGCTTTTCGGCCCCGGGAGCGGAGCGCTGGGAGGGCCGGGGCCGTGCGCGGCTCCGTCCGTGATGGAAGGGCGGGCGCGATGCGCGGGGCGGCGAGCGGGGCCCCGCGGCCCGGGGCGGGGGGAGGCGGCGCTGCTCAGTCATGGTGGCTCATGGCGGGGAGCGCGCCCGGCCCGGTGCGCGGGGAGGCCCGGCCGGGCGGGCCCCGTTCGGAGCTCCGCGGGACGGGCCGCGGCCTCTCCCGATGGGGCGGCAGCTCCATTGAGCGGTGGGATGCCGGGTCTGGGCGGGCCGGGAGGACGCTCCGCTGATCCGGAGAGGGGCCGGGGCCGGCCGTGGCTCAGCCGCCCTGCGGAGGCCTCGGCCCGGCCCTGGCGCGGCGGGCCCGGCGGGCGGAGGCGGCGCCGCCATTGCCGCGCGCGGTGCCGCCACACGCGGGCGGGAGGCGCCGCCCGGCCCGGCCCGGCCCGAGCGCGCCCGGAGCTGCAAACGGCCCCTTCCGGCCGGGCGCTCCCCGCGCTCGCTCACGCGCTGCCATTTCCCCCGCAGAGCCAGCATGGCCGCCCAAGGAGAGCCGCAAGTGCAGTTTAAGGTAAGCGAGCGGCTCCCAGCCTGGCTTTGGGGTTTTTTCCCCCTTCACTGGAAAAGTAGCACAAGGGACTCTCGAGTGTCGACGTATATGATGGGTTTGGTTTCGAAGTGCTGGTCTTTTCTTAATGTGGCGATTTTTTGTAGTGTTGGATGCAACGCACACACAAAAAATCTGTTAACTGTGCCAACGTATTCTATTTGCAGTTTAGTTTAACACATTATAATAAATCTTTGCTTTCAGAATGATTTTTAATTTTAAGAATTCAAGTGCTCTGCAAAAGGAGTGAATTAGAGTTAGACTTGCTCGGGGTGAATTAGAATAACGTTTTTTCTGTTGTGTGCTCATTGTTCAAGTGTTTCAGAAGAGAATTTTCTAGTGTTTTGGGTGGCTAGTGGGTTGGTGGTGTTTTTGTGTTACCTTAACAGCAGGAGTCCTGAAGACTGTTTCTTGAGGGTTGTTACTTGTGTTTCCTGCAGTTCTTGGCTAGTGTATTGCAGTTCATGGTGCAAATGTTGGTGGGTTTTTGGTTTTGTTGATTTCTTTGATTGTAAGGTAATGGGTTTCTCCAGTGGATATTTGGATAATTTCCTTTCCAGACCTGGTCATGTTCAGGTTGAAAGCTCTCAACATTCTTCATTGAGTCTATTGTAGTAGTTCAGTAGAACCATATTCACAATTCAGGGCAGTTCTTACCTACAAGGACTGGATAAGGCTGACCAGAGTTACAGCATGATGGATGGGCTTAACAAATTGGTTCCTGGCACAGGGAGAAGTTCTTTACAGCACCTTGTAGGAGCTAAGCTCTTTGTAGCAGTGAGTAGTATCTGTGCTAGAATGACTGATCAGTGTCTCAAAATGCATTGCTCTGACTCTTGTCCCTTATCTCTCCTCAGCTTGTTCTGGTTGGTGATGGTGGCACTGGTAAAACAACATTTGTAAAGCGTCACTTGACTGGTGAATTTGAGAAGAAGTATGTAGGTATGTCTGCAGAAACATTAGAGCTCCCATGTCTCACAAATGGAGGTTCAGTCCATGACTTGCTAAATGCACTAAATGCTTTTTGTTCTTTCCCTAGCAACGCTGGGTGTTGAAGTTCATCCTCTGGTGTTCCATACCAACAGAGGCCCCATTAAATTTAATGTATGGGACACAGCTGGCCAGGAGAAGTTTGGTGGCCTGCGTGATGGCTACTACATCCAAGGTAGGAGCTGTGGGGGGCCACTTCTGTGCCATGGAGTGCTTCCTTCTGCTCATGCTGGCCCTGCTGGAAGCTGTCAGTGTGGCTGCAGTGATGAGCTGCCATCCAACTCCTCAGGCTCTCTGTAGAGAGGATAATGTCCTTTGCCAGATAACATGTGCCACTGTGGGAACATGGTGAGGTTGTGTCTCAGGGGTTACTGTGGGCTGTGGTATTAATGGAATGACCAGGTACCTCTGGCAGCCTTTGGTGGTTGAGGGGGAAATGTGCCCCACTGGGTGCAGGTTTCTGTCTCTATTGCTGTGCTCAGGCAAGGCCTTGGAACACAAACCCAAGGTTTTCAATGCCCTGAGGAAGCTGGACACCTTCATGCAGAGGCTGTGTTTCTGGAAAAGTGCAGTGTTCCTTACTGCTGCTTGGCAAAGATCTGTCCTGTCCTGCTTCACTGCCATTCCTGCATATCTTTATTATATCTTCTTTTTGTAAAGTATTCTTGAGTTCCTTGAGAAACTGCTCTGGACAAGAGCATCCTGAGATGGGCACCACTAGCCCTCAGCCTACCTTCAAGCCTCATTAGCATGCCTGAGCTGAGTTGAATAGGTGTTAACTGATTGCGCCAGGTATTTGGGTAAATCCAGGTTGGCTTCCATAGTCTTGTATATTCCCATACATGCAATGCCATGTTCCTCAGTGATACAGCTGGGAGGTGACAGCACGGGCTGGGGTCTGTGCACTCCTGCACTGACCTGGTGAACAGAGCAGCAGCTGTCACAGCTGTGATGCTGAGAGGGAAAAGTTCATGCAGATGCTTAACCCTAATGTGGGATGTCTCTGGTTCCCCTCTCCACCAGGTGTAAGTTGACTTTGCCTCTCTTGCAGCTCAGTGTGCCATCATCATGTTTGATGTAACATCAAGAGTTACTTACAAGAATGTCCCTAATTGGCATAGAGATCTGGTACGAGTGTGTGAAAATATCCCTATAGTGTTGTGTGGCAACAAAGTGGATATTAAAGACAGAAAAGTCAAGGCAAAATCCATTGTGTTCCATAGGAAGAAGAATCTCCAGGTGAGTCAGGAGGAATCCAGTTGGTTTTGTCTTCTGAGTGCAGCTGGGCTGTGGATGGTGAACTGGGGGCTCTGCCAGCCTCACATGAGTTGGCTCTTCAAACCAGAATTCAGGGCAGGGGGAGGTGATGATGATGTTGAGGATGATCATCACTGGCCTGGAGCAGAAGCTGTGCTAAGTTCTTTAAGAACCTGTGTGCATTTGGCTGCAGCTGCTCAGAATCTCATCCCACGACAGGGCTGGGACTACAGCAGGTCACATCAGAGGAGAAAGACAGACACCTGCACTATTGCCTCCTGGAAGTCTTGTCCTGGATGAGATTTGATAACCTTTCAGTTAATAACTTCTGCCTGAAACTGCTTGTTTCTAGGCACTTAAATCAAAACTGCTTATGAGTATGGAAACAAAAGCCATGCAGCCAAAAAAAAAAGAAAGGAAGGTAAAAAAGTTGGGTTAATCTTGATATGCTCTAAATATTAGAGGGTTTCTAAAACAATGTCTAATATGTGCTTCTTTCAGTATTATGACATTTCAGCTAAGAGTAACTACAACTTTGAGAAGCCTTTCCTGTGGCTTGCTAGGAAGCTGATTGGAGATCCCAACTTGGAGTTTGTTGCCATGCCTGCGCTCGCACCTCCTGAAGTCGTTATGGACCCGGCCCTGGCAGCACAGTATGAGCAGGACTTACAGGTCAGTGACAGAGCAGGGAACAGCCTGGGAACTGCTGTCACACCCAGGGCACAGACAGCACTTCTGAACCTGCCTTCCTTTGTTGCAGATTGCCCAGACCACTGCACTGCCAGACGAGGATGATGACCTGTGAGGGATGAAGCTGGAGCCCAGCGTCAGAAGTCTAGTTTTATAGGCAACTGTCCTGTGATGTTGGTGATGCAGCGTGTTTGCCACTTTATTATCTAGCTGAACAGAACATGTGCTTAATCTTTGGGATGCTGAAAGAGATGAATGGGCTTCGGAGAGTGAATGTGGCAGTTTAAAAAAAACAAACAAAACAAAATGAAAAAAAAAAACCAAAACAAAAAACCTTCATATTTTGGACCTGCATATTTAGCTGTTTTTTGGACTGCAATTACTTCCCCTTTTGAGTTTCAAATACAAGACTGCTGCAGTCATATCAGAGTGTTAAGTGAAAAATCTTGTTTCTGTCATTCCCATTCTTTTGTTTAGGTAATAAAGTTGTATTTCAAGTATCTCCAAGCAAGTGAACTTTCATGCATTGTTAGGAAAACTTTTCAAAGTGTCTTCTGTTCTTCATTTGAGGGTAATACTTGATTGTCTACTACTGCATTTCTCATTCTGTTTTCCTTCCTGCTTCTCCTGTTAAGCTCCTCTTGCTAATTCAGAGCTAACAGTTGCCCTGTCCTTTGTTGGCTGCTGAGGCTGAGGCAGGCTGAGCTGCCAGGCAGAGCCCCAGCAGTGAGTGTGGTGTTGGTGCTGCAGGGGTGCAGAGCACAGCCTGCACTTCTGCTGGCAGGTGCTGCAGCTGCATCCAGCCCCAGCTCCTCACTGGCACCTGCAGCTCTGTGTTTGGCACCCAGGCCTGTGAGCTGCCTTCAGCTGTGTCTTTGCATGGAACAGCAGTAGAGCTAGAGCTGGTTAAACCAATCCAAGCATCTTCAAACTCACTAACCAGAGAACAACCATGGTTTGAGCTGAAATGCTCTTGCCTACCCAGTGCTATATTAGCTGGAGCCACAGTGATTTAAACATCTAGACTTTACTGTAACTGCACCAAGTTCTTAATTTGAAACTGGCTTATTACAGCACAAATGGTGGAAAATGTCAACTTTTAACACTACCTTGTAGAGATGAATCTTGGTCAATATTAGTACTGCTAGTAAGCAAAACTTAAGTTTAGGAATTTTTTTTTCAGTAGTGTTTGAGTACATGAAGTCTTGAACTCTTCAGTTTTGTATTTTTGGTTTCTTAATAAAGTGGAGCATTTCATTTATTCCTTTTAACTTGCATGTTTGTGTACATGAATTACTTCAATATTCAACTTTTGCTGCCTGGTAGCAAAAATTGGACTATGATTATTGTGCAAGCTTGCTCTGGAGTCATTTTTAAGTTAGTTCAGTTTAAGAATTCTTGGGGGGTTGGGGTTTTTGGTTTGTTTTTTTGGCTGCTCAGAACTGTTTTAAGACTTGAAGCTCCAGGATGAAGATGAGGGATGTTGCACACTTGGTGTTTGTAAAGGGACAAACTCCCCTTAATGTTGCATTGACTCTTCTTGCTGCATAATCCTGCTCTAACTTCTGGGCTTTTGCCTGTAGTGTTACTAATTCCTGTGCAGGTCGTGGCTAATCCTGCTGCCTTGGCTGCTCTGCACGTGTGGTGTGGTGGCTTTGTGCCTTCTCCCCTCTGGAAACTGCTGCTCCAAACCAGCCTGGATCCTCAGGGAAGAGCAGGCAGCAGCAGCCCTGGAGTTGAGCTGCTGTGGTGTCACAGTGTGCCATTGTCACAGCTCAGCTGCCTGAAGCTCCTGTCCTTGGTGTGGTTCCTGCAGGAGGAGCTGCCTGGGGACTGCCCTGACCTGGAGCTTGGCTCTGATCCTCAGTGCAGCTCCCAAGCTCTGGGAGATGGGAATGCTCATCCTGCTGTAAAGGAATCTTCAACTTGCAATGTTTGGGGAGTGGAGCAAAGCCCACTTGCAGCGTTTGTTTAGTCCATGTTAATCCTTGATTTTAAATAATGCAGGTACCCTCATGTTTATATGAACATTGCCAGAAGTTTTAGTGGCTCAAATTTCTCTCTAAACTCATGGGTTTAATATATTTAATCCCAACATTCAAAATCGAATGCCATTAATGTAGTTCAGGTTTCTAGGAGGCAATTATGAGTTGCTCAGAGTTGCCTGTGTTGACAGTTTATTAGCAAGGACTGAAAACCAACTAAAACAGTCATAAACAGGAAGCTCCTCAAGGTTGTGATCTGTAACATCAAAAAAGAAAACTTCACCCATTGTCCCTCCTCCTGTGATTGCTGAAGTGACAAAGTCACTGATTTTACCTTTCAAATCTCTGTACAAGGTGCTGAGCCAAAGACAGCAAATTTAGTCAATAACAAATGGTTTTTGTGCTGAACTTTCTTCAGTGGACAGTCTGCCCCAGTCTGATTTCCCAGCAGTGATAATAATTCCTCTTGCTCTTGCTGCCACTTGCCACTGCACAAAACCAGAGGTAACTTCCTGACGGTTTTTTTCTAAAAATAGCCCTGGACAGGAGCACTGAGTGTTTTGTTTTGACTGAGAATACAAAGGTTGGTTTTCCTGTCAGACTTTCTCAATGGATAACGACATTTAAAAAAACCTCAAAGATTCCTGGGTTCTCTGGGCAGGTTTTAGGGAAAGAGCTCAAGCCAGAGAGCTTTGCTGCATTTATAAATTAAAAGGTGGGTCATAATTAACAAGGAATCTGCACATTTTGGCATTATTGATTGTCTCTTGATTCTAGATCTGGTACTTTCGTTTCTTACTTGTACTGGATGTTTTGTTTCATTGGAATACCGAAGTTGAGATGTAGGTATAACACTTATTTCAGACCCAGCAAGTGAGAATCCCGCCCGGTTTATGGTGGCGGAGCTGCCGGGGACAGGTCCCTGCAGGTCTGGCCGGGCTCAGAGCAGCGTGAGCGGCTCTGGGCTCAGCGAGTGAACCGTGCGCGGCTCCGGTGGGGCTGGGAACGGCCGAGTCCCGGACACCGGGCGGTCACTGCAGAATTAATTAATTAATTAATTAATTATTAACGCCCTTCTCCCGTGAAGCGAGGGGAGCCTCTGAGCGGGCGGGGCCACGCCGGGCCGCTTTTGGGCGCCGGGTCCGCGCTGATTTTGGGCCGTTCCGGGTTGATTATGGTCCGTTCCGGGCCGTTCCGGGCTGGTTTTGGGCCGTTCCGGGCTGATTTTGGGTCCGTTCCGGTCCGTTCCGGGCCGTTCCGGGCTGATTTTGGGTCCGTTCCGGTCCGTTCCGGTCCGTTCTGGGCTGATTTTGGGTCCGTTCCGGTCCGTTCCGAGCTGATTTTCGTCCGTTCTGGGCCGTTCCGGGCTGATTATGGTCCGTTCCGGGCCGTTCCGGGCTGGTTTTGGGCCGTTCCGGGCTGATTTTGGGTCCGTTCCGGTCCGTTCCGGGCCGTTCCGGGCTGATTTTGGGTCCGTTCTCAGCCGTTCCGAGCGCTGCCCCGGACCCCCCTGCAGTTCCTATTTCGGCCACGCGGTGGCGGCCGCCGCCCGCCCAGCGGCTCTCGGTCCCTTCGGAAATGGATTTTTACGCTCATTTGTACATTTTTACATTGATTTGTACATTTTTACATTGAGTTTTACATTTCTACGTTGATTTTTGCATTTCTACGTTGATTTTTACATTTTCACAGGTGAAATCCGCCAGAAGCGTGAAACGCACCCTGACCGAGCCCTGCGGGTGGATTCCTCCACCCTAATGCTGTCAGCACAGCGCAGGCAGCACCATCATCCTTCCCACAGTTCATCACATTTATGTGAAGAACTGTTAAAATCAGAGCTCATTACAGGCAGACAGCCAACACATTGATAACTGACATTGAAATAAAGTATAGCTTCACCTGGGGAAAAAGTCACCCATTAACTGCTGAGCAGCTGATGTTACCAAAAAATGTGTTGAGGAACTTGCAATAGCCAAACCTTGCACAGCTCTGTGGTGGCATTCACGGGATGATCCCGTAGTGAAGTTGTGCTGTGAGCAGCAGAATGAACAGAAGGCCTGGAGGGTTGGTGTCCTGAGCGTTCTGAGGTGCTCTCCCCACAGAGCTCTGAGGCTGCAGGAGCAGCTCTGCCATGGTTTCTCTGCTGTCCCTAAACCAGCAGGGACCTTGAGTACCAGGTGAGAGATGAACAGGATTTGGGCACACAGGATATTCTGAGTTGCAGTCTGAGAGGCTTTCAGCATTTTCCTGTTGCCAGGTTTGGGATTCTTTCAGCTGAGCTGAGTTTTGCCCTCTGAGCCTCGGAGCTGTGCTGGCCTGGCCTCAGCAGAACACAGCAGATATTCCTGATGAGAAAACAATGCTAGCAGATTTAGTTCATCACTAAAGCACTTTCCAGGCTGATTTGTATTTTAATTGCCACCTGTGGAGGGGATGGGGGTTCCCAGTGGTTCACTACTAGCAGAGGATTAATTTATTCTCTCTGAGCAAAAAATCCTGCTCCTAAAGACCTGGCAAATATCCCTGGCTGTTGCAAATCTGGCATGCTGAGTTTGTAATGCCATTTCCACAGGTACTGGCCTGGCCACAGAGCTGTTTCTCCATATTTAACTCTACAGATTGGTGTGCTGGGCATTCCTTGGTGTTTCTATCTCCTGCTCTTCGTCCCAGCTGACTTTGCATATGCTAAAATCTTAGAGCACAGAAGGGAAACACTTAATCTCCTGAAAAAATCAGAACTTCTAAGTAATTAAGAGGAATATGAATCAGGTTGCATCAATCCTCTCTAGCTGCAATGACATCTGAAAATGACATTTCTCTAAGGAGCCTATGAAAATCACTGAGGGATTGACAAATCCTCCAGAAAAAGAAAGGGGGATTTCTTTGATCTCCATATCATATCCATTTTCATAGTCCAAATCACATTTTGAATGGTTGATTTTATTCCAGTTTACTTTCCTGCAGTGTGCATGAAGAACAATGGCAGATACAAATGGGATTTTCTTTTCTTGCCTTTATTGTTTTGATGTTTTCAGGCAGTTCCATGATTCCAGGGTGTGTCCTGTGATTTCAGGATCTTTGGGATGGCTGTTCCAGCTGACAGATGTGAGTGATTGTTCAGGTTATGGAGCAGGGTGAGGATCAGACCCGCAGGGCCCAGGGGGCTGTGGAGGAGAATCTGTGCTGGCCTTGCTGTGGGTGCTGGCCCAGGAGCCAGAGCTCAGCACCTGAAGGGATGGGACTGCTCTGGAATTGTTTCCACGCCTTTGTAGTACATGGTAGAGATAGTTCATGCTATTAATGTGTAAAATATGGTAAAATCCAAACGATGTCGTTTGACCACCCTGGCTGGGAGCAGTGTCTTACTCACACACATCTGGTTCTGGACCACGTTGAGATAAACATCGGGGTTTTAACGTAAGAACAGAACTTCCAGGGCAATAATCGCCGGCTTCCCGGGTGCCCGGGTCCCCTCAAGAGTGATTATCACCTCAAGGATTGCATCTACCACGATGATGGACGCTGCCACCCTGGCACATCTCACCCCGGAGCTCCCTGCCGAGCTCAGACACCTGGGCTGGGCCTTTGTCCCCCTCTGCCCATGGAGACCCCCGGTTCTGTGAAGGGACACAAGGAGCATTCGGGGAGGACAGCCGGTGTCAGACCTCGCCCTGTGAGCCATCCCTGGTGCCCTGGTGCCCTGTGGCACCGGGGTCAGCTCCGTGTGCCCACCCAGCTCTGACCCGGCCTTAGCCTCGGCTCTGGGGCTGTGGGCGGCCGCAATTCGGTCTCGCTGACAATTCAATAAATCATTGCTAAACTAAGTTTGGCTCTGGATTTGATCATTTACAACACCTTTGAATGAGTGAACGAGCTGCATTGCAGATGTGGTGACGCTTCGGTCAGAGCGTGGCTTGGGAGCTGTGCCAGCTCTCTGACCCCTGTCCCCAGCCCTCACTGTGCCTCCCCCGATGTGACAGAGCACCCCAAACCAGGGCTGGGATCCCCCGGGACGGGGGCGGTGCTGTCCGTGTCTGGGAGGAGCTCAGGTGCCCCTGTGACCTCAGGTGTCCCTGTGACCTCAGGTGCCCCTGGGAGGAGCTCAGGTGTCCCTGTGACCTCAGGTGTCCCTGTGACCTCAGGTGCCCCTGGGAGGAGCTCAGGTGTCCCTGTGATCTCAGGTGTCCCTGGGAGGAGCTCAGGTGTCCCTGTGATCTCAGGTGTCCCTGGGAGGAGCTCAGGTGTCCCTGTGACCTCAGGTGTCCCTGTGACCTCAGGTGCCCCTGGGAGGAGCTCAGGTGTCCCTGGGAGGAGCTCAGGTGTCCCTGTGACCTCAGGTGTCCCTGTGAGGAGCTCAGGTGTCCCTGTGACCTCAGGTGTCCCTGTGAGGAGCCATCCAGGGGCTGCTGCTGCCTTCCCCTGGGCCCTGCTGGGCTCTGCTGCTCCCCCAAGGAGGGGAGGCCAAGCCGTGAGGCTGCAGGAGAAAAGCTCAGGCTGGCACAAATCCTACAGGCAGCGTTTGTCACCGTTTAGGGATTATTCCTCATTATCATCGAATATTTTAAACAGTATTTTAGCATTTGTGTAATGAGGAAGATCTGAGTACCTGAGTGGTCCCAGAACATTCCCAGTTACACACAGGAGCTTCTGGCAAAAGGATTTGGCTTAATCACATGAAAAAAGGATTTGTAAAACATTGTATTTATACAATTATCCAGTTTTATGTAAGCTTGACATTAAGACTCAGATAATCAAAGATTTGATTAAATTAAATCTTTGAGATTGGCACGAAATCCTAAACTGCTTAGCAAAAATCTGATGTTTCCTTCAGTGCACGGAGTCAGATACTCGAGGCACTATCAAGATGCAGAGGATGTCCAATGAACAGAAAATAGGCAATAAAAGGGCCAATCCAATAACTCTGTTAGGAGCTGGGACCTCATTTAGGGAAACTTTAAATGTAGAATTTATTGTATGGTTTTACCCACCTGCTAAATTGGTCTTTGAGTCATCAGTGTCTTAATGTTTTCATAAGGAATATCTATCTACTGGGTTTGCACTGGGTTTGCACTGGGTTTGCACTGGGTTTGCAGCTGTGGGTGATTGCTGTGAGTGAATTCAATAAATGAATTCCGCTCCGGGGCTCAGCTGGGTGTCCATTGGCACCAGGGCTGGCGGTGAATGAGCGCTGTGCGCTGATCTATCAGCCGCAATCGCTGCCTGCCGGTGCCTCTTACGGACAGACGGACAGACAGACAGACAGACAGACAGACGGACGGACGGACAGACTGACAGACAGACGGACAGACAGACAGACAGACACACAGACAGATGGACGGACAGACAGACGGACAGACAGACACACAGACGGACAGACAGACAGACGGACAGACACACAGACAGACGGACGGACAGACAGACAGACAGACGGACGGACAGACACACACACAGACAGACGGACGGACAGACAGACAGACACACAGACAGACACACAGACAGACAGACAGACACACAGACAGACACACAGACAGACACACAGACAGACAGACACACAGACAGACGGACGGACAGACAGACAGACAGACGGACGGACAGACACACAGACAGACGGACAGACAGACACACAGACAGACGGACAGCCTGGCCAGAGTCGCTGGGACCCGCAGTATTATTATTTATCCGTCTGTCAGCGGCGGCTGCGCTGGGGCAGTTTCTCAAACTCTGTCGATTCTGAAACCTCTCCTTTCCCTTGCCGGGGCGTTGGAGGAACCGTTCCAGTCCCAGCCCCGCAGCCCCCCCGGGTAAATCAATGGTGGCTGCAGTGCAGCGAGGGAGGAGAAGGGAAATTGCCAATGGTTTGTGCTCTGCAGGGCCGGGCGCTCCCAGAGTGTTCCTGTGCTTTGCTCAGGTCTCAGTGCGGGTGTGGCACAGCCTGCAGAGCTTCTCACCTGGGCAAGGTCCTGGGCTGCTTCCTCCTCCCCTGGGAAACGCCAGCGGCAGCTTGGGCTGCCTCCTGTCCCAGTCCTGACTGCAGCCTGACCTGCAGGGACCTGCAAGGGCTTCCAGGAACCCACAGGAACCTGCAAGGACCTGAAAGAGCTTCCAGGAACCCACAGGGACCTGCCAGGACCTGAAAGGGCTTCCAGGAACCCACAGGGACCTGCAAGGACCTGAAAGAGCTTCCAGGAACCCACAGGGACCTGCAGGGACCTGCAAGGGCTTCCAGGAACCCACAGGGACCTGAAAGGACCTCTGGGGACCTGAAAGAGCCTCCAGGGACCCCCAGGGACCTGCAAGGGCTTCCAGGGACCTGAAAGGATTTCCAGGGACCTGCAAGGACCTGCAGGGAGCTAAAAGGACCTCCAAGGACCTGCAAGGACTTCCAGGAACCCACAGGGACCTGCAGGGATCTGCAAGAGCCTCCAGAGACCTGCCAGGACCTGCAGGGCCCCACCAGGGCTGTAAGGAGCTCAGTTCCCTGCTGGGCTCCCCGGAGCCTCCCTGGCCCCCAGCCCTCCCAGTGACCCCAGTTTGCCCTCCCGTGCTGCCCAGTCTGTCCTGGGAGCAGTGTGGCTCCTCCAGATCGTGTTTCAGAGCACCCCGAGGATAAATTCAGAGTTTGTCTCTGCAGACAGCCCCCAGTGCCTGCTCGCACTTTGCTGTTTCTGCAGAAATTTCTGGCAGGGAGCTTGTTTGCTTGGATCCTCACAGTTGTTTTGCTGAGCATATTCTGTCCCTTGACAGGCCCCTCTTGGCAAATATTTCAAATTCCTGTCTTTCTCTTCTTACATTTTAGCTTTTTCTCAGGATTTTTAGCTGCAGCTCTGTGTTATTTCTAAGAATGGCTCTCCTTGTCACTATAGGGTTTACACAGAATTCCTCCTCTTCCTCCAGGATACCCAGGAGATTGTGGCTCACACTAATGAGGGAGGAAGCCTCAGAAAAGCTGGAGGGAAACAGGCAAAAGCCAGGCTGGTTATCACTGACGTTTGTAGGAACTGAAATTCAAAAATTCTGAATTTTCAAAATTCTTCTTTTATGGGCCCTAAATCAGGATTGCAGACAAAACTCACATTTTATTTCAATGCTGAAATCTTGTAGCACTGAACCTGTGTCACCTCGGAGCATCCATGCAGTGTGAGGGGCTTAGGGAATATCCTGGAGAGGGAACAGAAAAGGTGTGGATAGAGAACAGGTACAGAACATCTCCAGAAAGGAGAATAGAACAGGTACAGAACATCTCCAGAAAGGAGAATAGAACAGGTACAGAATGTCTCCATACAGGAAAATAGAACAGGTGCAGGCACAGAATAGCTCCAGGTACAGAGTGTTGATGGGGAAATGCAGGGAGGAAGTTAACAGGGATGGAAAGCTTAGCAAATTTTGTTTAAAATAGTAGTACTTCAGTTTATTTGGCTGAAAATAACTTGAGAGAGCTGAAAACAAGGCTATCACAGAAGAGCAGATAAAATTAAGAATATCAGCTAGTTCTAGCTGTTATTTTTCCTTTACGTGTAAAATGCTGGTTAATATTTGTGACATCGAGTGTAATTGGGAGACTCTTATAAAATACTTACATGTAATTATTTTTATTAAAACAAGAAGCAAAGCAGCAACTGCAGAAGATTTTTCCTAACTTTGTGCAGCTGTGAGGAAACCGGTGAGATGAGGAATGCCTCAGTTTCCCCTGCTTGGTACAGAAAAATTAAAACCAATCCCTGGGAGCGCCGTGTGATTCCAATCAGGGCTTTTAAAGCGTTCTTCGGACAGAATACACCCTGAGCTTGTCGGTTTTAATCAACAGGTGTCAATAAACAGGTGCCGGGGTCGTTTTTAACACCCTGAGTTTGTTGGTTTTAATAAACAGGTGCCAGGTGTCGGTTTTAATGAACAGGTGTCAGGTGCCGTTTTTAATGAACAGGTGTCAGGGGTCGGTTTTAATGAACAGGTGTCAATAAACAGGTGTCAGGGGTCGGTTTTAATGAACAGGTGTCAGGGGTCGGTTTTAATGAACAGGTGCCAGGTGCCGTTTTCACTAACCCGGTGCCAGGTGCCGTTTTTGTCAATAACCCGGTGCCAGGTGCCGTTTTTGTCAATAACCCGGTGCCAGGTGCCGTTTTCACGAACCCGGTGCCAGGTGTGGGAGGCGCGGGAGCTGCAGGCGCTGGGTGTGGCCGCGATCGCTCCCAGGTGCGGATTTTGGGGAGCTCCCCCCGTGCCGGGGCTGGGACCGCTCCCAGCGGCGGGACAGGGACAGGAGTGGTCAGAAATGGTTATAAATGGACAGGAATGGGCAGGAATGGACAGGATTGGAAGGAGCAGGGTGGGCCGAGCGGGAGGGCAGCGCTGACATCAGCGCGGGCGGGGGGAGCGGCGTGAGTGGGACGGGCGGGGCTGCGCCGCTGCTTTCGGACCATTTCAGCCCAGTTCGGACCATTTCGGACCATTTCGGACCATTTCAGCCCACCTCGGGGCCATCAGGGAGTTTTCCCGGGGTCACAGGCAGCGCCTGTCCCTGCAGCGCCTCGGAGCGAGCGGAGCGGCGGGGAGCGGAGAGCGCGGACAGAAAGTTGCAAACCGGATATTTTCGGCTCATCTCGGACCATTTCAGCCCGTTTGAGCCCGCCTGGGAGCGCACAGGGAGTTTTCCCGGGGTCACTGAGGCAGCGCCTGTCCCTGCAGCGCCTCGGGGCGAGCGGAGCCGGGGGAGCGCAGAGCGCGGACAGAAAGTTGCAAACAAGATAAACAAGATCGTTTCGGGCTATTTCGGACCATTTCAGCTCATTTCGGACCATTTCAGCCCGTTTGAGCCCCCTGGGAGCCATCGGGGAGTTTTCCCGGGGTCACAGGCAGCGCCTGCCGGGTCCGGAGCGAGCGGAGCGGAGAGCGCGGACGGAAAGCTGCAAACCGGATTGTGTGCTGGCACAGGCTGCAAACCGGATTGTGTGCTGGCACAGGCTGCAAACCGGAGTGTGTGCTGGCACAGGCTGCAAACCGGATTGTGTGCTGGCACAGGCTGCAAACCGGATTGTGTGCTGGCACAGGCTGCAATCCGGATTGTCCGCTGGCACAGGCTGCAAACCGGAGTGTGTGCTGGCACAGGCTGCAAACCGGATTGTGTGCTGGCACAGGCTGCAATCCGGATTGTGTGCTGGCACAGGCTGCAAACCGGATTGTGTGCTGGCACAGGCTGCAAACCGGAGTGTCCGCTGGCACAGGCTGCAATCCGGATTGTCCGCTGGCACAGGCTGCAAACCGGATTGTCTGTCTTTTGGCGAAAGCTGAAAACCAGTTCGTTTGTCTTTTGGCGAAAGCTGCAAACTGGATCGTTTGTGTTTTGGAGAAAGCTGCAAACCGGATCGTTTCTCTTTGGCACACGCTGCAATAGAAGTGTTGGGCTGCTTGCCCCGGGACAGCTCCGGGCTCGCTGCGCGTTTCTGGGAGTTCTCCTCCGGTCACGGGAGTTTATTCGGAGTTAAATGAAGATACCGAGGGGTGAAGCAAGAACAGAACACTTGGAGGGTCTCGAAGGGTATTTTGCCAGCGCTGAAGGAATGGACCTTTTGAACCTGCGTGGAAAATGTCCTTTTTGATACCAAAAGTCGCAAAGGAAAACTTATGATTGGAATCTTAGAGGAGTTTGAGTTCAGCTGTACTTTTAGCCTTACCTAGACCATGGAGAGTTTGCTATCGCTGCTGTGTTGCCATTATTCTTTGCTGATTTTATTTCAGCAGAAATACCAGGTAATGCTGTGAATCCCCCCGGTACCTCGTGGTGCAGGTTTTGCCTGGCCGTGTCTGACCGTGTGATGTTTTATGTGCAGGTGTACGGGGACCATTCCCAGCTCCCCAAACACCCAGGTAAGGAATGCTCTGCTTCCAGTTTGTGGCAATGTGCTTGAGTACTTATTGGCTTTTTTTTTTTGCAGTTTGTGGGGTTTTTTATTCCCTTGTACCCCAAAGAAGCTGAGCCCGTGTCTGAGTGCCAGCCTGTGTTAAAGGTGTGATATCCAAAGTGTCAGGCTGTACCAGGCGCTGAGAGCTCAGCACCCCACCCACTGAATATTCTGGAGAGAAACACATTTGGAAAAAAATTCCTTGTATTTGATAAGTGGTAAAGTCCTATCCTCACTTTCCTGAGTGTGAGTTTCTGAATCAAATCTCTGCCCAGGCTGTTTCCCTTTGCCCCCATGTTCAGAATTTTGGCTCAGCAGTGAGCAGCTGGATGTGCCCGTTTGTTCACTTTGCTGTTCTCTGCGTGGCTTCAGCTCCTCTCCCCTCCTCGCAGCCTCACACTCGGCTTTGAGTCAGTCACAGAGCAGATTAAGGATATCTTATCTGTTTCCAATGTGAGAAAACTCCCTGAGAGCTCAGAAGGGTTTATGTGTGCAACTGCAGAATTCCTGTTTATAAATAGTTTAACCTCAAGCCTCATGGTGGTGTGCAAGTACAGTTTTACTGCTTTGCCAGCCCCTGGGTTGCCTTTTTCAGCTTTGACCACATGTAATTATTCTCAAGTGAAAGGCAGAGCGATGGGGAGAGGCCACGTCTGTTGAGGGAGTAATTAATGGCTTCTGCTGCACCAAAAAAAGAGAGTCCATTTCCTAAAAATGAGTGTCTGTGGCCTCTGGCTGCTGGAACAAAGGGAAAACCCTGCTGCCCCGAGTGGGGAGTCCCACGGGCTGGGCTGGGGTCAGGGTTTGCTGCAGGGCTGGGTTGGGGTGCAGGGTTTGGGGTCAGGGTTTGCTGCAGGGATTCTGCTGGGTTGGACCAGCCCTGGGGTCTCTCCTGTGGAAGGATTTTGCATTCTGGTGCTTGGTCCAGAGGCCTGGGCTGAGTTGGGGTTGGCTGGAATTTTCAGGTTCTGTTTTGTTGGGTCCCTGTGCTCTGAGGCTGCAGTGCCCTCTCAGTGCCAGCTGTGCCCCTCTCTGCCCTCCAGGCCCCCAGAGGAGATGGAGAGCCACAGAACCCATTTCCCTCCCATGGACATCCCCATCTGTCTGTGCTCTGCTCCCTGCCTGAGGGAAAGGCTCTGTGACAACAGCAAACACTGAGTTAGGTGGGCTAAGAATAGATCCCGAATTAATGAGTTCAGTTATGAATCATTTGTTAGATATCTCTGCTCTGGTTGACTTTGGAAGTGTCTGGGTAGTTCTTGTACCCTCACAAGATGCAGAACTCAGAGTTCTGTTTCCTCAGACCTGCAATTGCTTCTTGTGAAGTTCAGCAATTTTATCAACTTTGCACTCAAAATAATGAAATAAATCTTAGGATTTGTCACCTCAGAAACTGCACCATGAGGATGGAGGGCATCAAAGTGCTCTCCAGGGGGGCCTCAGCCACTTTATTGAAGGTTTTGCACCTTCCTGTCCCTGACACCAAACTCTGGTGTACCCAGGGCAGGACAGGGGCAGGGCAAGCATCAGACAGACAGAGGGGTTTGGTCTGCAAGGGGAGGAAAGGTGAGGGATGAGCCACAGAGGCCAAGGACAGCTCCTGGCTCGGGTCAATTTGCACACCAGGGGTGGGGAGGGTTTGCAGTGTCTGACCCCTGCAGTGGGGTTTGACAAACTTTCCTGTCAGCTTCGCCTCAGTCTCCTGAGGGATTGCTTGGGGTGGAGAATGGGTGTGGGGCAGAGAACAGAAACGTGGTGTGACAGAAAGCCTGGCTCCCTCTGTCCCTGCTCCCCTTTGTGCTGTCCCAGGAGCCCAGACTGGTGGGATGAAATGCTGTGATGGTGCATCCATGGAAAAACTTCTGTATCACCTTCCCCAAACGTTCTTAGCTGCAGGACATGCTACATTTATTTCATCACATCTGGTTCAATTAATTGTTTTGTAAATAAAGGGTTTATTGCAGCAAGCAAGATAGTAAGAAATTCCAAGTCATGTTATTGTACACTAGTAATGCTCTGCCCTTAAAACAGAATTGTTATCTCGACAGAAAACGTGGTTCTTTTGGGCAGCCTCATTAAGTGACCTCAGGTCCCAGAATTTGTTCCAGCTCTGGTCAGTGAGCCTGTACAGACAGAATGGCCCTGGAACCTGCAGGTTCTGGCCTTGGCAGCTCGTGCAGCTGCTGGGAAGGAGAATTGCAGGAAAACAAAAGGTTCCCATCAGCCCCAGAGGGGGTGCTGGGTTTGGGGTGCTGGGGGGGCTCTGCAGGCAGAGGTTTGGGCAGAGATGGTGACACGTTTTAGGTGCAATCAGAAGGAGAGTCAGCTGGGATTTAGAAGCAGGTTTTCTGCAGTGGTTAATCAGTGATAAGGCTTTAATCTACTCTGCTGCTCTGATTTATGGCCTCGCTTGTGTGCCACGCTTGATTTACATAAAATATTTTGGTTTACTTAACCTTTCGACCTCTTTTATGGTTATTTTCTGTGGAGACTTGTTACACACCTTGTTGCTCTTTTAATTTAATAATCTCCTGACCCGTGTTTCTTGAAAGGGTTCAAAGTCCTGGCCTCAGCCTCCCACTACTGGCCCCTGGCAGACGTGGATGGAATTCAGGAGTTCCGGGACACCAACGGAGGTACCAGAACCTTCCCTGGCCTGGCAGGGCTCAGCTCTGTCCTGCACGAGGGCAGCAGGACGTGGCAAAGGGCCTGGGCTTCTGAGCTCAGAGCTGGGGCTGTTCCCCAGTCCATGTGTCTGCAGGGCTCTGGTCCCAGCTGACGCTGTGTTTGTGGTTTCTGATGTTTATGGGGTGTTCTCCGAGGTTTTATGGGCTGGGTGTGCATGGCTGGGGTTGTAAAGAGAGGAGGTTTATGGTCCATGCAGCCGTTGAGCTCTCAGTGCTGTTGGCAGCATCCCCAGGGCACCCGGGGGTCTCTGCCAGCAGGGGAGGGGTCCCCCCTTTGGTTTGGGGGCATTCAGTGCCCAGGCTCCCCGAGCACTGCTGAACCCTCATGTAGCTCTGCAGAAGGAGAAGTGTGGGCTCTCCTCTGGGCACCTCTCACTGTCTCATCTGCCTTTGGGAGTTCCCTTAAGAGCAGCACTGGAGCCTGAGTTAATAAAAGTTAAATTCTTTTTCCAGCTGGGTGAAATGAGGAGAGATTCGCTGAGGCAAAGCTGTCCCTGGAGAGCCAGGGTGGGCTGTGGGACCCAGAGGGAATGGCACTTGTGCTGCCAGGGTGGAGGTGCAGCCCCCGGGTGTCCCCAGGGCTGTGGGGGTGTCCCTCCCTCCCCAGGACTGAGCTGAGCTCTCCCCTCTGAGGCTCAGGTCCCCAGAGCTGTGGGGATCTCCCTCCCTCCCTCCCCAGGACTGAGCTGAGCTCTGTCCCCTCTGAGTTTCAGGGTCCCCCAGAGCTGTGCCCTTGCAGGGGTGAATTGAGCTGAGCTCTGTCCCCTCTGAGTCTCGGGGTCCCCAGGGGTCCCCAGGAGCTGATTTTGCCCCGCTGATGCCTTGGCCAGCTCCAGATGTGCTGCTGTGCATCCCCAGGGCTGCCCAGCACTCCCCAAACCCTCTGCCAGAAATGGCAATATCAGTCTCTGATCTGTGAATGTCCAAACCCCTTCATGGGAGAGGTGTTCAAGTGTTTTCAGCCTGAACTTTGACCTCTTTCCACAACATTTCTGAAAGGAATGGAATTGCCTGACCAGAAATAGATCTGGGCAATGTTCTGCCTCCATTAGGAGCTGATGGCAGCATTCCTACTGACTGCAAGAGAATAATAACTTGGCTTACAGAAGTTGCCACATAAGTTCTCTAAAAGTGTGTTAAAGTAATTTCCTGACCCTGGGCTCCACGTGGTTTCAAAAAGAGTGAAGTGCTCCATATCTAGCACTGTCTTGGCAGTCACATTACAACCCAGCTGTTTTGAAAATGATATATATAAAATACAGCTCTTGGAAAAGGACAATTGATGTTAGATTGTTTCTCAAATTCAGTTTAATTTTACTCCAGCGAAATTCAGAAACATTTCAGTGCCTTGGAAGGGAGAAAGCAGAACAGATGAAGTTCCTGGTGCTGCCAACCTTCACTTGCAGGAAAGGTTCTGGCTCACAGGAGCAATCTCTTTTGGCTCCTATTAAACATGGTGATAAAGAAATTTGTAAAGGGGCCAGCTGCAGCACTTTGCTGAACAAACTGGGGGGATTTTTCTTGCAGTCACTTGCAGGGGCCATCATAGGCAGAGGTTTGGTCTCTGCAGTGCTGAACTCTCTGCAGGGCTGCCCTGGATGGCTCAGATTCCTGCCCTGTGCCTTATCAGACACAGATATCATTGCAGCTGCCTCCAGCACAGGTTTTCTCCAGCTGATATTTCACTTTGATATCCAAGAAAAGTGTTCTTTATTGTTGTGATCTACCCCAGGTGACAATTTGGTTTGGGCTCCATTCTGATTGCACAACTCTTCTGTTTATTGCAGAGTCTGCCTTGTTTTTCCACTCATCATATCATGCAATTATTTTCATTCCATGTTTCTCCTCTTAAATCCTTGAAGCACCATGATCTGTCTGTCACGTTAATCCATTTTATTTGTTGCAGTCATTGTGTGTGGAGCCAGATTTATATCTCTCAGAGCATTCGTGTGCTGAGAGTGTGGCAGCAAATTAATGCTCTGGAAATCTCAGCACCAGCAGCAATTGAAGGGAAACAATCAGCTCAAAATACAGCAAATCAAAAGAAAGTGGCCGTGCTCAGGTTTTTCATCTGGCCCCTTGATTGCCATGCATTTTTATCTGGAGGGTTTTGTGTGTGTTTTTCTTTTCCTGAGAGCATTTTTCTTTTTGTTCTGTGAGCTCGATTGGTCTGAATGCCAAATCAATGTCTCTCCATCTACTTTCATGGGCTTTTCATCAGCCTTTATTTGCCTGCCCAGGGTAAACAATTACAGTGTGTAAGACACTGTTACATTTTCAAAATCAGAGAAAAAAAAACAGAGAATAAAACGTTATGGTCAGACATAAAAAAGTTGGAGGTTTTCTGATATTTGGCTGGAGTTTCTTGTATTTTGATTTGTGCCCATTGCTCTGATTTGCTCTCTGGGCACAAATGAGCAGAGCCTGGCCCATTTTTCCACCTCCAGCTGGGATTTTACAGATTTTTCTGCTCAGTACCTGAGGGAAACCTTCCTCCAGCAGCTCTGCCCAGGGCGAGTTTCAGTCAGGAAATCTGAGATTTGTGCTGTGTGAGAGATATGAACTGGCCAGTTCATTACTGATGGTGTTTATTCATTGTTTGCTCATTTTTCTGTTTTCTTTTGTTGTTCCACCCAGCTCTAAGAATCCACAACTTCACTGTGCTTCCTCCCCATAACTCTACCTTTGTAAATACCAATGACTCTGCCTACTCTAACTCCTCTGCAACTGTAGGTGAGGATTTGCTGGTTTTTTGTTCTGCATTTCTCAGGCGTGGATGGTTCTTGTAACCTTGGATTCAGAGTGAACTCTGGGTTTGGGTTCAAGTGCTCGTGTGGTAAAAGGGTATTATTATTATTATTTTTATTATTAATTTATTATTATTATTATTATTATTATTATTATTATTATTATTATTATTATTATTATTATTATTATTTTATTATTATTATTAATTATTATTATTATTATTTCACTGCCACACACTGCTGGAAAAGCAGCCCTGCAGTGTTACCTGCATTGCTGGAATTCTGGGAGAGGCATCCCAAAGTGAATCCCATGGGAGGAAGGGACCCAGGGATCCTCCAAAACCTAAAAAATTTCTATTCTGCTTAAAAGAAACAGAGGTGACATTTCAGAGAAACATGTGAGAATAAACAGGTTAATTTTTTTCTTGTTTTTCAAGGCTGAAATGGAAAAGAAGCCCTTTTTAACTGATTTATAATAGCTTTAGAAGACACATTAAGAAAGACAAATGCAAGCAGATTTGCAAAGCCTGGGAGTGAGGTGTTGTCAGTCACGACAACTTTGGTTAACATGATGGTTTGTTTTGGTTTTTGTTTGTTATTTTAATGAGAAGCAAATCTTTATTTATATATATATATAAAATAGATTATATATGTCCTTATATTAATTTTTTTAACATCCACACACAGAAACTGCCACCCCCCAGGCAGACTGGAAAGCAGCTACAGCAGTTAAAGTCACTGAATTTCAGTAGCTGCATTTGTGCTGTGTGGCTGCAGCTGAGGTGTGGCCTGGCTGTGCTCAGGTGTTCACTCACATCAGAGTGCCAGAACCCGGCCTGGGAGAGGGCTGGAGATGGTGGAGCTGTCACTGGGCTCTCAGACAGTCACACTTTGACATTGCAATACTAAACCACTCCTTTTTACTCTCCAGCAGTAAAAGTGTGCTGGCAAATGGGAACTCTATTAATGATGAACTTCAAATGACCCTAATTCCTTCCAGTCCTCCGTTATCTGCTTTATAGACTGTTTGCATGGCTCTCACATAATAAAGTGTGTTTAATTTGAGCATTAGAGAGAGACACCCATGGCAAGGAAGGGCTGGGGGAACAGTAAAGTGTCCCCTTATGGGAACTTCCTGCAGAGGGAATTTATAATTCAGGTGCCTTAAGAAGAGCTTGAAATTGGCACTATCCCCATTGGATAAATTGTCACTATCCCCATTGGATAAATTGGCATTATCCCCATTGGATAAATTGGCATTATCCCCCTTGGATAAATTGGCGTTATCCCCATTGGATAAATTGGCATTATCCCCATTGGATAAATTGTCACTATCCCCATTGGATAAATTGTCACTATCCCCATTGGATAAATTGGCATTTTCCCCATTGGATAAATTGTCACTATCCCCATTGGATAAATTGGCATTTTCCCCATTGGATAAATTGTCACTATCCCCATTGGATCAATTGGCATTATCCCCATTGGATCAATTGGCATTATCCCCATTGGATCAATTGGCATTATCCCCATTGGATAAATTAAATTGGCATTTTCCCCATTGGGTGAAGCACTTGCCTTTCCAAGGGCAGCCCAGCAGGGATGTCTGACAGGAGATCTGTTTCTGTCTTTGAGTGCTCCTTGTCAGGGATCTTTCACTGTGGTATTTTTCAGTGGAAACTGGAGTTTGATCACCAGCTTGCCCTTTCAAAAAATGAAAAAAAGAAACACTATTTTGTTACGTTTTAATTGGTGAAAGAATTTCTTCGCTGGCTCAGCCTAACATAGTAAGACACCTCCAGGAAGGGTCTGGCATTCCAAACTCTGCAAAGCATAAAGTTTACTCATATTACTCTAAAATAATCATTTTTGGGTGTATGGGTTCTGTCAGTCTTAGTTAACCACAGAGCTGAGTGGCTATGAGTGCAATATTTACAAACCTGAAATAAAAGAGGTGTCTGTGTGGCCTTTAAAAATACAACAAACCACTGACAAATGGAAACAAACAAAGAAACTGAACACACAAAACTGGAACAGAAACACCAAAAGGAAAACAAACACAGAAAGTGACAAAGCCATAGAGTTGGACCCAGATAGACAGCTGAGCTATGGCAGACTGCTAAAATCACATTTCCAGGAAGTTTTCCTTTATGTGAATGTTAAACTGGATTCTGCTCTTGCTCTAGATATTGTAGAAGGGATGGTGAACAAAGGGATTTACGTCACTGAGAAGAAAGGAGTCACCTTTCTCTTCTTTGGGAGCTACAGAAATTCCTGCATCAGTAATCCTGAGGCTTGTGGGCCCGAAGGTGAGAAACTCATTTATTGTGATTGACTCTTCTCTTGCTGCCAAATTATGTTATTCAATAATTGTCGTTTATTTCCTCCTTGGAATGAAATCTAAAAATGAGGCTTGACACTCTGTCGACTTCTAAGACAATTGAGTGTTGATTGCTGAAAATTTAGTCATTTCTGGCTGCAAGTTGAATTAGAGCTGGAGCTGTGTTGGTTTTAGAAGTGCCAGCAGATGATCTGTGCTCGAAGGCATTCCCTGCCTGTGCTCTGCACACCCGGAGTTTCCATTCACATCTCCTCTCCCTTCCCTCAGGGGTAACATTTTCCTTCTTCTGGAAGACCCAGGACCAGCAGGCCAAGCTTCTCCCTGCCTCTGGTGGCCGAGTGATTTCCAGTGGATTCAAAATCTGCTCAAACGAGGGCGAGGGCTCCGTGGAGTTCTACACCCGGGGCAGTGCCATGATGAAGTGGAAAGCAAGCTTCAGCCCACCAGGTAGGGTTTCTATGTTTAAAAAAACCAATTTCCTGCAGACAGAGGTGGTGAGAAGAGCACAACTTGAGGAAAGAGAAGGGGATATACAAAGCCAGCTGCAGACCTCTGTGCTGGAGAACTCTCCTGGTGTGGGAGGGAGGGGGAAGATCAAAAGGGAAGCAGTGATGTGGAATAGAACATTGCCATGGCCAGCAGCCCTGGCCCAGCCTGCAGAGGGTCTGGAGTGAGCCCTCATGGACTCCCATGGTTCATGCATGTCTGGGTGGGAGCAGGAGCAAGGAATGCAGATTCATCCCTGGCAGCTCCCAGGGACCCCAGGGCTGCCCTCTGCTGAATTCAGCCTTTATTTGGAGACTCTCTGACTGCTCTTTGGTGCCTTCATGATTCTGTGGAGTGCCAGGTTTCCTGTGCCAAGCCATAGCATTAATAAACATTTTGGTATATCACATATCTCACTGCTTCTGTCTAAACTGAGCCTTGCTGGGGAGCACTAATATCTACTGCCTGGAACAAATGCTGGTCTTCCAGTAATGCTAATGGCATTCCATAAATATTTTCTGGCCCTAATTTGGCTGCCTGTACATTGTTAAAATAGGACTCACGGTAGCAGTTTCATAAACCTTAATGAATCAGTTCAGAAATCTTCTTTTAAGAGAAAAGCTGCAAATGGCAAGAATAATTCACACGTTTGTGGATTATCCATTTCAAGTGAAAATGAGTATTGTGTTTTCTGTCTCTCAAGCATAACAAGGGAACGGTGAGAACTTTAGGGTGGTTCATGTGCTTGTTCTCCAGCTCTTGCAGTCCTTGTGCTGCTCTCTCTGGGCTGGGTCTGAGGCAGGAGTGAAGAGCCCTCAGCTCTCAGCCAGCAGCACTGAGCAGGGGGAATTTATGGAGCTGCAGTGAGCCCAGGTTCAGGCAAGGCTGAAGGCATCCTGCCAGGCTTGGGCTTCCCCAGAGAGGTGAGGATTCATGGGCCCAGCACCAGCGTTCCATGGCTCACCACTGGCCTCCCTGGCAGCTCCGGGGCAGGGAGAGTCCAGCAGGGAGCTCTGGATGGACCCAGCTGTGGATGGAGCTGCCCCCAGCCCTGCTGAGCCTCTGCTGGACCCAGCTCTGGATGGGGCTCTGGAGCTGCTCCCAGCCCTGCTGAGCCTCTGCTCCTTGCAGGTCCCTGCTGGACCCAGCTCTGGGGGCTCTGGAGCTGCTCCCAGCCCTGCTGAGCCTCTGCTGGACCCAGTTTTGGATGGGGCTCTGGAGCTGCTCCCAGCCCTGCTGAGCCTCTGCTGGACCCAGCTCTGGGGGCTCTGGAGCTGCCCCAGCCCTGCTGAGCCTCTGCTGCCTTGCAGGTCCCTACTGGACCCAGTTCTGGGGGCTCTGGATGGGGCTCTGGAGCTCCCCCAGCCCTGCTGAGCCTCTGCTGGACCCGGCTCTGGATGGGGCTCTGGAGCTCCCCCAGCCCTGCCGAGCCTCTGCTGCCTTGCAGGTCCCTACTGGACCCAGTTCTGGGGGCTCTGGATGGGGCACTGGAGCTCCCCCAGCCCTGCCGAGCCTCTGCTCCTTGCAGGTCCCTACTGGACCCAGCTCTGGGGGCTCTGGAGCTGCCCCAGCCCTGCCGAGCCTCTGCTCCTTGCAGGTCCCTACTGGACGCACGTGCTGTTCACCTGGCGGTCGAGGGAGGGCCTCAAGGTGTACGTGAACGGCACGCTGAGCACCACGGACCCCGAGGGGAAGGTGTTCTATGACTATGGGGACGCCAGCCCCGACCTGCTGGGCACGGAGGGAGCGGCCCCGCGCTCGGTCAGCGGCGCCTTCGACGAGTTCGTGATCTGGGAGAGGGCGCTGAGCCCGCGCGAGGTGCGCCAGTACTTCACTGCTGCCGTGGGTGAGTGGGCAGGCTGGGCACTGTGAGACACACTGCTCACTCTGCATGGTTTGTGTTATACGTGAATGAGCCAGTTTGATTGACAAGGAGAATCTATTCAGTATTAAAATACAACTGCAAAAAGGCCAAAGATCAGACCAGCACTGAGCCCATGCAAGGTGCGCCAGTGCTTCACTGCTGCCGTGGGTGAGTGGGGCAGGACACCTGTGAGAAAGGGCTGCTCACTCTGCATGGTTTGTGTTATACGTGAATGAGCCAGTTTGATTGACAAGGAGAATCTATTCAGTATTAAAATACAGCTGCAAAAAGGCCACAAGCACAGATCAGCTCGGCGCTGAGCCTGCACAAGGTGTGCCAGTGCTTCACTGCCGCCGTGGGTGAGTGGGCAGGCTGGGCACTGTGAGACACACTGCTCACTCTGCATGGTTTGTGTTATATGTGAATTAACCAGTTTGATTGACAAGGAGAAATTATTCCATAATTAAAATACAATCATAAAAAGGCCACAAACAAAGATCAGATGGCGCGAGGTGTGTCAGTGCTTCACTGCCACCGTGGGTGAGTGGGGCTGGGACAGGGCAGGCTGGGCAGGGCTCCTCTGAGGAATGGCTGCTCACTTTGCATAGTTTGTGTTATAAGTGAATTAGCCAGTTTGATTAACAAGGAGAATTTATTCAGTATTAAAATACAACTGCAAAAAGGCCACAAGTGCAGATCAGATGGCGCGAGGTGCGCCAGTGCTTCGCTGCTGCTGTGGGTGAGAATGGGCAGGGCTGGGTGTGCCTCACACCTGTGAGAAACAGCCACTCACTCTTCATAGTTTGTGTTATAAATGAATTAGCCAATTTGATTAATAAGGATTTATTCCACAATTAAAATGCAATTGTAAAGATCAGCTTGCATGAGGTGCGCCAGTGCTTCGCTGCTGCCGTGGGTGAGTGGGGCTGGGCCAGGCTGGCCAGGGCTGGGTGTGCCTCACACCTCTGAGAAATGGCTGCTCGCTTTTCATAGTTTTCAATCTTTAAAAGGTTTATAATGCTCTGGTCATGGTGGAAAGAATGCTTTTGCATTTGGCTGCTGTGTCTTTGACAGCAGTGGAGGGTTGCTATAGCAGTGTCCAGCCCAGTGCCGTTAATCACCCTCTGTGATTGATGCAGCTCCACAAGAATGTTCTGCTGCCAAACCCCAGAGCAGCAGATTTTCAAATTGCCCCAATTCATCAAATGTGTGCCCTGTCCCACTGCCAGGGAGGGATGGCTTAAATAAACACAGGGAGAGCTCTTTTTAACCCTTTTTAACCCTTTTAAACGCTTTTAAACCCTTTTTAACCCCGTGGGCTCCCAGCACTGCCCTCTGACAGCCTGGGAAGGTCCTTCCAGGGAATCAAATCCTGAGCAGGGCTCTGCTCCCTCTCCTTCCCTCTGGGCTGGGCTGGGGGGTCTCTGGGCCCCAAATCTGATTCTGCACGTCAGTGCTGGCCCCTCCAATTCTGCCAAATCCAGATTTTTCCGGAGCTGTGCAGAATTCTGCCTGCATCCCACCCTTAATCCCTGCTGGTTTTCAGGGGGCTGCATCCCAAACTCCTTGATTTGTTATCCTTGAGGTGTTCATGCCGTGAGCACCTGTGACTTTACTGCAATTTCCATGGCATTAATTGCTCTGTTGATGGGTTGTTCTCCTAAACTCCTGGTTCCACGGGTTTTTCAGTGTCATGTGGAGCTATCAAAATGCTGTGAAAAACAAATGTATGCCTCTTAATTGAAAGTAAAGCTGGATGTGTATTTTCCAGGGGGTTAGGAATTCAAATGTAAAGGGATGCCAGGTATATATTTTTTTAATTAGACAGAATAAGTCCAAGCCAACATTGCTTTAGTGTGATCAGGTGTTTTGGAGCATCTGGGAAATGTGGCAGTCTAATTTTTGGCTTTTCTCTTTAAAATAATAGACTGATTGGATTTTATAAAATTTCCCACTTAATGTATGAAATTAAAATATTCTCAGAGGAAGCAATGGGTGTTACAATAGGAATGAATGTAAGTAGAAAGGTTATGATATCCATTTATGGATTTTGGGGGATTTCTAGCAGGGTTGAAGCAGGGCAATGTGCTTTGACATAAGCAAATAGGACAGCCTGGTTTTTAATTGAATGAATGTTCATGTTCCTTTTGGATCTGAGAGAGAAATGGGTCCTGTGGCTGCAGCTAATGCTGGACTGCACTGAGATTCCACAGCCCTGGCAAGTAATAACTCTTGGTCAGATGTAGATTAGAAGAAAATTTGATTCCTCTATCACAAATGAGTAATAAATCCCTTATCACAGAAAGGAATCAATGTTTTTTAAATGAGCAACTGCAAGCCATCCAGAATGAAGTTTATTCTCTCAAACCATTTCTGCCACGCTCATTTGGTCATTTCCAGCACCACTTCTACCCCTGCTCTTGCATGTGAGGGTTCCTCAGTTTGCTGCAAGCCCTGGCAGTGTTCCCCTGGCTCTGGGTGTTTCTCAGATATTCAGGCAGCTCAGATCTGTGCTGGGGCAGAGCCTTTCTGAGCTTTTCCCTGTGAGTGATTTTACTGGGCCCTGGGATGATCCAGCCTGGAGCTCTGGGGCAGCAGCTGGAGTGAGAGCTGGGGCTGAGCTCCCCCTCCAACAGCCCCATCCAGCTTGTCTGAGACACAGAAATAAAACAAAATCTGCCATGGCATTGCCAGAGCTGCCCACAGATCATCACTTACTGCTGAGGAGGCAGAGGATTTAAAATAACTCCAAACCTTAAAGAATTTCTGTAAATGCTGGGGAAGGAGCTGGAGGAGAGGGATGGATCTCAGTGTTGTAACTGTGCCTTTGACCTTTTGTATTGAGATATAACACTTGAAATTTCCTGTTTGCAAACCAAGATTTAAGTGTCTAAGACTTAAACTACTGCAATGCTCTTCTGTAATATGATGTTGGAATAAAACTGATGACAGAATCAGAAAATTATACTTTTTAAACAAGGCTACAGTACTGGAAATAAATAAAATCCACAGAAATCTATTGCCTTCAGTTGGAACTGAGGTGGGAATTTATATATAAAATTATGAATCTGCTGTAAGAAATCCAGATTTGTAACAGCCTCTTTGTGTTTGTGTTTCCCCAGGTGTGCAAGTCCTGCTCTCTTCAACACTGCCCTGGTCTCTGATGACAACCACGAGCAGCCCTGTGGTAGGACAGAGCTCAGACTGTTCCACAAAGGCAGAACGTGCATAAATCAGAGTCACACACCCTCCTCCTGCCTGATTTCTGTTAATGGCACTTATTTTCATACCCCAGTTATAAATGCTTTTGGACATGCATGGGCAGAAGTTTTAGCCCCTGTGGGAAGGTGGGAACACAAAGGAAATTCCCTGTTAAATAAGATATTTAGTACATTAAAAATTTTTTTAAAAAGGAGCAACTTCTGAAGTATTGGTATTAACTTTGAAAATATAGGAGGCTAAAACCAATGTTGATAATTTTCCTTTCCTTCCTTTCCTTCTCTCCTTGGGCCCGTACAGATAATTTGGGGTATTTGTGCTGTTTCTGTCCCTGGTGGATGCAGTTTGGATAACCTGGGCTGTCCTGTGCTGTTTCTGTCCCTGGTGGATGCAGTTTGGATAACCTGGGCTGTCCTGTGCTGTTTCTGTCCCTGTTTTGATGCAGTTTGGATAACCTGGGCTGTCCTGTGCTGTTTCTGTCCTGCTGGGGGCCATACAGATAACCTGGGCTATCCTGTGCTGATTTCTGCCCTGGTGGATGCAGTTTGGATAACCTGGGCCATCCTGTGCTGTTTCTGTCCCTGTTTGGATGCAGTTTGGATAACCTGGGCCATCCTGTGCTGTTTCTGTCCCTGTTTTGATGCAGTTTTGATGCAGTTTGGATAACCTGGGCCATCCTGTGCTGATTTCTGTCCTGTTTTGATGCAGTTTGGATAACCTGGGCTGTCCTGTGCTGATTTCTGTCCTGTTTTGATGCAGTTTGGATAACCTGGGCTGTCCTGTGCTGATTTCTGTCCTGTTTTGATGCAGTTTTGATGCAGTTTGGATAACCTGGGCTGTGCTGTTTCTGTCCCTGCAGCTCCCCACTGATGCCTACCAGCCTGTCCTGGCAGCCCTGGGCCAGCACAGAGGCAGCTCCCCCTCGGCCCTGTCCCTGCTGGGGCTCCTGCAGAACGTGTCCTGCAGCCTGCCCAGCACAGCCCTGGCCCAGCACACGGCCCTGAGCCTGGCCCAGGTGAGTGAGTGCCCAGGTGAGTGCCCAGGTGAGCCTGGCATGGCCAGGGCAGCTCAGAGAGCCTCTGCTCACTGCAGACACCACCTGAGAAACAGCAGCGGCTCTTTAGGGAGCAGCAGGAGTTGGGCAGAGCTGAAATGTCTCTCTGAATGTCTGAAACCTCCCTGGGGATGTCACTTAATGCCTTTGGACCCATCCTGAGCCAGGAAGGCACTGCGGGGCTGGGTCTCCTCTCCCAAACATCAAGGGCAAGAGGAAATGGCCTCAGGTGGTGCCAGGGGAGATTTCAGCTGGATTTTAGGGAAAAATCCCTCCCTGAAGGGGTTTCAAGCACTGGGGCAGCCTGCCCAGGGTGATGGTGCAGTCACTGTCCCCTCTGCAATGGGCTCAAGGAATTTGATTTATCTGAGCCAATGCACAGAGGGGGAAAGGCAAGGGGGCCTTTCTGCAGTGTGAGCTGAGAGCAAGGGCAGTGTCCCACCAGCATGGAGTTACAGCAGTGCTGGGGAGTGATGGGCACCAACACGGAGTTACAGCATAACTAACATAAAGTTATAACATAATTAACATAAAGTTCTAACAGTGCTGGGAAGTGATGGGCACCAACACTGAGTTATAACATAACTAACATAAAGTTATAACAAACTGCTGGAAAGTGATGGGCATCCAATCCCTGATTTCAGCAGCTGCCAAGCCATTATTGCAGAAATCAGCTCTGGCCCCGCTGCTGATTGTTCCCCTAAGCCTGAGGGTAATTCCAGAGTGACAGGGAAGCTTTACTCAGACAAAAAATACAAATAAACCCTCTGCAAACCACAGGGACAGCGGCTGAGAGACTGAGTTAAAAGCTGGGCATTGGCAAACTCTAAAGCTTGGATTTCACGGATCACAGTGTGATGTGTAGCAAAAACCCTTCTGAAAAGCTTTAACTCTCTGTTTCCTTTGTTTTCCTGCAATATTTCCTTGGCCTCTGGCTGCAGAGGGAGCAGCATCCTGCCCACCCTGTCCCTGCTCCCTGTGCATCACTGCCTGGGGCTGCTCCCTGTGCCACCACAGCGATTTGCAGCACAAACTGGGCCCTGATTATCTTTACAGAGCTATTTTGGGACACAAATACGAGATTCCTGATCACACACAGCAGCCCTGTCATTTGCCTGATTGATGTGAGGCTCTGCATTGTCTGCAGCTAATGCTGAGAGACAGGCCCTGAGCCTGATGAGCTTTTCTGTGCAGTTATCTCTGCCTGATCGTGTACGCCTCACAGCGCCAGGAAATTTGATTTAAGTGATGTGCAATAAACTCCCTGATTGCTGACACACGTTGTAATGAATGGCTTCTGACAAGTCTGACTTGGGTTTGTTGTGTGGTGTCTTCCACATCTCATTGTGGAGCTTCACTGTATTCATTCTCTGAAGGCTTTTTAATGGA
This sequence comes from Setophaga petechia, assembly GCA_024362935.1. NCBI lineage: Eukaryota > Metazoa > Chordata > Aves > Passeriformes > Parulidae > Setophaga > Setophaga petechia. The sequence continues at coordinate 16,129,856 of JANCRA010000021.1, forward strand.
TGGGTTTGAGCTGGAATTGTGGGTTTTCTCTTTTAACTTCCAGTGCAGCTTCTGTGCTCCCTTTCCCCTTCCATGCCAGCAGCACTCCCCAGCCCTGTTGGGACAGAGCCTGTCCCACCCTGCAGTGTCCCAGCCAGGCTGGACAGGGTGGGATGAGAGGATTTTTAAGGTCCCTTCCAAGCCTCTGTGATCCACAGATGCCACCTGAGTTTAGGGGAAACAGGAGAACAATTCCTTCAGCCTCAGTGCCGGGGTTAGCTCGGCTGTGGTGGCTGCCCCGGGCAGTTACACAGTGCTGGGGCTGCCAATAAAATCACTGTCACCCTGGGAAGGGACACAGTGCTGGGGCTGCCAATAAATCACTGTCACCCTGGAAGGGACACAGAGCATGCTGAGGGTGCCAATAAATCACTGTCACCCTGGAAGGGACACAGTGCTGGGGTGCCAGTAAAGTCACTGTCACCCTGGAAGGGACACAGTGCTGGGGCTGCCAATAAATCACTGTCACCCTGAAAGGGACACCTTCTGGGGGTGCCAATAAAGTCACTGTCACCCTGAAAGGGACACAGTGCTGGGACTGCCAGTAAAGTCACTGTCACCCTGGAAGGGACACAGTGCTGGGGGTACCAGTGAAGTCACTGTCACCCTGAAAGGGACACCTTCTGGGGGTGTCAATAAAGTCACTGTCACCCTGGGCAGTTACACAGTGCTGGGGGTGCCAATAAAGTCACTGTCACCCTGGAAGGGACACAGAGCCTGCTGAGGGTGCCAGTAAAGTCACTGTCACCCTGGAAGGGACACAGAGCCTGCTGAGGGTGCTGGCAGGCACAGGTGGAGCTGTGGCTGCAGAGGAAGGGAGCTTGGCACCCTCACATGGACCTGAGCAAATCCTGGCAGAGATCTGGGTCCCTGCCAGGAGATGTAGCTGATCAATAAGCAATCGAGCTTTATTTGTCTTTCAGGCGTTTCTGAAAGCTGTTGAAGACTTCCTGTTACTGTCTGACTGGATTGATGGACCAGAGGTAAGAGAAATGGGCTCAGATTGGTGATTTCCCTCAGCTGCACAAATCCACATGATGATACTGAAATGGTTGTCACTATTATTTCACTTTTTGGCACTATGACTTATTTTATCATCTGTCACTGATGAAAGACCTGCAGGGCGAATCCTGAAATTTCCTGGGTTTTTTTTGCTCAAATCTTAAGAAAACACAGATTTCAGAAAAGAGAACTTTTAAACTGAGAGAAGGAGAAGCTAAAGCACAGGGAGGTCTCATTGAAGCCTAAAATGCTGTTGAGACAAAAAGATGTCTAATTGATTTAAGTTCTTAGTGTCAGATCCTTGATCATCTCTGGTGTAAATGGATTTCAGATAAAACAGGTTTCCTTTTCACTGAAACACGCATTAACTCAGATTTTATGAATCAAGTTTCAGCCTGGAGGGTTAAAGTTGCTTTTCTACTGAGGAGCATTTGGATAAAGATGAAAGAAGGGCTGAACTGCAGTGTCTCAGCTGGTACTGACCTGTGGATATTGTCAGGAGCAGTTCTGCCCAGGTCCTGGCCCCATCCTGCTGAGTGCACTGGCTGTGGGGCAGCTCTGCTGTGGCTGCTCCATGAACACTTTGGGAATGACACTCCAGTGTGCTCAGTGCTGAGCAGGGCTGGCTGTGGGGCTGTGGGGCAGCTCTGCTGTGCCTGCAGACAGAACACAAAGCAGCATTTTGGGAATTTCCCTCTGGGTGGCCTTGGTTTGGGTGAGACCTTCTCCGGGGAGGGTGGGAGCCCCTGGGCTGGGCAAGGACCCCCGTGTGCCCTGGGCTGTGCTCAGTCCCTGCTCACCCCGTGTCTGTCTGTCTGTCCTGGGCTGTGCTCAGTCCCTGCTCACCCTGTGTGTGTCTGTCTGTCCCTGCTCACCCCGTGTCTGTCTGTCTGTCTGTTCCTGTTCACCCTGTGTGTGTCTGTCTGTCCTGGGCTGTGCTCAGTTCCTGCTCACCCCCATGTATGTCCGTCTGTCCCTGCTGACCCCGTGTCTGTGTGTCTGTCCCTCTGCAGTCCCTGCTGACCCCGTGTCTGTGTGTCTGTCCCTCTGCAGTCCCTGCTGACCCTGTGTCTGTGTGTCTGTCCCTGCTGACCCCGTGTCTGTCTGTCCCTGCTGACCCCGTGTCTGTGTGTCTGTCCCTGCTGACCCCGTGTCTGTCAGTCTGTCCCTGCTGACCCCGTGTCTGTGTGTCTGTCCCTGCTGACCCCGTGTCTGTGTGTCTGTCCCTCTGCAGAGCCCGGCTGTGCTCAGCAGTCTGATCCACACCATTGACACGGTGCTGGCTCACCTGTCCCTGCACCTGGAGGGGAACTCGCTGCCTCTGACCCTCGAGGGCTCCTCGCCCGTGGCAGGTGGGGCTGCACAGCTGGCACAGCTGCTCCTGGCACGGCTGGCACAGCTGCTCCTGGTGGGGCTGGCACAGCTGGCAGAGCTGGCACAGCTGGTGGGCTGGCACAGCTGGCACAGCTGGTGGGGCTGGCACAGCTGGCACAGCTGCTCCTCCTCTCCTGAAGCCCTGGGCCTGAGCTCTCCGTGCCAGCCCAGGCCCAGCTCCTCGTCCCTCGAGCAATGCCAGACAGTTTTATTTGTCACTGGGGTGATGGGCTCTGGCTGTGCCTGGGCATCCCCGGGGTGTTTGGGGAGGATTCAGGGCCAGGGTTGTGTGAGGGGCTCAGTAATGCTGTGCCAATGCAGTCACAGGGCCTGGGGCTCACATGCAGCCCCTGGAGGTTTGGGTGCTACAAAGCCTTCATCTTTGCAAGGGTTCTGCAAGAGACTGAAAGTGATAGGAATTGTTTTGACCTTTTTGGAGAATTTTATTTTACTGCAGGTTAGCATCTTGGCACATTAGTTTTAGCTGCCTCTTTGGATGCTGCAGGTGTCAGAGGTGTTTAATCTGCCCTGACTGCCTGCTCTGCCTCATTGAGCCCCTCTGAGGGTGAATTACTGAGCAGCCCAGGCACCCATCACTGCCTGCATCTCCCACACACTGGGGTCTCAGGTGCAGGGCTCAGTGCCTGCAGTGCAGGGCAGGAGGGCTGCTGGGGGGCTCTGAGGCTGCCCTGGGGGCTCTGAGGCTGTCCTGGGGATCTGTGGAACAGCAGCAGTGCACAAACCCCCTGCCCTGGGCAGTTTGGGGCTGGGGGCTCAGCACGCTGCCTGCACACCCCTGGGGTTTAACCCAGGAGTGCTGAGGTGGCTGCAGCAGCTCGGGGAGGGGTGCAGGGGCTGGGGCTGTGCTGATGTTTGTGTCTGGCTGTCCCACAGATTATGCTGTGGTCAAGATGCACCCCCAGAGCCTGAACGTGTCCCACTATCGGTTCCCGTCCCGGGGGCAGAGCTACATCTCCATCCCCAGGGAGGCTTTCCGTGGAAAAGGTGAGGAACAGACTGGAGAGAGAGCTGGGCCCGTGAGCTCAGGGTGTCCAGAGTGATGGTGCTGTAGAACAGCTTTGGTTCACCCCAGGTAACTGATTGCATCCCTGAGGAAGCAGCAGTGCTCCTGCCAGCCTAACGAGCAATTAACGTGGTGGAGTTTTCATCCTAATTGGATTAATATTGAATAATGGGGCTGAGCTACAGAGACTGAAGCCATTTAATTCTGACACATTTTTACATCAGAGAAGCCATAATTTCATAATTATTCTTTTTAATTATCTGAACTGGTTATTTTTAAGAAATTCTAGGATGTCAGGTCAGGTATTACCTATCCCTTCGTGCAAAATTGGTCTTTTGTCTAAAATTAAACTGTAAAATGAGAGGTTTAAGCAATAGCAGCTACAGGAACAGAATGAAGATTCAGGCTACACTCACGGCAAAAAGGCAGAACTCAGAAATCCATACCTATGCAAAAATCTAAAAATCCCCAAAAGAAGCATGGCTAAAATCTGCACCTTTAGTCAAGACTCTGAAATAGCAATGGTAAATTAATTATCTGTGCTTTACTCAGAGGCTGAAGGAACCCATTTACAAAAGCATCTGCTTCCATTCTCAAATCTTTGAAAATGTGACTCGTGTGCCCCAAATTCCAGCCCACAGGATTTCCCCACCCAGAGCTTTTCTGCAGTCAGCTCTGGAGAGGGGTGGCTGGTCCCTCTCCATAAAGTGCAAGGTTGGCTGACAATAACCTGCAGTGAGGAATTCTCTGCCAATTGCTGACCTGTCTGCCTGGCTGGGGTGCCAGCTTTGTTTCTTTGCACTGGCAGGGGCTCTGGCTGGAGGCTGCAAGTCCTCCCAGGTTTGAATAACTGTAATTGCAAACCAGCCTGGAGTGCCAGAAATAGCATGTGAGAGGAGTTTTCCCTTTCCCACTTCTCCAGCTCCTCACCATGCAGGTTTTCTTTGATTTTCCAGAGCATTGTCATGCTTTGTATCCTGAGATGATCCAGGGCATTCAATATTTTCCTGTTTTCCAGCTGAAGCTCACTTCTGAGCAATTTCAGCCTCCAGGCCACGCTTCTACCCTGTCCAGATGAGCTAACCTAAAAAATCTGTTATTTCACCTTAACCAGCTGACACTAGAAATACTTGGAACCCGACCAAAGGGACAGTGAAAGACATGTGTGGGGCTCACTCTGAGAAACACACACCTGTCTGTGTGCAGTGAATTCCCTGGAACGTGGGCAGCAGGAACAAACTGTAACCAATGGTTATCTGCTGCTGTGGATGCAGCAGGTGCATCTGGGATTGGCCCATGTGGTTGTTTCTAATTCATGGTCAATCACAGTCAGCTGGCTCAGACTCTCTGAGATAGAAGCTTTGTTATCATTTCTTCCTATTCTATTCTTAGCCAGCCTTCTGATGAAATCCTTTCTTCTATTCTTTTGGTATAGTTTTAATATAATATATATAATAAAATAATAAATCAGCCTTGTGGAACATGGAGTCAGATCCTCCTCTCTGCCCTCATCCTCAGACCCCTGTGAGCATGGGCACAGGGCTGGGCAGGGCTCTCAGTGAACAGGGGCTGCAGCCCTGGAAGGGTTCTCCTGCTTGGCACTGCTGCCCTGAGGAATAACCCTGCCCTGAGGAATATCCCTGTTCTCAGCAATAACCCTGCCCTGAGCAATAACCCTGCCCTGAGGAATAACCCTGCCCTGAGGAATAACCCTGTTCTGAGGAATAGCCCTGTTCCCTGTCCCTGCTCTGGGGAATTAACCCTGTTCCCTGTTCCCTGTCCCTGTTCTCAGCAATAACCCTGTCCCTGTCCCTGTTCCCTGTCCCTGTCCCCTGACCCTGTTCCCTCTCCACAGGCTGCATCACCATCGTGGGCCTGCTGTACCACACCATGCATCACTTCTTTACCAACATCCACCCCGAGGACACCAGGTGAGTGCCTGGCTGCTCCAGGTGACCATCCAGGCTGATCACACTCAGCTAACCCCTCAGCCATTCCTAAAGGGCATTTCCCAGTGATTGTGGGCTGTGCTGTTGGTTGATCACCAATAAATGGCATTTCCCAGGCAGTGCAGGCTGTGCTGTTGGCTGTTCACAGTCAGGTAATCCATAATTGGCATTTCCCAGTGATTGTGGGCTGTGCTGTTGGCTGTTCACACTCAGGTAACACATAATTGGCATTTCCCAGTGATTGTGGGCTGTGCTGTTGGTTGATCACCAATAAATGGCATTTCCCAGTGATTGTGGGCTGTGCTGTTGGCTGTTCACAGTCAGGTAATCCATAATTGGCATTTCCCAGTGATTGTGGGCTGTGCTGTTGCCTGCCCTGCTCTCTCACAGGTGCTCTGCCTCCACTCTGCAATATTTTGTACTCACATGAAGAAATTGGGGCAATACCTTATGGCAGCCCATGTTTCCCAAAGAGGAGGAGCAGTGCAATTTGTTGTGCTAATAAGATGTAATCTCAGTTTTTCAGAGGGACAAAGAGAATTGCAGTGATCCTGACTCAGGTCAGAGTTCATTGAGGATGCTGCATGTCACAGCTCTGTATTTAAGCACTGTCAGACCCTGGGCTCTGGCACACAGCAGGAGCAGATCTGTGATCTGGGGGCAGGACAGCCTGGAGATCCTTTCCTGTTCCCCTGAGCTGGGTTTGATTTCAGAGTCAAGGCTCTGCCTGTCACAGTGCTAAAAACCCACAAAATCACTGGCAAAGAAATGTTTGCTGGATTTCTGCAATTAACTCAAACTGCCTGAAATGTCTGCAGTGTGTCCTGCACTCCAAGATCATATCCTGAAAACTGCAGATGCAGGTCTGCCCAGACCAGCATCCAACAAGGTAATAATTCAGGGAATGCTGCCTTAGCAATTCTTCCTCTGTGGAGCCAAACCCCAGGTACTCAAAGATGTTTAAAAATAAGTATGCACTTCTCTTCTGCTTGCTTTTCTTTTTTGTGCTCTACTGTTATAACTTTTTTGCTTACTTTTCAGTAGAATTTTTTTTTTCTCAGAGTAGTTTGTTTTAGAGAATTTCTTTTGTGTTCCTTCCACCACTGGGCTACTTCAACACCTGTAATTTGAAACCCAACCTTCTTCTTTTCTTGTGGTGGAAAACCAAAACCAAAACTCTCGGAGCTTTTGTGCTATTTTCAGACTCCATAAATAGCAGTTTCCAAGGGAGCAGCTTTTGGTTGTTCCCCCAGAGGGGATGAAGGGCAGCAGTGCTGTCAGGGCAGTTGGTGTCAGTGTGGGCTGGCAGCAGGGCAGGCTGAGCAGAGGCTCTGCAGGAGCCCATCCCTGCTGCTGGAGGGTTTGCCACACTCCAGAATTCTCCAGGGGCTCTGAGGGGGAACAGGCAGAGGAAGGGTGTGGGGAAAGCATCCCCACTCTTAATCTGGGTAGGAGGAACCTCAGACTGCTGGGTAATGAGTTTGACTTCACCAGTCCTCACCTAAACTGAAATTTGCTGTATCAGAGCAGCAGATTCTGCCCTGAGATGAACGAGTCCCATTCCCTGCTGGTTTCTGGGAGCAGAGGTGATCTCTGATGCTGGTGGGTTTGAGGTCAGAGCTGAGGGCTTGTGCTAAATGAGCTCTGTTCTGTGACAAGGAGCTGAGTGCAGTTATTTCAGCCTCTGATGTGAGGGTTTGGGGTTTTTCTGAAATAAAAATCAGAAACCACTGCAGACAGGTGGTGGGTGCAGACAAGGTGGTTTTCCATTTGTTTCAAGCTGGCCCTTTCCAGGCAGGCTGTGTTTGGGAGGCCAGGCTGGTGGGTAATTCACCCAGGCTCACATTTCTCTGGTGAAACCCATCAATGCACTGCTCAAGGCACAGATGACAGCAGCCATTTATTAAATCCTGCAGTTTGTTACTGAGAGGGTAAAAAAGTCTACCCTGACCTCAGTTACTCCTAAATGTGTGAAAATGCCAAACTCCTAAGTTTTACCTTAAAAAAAGGACTCTTATGTACTGCAAAATTACTTCCCCCTAGAATAAATTAATTTCCAGGTCTAATCAGCTGTTTAGTCCAGCTCAGCTGTGTGTGTTGTGACCTGTCTTTCCCTCCAACAAATCTAACTGGACATCATCTATTTTTCAAGGTAAAGCTATAGATCACCTCTAAATACATTCCTGTGTTTACTTTGTGCATTTTGTCTGTGTGTCTCACACACTGATTTATCTGTTGGACAGCCAGCCCTGCCAGTTTCCTCCTCACTTTCAGGGAATTGTTTGGATCCCTCCTTGGGATTCTCCCTGATTCCCTCAAACACTTCCAGCAAGGCTTGAGAACCTTTGCAGGGAGGAGCAGGGGGAAGGGGGAGCTTTGCTGGCAGTGCCCAGTGTCCAGAGCTGTCCCCATCATTTACAGTGTCCAGAGCTGTTCCCATCAGAGCTGTCCCCATCCCTTACAGGTGTCCAGAGCTGTCCCCATCATTTACAGTGTCCAGAGCTGTCCCCATCATTTACAGTGTCCAGAGCTGTCCCCATCCCTTACAGGTGTCCAGAGCTGTCCCCATCAGAGCTGTTCTCATCCTGCACAGGTGTCCAGAGCTGTCCCTATCCTGTACAGGTGTCCAGAGCTGTCCCCATCATTTACAGTGTCCAGAGCTGTCCCCATCATTTACAGTGTCCAGAGCTGTCCCCATCCTGCACAGGTGTCCAGAGCTGTCCCCATCATTTACAGTGTCCAGAGCTGTCCCCATCCTGCACAGGTGTCCAGAGCTGTCCCCATCAGAGCTGTCCCCATCCCTTACAGGTGTCCAGAGCTGTCCCCATCAGAGCTGTCCCCATCCTGCACAGGTGTCCAGAGCTGTCCCCATCCCTTACAGGTGTCCAGAGCTGTCCCCATCAGAGCTGTCCCCATCCTGCACAGGTGTCCAGAGCTGTCCCCATCCTGCACAGGTGCATGGCCTCTGCTCCTGTGGGATATTTTATCATATTTCCAGACCTGGCTGCCCTGGAGGAGCTCAGGGACCAAGGAGGTCTGTGTTCCTTTGCTGTTGTTATGAACCAAGCCCCTGTGGTTATTTTGTTCCTCACCATCTTTCCTTCCTCCCCAGGGTCGCTGGAGCTGCTGCCCACAGGGGCTCCCTGCTCTCAGCTGGCAGCCATCTCATCTCCATCAAGGTGGAGCCTCTGCCCCAGCTCTCCTCCAACCTGTCGGGCTCTCCCCTCATCACCATCCAGCTCAGCCACAGCCTGGTGAGTGACAGGGGCTGCTGCAGTGCCTGGGGTCCTTTCTGTGTCTGCTCCCAGGAGTTCTGAGGGCATTTGACTTCTCCCAGGAGTTTTGTGGGCATTTGACTTCTCCCAGGAGTTCTGAGGGCATTTGACTTCTCCCAGGAGTTCTGAGGGCATTTTTAGCAGCAGTTCAGTTGCCATTTGTGGCTGCCACATTTCTGTTTTCCCCAGCACTGTGGTTTCTTTCTCCTCACTGCCAAAGGCTGCTGGGTGCCCAGACAGCTGGAGCCCCTTGTCTGTGTGTGTGCTCTGGTGTGTGTGCCCTCTGTGTTTGTGTGTGTGCTCTGGTGTGTGTGTGTGTGTGTGTGTGTGTGTGTGTGTGTGTGCTCTGTGTGTTTGTGTGTGTGCTCTGTGTGTGTGTTTGTGTGTGTTCTGTGTGTGTGTGTGCTCTGTGTGTGTTTGTGTGTGCTCTGTGTCTGTGTGTGTGTGTGTGTTTATGTGTGTGCTCTGTGTGTCTGTGTGTGCTCTGTGTGTGTGCCCTCTGTGTTTGTGTGTGTGCTCTGTGTGTGTGTGTGTGCTCTGTGTGTGTTTGTGTGTGCTCTGTGTGTGTCTGTGTGTGTGTGTGTGTTTATGTGTGTGCTCTGTGTGTTTGTGTGTGTGTGTGCTCTGGTGTGTGTGTGTGTGCTCTGTGTGTTTGTGTGTGTTTGTGTGTGTGCTCTGTATTTTTGTGTGCTCTGTGTGTGTTTTTGTGTGCTCTGTGTGTGTTTTTGTGTGCTCTGTGTGTTTGTGTGTGTGTGTGTGTGTGTGTGTGCACCCTGCAGCACACTGGGGTGAGGTGCTGCTGTCCCATCCCCCTGGGGCTCTCAATAACAGCAATTCCCGGGTGGTTTTTGTGTTTTGATCCTGGTCCACACTGAGGTACCCGTGGGGTTTGGTGGTTTGGTGCCAGTGGAGTGGAGCAGTTCAGGCTCTGAGGTGCTGAGAGGAGGCAGTGCAGCATCTCTGACCCACTTACAGCTGTGAATGGCAACAGCAAGGAAAGATTTAAATTCTTAAACATTTCCTAGAATACTTCTCTTAGATGTTCTCCTGAATATTTTATCATATTTTCCTTTTAAAGCTGTTTTCAAGCTGGTTTATCTCCTTCTGCTGGGCTTTTGGGAGGGCTGGAGCAGCAGCAGGGAGGATCCCAAGCCCAGGAGTGAGATGTGCTGTTTTGCTGACATTTTCCAAACTGAGCTCCCAAATGTCCCCAGAGGCCTCTTAGAGGTGGGCACTTGTGCAGAGTGAGTTTGCACAGGTATTTATTTCCAGATGCACTCTGCTGCTCTGCCCAGGCTCCCCCGTGCTGCAGGGGTGATGGTTCTGGGCAGGCTCCTGGATCAAGCTGTGGTTTCCCCTTTGCTGCATTTGTCAGCATCTCCCTTTGCTGAGGAGGGGATGATGAATGCTGTTAGGAAAATGAACAACAAACACCAGAGCTTCATGTCCAAAAGGAGGCAGAGGAGTCTGAATTGAACAGAGGAGAGGCCATGGGGCATCCCCTGGGGTCTCTCCAACTTTTGGAGGATGCAGCTTCCTCTTTATTGTGATTTCCCAGCCACACTTTAAAACAGGAGGTCCAAATGGGGACTCATGAATTACTTAGGGAAGGGTACAGGGAATATCTGCCAGTGCTTCCCTTGGCAGAGAGCAGGTGGGGCAGAGCTGGGCTGTGGGGCTCAGAACTCACCTCAGAGCTAATAAAAACCTGTTAATTCAGGTTAATTCAGGTTAATTCAGGTTAATTCAGGTTCATTCATGGGCCAGGGGGAGCAGGCTGGGCTCTGCCAGGGGGAATTTTTTGTAATTGCAGCACAGCCTCTGTGAACACTGAATATATTTCACTGCTCTTTTTCATCAGCAAAATTTTGCCTGAATGAAGTCCTCTAAGAGACAATTTAATTTAATTTAAAGATACACTACATTGCAAAGGTCAGTTGTTACTCAGGAGTGCTTGAGGGACAGACAGACATTTTTTGGACAGATGTGGAAGTGGTGATGCTCTGCTCCTCAGCAGCTCAGTGAGCTCCTGTGTGCAGAGCACAGCAATCACAGAAACCCCCAGAAGCACCTGCAGGCCTGGGCAGGATTGGACACCAAGGGGCTTTGGGGCTGGAGGCAGCTCAGTCCTGGCCTGCCCAGATGTTTTGTAGTGAGGCAACAGCACATTCTGGAGAATGATTATCTGCAGAAAATCCTGTTTGCAGCAAGATGTTTTTCATAGCAGGAACAACTGGAGAAGCACTAACATTTCACTGCTGTGGTCCAAGAAATTACAGCACAGGGTAGAAATTCAGAGGGGATGGATGTCAGAGCTGAAATGCAGCACAGAGTGCTCTGGAGAAAGTCAGAGGAGGCAGCAGAGGAGGAAATGGTGTCAAACAGCAGCAGAGTTCTGTAGAGCCCCCATGGCTGCACAGCATCAGCCTTGGGCTCTGCCCAGGCTGAAGTTCCAGTTTGATGCAGCTGCAGCTGGTGTAACACACGTTTTGTTAGGGAAATTAATCCACAAACACCAGAGGTTCATGTCCAAAAAGGAGACAGAGGAGTCCTTTGTGGCTTATTTGAGTAAAGGGAGAGGCCATGGGGCATCCCCTGGGATCTCTCCAGGTTTTGGAGGACACAGCCTCCCTTTTTATCCCAATTTCCCAGCCACATTTCCCTTCTCTCTTTCCCCATTTCTGAGGTACCTGAGAGGTTCAGACTCCCCAATACACCTGATCCCAAAGATTCCCCTCCAATATGTAACCCTCCATTTAGTTCTTAATTCTCACTGAATTTAGGGGTTTTTCTTCCCCATTGTTTCTTTCATCTTTCAATGTCCAATTTAGTTTATCAGCAAACCTAAAGTTTATTTGTAAAAATCAAATCTCTTTTTCCATTCACCAATCAGTGGAATCCTTCCCATTGTTTCTTTTCTCTCCCAGTGCTGGTTTTATCCACCAGCAGACCCAGAGCCTGTTTGGAAAGACAAATCTGCCATTCCTCTCATTTTGTAGCTGTAAATTCTTGTGTTTCAGGCAACCTTGAGCTGCAGGAGCAGCAGCAGGGTGTAAATCAGGAATGTTGGGCACAAGGAGGGCCCAGAGCTGCAGGGACAATGGGGAGGTGGCACAGGAGGTGGCACTCCCAGCCTGGGTGCTGCTCTGTGCTCCCTCACCCTGGCTGGCACTCCAGAGGAAGCTGCCTCACATCTGGAGGAAAACTCCTTGTGCACTCATTGCCAGCACTTGGAGCTCTCTCCAGGGCTTTGTTTTCTCGTTGCTCTCTGCAGAAATGGAACATGTGCAGCTGCAGTTTGGAGAGTTATGAGCTGCTGGCTGCTGCACCCTCTGTGAGAATCCTCTCGTGAAGATTAGATGCAAATTGGGAATTCTTAATGCAGCTGTTTCCCCTCAAATATAGTTTGGGGCAGTGCCACTTGTAAGAATTGTTTGGTTCTGGGAAGAAAGGCACGTTGTACTGAGATACTGCAAGTCAGGACTCACTGAGCCTTGTTCCATCTCAGTGTTGGGTCCATTTTAGCAAACACAGTGCTGGGGGAGCTGGGGGTGCTCATCCTTCCTGCCATGGTCTGTCTCACCTGAATCCTCAAACATCTGCTCCTCTCCTCTGTGGGGAGCTGCCTCTGCTCTCCCCTTGTGCAGGGAGAGCTCCCACCAGGACCCTGCTGGGACCCTTCCCTTCACCAGGGGGGCTTCAGCAGCCTCTGCTCTCCAATATCAGCCTCTGCTCTCCAATATCAGCCTCTGCTCTCCATTTTCATCAGCCCCTTCCTTCAGCAGCTTCTCCTCTCCATTACCAGCTCCTTCCTCCCTTCAGCAGCTTCTCTCAATTTTATCTCCTTCCTTCAGCATCTCCTCTCCATTATCAGCTCCTCTCCATTATCATCTCCTTCCTTTAGCATCTTCTCTCCATTTTCATCAGCTTCTTCCTTTATCAGCTTCTCCTCTGGATTACCAGCTCCTTCCTTCCTTCCTCTAGCATCTTCTCCTCTTGATTATCAGCCCCTTCCTCTATCAGCCTCTCCTCTCCATTATCATCAGCCCCTTCCTTCAGCAGCTTCTCCTCTCAATTACCAGCTCTTTCCTCCCTTTAGCAGCTTCTCCTCTCTATTATTATTATCAGCTCCTTCCTTCAGCAGCTGCTGCTCCCAGTCCCTCTCCTGCTCCCAGTCCCTCTCCCACTCAGTTCCAGCTCTCCCAGTCCCTCTCCTGCTCCCAGTCCCTCTCCCACTCAGTTCCAGCTCTCCCAGTCCCTCTCCTGTTCCCAGTCCCTCTCCTGTTCCAGTCCCTCTCCCACTCAGTCCCAGCTCTCCCAGTCCCTCTCCTGTTCCCAGTCCCTCTCCCAGTCAGTCCCAGCTCTCCCAGTCCCTCTCCCAGTCAGTCCCAGCTCTCCCAGTCCCTCTCCTGTTCCTGGCTGTCCTGCAGGAGCTGCAGGATCATCTCAGCACTCGGGGCTGCTGCCCTGCAGGCACCTCAGACCTTCTCCTCAAACTCAGCCTCATTCACAAGCCCCTCACTTGTCCCTTCTCTCTGAGTTTGAATGAGGCCGTGGGACTTTGCCTCAAAACCCAAACCCCCTCCTCTTCTGTCTCTTGTTCCTGGCCAGGCCACACCTGGGGTTTGTTTAGCATTGCTGCTGATAAGAAAATAAAACAAGGGAAGAAGCAATTCCCGTTGGTACACAAATACTGGTGCCACCCTGAGAGAGGCAAATCAATGTGGAGCCAATTAATTTTTATGGCAAGTTAAGTGTTGGCTAATTTATATATTGATTGAGGAAAAACAATGAATCTTGCCCACATCTGCAGAACAAAGGTAGAATTTTTCAGTGGAGGGACTTTGACAGAGAGAACTGGACTGAAATACAATTGAAACTGTGACTCTTGCAGAATGTACCACAATTAGGCAAAAAGAAACAATAATAATCCAGCTCATGATTTTAAAATCAATGCAAAGTTTGGCACCGTGTTACACAAGTGAAATCCTTGCTGTAGGGAATTCTCCACTGAGTCAGGAGGGCAGAGCACTCACACTTTAGAGAGGAGGAGAGGGCACGTTTGGGGTTTGTTCCCTCCACATTTGGGGTTTGTTCCCTCCCCATTTGGGGTTTGTTCCCTCCACGTTTGGGGTTTGTTCCCTCCACGTTTGGGGTTTGTTCCCTCCACGTTTGGGGTTTGTTCCCCCCACATTTGGGGTTTGTTCCCTCCACGTTTGGGGTTTGTTCCCTCCACGTTTGGGGTTTGTTCCCTCCACGTTTGGGGTTTGTTCCCTCCCCATTTGGGGTTTGTTCCCTCCACGTTTGGGGTTTGTTCCCTCCACGTTTGGGGTTTGTTCCCTCCACGTTTGGGGTTTGTTCCCCCCACGTTTGGGGTTTGTTCCCTCCACGTTTGGGGTTTGTTCCCCCCACGTTTGGGGTTTGTTCCCTCCACATTTGGGGTTTGTTCCCTCCACGTTTGGGGTTTGTTCCCTCCCCATTTGGGGTTTGTTCCCTCCACGTTTGGGGTTTGTTCCCTCCCCATTTGGGGTTTGTTCCCTCCCCATTTGGGGTTTGTTCCCTCCCCATTTGGGGTTTGTTCCCTCCCCATTTGGGGTTTGCTCCCTCCCCTCTGCCCGTTCCCCAGGCCCTGGGGCTGCTCTCCTGGTGGGTGATGGCATTTACAGCAGGAGGGCTGGGGTTGTTGTTCTGGCAGGAGATGTGCAGCTGCTGAGGGGGGATTCTCCCTTCTTGACTCAAAGGAGGAGTCGAGTCCTTCCCAGTCCTCCCCCTGAGCAGGGAGCAGGGGCTGGCTCAGAGCAATTCCCAGCACCACAGGGAGGAGCTGCCGTGGAGGGGCTGAGCCAGCGTGGGGGAACAGCTCCTCCAAAATGTGATATTAACACTGATCATTATTTTAAGGAACAAGTGACCTTACACTTATCTAACCACCTTGAAGTGCGTGATGTCACTTGAAATAATGTATTTCACAGTGAACCACACAAACATCAGACCCAAATATGTCCTGTGAACATAAAGCCTCAGGAATGATAGAAGAATTTCCCATAAAAAATTTATTAAGAATTCGCAGAGACTTAGTGCTTTATTGTGGTAAATTCTGTACCCAAGGGAACAAAAGCATAACTTCAGTATGCAGTATGTTTCTATACTGTATATTTTGATCCTTCATAGTCTGCAGACTGATTAGCTTCTTGCTTCTCTCTGTTTGTGTATTTTGTATATCCCAGAAGTAGATTTACATATTTGAGCTCGTTCTCTGGATTTCTCTTGAGGAAAGTTAGAACTCAGCATATATTGTCTAAAAAAACCCAAAATCACACATAAATATTCTTCCACTTCAGAAAAAAATATTTTGAGTAATCTTCCTGCAACTATCAACTAGCCAGCAGAAAACAAATGTACTGGCAAGAATATTTAACAGAGCAGCAAATTTTAAGTGGTTACAGAAGGCTGTTCCTGGAAGGCAGACTCCAAAAAGGAAGCTGTGACATTTTTCCTAGGTATCTACTATTTTTTGGATGTTTTATACATAGTTGCCTGACCCTGTCTTCACTACAGATATGCTGAAACACTTGGAGATTTACTGGATTACATATAGTGATCAAATGTTTAAAGGCAATTAATCAACACAAGGGCTCTGTTCCAGTGCTTCTTCCCAAAGAGCAGCTTTCCCCTTGCCCTTTCCTGCTCACACATTTAACCTGTTCCAGTGGTTCCTCCCAAAGAGCAGCTTTCCCCTTGCCCTCTCCTGCTCACACATTTAACCTGTTCCAGTGCTTCCTCTCAGAGAGCAGCTTTTCCTTTATCCTTTCCTGCTCACACATTTAACCTGTTCCAGTGCTTCTTCCCAAAGAGCAGCTTTCCCCTTGCCCTCTCCTGCTCACACATTTAACCTGTTCCAGTGCTTCTTCCCAAAGAGCAGCTTTCCCCTTGCCCTTTCCTGCTCACACATTTCACCCTGATACCTGCTGTGTGCAGGGCCTGTAGAACACAATCTCATTACTTGATATCTGAGCTTCTGTGTCTTTCTCCTTGTGTTTGCTTCTGATTCATTGAGGAATTTCACTTTCAGGCTTTTTGCTCTAACTCTGCAGTGCATCAGTGCTGGCCAGGATCTGGTGAGTTACCCCTTGGGGAGCCAATTACCCACTGGGGTAGCCAATTACCCACTGGGGTAGCCAGTTACCAATGTGAGCAGCCAGTTACCCACTGGGGTAGCCAATTATCCATTGGGGTAGCCAATTATCCATTGGGGTAGCCAATTATCCATTGGGGTAGCCAGTTACCCACTGGGGTAGCCAATTATCCATTGGGGCACCCAGTTGCCCCTCTGGGCACCCAGTTGCCCCTCTGGGCAGCCAGTTACCCCTCTGGGCAGCCAGTTACTCCTCTGGGTAGCCAGTTACCAATGTGAGCACCCAGTTGCCTCTCTGGGCACCCAGTTGCCCCTCTGGGCAGCCAGTTACCCCTCTGGGCAGCCGTTTCCCTGTGTCTCAGTGGAGCTGCTCCCTGGCTGTGCTTGAGCCCTGGCTCAGGCTGTGCCTGGGTGCAGGTTTGCACCTGAGCCTCCCCTGTGAGCTCTCTCTCTCTCTCTCTCTCTCTCTCTCTCTCTCTGTGTTTGCCCAGCAGCCCAGGGCTCCTGAGCAGCCGTGCAGAGACAGCAGCTCCTCCAGGAGACCCCCTCCCAGCAGAGCACTTGGTAAAAGGCTTTGGCTGAACTTTTCCTGTTTGTCCTGGCTGATAAGGGAACCTGGAGCAGGAAAGCTCTCAGCTGAACCCTCCCTGCGTGTCCTGCCTGGTGCAGAGCAGCCCTGCCAGGGGAGCTCCCTGCTGGAACATTCCTGGGGGAGCACTTGGCATGCACCAGGGAGCCAAGGTGCTCTTCGTGCCTGGTGTGGGGCTGCCCAGATGAGATCTGGAGATGGATATTTGTAATGACAGGAGTTTGGATTAGCTGCTGAGGAAAAGTTGCCCCATTTTGGATTTTCTGTAGTGTGCAGTTTTCTAAGCCTAAGGAATGCATTTAGAAAGATAGAGAAAAAGTTAAAAGGGAATGATACTATAAAAGCCCTTTATTTTCCCCATATTCCTTCTTGCATGACTGAACTAGGTTTTATATGTTTTGATGATACCACAAATGTGACATTTCAGCCGAGAGCTATAGAGCCCTGAAAATAAAAATGTGTGCTGGAAGCACTGATGGATCTCTGACAGGGCTGGAGCTTCCAAACTAATGGGAAGTGATGATGAGCCCTGCACACAAAATGAACGGGCTCAGCCTGAGCTGCAGCCTGTCCCATTGGGCTGGCTGTGCTCTGTGCAGGGCAGGTCCCAGAGCCCTGGGGTGATTGTGTGTGCAATGATTGTCAGTGCAATTATTGTCTGTGCAGGGCAGGCCCCAGAGCCCTGGGGTGATTGTGTGTGCAATGACTGTCAGTGCAATGATTGTCAGTGCAATTATTGTCTGTGCAGGGCAGTGCCCCAGAGCCCTGGGGTGATTGTGTGTGCAATGATTGTCAGTGCAATGATTGTCTGTGCAGGGCAGTGCCCCAGAGCCCTGGGGTGATTGTGTGTACAGGAATTGTCCCAGAGCCCTGGGGTGACTGTCTGTGCAATGACTGTCTGTGCAATGACTGTCTGTGCAATGATTGTCTGTGCAGGAATTGTCTGTGCCATGATTGTCAGTGCCATGATTGTCAGTGCAGGAATTGCCTCAGAGCCCTGGGATGATTTGCACATGTCTGTGCAATGATTGTGTATGCAGGACATTTTCTCAGAGCCCTGGAATGATGATTATCTGTGTAGGAATTGTCTCAGAGCTCTGGGATGATTGTGCAATGATTGTCAGTGCAATGACTGTCAGTGCAATGATTGTCTCAGAGCCCTGGGGTGATGATTGTCTGTGCAGGACACTGTCCCAGAGCCCTGGGATGATGATTTCTGTTCAGGAATTGTCTGTGCCATGATTGTCTGTGCAGGACACTGTCCCAGAGCCCTGGCTGGGGTCTCTGAGCAGGAGATGAGGATGAGGATGTGTCACCCAGCTGCAGGTCGTGGCAGGCTGCAGCCCCCAGAGCTGAGTGTCCCTGCAGTGCCACAGCTCTGGGGAGGGCTCAGGGCTGGGATGCTGCTTTTGGCCAGGTAAAGGAGCAGCAGGAGCCAGCTGAGCCTGCACTGCCAGCAGGGAACGGGAACTCTGCCCATGGCTTGGGGCAGGGAGGGGTCATCTCTGTGCCAGTGCCACCTCCCTGTGCCAGTGTTCCCTCTTCATGTCCCCTCTCTGTGCCAGTGCCATCTCCCTGTGTCTGTGTCCCCTCCCTGTGCTGCTCCTGCTGAGCTGGCTGGAGGTGGCTCAGCCACGTTCAGCTGAGGGCTCTGAAGGACACTGCACAGAGCAATATTTCCAATATTTCACATTTTGAACACAGCATCTCCCGTGACAGAACGTCTGCCAACTCCAAGAAAACATAAGCTAAAAATAAGGGTAAATTTCAGAGCACTTGTAAAAAAAAACTGTGCAGCTTAAACATATGGTCTGATGAGAGTGTCAGTAGCTTATATTTTGGGAGCTAAATATAGATGAGTGTATTCTAGTGTACTCTGTTTAATTTGAGAGTGTGGCAGGAGTGCAGCTCTGTTCTCTATTGGTGAAAATTGGTGTTACACTGCAAATCTCACTGGCAGAAGGACAGAAGTGCCCAAAGCCCGAGTGCTGCTGTGCTGTGAGCAGAGGAGAGGCTGCAGCTCCCTGCTCTGCCCCGGGTCTGTCCCTGCTGGGGCTGAGGCTGCCCAGGGAGCCCACAGGGCCCCGCAGAGCCGGGGGTGGCTCTGCTGCTGTCCTGGCTGGCCCCTGGCTGACACATCAGTCATTTATACCACACTGATAGCACGTTGTAGTGCCAGGAGCTTTTTATAACCCCATAAAATGCCTTATTCCTGTGGGAAGCATTCCTGCAGGCTGGCAGTGCAATGATCCCTTTCAGATGTCACCGAGGCCGGGCCGTGTGCTCCTTGCCTGCCCTGTGTGCAGCTGGGCAGGTGTGTGGCTCCAGGCAGGGAGGAGCATCTGGAGAGCAGGAGGAGGGCAGTGCCCACCTGGGATACCCTTCCCGAGCTCCAGGCAAGGCAGGAGCCCCCTGCCCTGTCCCACAGCTGCCCCTGCTCCTCTGGATGCCTTGGAAGGCAGATCCTGAACGGCCGTATCCAGCAGCCATCACAGCCTGCTGTGCTTTTCATTTAGTCACTCTGGTTTGTGATTCAGTCCTTGCCCTGCATTCCTTTGGTACAGTATGTGTAAGTGTTTTCCAGGGTTCATCCAGCCACAGGAGCTGACCTGGAGCAGAAGTGAGCACTGGGGCAGGGCCTGGGGCAGGGCCTGCGTGGCAGCACCAGCAGGTGATCTCTGCTATCACTGCAATGGGTGTTAAACGAAATAAACACAGCTCAGCATCCCTGAACCTGCTGGACTGTGCAGCTGGGGATGGGCCAGCAGTGAAAATGAGCCCCAGGAACGTGCAGGGCACAGCTGAACTGCAGGGCCTGCTCTGCTTTCTGCTGGCTTCATGGACGGACAGTGAAAGCTCTTCTGTCTCCTGTTGGCATGAGCTTACATGGACTTCAGCATGCAGGGGTTGCATGAGAATTAGATATTTCCAACCTGCTCTGCAAAGAGGTTGCTCGGGGTGAGCCTGTAAAACAAAGCACTTTTCACTGTGATATGATCCTGCCTTTTTCAAAGTGTCTCAGACCACCCGTGCTGGCCAGAGTCAGATTCTCCAGTGGTGTGCAGGAAATGCAGCCAGCCTGGACTGAAACATCTGGGGGAAAAAGGCCCCTTGGTAATGAAGGAATTTGAAATAATTGCCATTCCATATTGTTCTTTGTTTTCCAATGGTTTGGATTGTACTGAGAGACCATCTCAAGGTACAAAGAATTTCAGATTTCCAGTTTGTTTCCAGGATGTTCAGTCCCCAGGGGCTCTTGGTTGAGTGTGGGATGGCAACAAAGTCTGTAAGGCTTTTTACATTGGTTTAAGAAGGACAGGGGAGGTGAGCACTTAAATACAAAGCTGGGGAAATAAGAGGGAGCATGAAGCCTGGGTTGTGGTGTGGAAGATGAATCACAGTGCTGCAGTTCTGATTTAGTCTCTCAGGGTTTGTGAATGTCTTGACTTTCCAAGTGGGCACTGAAACATCTGTTGCTTCTTTGTTTGTTCATCTTGTATTGTTCATCCTTCAGGCCAGAAAGAAAAACAATCAGGGCAACTCTTCTGGGCCAATTTTGCCTTTTCCAGCCCCCGTAATGAGAGAGGACTCTTCACTTTCCATGAGAAGGAGGTGCAGCTGGGATGTCACAGAAAGGCAGCTCTGCACCTCCTCAGGAACCTTCTCCCTGGCCCTGCTCCCACCTCGTTTTTTATTGCTTGGGTTTCCTTAACCCAGCTGCCAAGGAGGTGGCAGTTTGTGTAATATACTGATATATCCACAGTGCACTGTTCACCTGCAGGCAGCAGGACATCCATCATCTTCCCTTATTTCAGGCCAAGCCCTGGAATTTAACACCAGGCTGTGCACAGCCCCCACACCAGCCCTGGGTCCATGGGATGACAGGAGCAGGCAGGGCAGCCCTGGCTGCATCCCCTGCAGGGCTCCAGCTGGGGGGACCAGCTCTGGGGCTGTGAGAATTGGGGCAGAATTGGGAATGCCTGCAGGTGAAGGTGTCAGCTCCTCACTCAGCTCTGGGTGAGGCAGTCAGGGCTGTGAGAATTGTCCCAGAATTGGGAATGCCTGCAGGTGAAGGTGTCAGCTCCTCACTCAGCTCTGGGTGAGGCAGTCAGGGCTGTGAGAATTGGGGCAGAATTGGGAATGCCTGCAGGTGAAGGTGTCAGCTCCTCACTCAGCTCTGGGGTGAGTGGGGCTGTGAGAATTGCCCCAGAATTGGGAATGCCTGCAGGTGAAGGTGTCAGCTCCTCACTCAGCTCTGGGGTGAGTGGGGCTGTGAGAATTGTCCCAGAATTGGGAATGCCTGCAGGTGAAGGTGTCAGCTCCTCACTCAGCTGCTGTGACCCCGTGGCACAGCAGGATGCAGCTGCTCCAGGCTGGTCCCTGCTCCTCCCAGGCTGGTCCCTGCTCCTCCCAGGCTGGTCCCTGCTCCTCCCAGGCTGGTTTGTTCTGAAGGAGTGTAGCACAGGGTTTTCATAACACTTTATTCACCCGAGACAGCGTGCCCATGGAGTTTGTGTGCAGTTTGAAAAGCCAGGATCAGTTGGTTTGTGTTCTCCTTCCTGCTGCTCTCTCCATCAAAGCCAGGCTCCATCCTGAGCTGTGTGCCAGGCTCTGGCCTGGCTCAGCCCTGGCAGTGTGAGCCATAACCTGGCTGTGGCACAGCACAGAGCACAGAGCAGTGTCTGCAGGGGTGAATGGTGAGGGGATGGACTGGATGCTGCTGGCTCTGCCCCCTGCAGCCTGGGTTTATCCCTCTGAGAGCCTGCTCAGAGCAGCACCAACACCTTTTTGTTCTGGTTGGCACCACATTGCACACAAGCAGGAGGTTCCTTCCACACCTGCAGAGCAAGGGAAGGAGCTGAGCCTTTGTTGTCTGTGGTGCTTGGCAGACACAGCAGGCAGGTCTGTGGGGGACAAATCTGGGGCAATACCTGGGTAAGCAAGGTAATTTAGGAGAAATGGGGTGTTGTAATCAATCCCTGCTGCTAGCTGGGTGCTGGGTTGATGAACTGCAGGATGAATCAACCTATTCAATGCCATCTGAATGAAATTATGAGATGGATAGCACTGAAGGAATAATAGAATGCAAAATAAGACCCAGTAGGGTGCAGCAGCTGTACAAGGCCAAAACTGTGTGAAAAGCTACACAATAAAGAGAAATAGATGCAGAGGCCAGCAGCTGCATGCATTTGCAGTGATCAGTGCCCACATTTCTGTCTGGAGTTTCAGGTGGCAGCAGCTCCCAATGCCCTCTCCTTTCTCAGCCTCTCCAGCAGGCTGAGTCCTGCTTGCTTTCCTTCCTTCAGAGGCAATCAGGATATTTAATGTCCTCTCACAACAGCCAAGCAGGTCTAAGGTGTTCCAAGGCACCTGTGAGAAAGTTCAAGGTTTGCTGTTCACCAAATGCATGAAGAAAAGGGTGAAGATGAAGTGGTTGTTTGAGGAGTGAAACAATGCAGGACTTGGTGGAAAGGCTGGAAGGTGGGATAAAGCAGGCAGAGATGGCAATAAATCAGTCACTGTCAGGCACAGAGAACAGCAGGCTGCTGTAGCAGCTGACCCCCAGATGAGGGAGAGGTGTGTGAGGGCTATGTCAGAAATGCAGAGCTGGTAAGAAGCCTTGTGTAAAAGTTACACTGGACTGTTGCTTCCCAGGGATAAATTCAGTTTCTTTAAAAGCATTATCCTAAGGTTGGTTTATCTGATCCATATTGGAGATGGAATCATGAAGTGCTTTCAAACATGATTTGAAAGAACAAAGCACAGCTGCTGAGGATGTGCTGGGCCCCCCCAGCCTTTTCTGTCTGCAGCCCTGGCCCCGGGGTGCTGTGCTGCTCCTGCAGCAGAATTGCTTTGTGTTTCCTCTCTGGAAGCCTCAGTCAATAGCCAGCTCTGCTCCAGTGCCACAGTGTTATTGTAGAACAGCATCTCCTTGCTGCCACCAGTGTTTGCTTCATCAGAAACTTGTCATGCCAGCCATTGCTTTACAGGCAATCACTCAGAGGCTTTAGCTTTAGCTCTGTTGCCTCTTTGGGGAGTTCATTCCTGGCTGGGAGGACTCAGTGCCTGACCTGGGGTTGTTAACAGAGCACCAGAAGTCGCTGCTGTCCCCAAACAATTCTGCTTGTTAATATTTGCTCATTTGATTGAGGTGATGTTCTCTCTGTCTGGATGGTCATCAGCCTTATTTATCCACAAAAAAAGAGACAACTGAACTCACCTTTTAAATTACTCTTCTCTTTCATGCCTCTCCTCTTTTGCTGAGCCCTCAGAACAAGTTGTGCCCTGGCAGTTGTGTGATTGCAATGTACCTGTGCTTGCCAGCAAGGGTCCTGCTCTCTGTGCTGTAACCCCAGAGCTCCCCAGGGCCAGCAGCCCTTTCTTCCCTCTGCAGTGTCCATCCCATAGCAATGTCCATCCCCCTGCAGTGTCCATCCCATAGCAATGTCCATCCCCCTGCAGTGTCCATCCCATGGCAGTGTCCATCCCATTGCAGTGTCCATCCCTCTGCAGTGTCCATCCCATGGCAGTGTCCATCCCCCTGCAGTGTCCATCCCCCTGCAGTGTCCATCCCCCTGCAGTGTCCATCCCATGGCAGTGTCCATCTCATGGCAGTGTCCATCCCCCTGCAGTGTCCATCCCCCTGCAGTGTCCATCCCCCTGCAGTGTCCATCCCATGGCAGTGTCCATCTCATGGCAGTGTCCATCCCCCTGCAGTGTCCATCCCCCTGCAGTGTCCATCCCCCTGCAGTGTCCATCCCCCTGCAGTGTCCATCCCATGGCAGTGTCCATCCCATGGCAGTGTCCATCCCCCTGCAGTGTCCATCCCATTGCAGTGTCCATCCCATTGCAGTGTCCATCCCCCTGCAGTGTCCATCCCCCTGCAGTGTCCATCCCCTGCAGTGTCCATCTCATGGCAGTGTCCATCCCCCTGCAGTGTCCATCCCCCTGCAGTGTCCATCTCATGGCAGTGTCCATCCCCCTGCAGTGTCCATCCCTCTGCAGTGTCCATCCCATAGCAATGTTCATCCCCCTGCAGTGTCCATCCCATTGCAGTGTCCATCCCATGGCAGTGTCCATCCCATTGCAGTGTCCATCCCATGGCAGTGTCCATCCCATAGCAATGTTCATCCCATAGCAATGTTCATCCCCCTGCAGTGTCCATCCCATGGCAGTGTCCATCCCCCTGCAGTGTCCATCCCCCTGCAGTGTCCATCTCATGGCAGTGTCCATCCCCTGCAGTGTCCATCCCATTGCAGTGTCCATCCCATTGCAGTGTCCATCCCATGGCAGTGTCCATCCCCCTGCAGTGTCCATCCCCCTGCAGTGTCCATCCCCCTGCAGTGTCCATCCCCCTGCAGTGTCCATCCCCCTGCAGTGTCCATCCCCCTGCAGTGTCCATCCCATTGCAGTGTCCATCCCCCTGCAGTGTCCATCCCCCTGCAGTGTCCATGCCCTGCAGTGTCCATCCCCCTGCAGTGTCCATCCCATGGCAGTGTCCATCCCCCTGCAGTGTCCATCCCCTGCAGTGTCCATCCCATGGCAGTGTCCATCCCCCTGCAGTGTCCATCCCTCTGCAGTGTCCATCCCATGGCAGTGTCCATCCCCCTGCAGTGTCCATCCCCCTGCAGTGTCCATCCCCCTGCAGTGTCCATCCCCCTGCAGTGTCCATCCCATTGCAGTGTCCATCCCATTGCAGTGTCCATCCCCCTGCAGTGTCCATCCCCCTGCCGTGTCCATCCCCCTGCCGTGTCCATCCCCCTGCAGTGTCCATCCCATGGCAGTGTCCATCCCCCTGCAGTGTCCATCCCCCTGCAGTGTCCATCCCCCTGCAGTGTCCATCCCCCTGCAGTGTCCATCCCTCTGCAGTGTCCATCCCTCTGCAGTGTCCATCCCCCTGCAGTGTCCATCCCTCTGCAGTGTCCATCCCATGGCAGTGTCCATCCCATGGCAGTGTCCATCCCTCTGCAGTGTCCCCTTCTGCCCCTTCCTGGGCACTTTGTGCCCCCAGAGAAGCACCAGGAAGGGGAGGATTTCTGCTCTCAGCAGTATCAAAGTCCCTTTTCCCCTGAGTGATGATGCTTTGTGCCCTCAATCTGTTTGATGATCTGGGTGACCTTGTCCAGCCTGGACAGCTCTGTGCTCTGTCTGCTGTTGTCTCTGCTTTCCTGGCAGAGCTGCCAGCCCCCCTAGGCCCCTCAGGCCCTGTTTTCCAGGTTTGGAGCAGCAATGGGCTGTGCCATGAGCAGCTGGAGCATCCTGCAGCTGTCCCCAGCCCAGCGCTGCTCTGGGCTCAGCCCCCTGTGCCCAGGCTGGGGAGGGGTCCCTGCCCTGCACCAGCCCCCAGCCCCTGCACCATCAGTGGGGTCAGCTCCATTCCTGTCCTGGGCCACAGCCTGGAGCAGCTGGCAGGACAGCACTGACCATCCAGGGACCCTGGGCAGGGCAAGGTGGCACCGCTGAGCAGCCACTGCTGGGAGTTCACATTGCACAACATCAGTGAATAAATGAGCATCTGAGGCACAATAAATCCCCCACGCCCTGGCCTTAATTCATTTTAAACAGCAAAACAAATGAAACCAAATTAAACTCATAAGTCATTGGGAGAGCAGCGTCCAAAAAAATGTCAGTTCCAATAAAATATGACAAATAAAAGTATTGGCATAAACTCCCAGGATTTATATCACTGGCACCACAATAAGGCCTTTGTTAGTTGATCCTGAGACATGACTCAAAATGTGAAGAACGAGAATATAAATATAAATAAAGGATTTTTTTCCTAAATGCTGAAAGGGTTATTTTTAACACAGTAAACATTTTCTTTTTAAGTTAACACTAGTCAGTGTAATTGGAAGAATTTTTCAGTGGGTTTAGCACAGGCAGCTGAAGTATT
This sequence comes from Setophaga petechia, assembly GCA_024362935.1. Lineage (NCBI taxonomy): Eukaryota > Metazoa > Chordata > Aves > Passeriformes > Parulidae > Setophaga > Setophaga petechia. The sequence goes on from JANCRA010000021.1 coordinate 16,155,136, forward strand.
CAAAATAATCTGTACAGAACTGTCATGGAGCTGGATTAAATAGATTATTATACTAATCTGATTATAATAACCCAGAGCATCAGTCACAGTCTCCATAATGAGCTCTTGCTAATGAGTTCTGTATTACTTTTCCTTAGATGTAGCATTTCTGTGAGGAGAGAATTTATTTTTCAAAATATAAACTCTGCATTCATATTCTTTTATTCCTGGCAATGAGTTTTTGTTCTGAAGCACCCGAGATATTTTTCATCCTTTAATTAAATAACATCAGTGTTCAAATAACAGAGACTGCCTGTCAAAGACTACAGTGCAGTCATTCAAGTGATATCCACCAGAATAATTACCCTACAATCAAGCAGTAATTTGCCTTTTCAAGTAGAATGAATGATCCAGATTGATTGAGAAAAATGAGCTGGTTTTTTAAAATAGGAAATTAGAGATGTTCATTTCACATTCTACATTAAAAAAAATTAATTTTTGGTGAGATGCTGCTGGCTAATCTGGAATGGCTTCAGACAAGCCCAGGATGTGGTTGGTACCCTCAGGCTGACACTGGGGCAGTTGGAGCTGGGTGTTTGTAAATGAATCACAGCACTGTGGCCTTTGCACATGAGATTTGTCTTGTCCTCAGACTGTGTGCAGTTACTGATCCCAGCAGCCTGGCCACCCTCACAGGGTCCCCCAGGCCCCTTCTCCATTTCCTGCCTGCCAGCACCTGGGGCTGCCCTTGCACACAGAAAAATGAGCAGACAAGGGAATTGCTGCCTTGACAGTAACTGGTTATTTTCAGTCCTGTAAATAGAATTCTTTTTCTGTCCTTCCTTTTTTTAATCTGGCCTTTAAATTTGTGATTAATCCTGATTTTAGTGAAACCTCAATGCTGTACAGGACCTCTCTTCAGTAGGTGTCTGTTTAAATCAAGGTATTTAATGTGAGAAGATCAGGTTGTATGATCAGAGCATTGAGGAAAAGGCTGACAGACAATGGCTGGTTTATGGAAAGCTGGGAGAGGTGCAGAGAAATCTATGTGGAGAAAACTCTAAAGCAAGCAAAAGATTTGGCCAGCAAGTGAAATTATAAGGGTAAAGTTTAAAGCAATTTTTCCCAGAAACCCCTGAAGGTTTTGTGGAATAAGGCAATTTCTTCAGTCCTGACACTGCAAGAGCATAAGCAATTGGAATAAAATTAATAAAAATGAAAACAATGTAAACCTTTGCTCAAACTCTGAAGCAAACAGTCGCTGTGTTTCTATGAAATTCAGAAGATACTGTTGGCCAGCAGTGCAGGGTAGGAGCTGGCTCTGTGTCTGAGCTGCAGCTGCAGCTGTGCAAGAGCTTTCATGAGCATTTGTGGCTGGGGCTGAGGGGTCAATCTGAGCCCCCCGAGCTGGAAGGGGCCAGGGTGCAGCTGGGGCCAGGAGCCAGAGGGCTCTGAGCCAGCCCTGCCCTTGGGGGGGGCTGTCCCCTTTCTGAGCTGTCTGGAGCTGAAATGAGAAGAAGGACTGGGAATTATCTGGTTTTGGGGGAGTTCATCTTTCTGCCTTTTCTCCCTTGCCTGTGACATGCTGCTCCAGTTTCAAACGGGACCAACCAGGGAACTTTGTCCCCAGCAGCTCCCAGGGACACAAACCTGGAGGTTCTGCTGCTCTGGGGCTCCTCAGGGGCCTCATCCCTCTGGGAATGCTCAGCAGGCAGCTCCTCACAGGCTCTTTGCTTCTGCTCCAACTCTGGAGCAAAGTGTGGGTGCTCCTCTCTCACAATTCTCTGGTTTTCATTCATTTAACTGCATTTTTTAGAGGTGTTGCTGAATTAAAGTATTATAAATTGCTTTTGCTCATAATAGCAGTGCTGAAAATGTGAATCTGCTTTCTGCAAGGGTGACTATTAAGATGGATCTCTTTGCATAGGAAGCTGATTTTCCATGTATTTACCCCAGGCTTTTACTGCCCCATGGTCCCTCAGTTGGGGCTTCTGTGGTTCCCCTGATCACTGTGTTTGTGAAGGGCAGCTGAGTAAAGTGAGTGCTTGTGATCACAAAGGCAAAGGGAAAAGATAATTTTATACTGACCAAGCCTTTGATACCTAAACCCCATTTCTGGGCCAGGCATAATCCACTCCTGTAACTTGGGCAAGCTGTTTAAATGCAGTTGGGGCACTTGGATCAGATGCAGAGCAGTGGGTGAATTATCTCAGGAAGGGAGAGGGTCAGTGGTAATTCAGTTTGCCCATCTGTGTGATGGACACTGATCTTTCAGCTTTGTTTCTGTTCTCAAGCCACTCTCTCAACAGAGACTGGAGCAGCCCCTGCCCACAGCCCCTGTCCCCCCCTGGCACTCAGGGCAGCTCTCAGGGGAGGCTGCAGAGCCCAGGTGAGCAGGACAAAATTCCTTTTTGGTTGAACTCAGTTTTCCTCAAGTCCCGAGGAGCAACTGGACTGGGGTTTACAGTGCAAGTTATTTTAGTGCTTTTACTGCCACGGATGAGATTGTTGGACTTACAGTTTAAGACATGTTTTGGGAGAAAAATCACTGTATATAAATGAAAGAAATTATTATTACTATTATGGGGTTCTCCATAACTTTTGTAGTTTATAGGCTGTCAGCGTTTTCTTTAGAGGCTCTGTATTTTAGGTGTCTCAGTTTGGCCTTGAAGTTGTTCTCAAAGTTAAAAGCTGAAATACTAAAAACCATCTCAAAGCAAAGCTGTCTCCCCTCTCTTTTTCTCATAAAATGAAAACAAGATCTTTAGGAGCCCTTACATCACTGGGACACAGATAAATAAATGTCATTGTTGGCTTCAGGCTCTATCAGGTGCTAAAATTAAAAACCCCAAGCCCAGAGCCCCAAATACAGCAGAAAACAAAGAAACCCCAAAGCATCGTTTGTGTTTTATCCTCATGCAAACCTGGGAAGGCTTTGCCCCAGGGGGCTGATCTCCTGGCCCAGGTGGATGTGGTGCACCTGATCCTCCTCCCACCCAAATCAGAGACCAAACCCCTTCACTGGGCAGAGCAGGAGGGGCTGCTGTGCTTGGCTCAGGAAATGTGCAGAAAACAAATGCCAGGAGTGCCCTTGGAGCTGTGCTGAGCACCTGAGCCACCTCCTGTCCTTGGAACAGACAGGTAGGACTCCATTTTACATATTCTTCATTAAATTAGAAATTAAATTAGAGCCTGGAAGCCCAGGGAATGTGACCCAGAGGAGGAACGCCAAAATGTTTTGAACGTGTTGCAGTACTTTTGTTCAAAATTAGGGGACAGTTCTTTGATGTCTCAGTGATTTCTCCAGGGAAATTCATACAGACACAGGGTTTATGGTACAGCCCAGTCTCAGGCCCTGCTGAACCCACCCTGGAGCTCCCTGTGGCTCCAGTGGGACATAAAGAGATTAAAGATGATGACAGAAGCCACAGAGAGCTGCCTTGGTGAGCCAATTGTCAATAACTGCAGTTCTAGCAGAGACATGAGAGGTGAAATATCCCAGGAACAGCTGACTCACCTCCTCAGGTGGGGCCTTTGGGCTCTGCTGCTCCTCCTGCTCTGCTGGGTCTGTGGGAAGAACCAGGGCATTTTGGCAGGGCAAACCATGGGAAGAGAAGTAGGAACAAATCTCCAGAAAAAGCTGGGTTGGATCAATACTTTGCTGGTGGGAAATAAGCAAAAATGAAGCATTAGTGTGGAAAAAAGAAATAAGAGAGCTGACTGTGCTTCTGAAGTGCTGGTGGGAGTGCTTGGAGGGTTCCCTGAGCTGCTGGGTGCATCCTGCTGGAAATAACCCAGCACGAGCTGGGTACCACCAGAGGGGAGGACAACACGGTTTGAGGAGGCAGCAGGGGTAATTCTGTTGGTAAACAACATTTCAGACAGGATTTTGCTGCTTTTGAAGGTTTCATTTTCTTTCATTCCTTGCCATTCTCTCTGTAGTGCTCTGAGGCAGGAGGGGGACTCCTCATGTGAGTCCCAGAGCAGGGCAGGGCTGAGCTTCCCCTCTGTCCTCTCTGCTGCTTTTCCAGTCCCAGAGCAGGGCAGGGCTGAGCTTCCCCTCTCTGTCCTCTCCTCAGGCTCTGCTGCTTTCCAAGTCCCTGCAGCATGAGCAGACCATAATGAGAGGCTGGCCATAAAACAGAGGATTGCCTTCAAATGATATTTCTTTGCTTTGTGTTGATGTCAGGGCAGTTTCACTCCGGTGCTTTAAACTGGTGATGGGTGCCAGTGCTGTGACCCCAGCAGGGGAATTTGGGGGCTCTGTGTGCTGTGACCCCAGCAGGGGAATTTGGGGGTTCTGTGTGCTGTGACCCCAGCAGGGGAATTTGGGGGCTCTGTGTGCTGTGACCCCAGCAGGTGAATTTGGGGGTTCTGTGTGCTGTGACCCCAGCAGGTGAATTTGGGGGCTCTGTGTGCTGTGACCCCACAGGTGAATTTGGGGGCTCTGTGTGCTGTGACCCCAGCAGGGGAATTTGGGGGCTCTGTGTGCTGTGACCCCAGCAGAGCCTTCTGTGTGCAGGCCAGGCCAGGGCTCCAGGGAAAAGGGAAAAAGGGAAAAGCACCCAGGGACTGCCTTGGTGCCCCTGTGCTTGGCTGTGCTGCAGAGAACCCAAACACTTCTCTGGCTGCCTTGCCCCTTTCTTCAGTTCTAGAAATCCTTGAGTTTGAATTATTCACCACAAGGGTTTGTGAGGAGCCTCTGGTGTGTGCAAGAAAGGACCTGGCATTTTTAATGAAGCCCTTTTGTGTCACTCTGGGTAAGCAGGGGATGGTGTGAGCACAGGGTAGATATGCCCAGCACGTGCCATTTTTGGTTAGGAGGGTACTAAAAAGGTTCCTAAGTTGTAAGTCATGGTTGGAAGGAATCTCTTGACTTATTTGAATTGTGCATCGCTCTGTGACCAGTTAGCCATCATCTCTTTATTAAAATAATGCATTGATTTTCTGGGCTGTCAGCCATTTATTATTTATAATGAGGTCTTAATTGGAAGTGTTGTCCCATTGGAAATATTCCCATGAGCACTAGCAAGAATGTTTCCAAAAATAGCACGTTCAGCAAAAGAAAGAAATCTTCAACCTCTGTGGCATAAAACACCCCGAGCTCTCACCCAGATGATAAATGGTAAATGGTGAATAATTCAAACTCAAGGATTTCTAGAACTGAAGAATCCTGCCATGCTGGGAGGCACTGTGCTCCTAAAAATGAGCACATTTTGTGTCCTGAACCTGGGCTGCCCTGTTGTGGATGCCCTGAGCACTGTGCCTTGTGCCACTGGAGCCAGGGCAGCTCCCTGTGGGCTCCTCTGACCCTGCAAAGCCCTGGCATGCAGCACTCTGCTGAAGGCTTTGGATTTTTGGTTTGTAACTTTTCTATGGTCTGCAGAATCATCCCAGTCAATTGAGTTGTGCACTCAGCCATTTCTGTTTACATACAATTATGGTTTTATTGGGTCTAAAAGCATTTCCACTATTGGTGTAATACATTTTTCTTAAAGAAGAAGCAAGACAGGGAAATTCAGCCATGGTTTACAGGGTGGTGTGTCCAGGAGCTCACAGGAATGTCACACTCATGTATTTTATGTAACTCCTGGCCACTGAAGCCTGATGAGGATCTTAAAACCCAGGTCACCATGAGGAGACATTTCCCTTAAAACCCAGGTTACCATAAGGAGACATTTCCCTTAAAACCCAGGTTACCACGAGGAGACATTGCCCTGAATTGAAGGAGAGGAGCCCAGCAGTGCTGCCATTGAAGGCAGAAAATAATTTCTCATTCTCTGCCCATCTCCAACTGTTGCACTCACTAACAGACACGGGAGTTGGGAGGCTTTGCAAAGCTCTGCTGTGCACATTCCTCACACCATAGATCAGTTTCCAGAGGGACCCACGCTCGTTTCAGGAATCTTGGAGAAACTGAGCCCCAGCCAGCAGGGCTGGGAGCTGAGAAATGGAGGAATATTCACATTTCATGGCAGGAGATGCCTTTGTGTGGCATCTGAGACCTGGCTGATGAGCCAGCCCATCCCTGTGGAGGGATTTTAGGGTTTGCCCCATCCCTGTGGAGAGGTTTTAGGGTTTGCCCCATCCCTGCCATCCCCATGGAGAGGTTTTAGGGTTTGCCCCATCCCTGCCATCCCCATGGAGAGGTTTTGGAGTTTGTCCCATCTCTGTAGAGAGGTTTTTGGGTTTGCCCCATCCCTGCACCCCCGTGGCACGGTGGGGTTGCTGTGCCCCCCTGTCCACTCCTCCTTCAGTGGATGTTCGTGCAGACCCTCAGCTGGGCACAACCTGGTGTTATTGCAACCTGACTAAAGACTGAGAGGGTGAATGTGCTCCTCCTGGGAAACTTCCATCCTGGTTATGCCAGGAAAGGCCCAGTGCTGCAAAGGGCAGTCCCAGGCTGGCAGAGCAGGGATCTGCTGTGCTGCTGGGAGCCCGCCGTGCCCTGGCAGCTCTGCAGCCCTGTGGGCAGGGAGGGATGGGCACGGGCTGGGCACTGCAGGGGCAGCAGCCTGGCTGCCTCCCTGCCCCTGCTGCAGCAGCGTTCACATCCCTGCCCCTGCTCCCTCTGGGATGAGCTCTGAGCTTCCCTGACTGCGTTCCCTCCTCTGAAAAATCGACTCCGTGCCTCAGGCTCGCATTGCTCAAGCTCCTAGCTGGAGTTAATGCTCCAGCCCTAATTCCAGGCTGGTTCTCAATTTGTTGGATGTGGTTGATGCACACATCAAATAGTTCTGGCACCCTGATGCTTCCTGTGAATGAAAAATGACACGAAATAGTTTGTGTGAATTTCATCCCCATTCATGCAGCAGACTAAAAGACAACTCATGTTTGGCAAACACACAGGAATGGGAGAAAAGATTCAAATCGGAGGAAAAAAATATAAATGTTCTCAAGAGAGGGCTTTTTCCCACAACGGAAAGAAAACATAAATTAAAAAAAAAGCAGTAATGGAAACCATTGAAAGATCTGGTCAGGAGAGTGTAATATCTTAATGAGGTGCTAAGATCTAAGCCATATTCTTGCAAGAGGGTGTGTTACATCTCCTCGCAGCTCTTGGGGCATTACAGAGGAGAGGTTTTATCTCTGGATGGGGATGGAGTGCAGCCCCAGCTGGGCTGTGTCTGATCAGCTCAGCCCCACTCCTGTCCCCCTTGCATGGCTCCTTCTCTTTATTTATTATAGACTGTGCTTAGGGCAGCAGCTGTAACTGATTACATTGATGGAAAACTCGGGGTTTGTGGGCTAACTGGCTGGTTTCAGCTCATTTTCGCTCTGCTGGCTACAACTGGGCAGGTGAAGCAGTGGGATGGGGATGGGGGTGTGTGTGTGAGAGTGTGAGTGTGTGTGTGTGAGAGTGTGAGTGTGTGTGTGTGTGTGAGAGTGTGAGTGTGTGTGTGTGTGTGTGTGTGTGAGAGTGTGAGTGTGTGTGTGTGTGTGTGAGTGTGTGTGTGAGAGAGTGTGAGTGTGTGTGTGTGTGTGAGTGTGTGTGAGTGTGTGTGTGTGTGTGTCCCAGATCTGGGCAGGGGCTTGGGCAGAGCCCCTGGACTGGGCAGGGGGCTCAGGGACAGCCCTGGATCTGAGCAGGCTCCTGGAGCGGCTACCTGGAAAATGCCTGGCTCAGGTGAATGCTCAGGTGGGGGCTCAGGTGAATGCTCAGGTGGGCGCTGGGGCTGGGCTCCCCTGTCCCAGCAGGGCACACAGCCTGTGCCCATCACTTTGCTCCATTACCCTGTCAGTTCCTGGATAATGATGGGGAGCGAGACGGAGAGACGGGAATGAACCTGTGGAAAGTCACATGGGAAAAGCGAATTGGGGAATAAAACCAAATGTCCCGAATCCAAGTGACTTTTCGGTCACACAGAACAAGCCTTCCCTTGTCTCACCTAGCGGGCCCGGCTATCCTGTCCCTTATCAGGTGGAAGGGTGTGTGATGTTTTCCAGGCTGGTGGCAGCGGCCGTGCCGTGGCTCTGGCTGTGCCGCGGCCCCGCTCGGGGCGTTCGTTCTCACCGTTGGTGCTCCGGCGCTCCCGGCAGAGCAGCGGGGCAGGAGCATCAGTGCCGCTGGCCAGGGCACGGCAGGGCTCAGAGGGTCGGTGCAGAACAAAGGCTGCACACGGAATTCAGAGAATGTGAGCGCTGCCCTTCACAGGCGACATTCCCATAGCCGGGGTTAGCGAGAATGGAGAACGCTGACATAGAAATCCTGTCCTAAAAACATAATATACCCACAGCAAACCACTGAGTGGTAAATAATTTTGCCATTAAGCCTGGCACTCCGTTTCTGATGTGGACTATTAAAACTCCTCCTAAAGCTTTCATTAAATCATGTCTTCAAAACTCCCTTTCAAACACGCTGCCCTGTATGGAAGGGAATGAGCCTGCAGAGGGATGGGGACAAACCAGCTGAGTATCCTACAAAACCTTGGGTTTTCCTGAGGGGTGAAGTGCAGATGTGATCAAACTCTGCCCGAAGTTGACCAAGGGGGTTCCAACAGCCAAGGGAGCTGTTTTCCTTCTCCTCCTCCTTTGGCAGGACTTTCCTCCTGCCACAAGGTGTTTTCCTTCAGGAGCACAGCCCGGTTCTGTCAGTGTACTGGTGTCACTCACCATGGTCCCTTTCTGCTCCTTCCCGTGCACACACACCCCAAAAGGATTGAGCACCCACACAGCATCCCTGGAGCATCCCCGTGTTAGGAAAATTAATCCACAAACACCAGAGGTTTATGTCCAAAAAGGAGACAGAGGAGTCCTTCCTGGCTTATATGAATAAAGGGAGAGGCCATGGGGCATTCCCTGGGGTCTCTCCAGATTTTGGAGGATTCAGCCTCCTTTTTATCCCAATTTCCCGGCCACATTTCCCTTCTCTCTTTCCCCACTGGCTGAGGTACTTGAGAGGTTCAGATATCCTGAAATGCCTGATAACAAAGATTTCCCTCTAATGTATAACCCTCCCTTTTAATTTTTAATTCTTACTGAATTTAGAAGTTTTTCTTCCCCCTTGTTTCTTAATCTCTCATTGTCTAATTTCGTTTATCAGCAAACCTGAAGTTTGTTTGTAAAAGCAAATTGTCTTTTTCTATTTATCAATCAGTGGAATCCTTCCCGTGGTTTCTTTTATCTCCCAGTGCTGGTTTTACCCACTAGCAGACCCAGAGCTGGTTTGGAAACACAAATCTGCCATTCCACTCAATCGGAGCACCCCCAGAGCACCCCCAGAGTGTCCCCAGAGTGTCCCCAGAGTGTCCCCAGAGCCCCCCTGGCCCCTCTGGTGCCACCGCTCCTGTCCCTGCTCCCTGCAGGGCTTTGGGCACATCCGACCCCTCCTGCTCCCAGGGGTTCCTGTCCCCAGCAGGCAGCTCTGTCCCTGGAGGTGAAGGGCAGGGGGCTGCAGCCTTTGTAAAGAAGATGAATGCACTATTCCCAAATATTCCATAAACAGCTCATTATTCCTCTTATTATCATGCAGAGTAAGTGAAATTTTAATGTTTCACCGCTCCAGGCTGTCAAAGTCCTTGTGCTCTTCAAAGAGGAGGGCTCAGATTCTGTTCAGTCTTTGTGGAGGAAAATTAGGGCATCTTTGTGCTTTTTAAAAATATGTTTAGAAAAGGTCACACGTACTCTTTCTTCACTTGGAAGAGTATCTCGGGATAACCACGATGTGCCTGCTGTGTGAAAAATTGCCAAAAAGGTCTCTAAAGCCTTCTCCATACTAAATATGAGTGAATAAGGATTGATTTCTTCTTAATTGTGACTTCCACTCTTGCAGGAAACAGATGTTTGCTAACTCAGATTTCGTTTCTGGCTTGGCAGAGAAGAGTGCACAACTGAAAGCACTGAGGGCCGCTGAGACTTGCCATTGCTGCTGGCTTTTTGAGCTTGGTGCTGCTTTTGAATTCTGCACAACTTCTTGCTGTCGCTGGAGCTCATTATCAGCAGGCAGCAAACCTCTGTTCTGTGGGGTTTCATTCCACCTGAGCCTGGTGAAAGCAGAAATTCAGGAGTGTGAGTGGGCTCAGACCTGGCTGCTGCCAGCCCTGGTGCTGGGGCAGTGCCCAGCTCCTGCCAGCTGGGGCTCAGCTGCCTCAGGTTCTCCCTTCTCACCTGAATTCTCTGCCTCAGTGACAGGGACTGGGAATCACAGCTGACTGTCCTGAGTGGTTCCTGCCTGGTGCATTGTTTCTCTAAAAAAATGATAAAAAGCCTGCAGGAGGAAAAGTCCAGGCACTGCTTTGGAAAGTAAGAATTGTGGAAATACTGCCTAATAGGTGAAGTATTTTTAAAACTGACTCTCCTGTGTGCATCCCTTTAAGGGATTCTGGTCCATGGCTGCCTGCTGGTCCCTGTCACAGCTGCTGCCATTACCTGGGCAGTGTTTCCTGCCCAGAGCTCTCTGCTGGGCCTGCAGGGCTGTGTGGCAAGGGGAAACATTTCTGCCTTTGTCAAAATACAGGTAAATGGCAGGGAGGAAGGTTCATTTGCTGCTTTCAACGTGCTTCTGTTGGATTAGAGAACGTGTCCTTTTATAAGGAGCTTTTTCTACAGCAGTCAGACCAGTTGTTTTCCTTTGGGAATACTTTCACCTGAGTTAGGAAAAACAGAGCAGATTAACAAAGGATGCATAGGAGGCACATCTGCTTCTTGTTTTAGAAAAGCAACACATTTGTAATCTAATAATGCTGAGTAGCAGAAAAAGGCACAGAATAGAAAACAAAGAACCTGAACAAAAGACACCGTAGTCTATTTCATTAAGCAGTTTTGGAAAGTTATCCTGGATTTGTATCAGCATTATCAGAAAATCTATTGCATTATTCTGCTTGTAGGGCAGGTGGGGAAAAGCTGAATGATATTTGGTTCATCTGTCCCAAATTTCCTGTGGGCCTCTGGCAGTGTGTGTGAGCAGAGCCTGGCAGGGCTGGTTTGCACAGACAGCTTTAGAAAGGTGGGCTCTGCCTGCCCTGGGAACTGTGCTGAGGGAGCCAGGGGGTGCAGAGGCAGCACAGGGCAGCCCAGGCAGGCTGCAGGGGCAGCCTTGGCAAGAAAAGCCTCCCAAAGTCACCTCCTGCACGGCCAGGCTGAGCCAGGGCCTGTGGGGCTCTGCTGCATCCGTGCTCCAGGATGATCACTGCCAGCCTGGCCCGTTCAGCTCGGGTGTCCTGGAAGGGATCAGGGCGTGAAAGCCAGAAATGAGCTACGGGAGAAGGGTCCACGGGAGTCCGTGCTTTTAGTCTGTGTTTAGTCTGTGTTTTTAGTCTGTGTTTAGTCTGTGTTTTTAGTCTGTGCTTTTAGTCTGTGTTTTTAGTCTGTGTTTTTAGTCCGTGTTTTTAGTCCGTGTTTTTAGTCCGTGTTTTTAGTCCGTGTTTTTAGTCCGTGCTTTTAGTCCGTGCTTTTAGTCTGTGCTTTTAGTCTGTGCTTTTAGTCCGTGTTTTTAGTCCGTGCTTTTAGTCCGTGTTTTTAGTCCGTGCTTTTAGTCCGTGCTTTTAGTCCGTGCTTTTAGTCTGTGCTTTTAGTCTGTGTTTTTAGTCTGTGTTTTTAGTCCGCGTTGAGTCCGCGTTGAGTCCGCGTTTTGTCTGTGTTTTTAGTCTGTGTTTTTAGTCTGTGTTTTTAGTCTGTGTTTTTAGTCTGTGTTTAGTCTGTGTTTTTAGTCTGTGTTTAGTCTGTGTTTTTAGTCTGTGTTTTTAGTCTGTGTTTTTAGTCCGCATTGAGTCCGCGTTTTGTCTGTGTTTAGGGCCCCTCAGGGATCTCCAGGTGGATCTGCCATTGAAAAAAAGAGATTTCCTTCTTTTATTCATTTGCCAGTCTGAAAAATTCTTTCTGAGCCCTGACAATCCCACTGGGTTTCTCCTCCAGTGCAGTGGGATGTTCTGGAGCTCTGAGCTGAGTGGACACAGAGCCCTGCTCAGGGCTGTGCATTGCATTAAATCAGAATAAAGCCCTTTAGGCAATGAGTAACTGCCTCAACACGGGCACCAGGGTGGAATAACGTGAATTTGTGATTACCTGGATGAAATGGGATCCTTTGGGGCCAGCCTGTGTTCACCAGCTCTGGAGGGCAGTGTCTGCTGGAGCTGTGCCCTGAGCCAGCCAGGCCTGGGAGGGTCCCGGCTCTGCACAAACAGTTCTGGCCACGGCACCCAGGAGGGGAACTGGGGCTCCCCTGCTCTCCCTTCAGACTGGCTGTGCCTCACTCAGTGTCCCTGGCTCAGCTCTGCCCTCACTCCATCCCTCCACACAGGCTTACAAGGCTCTGTACTCAGAATTTTTCTCTTACATATGGATGTAGCTGTTTAACTGTAAGGACACAGCAGAACTCTCTGACTGCTATGTTGCTAATTATGTAAATGAAACTACTTCTTGAGAGACAATACTAATATTTTCACCTCTTCTTTCTTTGGAATAGAGCTGTGCTTTAAGGAACATGAAGAATGTTCTCACTTAAGCATTAAGGCAGCTTTTCACACAGATCATCAGTTCAGTTCTGTCTATTGGTGCTTACTCAAGGAAAGGCTGCCATGCTGAGCTCTGCTTCTCCCTGACTGGCATTTAAATTTTTTAAACATCAAATATTTACTGATGTAACCCAGTTGCTCACCAAATTGAATTTCAAAGGTCCTTATCCTTCAGTTCCTGTTTGTGCACATCTCCCATTCAAGGCAGCTCCATGCATCTCTAATGAAAATGAACCTGCTTCTTTCAGGAGCTATTTTTTAACCTTTCTGTGCTCTCCTTTATTACCATGATTTACAACAATATTGTGAGTGTTATTAATCCAGACTGCAGTCAGTGGGTGTTTGCCATGGGTTTGCACTGCAGTGCTGCATCTTAAATGGTTCTGCCTTCCAAACTGGAGGAGTTTTGCCTTGCAGCCCCTCATCACTGCCCAGCATACAGACACAGCCACAGCCCAAAGAGCAGGGAAAGGGAAATGCACTGGAAGATGTTTGAGATCTTTGAAGCTGAGCAAGGTGTGGAAGCACAGCCCCAGAGGCTGTGGGTCAGTGGGGCTAAGCAGGGTGAGGTTTGTGCTCAGGGGTCCTGGAGCTCCCCTCAGCTCTGTCTGGGGCTGAGCAGGGTGAGGTTTGTGCTCAGGGGTCCTGGAGCTCAGCTCATCTCTGCCCCCTGATGCTGTGCTCAGTGAAACCCAAAGGGGTTTCATGGTTTCTGCTGGGGTGGGAATTCTGTAGCTGGAAAATGAAAGAAAAGCCACCTGGAGCTGTGCAGGCAGGGCACCTGAAACGCACCCCAGGAGCACCCAGGGACAGATCTCAGGTGAGGCTGTGGCAGGACAGGGCTGGCAGCCCTCACTGGCATCTGCAGGTGCTCACACGATGCCTTGGCAGCTGCTGCATGCAGCCCCTCGTGCAGTGCTGTAAAAAAGATGGGATCCTCTTAAGAAAATGGCATTTTTATTCAAATGGATGTGGACTTGGTAGCAGAAAAATAGCAAGATGCTCTGATGTTCTACATATTTGAAAGCAGTAATTTATTTTTTTTTTTGCAGTGTGCCATAATTAACAAAGAAAGCAGCAGGACAATTCCCTCATCCATTCCCTCCTTTTTCCTCTCTCTTGTAGAAATGATATCTGGTAGAGCAGCCAAGATATTTTTCAGTCTGGTGCTCATGGGTCTTTTCATTACTTCTCTGTTCTCACACTGCTTGCCCAGTACAGCAGCTGTTAAATAGACAACTCTGAGAGCTGGGGGAGGATATTGGTGAAATATTTGATTAACACTATTTTTGCAGGAAATTGATATGTCAACTATTTTTAGCCTCAGGCAAAGGAATAATCAAACCCAATCCATGTGGCAACCTTCTCCAATTTGAGATGACTTTGTAACCTCTGATACCTCACTCATTTTTACTTTTGTATTGCAGTCTGTCACAGCCTCCCACCCTTGGTGATTTTGTGCAGTTTTTTTAACTGTGTGATTGTCCCATTAGGAAATACATTCAGCAAACTTTGCTTTGGAAAGTGTTGTGTTCATTGCTTCAGAAAGTGTGTGCTGGCACAGCTCTGTTCACAACAATGAAACATCTGAGAGTCTGGCTTTTGTCCATAACACACTCTAATTCCCTATTCATAACCAAAATTCCTTTTTGTGCAATTTGCCATTTCTTTTTCATTACATATGCTAGTTACATCTTAGGGTGAATCAGTCAAATGGACTCTAAATTAAAATAGTTGGCTGATCTGAGCCCCAAATCTGTTGCAATGCAGATTTCTCAGAGCTTGGAAGAAAACAGCCAATACAGCCACCATAGACAGGGGTGATTATTCTTCCTGTCTGTCTTTTTCAGGTAACTGAGCAGATGAATGTACCCTAAAGCTTTAATCTTCTGGGTAATTAGGAGAAATAGGTGGAAAGGAAAGTCAATAAACCGTGTGAACCTGAATAGGTCACGCTAACAGTCAGGAAGTCACTGTGAGGACAGGAAATCCTTACATTAGATGCATCATTTTAGTCTCTAATTTAATCCATAAAACAGAATCAAAATTTGTTTTGAACCATACGCACATAAGTGAGGAAACAGAGATAAATTGAGCTTAGTGGGGTCAATTGTCAGCTGCTTTGGATGAGAGGGAGCCCAACACCCTGGGCTTGGAGCTGCTGAGTTTGGGTCAGTGGCAGCCCTGCCCAAAGGCTCCTCCTGGAACCCTGGAGAAGGAAGGTGCACACCCTCTGCTCCTGGGGGCCACCTCTACGTGCCTGAATATTTGCTTTTTGAACCCAGGGGGGAGAGGAGAGACAGCTCATCTCAGAAGGGCTCACCCCACCCTCTGCCTGGCTGCTCCTCCTTGGCAAGCCTTCCTGCAGCAGCTGCTGCCTGTTTTCCTCCTGCAGTGGTGCTCTGACATTTCCTGCAGAGCCTTTTCCTGCAGCTCCCAGCAATCCCCTCAGCCCCCTTTCCTGGCCTCTCTTCCTCCCAGCATGGCTTGTGCCTGGCTCCCAGGGGAAATGGGGTCCCCCACACATCCCTGCACATCCATCCCCTGCCAGCAGCCCTGGGCTCCTGGGCTTCACTGGCTCACTGGGGCAGGGGCTCACTGCAGGGGCTGCTGGACAGCCATGGGGTCAGCACAGACTGACAGACTGACAGACTGACAGACTGACAGACTGACAGACTGACAGACTGAGTTATTCAGGCTGGGAAGGACCCTCAGAGCCTCAGGTGTGCACACAGACAGACAGACAGCACAGAGTTATTCAGGCTGGAAAGGACCCTCAGGTGTGCACACAGACAGACAGACAGCACAGAGTTATTCAGGCTGGAAAGGACCCTCAGGTGTGAGCACAGACAGACAGCACAGAGTTATTCAGGCTGGAAAGGACCCTCAGGTGTGAGCACAGACTGACAGCACAGAGTTATTCAGGCTGGAAAGGACCCTCAGGTGTGCACACAGACAGACAGACAGCACAGAGTTATTCAGGCTGGAATGGACCCTCAGGTGTGCACACAGACTGACAGACTGACAGCACAGAGTTATTCAGGCTGGAATGGACCCTCCTGAGTTGGGTCCCTGCTGTCCCTCCTCAGGGCACGAGCTCAGCAGACAGGCACTGACTCTGCCCTGCTTTGGTGCCTCTTTCAGTGTCATTTCTCCTCTCTCAGTGCAATTCCTTTTTGGAGAGGCTGCATGTGGCTCTCTCTGAGCAGAAGGAGTGATTTGAATAATTTGGATTACGGAGAGCACATGCACAGATCCTGGATTACTCAGTGTGCTGCTGCTTTCCCTCCCCTGAAAGCTTCATAAACTGTTCTTTCACAGGCTTTTAATCAACACTCAAGTGACTTAATCTTTTAGTGTAAAGGCCTACTTGTATTTTAAGCTTTCTGCTATCAATGTCATTAAATCAATATCCTCAGTTCTACAGGAGCCAAGCCACATACAAGCTGTCACACACAGTTTAACTTTAAAAGGGCAATATTGAGGTACAGTCAGTTCCTTTTTCATAGATTAGAGAGTACTTTGAAGTAGAGCTGTTGAAGATCAGAGGGAGTTTATTCCTCTGCAACCAGTTTTTTACGTGTAGGGGGCTCTCCATCCTAATGACAGTTCTGCTGCAGAACTTCAGTGAAGCCTCAGAAGATGAGTGTTTTATGCAGTTTTCATAAATGGCACTGGAAAGCCTTGTGGAGATTATATAATGGGTGATAAGACACGGGACAGATTCTTTAAGAGAAATAAGAAGGCAAATTAGGATAGACCATTCTTTAATCTGTTTATCTATTTTTCATTATTATTATTTACTTATTCTTTCCCCATCTGAGTGCTTACACAGCTCTGAACAGGTCAGAGCCTCACTTGGTGTGGCTCATTGTTAATGAGTGACATCTGTGTTTGGAGAAAAACAAGGACTTGTTCCTTGCCAGAGAAATGTAATTGAGGGTAAAGCATTCATCTGGGATTTATTTGTGTGAAAGATGCAGGACTGCAGCACCATGTCTCCTTCCAACCTGACCCTGAGGTGCCCCTTCCATTTAGAGTATTAGATTCCAGATTTATCTAGAGAAATCCTACAAATCAGAAATGGCAGTTATGGCTCCATCTTTGCTGTTATTACAGCAGATCTTTCTCTCTCTCCCTTTCTGTGGTTTTTTAGCCGCTGTCTGTCACAGAAGTGAAATAATTTGTAATACAAGGCAGCTGTAGGTTCTCTCAGTTGCTCACTTCAGGAGAGATGGTGGAGATGGTGCATGTCACATCACTGAGCACAGCTGCTGCTTGGTGACAGTGCTGGGGTGACAGTGACAGTGCTGGGGTGACAGTGACAATCCTGGGTGACAGTGCTGGGGTGACAGTGCTGGGGTGACAGTGACAGTGCTGGGGTGACAGTGACAGTCCTGGGGTGACAGTGACAATCCTGGGTGACAGTGACAGTCCTCCCTCACAAAGCACCTGACCTGCAGCCCCGTCCTGGGCCAGGGATGAGCTCAGGCAGATATGAAAATCCCATTTGTGCTGCGCAGAGGTGTGGGGTGAGCAGGGAATGCCCTGATCTGTCTGCAGCACAGCTGGGAATGCCCTGATCTGTCTGCAGCACAGCTGGGAGGTGTGGGTGAGCAGGGAATGCCCTTTTCTACCTGCAGCACAGCTGGGAGGTGTGGGCTGGGCAGGGAATGCCCTTTTCTACCTGCAGCACAGCTGGGAATGCCCTTAGTGCAGCACAGCTGGGAATGCCCTTAGTGCAGCACAGCTGGGAGGCTCTGGTGCTCAGGAGGGGCCCTGCAAGCCCTGCCTGGGCAGGAATTCTCTGTTATCTCCGGGCAGGAGGGAGCTGTGCTCCCTTGTGCCTGACACTCCTGAGAGAGGAGAGGGAGAATTGCATCAGGAACTTGTTGTACTTGGTTGAGTTTCAGCAGGATGAGGTGGTGGGGGTTTTGTCTTCATTCCCTAAAACAAGGAGAGCAGAACTTGATTATCTTTGGGCTTGACAGCAGAACTGTGTTGCAATAATCTGAGAGCTGTTAATTCACCAGTGATTTTTTTATGCTGAAGGCTCTTGCAATTAAAAAATTGCCATAAGGCAGGGCCCACATAATGTGGACTTCAGGGATTGATGTATTAGAAAGGGTTGAACAAACACTGGAAATCCTCTAGTTTGCATATTTTGTCTGTAACAAACTATTGCTTCACTCCAATATAATTTGAATAATTTTGTCATCAAGCTCATGTAACGGAGTGGAGAATGGGATCTCAAAGCTTCTGGAATACAGGAGATTGAGTTAGTTGCTAAACCTGTTTATGGAAGATAGAAATTATGTCATTATAATGCTGAGGTGTGCTAAAATAAAATCTTGAATTACAGCATGGCTCTTTCAGTTTGAATGTATGTTTTAAAATAATTGCTCTTGTGGAAAGAAAATGTCTGGGAGTTGGTCATTGTAGTGCACATATTTCAGAGTTATTAATCGTAAAATGTGACATTTTTATTGCACAGTGAGAACAAACGATGAACAAAACCCAAAGAAGCCAAGTGTAGCTGAGGAATGATGTCCCAGTCCTGCAGAAACGAACACAAGTCTTTGTGTTATGTACAATTGTGATCCTGGTTTGCTTCTCAAAGGAGGCACAGATTCCTCACTCAGAGCAGTAAAAGTTTAATCCCAGTGTGTAAAATTAAGGCTGAACACCATCTCTGCATGTTTGGAGCTTGTGTTGAAGATGTGAGGACTGAACAATTTCGCTGCCAGTTCTGGTGTGTTAATCTCTAATCAGCCTCTTGAAATCATTGTAGCAGTGAGAATGTGAAGGAGCTGAGTAGAGGAATTTAGTGGTTTTTAAACATTCCTTCAGGCTTTCTGTTTTTCTCTTGCAGACACCCAGACAATACAGCCAAGCACTAAATAAAAGCAACAGAGTTCATCTTTACTGTGCATTTCTGGATTACAGGTACGGTGCATAATTCCACATTCTTTACCTTGGTTTTGTTGAATTACACTTTGTGATGCTGGGTATTATCCATATTCTTCTTGCTTCCTTTCATTCATGGAAATGGTTAAAGAAATGGAACCACTGCTTTATAAAAACCACAGTCTGATTGTTTCTTCTTATCACAGATAGGAGAGCTGGGACTCCCAGCCCCTGGGTTGGGTGCTGACTGGGGACTGGAAACACTTTGTGATCAAAGTCGCAGCCTGATACGAATCCTGCTTATCTCGTTTAGTGGGGGTGTCCACTTGGGCACCTGCTCGGATGCTCCAGGGTGGCAAAGCTCCAGCACAGCCTCTGCTTCCACTGGCTCTGTGCCACAGCAGCCTGTGAAATCAGTGTTTCAGAGCTGGGAATTCTGGCCAACGCATGGAATGGATAAACATCATGCAATGGTCCCTCTTGAATGCAAATTAGAATTAAAGGGAAATAAATATCACCTCAAATTTCACTCAGAAAATAAGAGCTATGGAAAAGCAGTAGCTTTTTATTTTTTATTTCTTTTTTTTTAGCACTGAATACATTTAATTTTTTTCCTTTTGAAATATGCTGCTCTTGGTGAACTCATTGAGAAGGAGTACAAATGATGAATTTTTAATTTCATGGGGATTAATGGGTTTTGAGCTGTAACAGTGCAAGCCTAATTGATGCAGCAGTGGTATGGGATGCTGTGATCCCTCCTGAGCACCATGCACTTGGGAAGGTCACAGTAATTGTTTCACTGAAGTTTTGTTCACCTGTGCTGAGCTGCCCCAGCTGTTGGCAGTTCCTCGTTGTTATGGTTACTCACAAATTAGCATAAATTAAAGCAGTTTTTATGGAGCAAATGAATGTGGCTGGGGCATTGCTCTCCGCTGGGGCTGGGGCCCTGGAGGC
Source organism: Setophaga petechia (assembly GCA_024362935.1). NCBI lineage: Eukaryota > Metazoa > Chordata > Aves > Passeriformes > Parulidae > Setophaga > Setophaga petechia. Next base: position 16,174,428 of record JANCRA010000021.1, read on the forward strand.
TTTGTAAGGATACAAACCCAGATATGAAATCTGTCCTTGCAGATGAGCCAGGATGGGTTTATTCCCTGTGCACCGTAGTTAATTTGGTCTCTGACCCACAGCAGAGTCTCTCTGAGAACTCAAGGAGGTCCTGAAGGGCAGGAGAATGAGGTAATAGCTGTCCTTAAAACAGGCACTGAGGGGAGCACAGGCCTCAGTCCATCTGCAGGACTCAGAGAAATACCAGAAGAGATAAATAATTCCTGTCAGACAGGGGGAGGGTGACCTTGGTGCCTGAGGCTGCTGGGTCCCCACCCCACCCCAAGGCTGGCAGGGCACAGGCAGTTCTGGCTTGTCCCAGGAAAAGCAAACTCATGAGGATCACTGCTCAAAACCAAGCCAAGTGCTGAGGATGCTGAGAGCAGCCCCAGAGCCTGCCCAGCCATTCCCACAGCACAGCAGGAGCTGCCCCTTGGTGCAGGGACAGAACTGCCAGGGGTGGGAGCTGGAACTGCTGTGACAGCATGGCTGTGACACCGGGCAGGCAGCACAGAACACTCTGTTCTGGGGCTTTTGCAAGATTATTGACTTGTCTGGTACCACAGTTCTCAGAACTGGGTCCGGGTGAAATGCCATAAATGAGATGCAAAATGTAATGTAAATGCAGTTATCATTCATTGATTATAAAACTGAGGAGAGATCTCTAGAGATGTTCATGGAGGGCTCTGATCTGTGCCTTGTCCTGTGAATATTTTCCTTTCCTGTTTCCGTGATGGAACTGAGGGGACACTCGCAGTGTTTAGGGGTCTGCACCTGAGATGGCTCCCAGAGCTGTCCATGTCCTGTGAGCACGGGGCAGGTGCAGGGAGGCCGCGGGAGGTGCAGTGAGGCTGCAGCGGGTGCAGTGAGGCCCCAGCGGGTGCAGTGAGGCCCCAGCGGGTGCAGTGAGGCCCTGGCGGGTGCAGGGAGGCTGCAGCGGGTGCAGCGAGGCCCCGGCAGGTCCAGTGAGGCCGCAGCGGGTGCAGCGAGGTCCCAGCGGGTGCAGTGAGGCCGCAGCGGGTGCAGTGAGGCCGCAGCGGGTGCAGCGAGGCCGCAGCGGGTGCAGCGAGGCCCCGGCGGGTGCAGCGAGGCCCCGGCGGGTGCAGCGAGGCCCCGGCGGGTGCAGTGAGGCTGCAGCGGGTGCAGTGAGGCTGCAGCGGGTGCAGTGAGACCGCAGCGGGTGCAGTGAGGCTGCAGCGGGTGCAGTGAGGCCGTAGCGGGTGCAGTGAGGCCGCGGCGGGTGCAGTGAGGCCGCAGCGGGTGCAGTGAGGCCGCAGTGGGTGCAGTGATGCCCCAGCGGGTGCAGTGATGCCCCGGCAGGTGCAGTGATGCCCCGGCGGGTGCAGTGATGCCCCGGCAGGTGCAGTGATGCCGCAGTGGGTGCAGTGAGGCCGCAGCGGGTGCAGTGAGGCCCCGGCGGGTGCAGTGAGGCCGCAGCGGGTGCAGTGAGGCCCCAGCAGGTGCAATGAGGCCGCAGCGGGTGCAGTGAGGCCCCGGCGGGTGCAGTGAGGCCCCAGCAGGTGCAGTGAGGCCGCAGCGCGTGCAGTGAGGCTGCAGCGGGTGCAGTGAGGCCCCGGCGGGTGCAGTGAGGCCCCGGCGGGTGCAGTGAGGCCGCAGCGGGTGCAGCGAGGCCCCGGCGGGTGCAGTGAGGCCGGGGCAGGTGCAGTGAGGCCCCGGCGGGTGCAGTGAGGCCCCGGCGGGTGCAGTGAGGCCCCAGCGGGTGCAGCGAGGCCCCGGCGGGTGCAGCGAGGCCGCAGTGGGTGCAGTGAGGCTGCAGCGGGTGCAGTGAGGCCGCAGCGGGTGCAGTGAGGCCCCAGCGGGTGCAGTGAGGCCGCAGCGGGTGCAGCGAGGCCGCAGCGGGTGCAGTGAGGCCCCGGCGGGTGCAGCGAGGCCGCAGCGGGTGCATTTGGCAGGGATAACATTTGCTTTTTGTGCCTCCCAGCAATGGAAGCGGCGTCTGGTCCAGCGAGGGCTGCGTGAGGCAGAGTGGGGACCTCAACTACTCCGTGTGCCTGTGCAACCACCTCACCAACTTCGCCATCCTGATGCAAGTGGTGCCCCTGCAGGTGAGGCCCAGCAGGGCAGTGGCTCTGTCTGGTAGAAATGAGCCATGAATACATCAGTTCCACCCTCTCATCACCTAAGTGGCTGAAACTGGGCACATTTGTACCCAGCTGGGGTTTATTTCTTGTTTCTGATGTTTTGTCCAGAGAGTTTAATTAGTTAATTCATACCCCATCCCTTTGTGTCAGTCTGTCCACTTGAAGGGGGGTTGGCTTCCTCAGGTCATCCCGTTTTTATCTACCCATTATTATCTTTATTGCTTGTAGAGCACCTCATGACCCCATCTGGTTTCCAAGTACAATTTTTCTAGGAACTCTTCAGGCTGATAATAAAATGCAGCTTTGCCTCAAGACCTCCCATCTTGAGAGGCAGAAATGTCTTGGGAGAAATGTGCTATTATTAACCCTGTTTAAAGAGCAGCATTCAGGGAATTAGCCAGGATTAAACAGGCAGCACCAATTAAATGCCACTGAAAGATTGGTTGGTTCTCCACTGGGAATAGTTCTGAAAGGCCCAGCTTTCAACTAAACAGATTTAGGATTGTGATGACTAATGGGATGCTGCCATAAGTTTTAGTATCATGTGATATTAGTAATTAGAGATCAAAGATATTTCATACAGAATTCTTTGGAATCAGGTTTTCCTTAAGAGGTCTGAAACACACAACTGGAAAGGCTGGATGTGAATGGACCTTCCAGTGCCTCACAGTCCTGTGATAGCTCCATTTGCAATAGTTTCTCTCTCCTTAAGGTTTTGGTCTGATGCATTTCCATCCTCCAGAATATTTTTCCACAGCTTTGTTTTCCCCTTTATGATAAAAGGAAAATCTCATCCCAAACCTTTGTCCAAGACATTTCCTTTAAATGGACTGTTTAGGATTTTCTTGTGGTACTAATTTTTTAACTAGTGAAAAGAACTGTTACCTCCACTGTGTGATTGGCATGAAGATGAAAGTCAGGGCAGATAGAATTTCTGCCTTTTGAGCTGTGCCAGCAGCCACAGATTCCCAAAACACCTGCTGAGTAAACCCTGCTGAACCAACCTGACAATTGGAAACCTCTCCCAGGTGTCCTTGGAACCCTCTTAAGCAAATGTTAAAATGCTGTGGGTTTTGAGCACATCCTTGTGTTTGTTCACCATGTTCAGAAATTCATGAGCCAAGGTTCAAAGGGCCCATTTAAATCACCCCTTGGAACAAATGCTCCAAGACATTGCTGCAGTGATGTTATATCTGATCTTGAACTTTTGTATATTTTAATCTTCTTCTCATAAAGGAAGTGCACAGATAATATGAAGCAAGTAAAAGAGGGTGGGAGTATGCAATTGCCACATTTGAACAGTTCTGTTTACACAGCTACAATGCATCTGTGGCCAAACAAATTGAAATGGATCACATTTTTTTGTATGAACACTGTTTTTGACAGAATGTTTATTTTTCTCTAGATTCTGGAAAAAATTAGATTCTTACCCAAAAGGCTCTGCTTTTCATAAAAAATGGAAATAAGTAATTGGAAATGAACTGCCTGAAAACTGTAGATTTTTTCATCAAAAGCTGTATTTCAATATCAAAAAAAGAAAAGGGAATTAACTTTTCATGGGAATTCCCTGGGTGTTTTACACTTCCCTTCTGCTGTGGAAAGAGCCATTCCCTTTCTCCCCAGGGTACAGATGAGTGCAGCTCTCAGGGGAGCAGAGGCCCCTCCAGGGGCACCTTCAGAGCCTTCCATGCAGCAAAACCAGGGGTGCACAGTTCTGCCAGCCCTGGCAGAAAGGCAGGCAGCTGCACAGAAAACAGTTAAAAAATCTAAAAGGGAAATGCTGACAGGGATAAAGAGCTGCACCACACACCAGTGCAAGTGCAGCAGCTCCAGAGCTGGGAGAGCATCCCAGGGAGAGCCCTTGGGGAGCTCCTGGGAGCTGCTCAGTGGGACAGAGCTCTGAGCCCCTCAGCTCCTCCTCATGTGGATTTTCCTTCTGCTCAAAAACAAAAAAAGGGCATAAACTTCCCATTAATGTGGCTTTGCAGTTCTCTAGAGTCTGCTGTCCCCAGCTGGAGTGCTCAGGACCCTCAGAGGGCCCAGCCAGAGCCGAGGTGTCCCTGAGCCCCAGCCCTGGAATCAGGGTCAGGGTTCACCCAAAGCTGAGGTGTCCCTGAGCCCCAGCTCTGCAATCAGGGTCAGGGTTCACCCAAACCTGAGGTGTCCCTGAGCCCCAGCCCTGGAATCAGGGTCAGGGTTCACCCAAAGCTGAGGTGTCCCTGAGCCCCAGCTCTGCAATCAGGGTCAGGGGATTTGTCCAAAGCCAAGGTGTCCCTGAGCCCCAGCCCTGGAATCAGGGTCAGGGTTCACCCAAAGCTGAGGTGTCCCTGAGCCCCAGCTCTGCAATCAGGGTCAGGGGATTTGTCCAAAGCCAAGGTGTCCCTGAGCCCCAGCCCTGCAATCAGGGTCAGGGTTCACCCAAAGCCGAGGTGTCCCTGAGCCCCAGCTCTGCAATCAGGGTCAGGGGATTTGTCCAAAGCCAAGGTGTCCCTGAGCCCCAGCCCTGCAATCAGGGTCAGGGTTCACCCAAAGCCGAGGTGTCCCTGAGCCCCAGCTCTGCAATCAGGGTCAGGGTTCACCCAAACCTGAGGTGTCCCTGAGCCCCAGCTCTGGAATCAGGGTCAGGGTTCACCCAAAGCTGAGGTGTCCCTGAGCCCCAGCCCTGACACCAGTGACCCTCCCCAGCAGCCCTGCCCTGCCCCTGGGCACTGCTGGTGCCCACAGGGCTGAGCTTGGTGGGAACTCACTCAGGGATGGTGGCTCTTCCTGAGTTGTGCTGAATTCCAGCAAGAATCTTCTTGCTTAAGTCCTTCTCTTTGTTCCTTCATGTGGTTAAATGTGGCTTTTTGGTTAAATTGTCCCTTCATTGGTTGAATGTGGCTTTTGGTTAAATTTGGTTAAAATCGTTCCTTCATTGGGTAAATTGTCCCTTCATTGGTTGAATGTGGCTTTTTGGTTAAATTTGGTTAAATTGTCCCTTCATTGGTTGAATGTGACTTTTTCCAGCTGCAGAGTGCAGCAGGACCCAGTCCCTGGCAGCCCCTGGGACCCTGCCCCAGCTCCCTCCCACCTTCCCAGCACCCAGCAGATCTCCCCTCAAACTCATTCTGTGCCTTTCTGTGCCCATCAGTGCCCTGCTATATTCATCAGCACTGCAGAACTGTGTTATTAATTTGTGCACCTGCCTTGGGGAGGAATTACAGTGTCCCACGTGGATCCCATTTTATTCCACTGAGACATTCATAGGAACGAAGCTGAAGGGCATCTTGCATTTCCTGCTGCTGTCTCTTGAACACTTGAAGTGCTGAGATGAGGGGAGCTGATGAGCTGTCAGACATGTGTGGCACAGACTGTCAGGTGGGTGTAATTTCTAGGGAGCACAGAAATGCCAGAAAGTTCTTGAGAGCAAGCTGTGAGTTCTCCATTTTCCTTCTTGATCTTTGCTCAAAACAGGTTAGGTTAATTCAGTCACTGTTGTACTGTTTGCCAGCTGGAGGTAATCTCCAAAGGCTGAAATCTGCTGAGATGAAAATAATTTTTATTCCAATATTCAGAGAAAGGAATTGAAAGAGACTAGTCACAAAGGAAAATTTTAAATTCAGGGATATTAATTTAAACGTGGCAGAATGAACCATCACTGTGATGTCTGTGGGATCTACACCAGGATGGGGAGAGCTTTGAATGCTGTGAATTAGTTAAAACTGAGCTCAGATTACAAGTGTGGCTGCACAGCACTCTGGATTTCACACTGGTTTCAGCAGGAGCTCTAAGGCACTGCCCCAGGGTGATTGTGAGAGAAGGACCCACCCAGTGCTGCTGCTGAGCTCCCTCAGCCTGCAGAGGTTGGGGATCAGCAGCTGTAGCAGGTTTATCTCAGGACTGAAATGGCCATCTGGGAACCCCCCAGCCATGTGGTGCCCAGCTGGCAGCCTGGCACTGCCTGGTGCCCTGCTGAGGGCTGCAGCCCGGGCCATGTGGAACTGTTTGTGTGTTATCACTCTGGGCTTGTGGCTGTATCAGCCTGGCCCACGTTCCTGCTTGCTGACACTCGTTTATCTTGCTGGTCCTCACTTGAGAATGACAACATGTATTTTGAATTCTGGAGATTAGTGGTCATCAACTGGCTTAAACAAATAAACGAGTGGATTGAAGGTAAGATGGGACTGCAGAGGAGCAGAATGTTCCTGAAGGAGCATGTTCAACCCGTGACTGCCTTTGAGGAGTGTCAGGGGTGTAATTAAGGTCAGCAGGCAATCAGGAGGTGGAGATTGCAGGGAGCCCTTGGACAGCTCTGGCCAGGCCAGTGACACTGAGGATTGCTCAGTGCCACCTTCCCAAGGGGCTGAGACTGAGCATTGCTCAGTGCCACCTTCCCAAGGGGCTGAGACTGAGCATTGCTCAGTGCCACCTTCCCAGGGGCTGACACTGAGGATTGCTCAGTGCCACCTCCCAGCACACACTGGTGTGGGACACTCACAGGAGCTGGGGATTGCTCAGTGCCACCTTCCCAGGAGCTCAGACTGAGCATTGCTCAGTGCCACCTCCCAGCACACACTGGCTCACAGGGGCTGTGCAGACATGAAGGGTTTGCTCTGATCCAGCTTTTCCTTCTGATGGGGAGCCCGAGGTGGGGAAAGGAATCCCTGTAGCAAATACATCACTGCTGCAGCTGCCCCCTGGGAGCTCCTGCCCTCCTCCCTCCTCGGTGCACAGAGCACGTTCCAGGCTCTCCTCCACCCAGCACAACCAGCTGGGCAGCCCCTGGTGCCCTGTGCAGCTCTGGTGGGAGGAAGGAGGAACCCATTTATTTGGATGTGTTTGTTCCCTGTGGGGAAGGGACAGGAGCTGCCTGAGGGGTTTGCAGCAGTGTCCTGCTGGCTGGGACAGGGGACAGGGGACAGGAGACATCCCCTCAGGCCTGCAGGGCCCAGCTCTGTGCTGGGGGCTCCTGGCGGGAGGGACGGGGACAGGGGCAGTGGCAGTGTCAGGAGAGGCAGAGCAGCAGCCCTGGCACGCACACACACTCACACACACACACACACTCACACTCACACACACACACACACTCACACACACACACACTCACACACACACTCACACTCACACACACACACACACACACACACACACACACACACACTCACACTCACTCACACACACTCACACTCACTCACACACACTCACACACACTCACACACTCACACACACTCACACACCCACAGAACCAGGAGCTCTCCTTCCTGGCCAGCAGAAGCCAGCCCAGCCCAGAGCTGCAGCAGAACGGGCTCCATCAATGCTCAGATGCTGTCCCTGCATTTTGGGCAGCTTTGCTCCCCCATCAGCCAGGGCCCTGTGCCCCTGCCAAGGAGCATGCCAGCCATCTGGCAGATTTGTTTTTGTAGTGATCCAGCAGCTACAAAGCATGCCAGGCTATTTGTACCATCTGCCACGAAAATGTCACTTCAGCTAAAGGATGGTGGACACCTGGGGACCCAGGGTTCAAAAATCCCTTTAAAGAGCAATCATTTTCTCCCACAGAAAAATCGAGTCTGAACCTTGGGTCCCCCTCCCCCAGAGCACCAGTGCAGGACACAGCTGAAATATTTATGGCTCCTAAACCATTCTCTAAATTGCTCTTTTCCCCCTGCTTTTCCTCTTGCTGTCCTTTCCAACTGTGAGAGTATAAACATGGCTCCTATAAAGTTCACATGTGGATGGACATTTCCAGCTAAGCAGTGGTGTTATACAATCTGTGGTAGAAATTGTTTGGGGTTTTGAACACGTTTTCTGCATTTCTAAAGCTAGAAATGACTTGGTTTTTATGCCATTTGTAGCCTGTTCACAATTCAGAAGAGACCATCAATCAATACAGTTCAAGCAGCTCACCAATGGGCTTGTAAGCAGACAAGTGTTTATACAGGGAAAATACTTAAAAATGTCTGATCTTGATGGTGGAATTGTAGAAACAACCCTTAGCATTTTTAGAGAGCCCAGGATTCTGAAAAGGTTTGGTTATTCATCTGTGAGCTTCTATTTACAAAAGGAAAATCATCCTAAATTTCTTTTTTTGTGGCAATATGTGTGTTTTTATTTTAGCTTTCACTGTTATAGCTGAGTTTTGATAATGCATGGCTGACTGAGAAAAGGTGCATCAATTCGTGTTCATAAAGGCTGTTTTGAAAAAGTCCTGGTATGGCAAAATGCTTTAAAAATATGGGGCATAGATGGGTAATTTATCAGTTTGGAGCATTGTTTCCTAAATCTAATATTGCAGTTATTAATCCAACACTGCACTTTGTGTGCAATAAAATAGCAGTCTGAAACCATAAGCTTTTTTCTTAAAATTTTCAGCCAGCTCCACACTCAAGTAGGACAATGAAATGGAAATAATGTGGCACTCTCCGATTTCTGCTGTTTTGTAATTTTTGTATAATTACTTTTCTCAGCATGCTTTTCATTGCTGGGAACATGAAAAGAATAATGCCTAAGTCCAGTAATTTTTCTTTGTGTTGCATATTTAAAAATTGGGTAGGCACTGTGATTTTTTTTGGTCCTTGTTCATTACCACTGACATTTTGTGTAACTGAAAAGATCCCCACAGACAGTTCAGACAGCCTCAGCCATCAGATGAACAAAGATAAATCAGCCTGGCTGTTTATTCCAGCACTGCTTTGTAAACTTTCTTTGCTCTCTCTCACTCTCTCCCCTTGCCCCTCCATTTCATGGCAGGGATCATTGTCCCTGTGCAGGAGCACATCTGAGTGTTGTCCTTGTGGAGGAGCACATCTGAGTATTGTCCCTGTGCAGAGCACATCTGAGTATTGTCCCTGTGCAGAGCACATCTGAGTATTGTCCCTGTGCAGGAACACATCTGAGTATTGTCCCTGTGCAGAGCACATCTGAGTATTGTCCTTGTGCAGCACATCTGAGTATTGTCCCTGTGCAGAGCACATCTGAGTATTGTCCCTGTGCAGAGCACATCTGAGTATTGTCCCTGTGCAGAGCACATCTGAGTATTGTCCTTGTGCAGCACATCTGAGTATTGTCCCTGTGGAGCACATCTGAGTATTGTCCCTGTGCAGAGCACATCTGAGTATTGTCCCTGTGCAGAGCACATCTGAGTATTGTCCTTGTGCAGCACATCTGAGTATTGTCCCTGTGGAGCACATCTGAGTATTGTCCCTGTGCAGAGCACATCTGAGTATTGTCCTTGTGGAGCACATCTGAGTATTGTCCTTGTTCAGAGCACATCTGAGTATTGTCCCTGTGGGGCAGCACATCTGAGTATTGTCCTTGTGCAGGAGCACATCTGAGTATTGTCCCTGTGCAGAGCACATCTGAGTATTGTCCTTGTTCAGAGCACATCTGAGTATTGTCCCTGTGCAGAGCACATCTGAGTATTGTCCCTGTGCAGAGCACATCTGAGTATTGTCCTTGTGCAGGAGCACATCTGAGTATTGTCCTGTGCAGGAGCACATCTGAGTATTGTCCCTGTGGGGCAGCACATCTGAGTATTGTCCTTGTGGAGCACATCTGAGTATTGTCCTTGTGCAGCACATCTGAGTATTGTCCCTGTGCAGAGCACATCTGAGTATTGTCCCTGTGCAGAGCACATCTGAGTATTGTCCCTGTGCAGCACATCTGAGTATTGTCCTTGTGCAGGAGCACATCTGAGTATTGTCCTTGTGCAGCACATCTGAGTATTGTCCTTGTGGAGCAGCACATCTGAGTATTGTCCTTGTGCAGCACATCTGAGTATTGTCCTTGTGCAGGAGCACATCTGAGTATTGTCCTGTGCAGCACATCTGAGTATTGTCCCTGTGCAGAGCACATCTGAGTATTGTCCTTGTGCAGGAGCACATCTGAGTATTGTCCTGTGCAGGAACACATCTGAGTATTGTCCTTGTGCAGAGCACATCTGAGTATTGTCCTGTGCAGAGCACATCTGAGTATTGTCCTGTGCAGAGCACATCTGAGTATTGTCCCTGTGCAGAGCACATCTGAGTATTGTCCTGTGCAGAGCACATCTGAGTATTGTCCTTGTGCAGAGCACATCTGAGTATTGTCCTTGTGCAGGAACACATCTGAGTATTGTCCTTGTTCAGAGCACATCTGAGTATTGTCCTTGTGCAGAGCACATCTGAGTATTGTCCCTGTGCAGGAGCACATCTGAGTATTGTCCCTGTGCAGGAGCACATCTGAGTATTGTCCTTGTGCAGCACATCTGAGTATTGTCCTTGTGCAGCACATCTGAGTATTGTCCTTGTGCAGCACATCTGAGTATTGTCCCTGTGCAGGAACACATCTGAGTATTGTCCTTGTGCAGGAACACATCTGAGTATTGTCCCTGTGCAGGAACACATCTGAGTATTGTCCTGTGCAGGAACACATCTGAGTATTGTCCTTGTGCAGAGCACATCTGAGTATTGTCCTTGTGGAACACATCTGAGTATTGTCCTGTGCAGGAGCACATCTGAGTATTGTCCTGTGCAGGAGCACATCTGAGTATTGTCCTGTGCAGGAGCACATCTGAGTATTGTCCTTGTGCAGAGCACATCTGAGTATTGTCCTGTGCAGAGCACATCTGAGTATTGTCCCTGTGCAGCACATCTGAGTATTGTCCTTGTGGAGCACATCTGAGTATTGTCCCTGTGCAGAGCACATCTGAGTATTGTCCCTGTGCAGGAACACATCTGAGTATTGTCCTTGTGCAGAGCACATCTCACACTGGGATTGGGCCTCAGATTCCTTTTGTCCTTAGGGCACCCAAGCTCATCTTCCCTGAAAATCGAGCCCTGCTGCTGATTTTGAACCCTTGATTTGAACTTGACTTTTTGATTTTGAATTTGTTCCTTCCTTTGCTGTTCCACCCCTCTGCCAGCACAGCTCTGTTGATTTTCATGGGAGGAAATTGGAGAATTTCTGGTTGTCCCTAATCCCACAGAATTACACGGGAAAAGTTGGGCCAGTGCTGCTGGATACTAAACCCTCGAATTCCTTAGAGAATTGTTTGGCAGTTACTGCATTTCACTCAGCAGGGGAGAGCAAAAATGACTTTTTATTTTGGAAAAGCACAAATATTTAAGAGTGCTATAACTGTCGAAATAACTGCTTTGTTTAAGAAGCATGATAGAGTATCTATTTTAATCAGAAAACTCACCAAAAGAGCACAGACTTCCTTTCCATGGTGGAAATGAAAGCACTTGGCAGTCAGTTCTTCTTGTGACTGAAGGGTTTCCCCAGGCAGTATGAAATGTTATGGGCACCTTTATCCACCACTGCTGTCTTTAGGTGTGGTCACTGTGCCTGAGTTTGGTGTGTGCTTGTGCTTGTGTTAGGGGCTGGGCTGGGGGCTCAGGGGCACCCAGGGCACAGCCCCACCCAGTGCCAGCCCTGAGTCCCAAGGGGCCCTTTGGAGCCAAAGCCCAGCCTGGGAGAACTCAGCTGGACACTCTCATTTTTATGGAATTGTCCTGGGAGCTGGTGTTTCACTGCCCAGCTGCTCTGGGGGGTCTCAGAGCCAGCCTGGCAGGAGACTGCCCTGCTGGGACCCCTGTGGGGCTGGGACCCTGTGGGGCTGGGACCCTGTGGGGCTGGGACCCTGTGAGGCTGGGACCCTGTGGGGCTGATCCCCCTGTGGGGCTGGGACCCCTGTGGGGCTGGGACCCTGTGGGGCTGATCCCCCTGTGGGGCTGGGACCCCTGTGGGGCTGGGACCCTGTGGGGCTGATCCCCCTGTGGGGCTGGGACCCCTGTGGGGCTGGGACCCTGTGGGGCTGGGACCCTGTGGGGCTCTCCAGGGCACGCGGGCCTGGCTGTGGATGGGGACCAGGAGGAGGGCACAGAGCAGGGTACCAGCCCTGCAGGGTGGGCAGAGCAGAGGGCACAGAGCAGGGGACCAGCCCTGCAGGGTGGGCAGAGCAGAGGGCACAGAGCAGGGGACCAGCCCTGCAGGGTGGGCAGAGCAGAGGGCACAGAGCAGAGGGCACAGAGCAGGGTACCAGCCCTGCAGGATGGGCAGAGCAGAGGGCACAGAGCAGGGTACCAGCCCTGCAGGATGGGCAGAGCAGAGGGCACAGAGCAGAGGGCACAGAGCAGGGTACCAGCCCTGCAGGGTGGGCAGAGCAGAGGGCACAGAGCAGGGGACCAGCCCTGCAGGATGGGCAGAGCAGAGGGCACAGAGCAGGGGACCAGCTCTGCAGGGTGGGCAGAGCAGGAGCAGTGGGCACAGAGCAGGGGACCAGCCCTGCAGGGTGGGCAGAGCAGGAGCAGTGGGCACAGAGCAGGGGACCAGCTCTGCAGGGTGGGCAGAGCAGAGGGCACAGAGCAGGGGACCAGCCCTGCAGGATGGGCAGAGCAGGAGCAGTGGGCACAGAGCAGGGGACCAGCTCTGCAGGGTGGGCAGAGCAGAGGGCACAGAGCAGGGGACCAGCCCTGCAGGGTGGGCAGAGCAGGAGCAGTGGGCACAGAGCAGGGTACCAGCCCTGCAGGGTGGGCAGAGCAGGAGCAGTGGGCACAGAGCAGGGGACCAGCCCTGCAGGGTGGGCAGAGCAGGAGCAGTGGGCACAGAGCAGGGGACCAGCCCTGCAGGGTGGGCAGAGCAGGAGCAGTGGGCACAGAGCAGGGGACCAGCTCTGCAGGGTGGGCAGAGCAGAGGGCACAGAGCAGGGGACCAGCCCTGCAGGGTGGGCAGAGCAGAGGGCACAGAGCAGGGGACCAGCCCTGCAGGGTGGGCAGAGCAGGAGCAGAGGGCACAGAGCAGGGGACCAGCCCTGCAGGGTGGGCAGAGCAGAGGGCACAGAGCAGGGGGCACAGAGCAGGGTACCAGCCCTGCAGGGTGGGCAGAGCAGAGGGCACAGAGCAGGGGGCACAGAGCAGGGTACCAGCCCTGCAGGGTGGGCAGAGCAGGGGGCACAGAGCAGGGTACCAGCCCTGCAGGATGGGCAGAGCAGAGGGCACAGAGCAGGGTACCAGCCCTGCAGGGTGGGCAGAGCAGGGGGCACAGAGCAGGGTACCAGCCCTGCAGGATGGGCAGAGCAGAGGGCACAGAGCAGGGGACCAGCCCTGCAGGATGGGCAGAGCAGAGGGCACAGAGCAGGGGACCAGCCCTGCAGGATGGGCAGAGCACCTCCTTGAGTCTCACAGGATAATCTGTTTTGAATACAGCATTTAACATTTCCTGCAAGCTTAGACTTGGGAGGAAGGCAGAAAAAACCCCACCCTGCTCTGTGCTGCACGAACAGATTTTAGAAGAACTTGGAAATGTCAGCTTTTCTGATCCCCAAACTTTATTATAATCTTATACCACCTCACAACTTGAGTCCTCCCTCCCTGCCATGCTTCCTTCAAGCTTCATTTGAACAAAGAACTTTGAGATTTGTAATGAGCAGAACCCCTACTGTTTGATGACACAGTGCCCAGAACTACTTTGAAAGATGATGTGGGCATTTAGAAATACTAATTAATATCTTGGCAGAGATATTTGGAAAATCCTGTATTTTTCGTGTCACAGTGAAAAGTTTTAAATAAGCAATACCAGGCTGGGCTGGCTGGAGGGAAATGTGCCTTTAATCCTGAAAAGCCCCTCTGCAGCCCTTTGGTGCAGATTGCTGGGGACTGTGGAGTTAATAGAGAAGGGGAATTCAAAAACAATTCTGCTGGAAATGGCTGATAAAGATGATTGCATTGTGAAGCATGATTCTCAGAGGCCTTTTTTTCTTTAAATTCACAGTATCTGGTGCATTGTGGCTTGAGAAAAGAAGTTTGTGCACCAAATTGGGCCTTTCTGTGGTGGTGATTGTACAGTGCCACTCAGCACGGCCCCTCCAAAACCCACCCTGTGCTCTCAGGGAGCAGACTGAGCCTCCTGAGCTCACCACAGATTTCATTTCAAAAAATGGAATGTCATGTACCTAACAAAGTGCTTGGCAAGCTGAAGGAAAACACAGATTTGTATTGTTGTTATTATTATTTAACATATAAATAAAGGCCTCTCTGGACTGAGATTGAATTTCAGCAGCCTTTCTGCAGGCAATTAAAACCATTAGCTTCATCAGCCAAGGCCAGCGTTTTAATGTCTCTGAGACACTCAGGCTGCCAAAGTTAATTATTCATCCTTTTCTTAATTGGATTCAGATTGCATTTTAAAGGTACAACTTCGGTGGATTTGGCTGTAACTGTTCCCAGGAAAGGCTCAGGGAGGATGCTGAGGTTTGCAGAGGGTTTGGGGGGATTTCAGAGCTGGGCAGCCCCTGCAGATCTGTCAGATCATTACCAGGACAATCCATCTGCCCTGCAGGGAGCTTCAGGCAGGGAATTTCCTGTGGGATGCAAAGCTGACCAAAAGGGAGGTGAAAATCGAACTCACCTTCTGTTTGGGCTTAGGGCACAGTGCAGTTGTCATGGCATTTCCAGCAGTGAAAAATACCCGGTTTAATGAAATTTATCCACTCATGGGCACATGCAAACATGTCCTGGGCTGTGCCACGGAGTGAGGCTGAGATACAAACCAGGGCTGTGATCTCCTCCTCAGCTTGCAGGGCTCATCTTTGAGGCTCTGAAACCTTTTTGGTTCAAGAGCTTGCCTTTTTCTGGAGGATGAATTGTTTTTCAGAAAGATTTCTAAAGCAGTTTGGACAGCAAAATTACTGCTTTTGGTGTCTGAATGGTGAAGCTGTAACTTGGCACAGCTGTCAGGATCAGCTGTGACAAGCCCTGGTTGAAGTGTTTGAGCTCAGCCCTGGTCTGATGTGTGACCTCTGAGGGCAGGAATGGAGATGATTTGCAGGATGTGAAGGGAAGATTTTAGGTTAGAAGTGCCTTCCTTGGAGAAAGCCAAAAGTTCACCCTTTGCCAAGCAGAAGAGTGCAGTCAGTGGGCTGAGAGGAGAATAACTTGGACAGGGACAGGGACAGGAGGGCAAACGTGCCCTGGGAAGAGGGAGCCTGAGCAGGGAGCCCGGGCAGGGGCTGTGGGCTGGCCAGGGGCTGCTGTGCTGCTGTGTGGGCACTCAGTAACTCCACAGGAATTGGGAGCTTTCTCCTCCACACACAGACAGTGTTTCCTGTGGAGCCTACTGAGTAAGGCTTTCAGCCTGAATGACCTTTCCCAGCTCCTCCAGATACAAAAGTACCATCTCATTATTGTAATATATTTCCATCTCCCTGGCAGTTATTTATAAACAGGGGGGTGAGATATCACTTTCTTTTTTTTTTGCTATGGGCAGCATTATAAATGAAGGATTTGTACTTGCAGTCTGGGCTGGTGTGTTTCCAGGAGCATTGCTCAGCTTGCTCGTGAGGCAGTTTGTGCTTGCCTGTGAGTTTCCAAAACAGAAGAGTTGAGCAGTAACTGAGGAGGGAGAGCAGGGCTGGGCAGGGGCTGTGCCCAGGAGGGTGGATCTGCTCCACCCCTGCTTTGCCTTCCAGCAGCACCCCAGGCACAGCTGCTACAGCCTAGGCTGAGAGGTGGGAGGAATTTTTGATTTTACCTTGTCAGAGCTGGAACTCAGGAACATCTGTGCCTTAGTGCTGGTGGTTGCTGACACTCCTGGCTGGATGAGTCGTTTCCTGGCTTTTCAGGGTAAAAGAATGACCATATCAATGCAAGGAAGCTAAACATTGTAGAAGAAAAGAGTAATTTAATGTAGATTGGGACAAGTGTGAGAATCAGGCTCTGGGATGACTTCACAGCTTACTCAATGTTTTATTTGGTACTTTTTAATGCTATTTTCCTTAATAATAGCATTACAGCTTGATTAGAGTTTTTGTGCTGACTACAAAAACATCCCAAATTACTGTTTTACATTCCACATCATGCAGGAAGTCTGTAAACTTTCAAAAAGACAAGCTGAGGTTAGGTAAAACCAGCCCTTATCAGAGCATTGGAGTTAATTGAAATAGTTTCTTAATTAATGAGGCCCAATGCTTTGACAACCCAGGTCCTTCCAACAAATTGCTCCTTGTGATGCCCCCAGATGGGAGCACAGCACATCCAGATGTGCAGCGACAGCTGGGTTCAGAGGTTTGTGGGGCTCTGATGTCTTTAAACAGAAATTCTTTTCCCTCCTTCAGCACAGCCCTGTGGTGAGGCTGGGGGTCATCCCAAGCCTGCTTTTGTGCTCTCTGGTGTGCTTTTTCCTGTTTTTCCCTGCAGTTCACCCCTGCAGGGGCAGGAGCTGCTCTCAGCCCTCACACAGCTGCCCCTGCAGCTCCTTGGGCCCCTCCTGGCAGTTAGACCTGGCTCTAAGCTGAGCCCAGCCCTGTCCCTCTCAGGGGCAGGGGGAGCTGGGCTGCAGAGCTCTGCTTCTCCAGAGGCTCCCACCAGGCTGAGGTGAGTGTTGGTTCAGGAGCAGAACTCTCAGAGCCTCATCAGATCCTGGCTGTGCTCACCAGAGCAAGAGCAATTTCCAGCTCACAGATGCAGGCACCTAGGCAGGTTATTTCAGGTTTCAGTGAACCTTCTACATTTTGTTGTAGAAGAGATTTTTTTCCCTTTTTTCATTTCTAAGTCATAGAGGATTCACATTTTGTCTTGCCCTGCAGGGGTTTCTGGAGAAACACTGAACTAAAACCCAGAGACAGAGTTTCTTAGAAACACAACATCAAAGAAATTGGAGAGAAAAAAATATCTGTGTGATCATTATCTTCTTTTGGATTACTGTGGGAAAACCCAAACAGTTTGATTTGGGGGGGATGGAGCACCTTTCCCACATGGGAGGAATTGGGTTTGCTCAGCCTGGAGAGGAGAGGGGGTCAGGCTGACCCAGCTGTGGCCTTCCAGTACCTGAAGGTCCTGCAGGATGGAGAGGAACTGTTTACAGGAGCAGGCAGTGGCAGGAAAGGGGGGAAGGAGGGAAGGTTTAGAGCAGACTTTGGGCAGGAATTCCTCCCTGGCAGGGTGGGCAGCCCTGGCACAGGTGCCCAGAGCAGCTGTGGCTGCCCTGGATCCCTGGCAGTGCCCAAGGCCAGGCTGGGCACTGGGGCTGGGACAGCCTGGGGCAGTGGGAGGTGTCCCTGCCATGGCAGGGGTGGCACTGATGGGCTCTGAGGTCCCTTCCAGCCCAGGCCTCTCTGTGAATTTTGCCCATTTCCCCTGGCTTGCTCCTTGGACCTTCTGCATTTGTCAGTGGCAGTGAGGGCACAGCACTGCTCTGAGATCTCTGCCAGGGCAGCACCAGCACAGGGCACTGTAAACCTCAGTTCTCCCTGAGCAGGGAAGCTCTCCAGGGAACATTTTCTGGCTTTAGGACTGTTGAGAAATACTGATTTCAGAGTGGCTTTACATATGAAAAGCCTCCTCGGCTCCCCTCCTCCTTCTGCAGAATTGTGAGCCCCCTGCAGCCAGGGAAAAGGGTGGAGGCACCAGGAAATAAGGTCCATGCATTTTGGACATGAATGTACCTGATGAGGAAATCGCTTCTAAACGGCTCCATTTCCCACACAGATTATTCCTATTTCAGGAATATTCTGTGGAGAATGCCTGTACGTGCCTTCTTTGGGGGATGAGGGATGACAGCATCTCTTTTGTAGGAATTATCTGGAGCTTGAACGCTGTTCCAGTACACAGAACTCTTTTGTTTCTGTAATTGATGCTGTCCAGTCAGGGAAAAGAAATGTGTCTTTGGCTGGAAAAGAAAAAATACTCAAGAGCTGCATCATATTCCCTAGGAACAGCAACACCATAGCAACAGTTGTCTCTCAGTGCATCCCTTAAAGGCTCAGATTGCTGAGCTCTTCTGCTGGAGACTCAGCACACGTGAGCTGCTGCACTTGGCAGATAATTACACTAAAAACCCACATACACAACACATCTTTTTGTCTCTATTTATGTTTTCCCATGACCACATGGCACGGTATTTCTCTCCTGTAAAAGGAATTTTAATGGGGAGTTTATTGGTAGAGCTGCTTTGGTTTGATAATCTCTGATGGAATACTTCGTTTGGGTGGGAAATTTTATTGTGTGTGTGTAAAATAATAGAAAATCCCAAACATATGTGAAAGGATTAGTTTTTATTAGATAAATGTGCTGTAAACAAGTTTTGGAAAGATATCATTCCTTTTAGTATTTTTTTTATAATCAATGAATATTTTTCAGCTTGGAATTTAATCAATAGTAAGTTGAGATTGAAACAATAATGCAGTATCTCGAGCATCATAATTAAAACTTTTGGATTGAGTAATTTTTTTCCTTCCGTTTATGAAAATGTCAAGTCTGTCCAAAATTGAGTCAGGAAAAATGTTTGAAAATTCTTCTAGGATGAGAAAACTTTTTCCTGCCTAGCTCTCTTCTACTTATTGCATATTAATATGGCCTGGCTCCCTTTGCTGGGTGTGGCTCTTTTGTCATTCTTTTATGAGAACTTGCATGGAAAGTTAAAACACATGCTGATTGATTTGAGTGGGCAAACCACCCTGTCCTGCTTGCACTGACTGTCCAGGTTTAACACAGACCCTGGTGGGGAGCACCGTGGGGTTCCAGTTCAAATGCTCCTGACAATTGCATTTCCTCCACAAGAGGTGCCAGGTTTAACACAGACCCAGGTGGGGAGCACCGTGGGGTTCCAGTTCAAATGCTCCTGACAATTGCATTTCCTCCACAAGAGGTGCCAGGTTTAACACAGACCCAGGTGGGGAGCACCGTGGGGTTCCAGTTCAAATGCTCCTGACAATTGCATTTCCTCCACAAGAGGTGGCAGCAGAGGCAGAGAGCAGAGCTTTGCCCTCCTGCTGCTCACGCTGGCTCCGTGCTGGGTTTCCATGCTGGGCTGTCAGCCCAGCTCCATCCATTGCCCAGAGCCATTTCAATGGCTGGGAACAGCTCTGCTGGGTGGCTTCTTTGCTTTGGGCTCTCTGCTTTGGGCTCTCTGCTTTGGCTTCTCTGCTTTGGGCTCTCTGCTTTGGGCTCTCTGCTTTGGGCTCTCTGCTTTGGCTTCTCTGCTTTGGGCTCTCTGCTTTGGGCTCTCTGCTTTTGGGCTCTCTGGGTGTCCCTGCACGGTGCTGCTTGCACAGGGATGGGAATGAGTGGGAGCATCACTGAGAGCATCACTGGGAGCATCACTGAGGGCATCCCTGGGAGCATCCCTGGGAGCATTGCTGCAGTATCACTGCTGGCATTGCTGGGAGCATCACTGGGCCCTGTGAGCTCCTGAACTGAGCTGCCCAGGCTGAGCTGCCCAGGCTGCCCGAGCCCTGCAGCCACAGCAGGAACCTCAGCTGCTGCTGAGGACCCAGAGTGTGACACAGGACAGGGACACTGTGGGCAGGCAGGGCTGGTGATGCTCAGTGTGGCACCAGCTCACAGCTCAGTTCTGGTCTCTTTGCTCAGTGTGGCACCAGCTCACAGCTCAGTTCTGGTCTCTGTGTGCTCAGTGTGGCACCAGCTCACAGCTCAGTTCTGGTCTCTGTGTGCTCAGTGTGGCACCAGCTCACAGCTCAGTTCTGGTCTCTGTGTGCTCAGTGTGGCACCAGCTCACAGCTCAGTTCTGGTCTCTGTGTGCTCAGTGTGGCACCAGCTCACAGCTCAGTTCTGGTCTCTGTGTGCTCAGTGTGGCACCAGCTCACAGCTCAGTTCTGGTCTCTCTCAGTGTGGCACCAGCTCACAGCTCAGTTCTGGTCTCTTTGCTCAGTGTGGCACCAGCTCACAGCTCAGTTCTGGTCTCTGTGTGCTCAGTGTGGCACCATCTCACAGCTCTGTTTGGTCTTTCTCAGTGTGGCACCATCTCACAGCTCTGTTTGGTCTCTCTCAGTGTGAACCAGCTCACAGCTCTGTTCTGATCTCTTTGCTCAGTGACACCAGCTCACAGCTGTGCTCTCTCCCCTCGCTGCAGCTGACGAGAGAACACCAGGTGGCCCTCTCCTCCATCACTTACGTCGGCTGTGCTCTGTCCATCCTCTGCCTGACGATCACCCTGGTCACGTTCGCCGTGCTGTCGTGAGTAATTTTATCTTCATCCCTGCTGAGCAGCCAGCACTCAGCAAGCCAGGCAGGATCCCTTCAGCCACTCAGGATAAAACAAAGGCTATTAGTTCTACAACCTTCCTTAATTAGATTCTGCACATGTATTTGTAACACTTGGTTGGTTATTTCTAAATTACTTTCATTTCCTGAAATGGGATGGACTTTATATAGCAAACTATTTCAATCTCGTGAGAGATTTTAATTTTTTTAACTGTCTGTGCTTTGCTATAGTTCAGGAACCTTGCAAAGAGCCCTGTAGGAGGCCTTGGTCTGGACTCCAGAGCAAGGTGAGCAGGGGCTGCAGCACCAGCCCCTCTGCCCCCCACATCTCTGGGTTGCCCAGAGCACACACACAGCACTTTCTGCTGTTGCACTGTCCTGTCTGTGAGGCAGGGTGCTCACAAAGCAGTGCCCAGTAAGGAAGTCTCAGTCAGCACTGGCTGCCTGACTTTATTTTCACACAGCTTGTACACAATTACCTCATGCAGCCCACGTTTCTGTTCAAGTGTCTCGCTGTTCTCCATCAGGCTGCTTTCCTGTGGTGCTTTACTGGGGTGAAGGACACTGTGAGCAGTGTGAAATTCACTCCATGGCCCGTGGTTAGGAACCTCTGCACCTCCTGCCCAAAGCAGGGCAGCCCTGTGAGGACTCTCTGTGCTGGGAGGGTTTCTGCCCCAGGGCACTCAGGACCTTTATTCCTATTTATGTTCCCCTGGTGATAAATGAGTTTGAGGCCCAGCTGGGCTTGATACAAACATTTCTGGAAAAAAGCTTTCATGAAGGTTTGTGTCTAAATAAGAAACAGAAAACCTGACTAAGGGTGAAGTGACTTGTCCAAGGCTGTGCAGCACTTTGGGAGTACAGCAAGGACTGGGATTCTTGTCTCCTTTCACACACTAAACCATATTGTTCTCACTTAAGAGTTTGATTCTTGTTTTCTTGTATTTTGGACATTCTGTTTAGAGGCCAGTTTCTAGGGAAAAGGACTAGCTGAATCTCAGTAAACTGATTGCAATGCTTGTTTTTCTCCAGACCCCATATTATTTCCAAGTTTCGAGATCTGTGTTGGTCATACTTGGATTAAGAGCATAACGTGTGGCAAAATCCACTCTAAATAAGTCCAACATCTGCCTATCTGACATTGTGCTGTTGGCATGTTTAGGCTAAGGGGAATGATCTGCTCCATTTTAGTCTGAGGGCAAAATTGGATGTTGGAATGTTTAGAAAGGAAAAGGAACAAAAGGAGGAGGTGTTGCTGCAGCAGGGCTGAAAACTCCTCAAGGAGCTGGAGGCAAACAAGGCTTGGAAGAGAGCTTGGAGCCAGCTGACTGTCACAGGGTGAAGCACCCCACCTACATACAGCATCCTTCAAACTGCCAATTGAAAATAATTTGATTATCTTTTCACTGGAGAGCAGGGTCTCATTAAGCAGCTGAAGTGGAATTTTGCAATGTGGTGTTAGATGACTGTGACATAACTGGAGAAGAATCTGGCAAGTTCTTTGCTTCTCCATGTCCTGGCCAGGGCAGCCCCTTCCCAGGGGGGCAGTGAGCCCTGCTCCCCTCGTGGGTGACACTGCCCAGCCTGTGGCACGTGGAGCTCCTCAGTGCAGAGCCACTGGCACCAGGCAGAGCATCCCTGAGTTACCTTTTGGGATCTCAGTACTTCTTGTCCTCCCCCTCTTCATTCCCGTTCCTTGGAGCAGGGCAGCAGGAGGGTGCACTGGAATAGGAACCTGTTATCACCAGCACTGTTTGTTTTTCAAAGAGAACAGAATTTAAGGCAAGGCCTGAGATGTTCAGATCAATGTTTTTGTTTTCTGTTTCTTATTTTGGGATGAGAACAGAAACATGAGGTCAGCAGACTTCCAGGAAAGCCTGTTCTTGTCAGATTTCCAGCTGGTTGTTGAAAAGCCAAAGGAGATATGTTCAAATGATGTTGAAACCACAGTCAGGTTCCTGTCAAGACAGGCACTGCCCATCTGTGTATGGAGCTATCGTTCAAAAGTTAAATTTGTATAAATCAGAATTGGAACCAATGTCTTTCCCCATTCCCTTATTTCCCTTATTTCATTCTAAATCAAATACCAACAGAATAAAGCCAGGAGCTGTGGCACAGAGTGGGCACAGGTGCCACGTGCTTTCTGTGAGGTGTGACCTCGTTGTGAGCCCAGCACCCTCCAGGACCAGGGCTGCTGTTCTGTCCCTGGCCGTCCCTTTGGCAGTGCAGGTGGCTGCTCTGTGCTCCAGGGCACGGAGGGATGCTCTGCTCAGGGGCTGCCCACGCTGCTGGCAGCAGAGCTCCGGAGGCCCCAGGGTCCCCGCAGACACACCCAGAGCCAGGTGGGTGCCCTGCAGGCCCTGGGGCCGTGCTGAGGTGTTTGTGTGCCCGCAGGTCTGTCAGCACCATCCGCAACCAGCGCTACCACATCCACGCCAACCTGGCGGGCGCCGTGCTGCTGGCCCAGGCCCTGCTGCTCGCCAGCTTCCAGCTCAGCCCCGCAACCGTGAGTGCCGGGGGGCCTCGGGCAGCTCCAGGCAGGGGTGGGCCCCGGGCACAGCCGGGGAAGGTTCTGCAGGGGGGGATCTGTCTCCAACACGCCTTGGCCAAGAACGCCGTCCTGCTGCAGGGGGAGCTCCTCGGGCAGGGTACCAGGTCTAAAGCATTCAACTGGCGTCCAAAACAGCCCAGTTAGAGCAAGACAGATAGGCCAAGTTAACTGCATCACATACCAGTACACCCAATTCCTTTCCATTGTTAATTTTAAAAACGCAATTTAAAGTAACACAAGGTCTTTGATGGAAAGTTCCACCTGAAGAGCAGGAGCAAAACCTGATTTTACAATAAACTTTCAGGGTGCTCTGTGTTTGTGCTGGTAAAAACTCGGCTAGCCTTGTGACCAGCTGCTGCTCCACATTACTTTTCTGAAGCAGCCAGTGGTTTCTATTATTGGGGGTGGTGGTGGTGGTATTTTTTCTCAGTAGAGGTAAATATGAGGTCTGCACATTGTTCATTTTGCCAATACAACAGCTACCTAAATTTATATTCAGCTCAAATGGGATCCCTTGAATTTCTGCTACGTTTATAAATAACTGTAATGCCTGGTTTGCACAGGCAGTCATTACCTGAGGACCTAAAAGCACTTTGGAAAACTCAGTTCATATTCTTTTGCTGTTTAACATTCGGGTGGGTCCTGAATGAGTCATGCAATGTGCAAGGGAGAAAATGAGAGGGGATGGTTTAGAAGGAAAATGAAATGGAGACATTGGAGAGCAGCAAAAGATGAAACTGAAGACAGTAGAAACCAGGCATGAAAATAATCCTCTTTAAGTAGAGAGCTAAAACCCCATGAAAGGACATGGGCTCGAGGGCAGTCAAGGTTCACCCAGCCTGACAGGGTCAGCTATTCTCACAGGGCTTTCTTTGTCACCCATCCCACATTGTGGGACAATCCATTCAAATCCCTGCAGGCGGGTGTGAGAGCCTGATTGCAGCTGGGCACGGCCAGCAGGGCCTTGGCCTGTCCTGCTGGGCAGCTCCAGCTGTGCCCTGCTCTGGGCTGGGGACACAGAGCTGCATTCTCCAGGGTCCAGCCCAGGCCACCGTGCTCAGGACCTGCCTTGGTCACTCCTGTCCTGCTGGGGACACAGAGCTGCATTCTCCAGGGTCCAGCCCAGAGCCACCACGCTCAGGACCTGCCATGGTCACTCCTGTCCTGCTGGGGACACAGAGCCGCATTCTCCAGGGCCCAGCCCAGGCCACCGCGCTCAGGACCTGCCATGGTCACTCCTGTCCTGCTGTGGGCACAAAGCTGCATTCTCCAGGGCCCAGCCCAGGCCACCGCGCTCAGGACCTGCTGGGGTCACTCCTGTCCTGCTGGGGACACAGAGCTGCATTCTCCAGGGCCCAGCCCAGGCCACCGTGCTCAGGACCTGCCATGGTCACTCCTGTCCTGCTCTGGGCTGGGGACACAGAGCTGCATTCTCCAGGGCCCAGCCCAGGCCACCGCGCTCAGGACCTGCCTTGGTCACACTCAGGCCCGGCTTGCTTAGTCCAGCCTCTCACACAGGCTCAGGCTGCAGTTTAGTAGAGCAGACTTCCCCTTAAACCTGTCCCAAACCTGCTTTGGTGAAATTGGGAGGCAGCTCGAGGAAGTGAGAGCTGTTTTACACCCCAGGCTTTGAGAAATTAAATGCTTCACGGAATCCGAGGATTTTTTAGCCCTTCCTCCTCTATAAGAGCTGTAATTGTTTGGGATAACTCTGCAAAGATCTGAAAGTTGACAGACCTGATGTAAATACTGTCTGCTGGGCTTTTATTTTTATGCTTTGTCCTCTGGGAATGCAGGGGGTTGTGATTCATCCTTGTATTGGTCTCCTGTCGTTACCCGCTCCTGGCTGGCTTTGACAGCAGGCTGAATACCTTTAATTGCAGCTTTAATTGAAGTGCTGAGCCGTGGTTTGCAGGGAGGGAGGCAGTGCTGGCACTGGCAGCTGTCAGTCTGGCCTCTCTGCTGTGTGGGGCTGGGCCGTTCTGGGTGCCCTGCAGGACCCTCTGTGTGCCCCTGCCCGAGGCTGGCATCGCCTCTCGCCCTGGGCCTGCCCATCCTTTCCCCTCTCTGCCTCTGGGGATGGTGCAGCTTTGATTGCAGATGTGGCACACAGCGTTCCCTGCTAGTTTCAGATGCCTTATTTAATGATTTACAATTCATTCTGCAGCAATTTTTCTTTTGTAGAATAACAGTGGATTTTTTTTTCTTTTGTAGAATAATAATGATTTTTAACCATAAAGCTCTACCTTCACAAACAGGACTTTAATCTTTCAAGTACACCTAACTTATTCATTTATTTATAAAAACCTGGTCATTGACACCTGTCATCAATAGTTAACTGATCATGGCACATTCCAGGAAGGCAATTCTTCCCAAAATCAGGATGTCTTTTTGTGTCTTTATATTATTGAGACACAGGAAAATGAAAATTGAAGTATAAGGTGTTAGCCAGCACTGGGTTTTTTCCAGCACAACCAGGAAAATCTAATGTCTCTGCTATCTGCAGTTCTGGATCAGGGTATTTGTCTCTTTCTCACTCAATACTCCTGCCTGGAATTGCTGGAAACATCCAAAAGGAGAGGTGAAACAAGCAGCTTTTGTTTGTGATGTAGCTGTAAAATTACCTGTCTGTTTTAAGACTGTCCTCGGGAAAAAAAGACAAATATTGTTTGGCCTTTCTGAAAGCCTGCCTTACCTTCTCACCAGCAATAGCAGGACAGACCTTGCTGCAGGCTGGGCTCCTTTTCCTATTTCCACAGACCCTCCTGCTGTCTCCTCTAGGAGCAGCAGGAACAAGTTCTGCCTTTTTACAGGTGCAGGAGTAGCAGGAACAAGTTCTGCCTTTTTACAGGTGTAGGAGTAGCAGGAACAAGTTCTGCCTTTTTACAGGTGCAGGAGTAGCAGGAACAAGTTCTGCCTTTTTACAGGTGCAGGAGTAGCAGGAACAAGTTCTGCCTTTTTACAGGTGCTCTGCTAAAGGTGGGTGTGTTACAGGGTGCAGCAAGAGAGACATGCTTGGGTTCAGTGTGTGAGGGCTCAGCTCCTCAGGGCTTTTACTGAAGGCAATTTTGCCATATAAGAGTAACTGCTAAGCAATAATTAAGGCAAAAACCCAACCAGAATGAGCAGCAACTTTGCTATGGATTTTATGTAAAATCTGCAACTAGGTATTACACAAAATTCTATACAGACCAGCCTCCTGCTACCTCACTGTGAGCCATTTTTCTGCTGCTTTGTGATTCATATTGTTTGGCTACTCTGAAGTTGGAAAATATCCATTTGACAGAACTAGCCTGGACGTCAGCTTTATGTTGCATTTAGATTTTTGTGGACTAATCTTCTGGTAGAAATCAAAAGGCATTAAAGTGGATTTTATAGCCTTATGATAAAATTAACTGGAAAGGCTCTTACAGCTTTTGTCAATAAGCTAATCTGGTTTAATAATATGTCACTGAACTTTGTGAAATACTAAACCACATACAGACCTCACTTACACAAATTAACCCCAAATTTATTGCTTTTGAACACAGGTAGTCCCATTGGATTTGCATTAGAACGTCCTTGCACTAGTCTGGGCAGGAAAGGCCCCATTTTCATTGCACTACTGAGTCCCAGCATTTCAATTTTCACTGGATACAAAACCCCAAACCATCAGCATAAAGAATGAGATGCCAGCCCAGCAGAGCTCAGCTCCCACAGCCCAGGGAACAAAGCACTGACACCCGAGGCAGCAAACTGGTTCTGCTGGAGCTGCCCCTGACAGCCTGGAGCCTCCCGGGGCTGAGGGAGGAAAAAGCCTTCCCTGCCCTGGGCTGGGGGCAAGCAGCCCCTGGGCATGCTGCAGGGGGCACAGGGGATGGCACAGGGCAGGGCACAGGGGGATGGCACAGGGCAGGGTACAGGGCAGGGTACAGGGGGATGACACAGGGCAGGGCACAGGGCAGGGCACAGAGGGATGGTGCAGGGCAGGGTACAGGGCAGGGCACAGGGGGATGGCGCAGGGCAGGGCACAGGGGGATGGCGCAGGGCAGGGCACAGGGGGATGGCACAGGGCAGGGCACAGGGGGATGGCACAGGGCAGGGCACAGGGGGATGGCACAGGGCAGGGTACAGGGCAGGGGGTACAGGGGGATGGCACAGGGCAGGGTACAGGGCAGGGTACAGGGGGATGACACAGGGCAGGGCACAGGGCAGGGCACAGAGGGATGGTGCAGGGCAGGGTACAGGGCAGGGCACAGGGGGATGGCGCAGGGCAGGGCACAGGGGGATGGCACAGGGCAGGGCACAGGGGGATGGCACAGGGCAGGGCACAGTGTCCATCCCAGCTGCCTACCACACACAGGGCAGGGCTGGGGAGCTGAGCTGGGGCAGAGCAAACCAGGTCCTCTCATGGGACATCACCCTGGGGACATTACCCTGGGGACATCACCATGGGGACATCACCATGGGGACATCACTGTGGGGACATCACTGTGGGGACATCACCATGGGGACATCATCATGGGGACATCACCATGGGGACATCACCATGAGGACATCACCCTGGGGACATCACCCTGGGGACATCACTGTGGGGACATCACCATGGGGACATCACCCTGGGGACATCACCCTGGGGACATCCTGCAGTCACCTCTGCTCTGTCCCTGAGTGATGGGCACAGCCACTCTGCTGAGACCTCGAGAGAGAGAGTGAGGGAGGAAAGGGAAAAGCAGAGAGTGAGGAAGGGAAAAGCAGAGAGTGAGGAAGGGAAAAGCAGAGAGTGAGGAAGGGAAAAGGAAAAGCAGAGAGTGAGGAAAGGGAAAAGCAGAGGGTGAGGAAAGGGAAAAGCAGAGAGGGAGGAGGGGAAAAGCAGAGGGTGAGGAAAGGGAAAAGCAGAGAGGGAGGAGGGGAAAAGCAGAGGGTGAGGAAAGGGAAAACAGTGAGTGAGGAAAGGCCAGTGGGGAGCCCCTGAGGCTGGGAAGAAGAAAGGATTCCATTCTCCTGCTTTTAAGGCTGATCAGACAGAGGCTCAGAGCAAAATTGAAGATGGCTGAGAGGAGCACCTGAAGGAAAAGCAGGCAGCAGGGTGCAGGACAACACTTGTACCCCACTGCTCTGACTCCTGTATTTGCTGCAGGCTCAGCAGCCAGATGCAGACACTCAGTTTTGATTCCCTAAATATTTTTTAGACTTTAATGGGAGTGCTGCTCCTACTGTTATAAATAAACAACACATTTGGATTTCCACACCACGTTTGGCAATGTAGTTAGGGGGGTTTTTTATTATTTTTTTAAAGGTGAGAGGATTTGTTACTCTGAAGCTATCTGAAAATGCAGTAGAAAAATGAAATTGTCTATTGCTTTCTAAGACAGTTTTACTCCAGTGATTTAGCATTTAGGCTGTAAATGTCTATAGAAGTTTAAAAAAAAAAAGAAAACTGATGTGACTGTATCACAAAGAACTAATGTATTCATTTTTACTCCTAATTTAGCTGCCTTGCAAGATATTGGCCATTCTCCTTCATTTTTTCTTCCTGAGTGCGTTTGCATGGATGCTGGTGGAAGGATTTCATCTTTACAGCATGGTGATCAAAGTATTTGGGTCAGAAGAAAGCAAGCACTTATATTATTATGGAATTGGATGGGGTAAGCATTTAGGAGCTGCTTACTTTAAGTCTCCTCACTATAGGACAAGATTATACTCAAGCATATTTGAAATTGTCATCTTATGATCCCAGTGTGCCTTGCTGAGAGCAGGTCTGTTGGATGAGGAAATGCATCATTCTGGCTGCAGTCAGATCAGAAGGTGCCATCCCTGAGCCAGCCCCAGGGCAGGGAGAGCACAGCCCTGCAGGCTGCCCTCGAGTCCCTGAGCCAGCCCAGGGCAGGGAGAGCACAGCCCTGCAGGCTGCACCTCGAGCACCACCCGGGGCAGCCCCAGGGCAGGGAGAGCACAGCCCTGCAGGCTGCCCTCGAGCACCACACCAGGGCAGGGAGAGCACAGCCCTGCAGGCTGCCCTCGAGCACAACCCGGGGCAGCTCCAGGGCAGGGAGAGCACAGCCCTGCAGGCTGCCCTCGAGTCCCTGAGCCAGCCCCAGGGCAGGGAGAGCACAGCCCTGCAGGCTGCCCTCGAGTCCCTGAGCCACCCCAGGGCAGGGAGAGCACAGCCCTGCAGGCTGCCCTCGAGCACCACCCCAGGGCAGGGAGAGCACAGCCCTGCAGGCTGCCCTCGAGTCCCTGAGGCAGCCCCAGGGCAGGGAGAGCACAGCCCTGCAGGCTGCCCTCGAGCACAACCCGGGGCAGGGAGAGCACAGCCCTGCAGGCTGCACCTCGAGCACAACCCGGGGCAGCCCCAGGGCAGGGAGAGCACAGCCCTGCAGGCTGCCCTCGAGCACCACACCAGGGCAGCTCCAGGGAGGGAGGGCTCCCCTCGTGCTGGGCCCTTCCCTTGGCTCCAGCTCCCTCCAGGGGCTCCCTCACCTGCATCCTGCCAAGCCTGGCACGAGGAGCAGGCACAGGGGCCTCAGGAGGCCTCATGGGCTGGTGCTTTGCTGTGGCAAAGCTTCCTTGTCCCTCCATTTCAGGTGGCAGAGTTCGTGGTGCTGGATGTTTGCCCACTTCAGCCCATTTCCTTTCCTGCAGAAACTGCCCCAGAGTGAGGGCTTGGTTCTGAGCTGTCAAATGACATAAATTCCATCATTTGCTGTGGTTTGTTGCCCAGATCTGATGTAACACAGCAGAAGAAAATCATAGAAAATAAACTTCCCAATATCAATTGGGAGAATGTACTCATCCCCACCAAGCAAAGTAGATCATTTCATCATTGGAGGGAAATACACTTTCTGTTGTGTCTAATGCTTCATCTTTCTCAATAAATGACATACTTAGCCTTTTAGAATTGATGTCCTAAAATTGGTTTGAATTATATGCCACAGAGTTTTTACAGCCTGGTTTTTTGTATTCTTTGGGGTTTTTCCTTGTATAGAAGCCACAGAAGCTTTCAAAATACAATGCTTCTGAACTACTAAGCATACCCCATATTTATAAATACATATCTTCATATAAATATATAAATATTTATAAATGTGCTTCTAGCTGCAGTTATTAAAGAATGAAAATACTTCTTCCAAAAATGATACTTCTGCCAGTGCTGGAAAACTTTACACGATTTGTGAGGATGATAGTGGTAAAATTAAGCAGAAATTGCCTGTCAGAGAATTTTGTAAAACCCTCATGCAGAAAACCTAAAGAATTAAAAAGAAAATTGATACTTTAAGCTATCATGTCTAATACTCTGTCTGGGACCTGTTTATTAAATTCTGTAAGATGATCAAAGCTCAAACCTTCACATTTTATTAAATCATACAGGAATTAGCAGGCAATCATTTAATATTTGAAAGGATGGCTTTCACTGCACTCAGAACTGCTGGCAATAAATCTGCTGGCCTGGAATGAAGTGGCACAACAGGACCTGGCAGTGGTTAAAGGTGGTTAAAATAAGGCTGATAGTGCTTCACACGTGGCACTGCTTGGAGAGCCAGAGGCAGAAGGTCCATAAAGCAAAGCCAGGCTTAAACAGGACTGGGCTCCCAGGGAAATTAGCACTGATCCAGTTTAACAGTTAAACTAGTACTGTGTTAAAAAGTCATTTTGTCTGACATCAGTTAATTAATGTTGGATTAAACAGCTGCAGGAGCACGTCAAGTCAGACTAAATTTGAAAATGGCTCTGAGCTGTTCATACAAAATTGAGCAGAACCTGCAGGGCTCCCTGGAAGATGTGCTTTTGTTCCTAATAATGCCTCTGCCTTTCCCTGCCCTGCTGCAGGCTGCCCACTGGTGATCTGTGTCATTTCTGCCACCTCGTCCCTGGACAGCTATGGAGAAAGTGGCAAGTGAGTATGGAAACCCCTCCTGCAGGTGCCACGGGGCTGAACCTGTGGGGAGGGAATCTGCAAATGTGTGAGCTGGGCTGGGCTGCTGCAAGGAGCCCTGAGGAGCAGCAGAGGGGCTGCACGGGGATGGCTTGTGCAGAGATGTTGTTAAACACAGAACCTCGTGTCTGCTTTGCACAGGGATGATGCACAGAAAGCTCCTGAGGTCTTTTCCTGCTTTTCATTAAAAGCTCCTCAGTGAGCTCCCTGCTCAGGGGGAAAGCTTGCACCAAGATGAGAGTAATCATTGATTAAAGATGTTCAGTCTTCCAAAGAAAACTGCAGTTACACACCTGAAATCTGGAATGGATAATGTCCAGAACTTTGAAAATTAATTTCCTTTCTAATTTAGGAAAAGAAGAGCAAATTTATCTGAAAGAACACTATAGGATTTAATCCTAAAATAATTTCACAGGTGGTAAAGTGTCCATCTCTTCAGGGCTGTAAGAAGGGCCTGACTGTGTTTGCCAGCCCCTTCCCCACCAGCAGCCAGGGCAGGCAGGGAGGGCTGAAACGAGAGAAATTCACTGCAAAGAGAGAAATTCACTGCAAAGAGAGAAATTCACTGCAATGAGAGAAATTCACTGCAAAGAGAGAAATTCACTGCAAAGAGAGAAATTCACTGCAATGAGACATTTCAGAGGGCTGCAGCCCTGAAACAGCCTGTGGCTGAGGACACCAGAGCAGCAAACTGCAAATAAAACATTTCCTGTCTTCCCAGCTCTGCAGTGCTGTGAGGGTGGCTGGGGCAGAGAGGGGTCACTGACTGTGTGACAAACCCAGGTGAGATCTGAGACCCCACTGTGGGTCCCCAGTGTCAGGGGAGAAGGAGCCTTGTCCTGATGTGTTATCCCTCTCTTGCTTCCAAAATTCATCATCTTCTTGCACTCTCTTTTGGTTGTTTTAGAAGTTGTTGGTTTTTTTTGGTTTTGGTTTTTTTTTTTTTTTTTTTTTTTTTTTTTAAATTAATGAAATTACTGATTAAATGCCTGTGTGTTTCCTCTGGAACAACTCTGATCTCCCTGCAGCTGCTGGCTGTCCCTGGAGGATGGAGCAATCTGGGCTTTTGTGGCACCAGCCATGTTTGTCATTCTGGTAGGTGCAGGCACAGCTCGCTGGGCTCGGGCTGGGCAGGTGGGCTGGGCAGGGCTGCCAGGTGGGTTTGGGCTCAGGTAAGGCTGCCAGGTGGGTTTGGGCTCAGGTAAGGCTGTCCAGGTGGGTTTGGGCTCAGGTAAGGCTGTCCAGGTGAGTTTGCAGGGCTCAGGCTGGGCAGGGCTGTAAGGTGGGTTTGTTTGGCTCAGGTAAGGCTGTCCAGGTGGGTTTGGGCTCAGGTAAGGCTGTCCAGGTGAGTTTGCAGGGCTCAGGCTGGGCAGGGCTGTCCAGGTGAGATTTCTGGGTCCAGCTCTGATGAGCTGCCCCTTCCCAGGGGTGCAGGGTCACAGCTGCAGCTGCTTGGCAGAGAAAGTAAGGGTTTAACTGCCTGCCTCTGACTTGTGATATATAACATTTGTGCAGCTCACATTATGTTCTTGTAGGGATGCAAATACTTTCAGAAAGAGAAAGAGTGGGCTCACAAGGTCGATCCACATAGAGCAATTTGTTAAATAGTCTAAACCCAGCTCTGCCCAAAATAGCAGCAAGAGAGCTGACAAATTACCTCTCTGGGCATTGGAAATTCCAGCTGAAAAATGTGTTGGTGCCTGTAGGGAAATAACAGGGCTAAACACGATCTGGTGTGCGTGCATGTGTGCCTGTGTTCTTTAAATAACAAATTAGCCACCAGCTGCATAAACTAGCATTTAAGTCTGAAAATACTTCTCAAAAAGCAGTTTTTGACTAGTTTGATCCACAGTGTCTCTGCCAAGAAAGAGGATTATGCTGTGAGGAAAACAGGGACTGTTCCTTTCAAGTCCCACTCCCCAGAGGCCAGGCAGACACAGTCCATTTCATCCTGCCCAGCCTTGCAGGCATCCCAGACACCAGGGAGCCTAAAGCAGGAGGATGTGAGGCACTGGGACTGGGGAGGAACACTCACACACTTTGCTGGGCAGTCATTCACAGAACCTCCCAGCCCTACACAGATTCCCATACCAAATATGCTCTTTCCTTGGGGTTTGAGTCAAGGGCTGTGATGAAGGAAATAGTTCCTTCTCTATGTGTAGGTCTTTTGGCTTCTACCTACATCTTAAGGCTTTGAGATCACTGTCCCCCACACCCCAAAGCACAGCACACAAGCCTCTACATCACCCTCTCCAAGCAGCTTCACAAAAAGCCCTTGCAGTTCATTTGCAAACTGAGCTCAGCCCAGTGGCCCTGGGCCGTGTCTTCAGTCGAGGGGGATCAGCCCAACCTGACAAAGCACCTGGAGTTTGGACAGAAGACATCCAGACTTGTGGCAGGAGGTTTGTTTGCCATCAGCCATCTGTGCCTTGGTGTTTCCATGGCTGGGGCAGAGTTCAGGGAGTTCTGTGTGCCTGGAGCAGAGCCTGGGCTGCAGGGCCAGGGCCTCTCTGTTGCTGCCCTGTAAATTGGATTTTCCTGGGTGTGCACTTGGAGTGAGAGCTGGCAAGGCTCTGGGGACAGCACAGAAATGGCTTCCTCAAATGTGCTCGTTACCACTTCAAAGGATTTACAGAGCTTATGTACAAAATATGATTTGGTAGCAATAGGGAAAATGGTCCCAAGACCATCGAATTTCACCTCTTATCTCTGTAAAGCTGATTGAGCAACAGGCACACTTGAGGAGCTGGCAGTTCCTGGATGGCAAAAATGAACTATTGCAGATGTGCTCTGATTCTACAGCACATGATGATCTGCCCTTGGAAACCTAAAATTAAAAAAGGGGTCAGAAGATTTGGAAAAAAACCAAGGAAAAAATCATAATCAAATTTAATTACCTTTAATTCACCCTCTTGTCCTCAGAATTAGAATGTTTATGTCAAAGTAGAGGATGATTATTGAGTTTTAACTGAGCAACAGCACTTTTTTTGAAGTCTTCTCCTTCTTTTTGTTCTGTAGTTCAGGATAGTTTTTGATCTACCCTTGTTCTCAATGCTTTGTAGCTCATGTGCAGCTTTGGACAGGAAGGGGGAAATATGTCTTTCACCTTCTCATTGTCTGCCTGCTTCTTCTTTAAACCCAAGGTCTTTGCACAGCAAGACAATCTTTGCCACATTTCCTTTAAGAGATAAAGATTTCCTTCTTCCTTCACCTGTGACTCCAGCACAAACTTTCTTTTGTTGAACATTTTCAGTGTTAGTCTTTTCAAGATTTCCTGCCTTTCTCTGGGGAATTCTTTCCATTTTATTGATGTTTCTGCTGGACCTGACATCAAAAAGAGCAGAGCCTTTGAAGAGCAGAGCTCAGATTTAGCATATTTTTCTCACTGCTCCTTTAAAATGGTCTTGTACCCATGAGTGACTGATTTATAGTCAGGGTATTGATCTACAGTCAGGGTATTTATTGATTTACAGTCAGGGTATTGATTTACAATCAAGGTACTGATTTACAATCGGGATTTATTGATTTACAATTAGGGCATTGATTTTCAGTCAGGGTACTGATTTACAGTCAGGGTATTGATCTACAGTCAGGGTATTGATTTACAATCAGGGTACTGATTTACAGTCAGGATATTGATTAACAGTCAGGATATCGATCTGCAATCGGTATTGATTTACAATCAGGGTATCGATTTACAGTCAGGATATTGATTTACAGTTAGGGTATTGATCTACAATCAGTGTATTGATCTACAATCAGGGTATTGATCTACAGTCAGGGTACTGATTTACAATCAGGTTACTGATTTACAATCAGGGTACTGATTTACAATCAGGGTATTGATTTACAATCAAGATATTGATTTACAATCAGGGTACTGATTTACAATCAGGGTACTGATTTACAATCAGGGTACTGATTTACAATCAGGATATTGATTTACAGTCAGGGTATTGATCTACAATCTGATTTGTGTGTGGGGATCCTGAGCACCCTGGCTGTGGGCAATGCTCCCATCCAGGTTTTCCTGGCCAGGCAGGGGAGCTGAAGGAGGGAGGGAGCTGTGGGTGGGGATGGCTGCACCAGCCCGGCCCTGGCAGCCCCTGGTGGTGAATGGAGCCAGCACAGGAGGTTCTGATTGCTGCTGGGCTGTGCCAGTCCCTGCAGGGCAGCCTGCCCCTGGCACTCCTGACCAAGGCTTCCTCCTCCTCCTCCTCCAGGTCAACATTGGCATTCTCATTGCTGTCACAAGAGTCATCTCCAGGATCAGTGCAGACAACTACAAGGTCCACGGGGATGCTAATGCCTTCAAGTAAGTTTTTCTCATTGAAATGATAACCCAGTCTCCCAGGAGCAGGGTCACACCATGGGGATGCTAATGGGGATGCTAATGCCTTCAAGTAAGTTTTTCTCATTGAAATGATTACCCAGTCTCCCAGGAGAGTGTCACACCATGGGGATGCTAATGGGGATGCTAATGCCTTCAAGTAAGTTTTTCTCATTGAAATGATAACCCAGTCTCCCAGGAGCAGGGTCACACCATGGGCTGCTCCCAGAGCACCACCACCATCCCTCCTCAGAGAGAAAACTCTGTTAAGGGTGTCCTCCCCTGCAGTGCAGCCAGCTGAGCTGTGTTTGGTGAAGCTGCACGGGGTGGAACCTGTGCCTCAGAGGAGCTGAAGTGTTCCCTGCCTGTTGCAGCCTCCAGCATTTGCTGATTCATTGTTTTCCCCACTGTTAATGGAGACTTTCCTCTTCCTGCTATGGTCAAAAGCTGAATTTCACAGCATCATCAATCTGTCCTGGGTTATTGCAACTCTCCTGCTCCTTCTGAGGACAGAGCTTGTTTCTAGCCCCAGTTCAGGATAATATTTAGGCATATGCTTATCTTTAAGACTCTCTTGACATTACAAAGCACACAGACTTACACTGGATTTAAATGTGTGCCTAAATTCAAGCAGAACTTTATATCATGGTGCCTGGAGCCTCCTGGGGTGGTGGCCTCTGGGAGTGAGTCATCTCTGAAATAGCACGAGCAGGTCTGGAGGGGAAATGTAAGGCACACAGAGATACCTCTGAGTGCACAAGGACAAATTCTGATCTCTGAAATATATAGACAGATTACATGTGTGTAACTAAGAAGATAATTTAATATATCAGGGCTAAATTTAGATGTTGAATATTCCATTTTGTATCTCCTAAAGAAGCTTTAGTCCAAATAGAGAAATGACACTGTATATAAACAAAAGAATATGGAACTTAGATAGAAGAAAAATGGGATGATGGTTTGTGTTTAACGTTTCTGAGGCACAGGTTATTGTATGATAAGGATTTGGTGCCACTGTTCTGAAATGGTATCATAAAAAATTATTTTTATGCTTGGATTACTTATGTAATTTTGGAATTGTCATTAAGTTTTAAATGTTGGTGACAGTTACCTAATTGAAGTTAGTTTACTTATTGCACACTTATCCAACAGGAAAAGAAAAACAGTAAATAAGTCTACACCAAAATCAATAAGATAATTACACTGTAGTGAAATGAGAAGCCTGGGAATTAAAATGACTGTTTCAGGTTTGGCTGAGCTCCTGTGACCTTCAGAAACACGAAGGAAATACAGAAACTTAGGAAGCAAATTACTGTATGGTGTCAGTGCCCATCTCTATGCACTGTTAGAAATATGGAGACAAAGACACATCTCATGAGTACCAGAGGAGCTGCAGAGGGTACTCCATGGATATTCCATTGTAAGGAGTACCCTGCACACTAACACACTTTATTTTATTTAAACTCTGTGTGTGCACATAAGTAAATTGATTTATGAATGATTGGTTGAGGAACATTAATGTGTTCTGCATATGTTCTTATCCCAGATATTATCAGCTGTAGATGTGGAATGGGGTAACTCTGTACTGAGAATGAGACTCCTCCAGGTACCCTGGCTGAGAGATGCTCTTTGTGCCAAGGCTTTTTCACTTTACAGTTTCAGGATTTGACCCAACAAAGGTTACAGGGAGAAAAGTGGATTAAAAATATTACCAGAGGGTTGATACATCTGAAAACTTGAACCATTAAGTTATTAAGTGGAAATATGCTCTTACAGAACAGCTTTCCTCACAGAAATAAATTAAGTCAACAAAATACAATAGAAGGTAAATGGAACTTAGAGAATAGTTCTTCTGTAGATATCATTAAAGAAGTGGATTCTCAAACATTCCTCAAAGGAAGTTTGAAAAGAGAAGTGCATAAATGCATGTTCAAATCAGATCCTGGGAAGTGTTTATACCCTGGTTTAACATAGCAGTGAGGCATGATGAATTAGAGTTTAGTGTATGGAGGATGTCATGGGGAAAGTAACTGGTCTGTTGGAAAAAAAGATAATTATAAAGCCTTTATAGCACAGAGTTTATATGCTAGTATGAAATGCTTGTGTGTATTTTCCAAGAAATAAGAGAACAAAGCAGCCTGCAGGTGTCACAGAACAGGCTCCTCCTCGGGCTGGCCTCTGCCCAGGCTCTGCAGCCAGGGGAGAGCTTCACCCACCCTGACAAGGACCAACCTGTGCTGCTGCTGGCACAGGAGCTGCCCTGGCTCTGTGACCCACCCTGGGCTCTGGGCTCAGTCAGGCTGACCCCTCTGTCCCTGCTCCTGTCCCTGCTGTGGCTGATGTCCCCTGGCACTGCTTTTCTCACCCTGACAAGGACCAACCTGTGCTGCTGCTGGCACAGGAGCTGCCCTGGCTCTGTGACCCCCCCCGGGCTCTGGGCTCAGTCACACTGACCCCTCTGTCCCTGCTCCTGTCCCTGCTCCTGTCCCTGGGCTCCTGTCCCTGGGCTCCTGTCCCTGCTCCTGTCCCTGCTCCTGTCCCTGGGCTCCTGTCCCTGGGCTCCTGTCCCTGGGCTCCTGTCCCTGCTCCTGTCCCTGCTGCTGTCCCTGCTGCTGTCCCTGCTGCTGTCCCTGCTCCTGTCCCTGCTGCTGTCCCTGCTCCTGTCCCTGCTCCTGTCCCTGCTGCTGTCCCTGCTCCTGCCCCTGCTCCTGTCCCTGCTCCTGTCCCTGCTCCTGCCCCTGCTCCTGTCCCTGCTCCTGTCCCTGCTGCTGTCCCTGCTGCTGTCCCTGGGCTCCTGTCCCTGCTGCTGTCCCTGCTCCTGTCCCTGCTCCTGTCCCTGCTGCTGTCCCTGCTCCTGTCCCTGTTCCTGTCCCTGGGCTCCTGTCCCTGCTCCTGTCCCTGCTCCTGTCCCTGCTGCTGTCCCTGGGCTCCTGTCCCTGCTGCTGTCCCTGCTCCTGTCCCTGCTCCTGCTCTGTCCCCTGGCAGTGCCCCTCTCCCTTGCCCCAAGAGCTCTGATTTCCCGCAGGGGCAGAGGGAAGCCCAGGTGGGCTCAGACCCCGTCTCTGCAGGTCTCAGGCCAGGTGTGGTGGCTCAGGAGATGCTGACAGAGGCACGTTTTGGGTCGAGATGGGGTTGGTTAGGAAGGGGGTTTATGGCTGGAGCAGTGCTGCTGCTGGAGCGTGTTTACTTGCTGTAAAATTAAGTTACTTGGCAATGCAAGTGGATATTACCAACAAGGCTTGTTTCTCTTGGCAACAAGCAGCAATAAACTGATGTAATTATTTAGAGTAATTGTTCCTGATTTTCCATGTGGCAGCAGGTCCTCTCAAATGCTGACTCCAACGTGACTGCAGGATGTGCACCAGGGTGAGCCAGTGCTCTGCTTGGAAGGCAGCAGCTGGCAAACCTCAGGTTTAAAAGCCAAACCAGAAAAGAAAGTTGTGAACAAAATTCCTTTTATTATTCATCTTCCCCGTTCCCATTTGCCCCAGAACAAAGTGCAGCCCCTGGCCTGTTGGTCTCCTCGGGCTGTCACAGAGGAGACATCAGAGACCATCCTGCTGAGCATCCTGCTCTGCTCCCACTGCCACTGCTGTGCTCCTTGGTTTGTGCAAAGTAAATCAAAACAGTGCCCTGAAAAGGAATTGAACATCCAACATAAAGGACTAAACTTTAATGATACATAAACTGCAAAATACCCAGTAATTCAAAGCAAAATGAATACAATTAAACACTTTATGATCAGAGACACTAATTAAAGCACGACAGACTCCTGTGACAATCTGAATAGTAAGTATTTGGTCACTGTAGTAATTTACCTATGTGTATGAAAACAGCTACTTCTAAGTGTCTGAAACTTTAATTCTGCAAGACCAGTTTACTGGAAAGAGCTGAGTAAAGAATTATTATAATCTCCTTTTATTACTTGAATTTACTTAAGGTCATGTTTTTGTGTTGATTTTGAAGCACATTGAATATGTATAGAATATGAACTTTTCTTTTAGTTGTCATTGATTATTCTTGAACCTTTTATCAGAGGATTAGCTATTGATTCTCAGCAAAATAATTTTGAGCAATAATTCAGTTGTGGCTTAATGAGAATGTTTTGCATCCAGGGAACAGATTTTCTGCCAAAAAACTAATTTGTTTTAGTTTATAGAATGCTGAATGTAATACCTTGAAATATTTAAATGAATACATACAGCATTTGTTTGAATTATCCATTCCTTTTTTAGGGACATAACTAATCATATGTTTGAGTTGAAGCAGTAACCTCTCTAAGCTTAATGCAATTAAAGCAGATTAGTTTAATGGAATTGCTCATGTGCTTGAAAAGGCACATGATTACATTTCTGAGTTATGAACCATTGGAACTCTTTTTGACTTATTTCTGCTGCATCTAAGGACTTTACTCAGCTCTTTCATTCACATATAAGGGCCTAAATAAGATTTTTTTTTTCTTACTGCCCACCCCTTTCAAAGTCTCATTGCTTTCTGCATGGCAGGTGACTTTTGTGTTGCAGTGAGAGGGATCCCCAGGGTGACAGGGTTGGACAGGGGACATTTCCCTCCCCATGGGACAGCTCTTGCCTGATCACAATTAGCACAGGTAATCACTGGATGAGTTCCCTCCACTGCAAGGGTGAAGGTGGAGCACAAGGAGCTGCCAGAGCTCTGTTTGGCACTGACAGGTATGAACTGCAGCAGAGGAGGGAGTGCCCAGCCTGTCTCCCTTGCAGGACTGGCTTTGGTTTAGAGCACACACAGCACACCCAGCCAGCTCCCTTCTGCTCGCTGCTGTCCAGAAGAGACACTTTCATTAACTTCTCCTGAATAAACTGCCAAGTCCAAGTCTTATTAAATACATTCTCACTGCTTACTCTGAAATGGTCCAATGAGTTGGAAAAATCTCTGTCTTTTTTATAAACTGTACGCTTTACTCAGTGAACCAAAAGTGATAGCCATCGTAATCATCCATGGAGAAAGCAATTACAGCAAAATCAGAAATATTTCTTTGCTATTCACCCTATTCTTTCTCTCAATTCATTATTTTCTTCATCCCTCAAACTCAGTGAAATAGTAAAACAGTTATCCATTGGAAAAATATGTTTTCTCTTTAGTTAAATTAATGACTGAGAATTGGAAAAAATGGCAGCAGCTGTAGTGAATGGGAGCAAAAGAGGGCTGAGGGAAAATCTCAGCACAGGGAGTAAGTCATGTCAGCTGCTGTGCTAGTTGCATCTGCATTTTTAATAGAGCACAACCCCCTAGAGCTGTAGCTTTGATGCAGGCCTGGTCCTGCCTTGGTTTGAGAGTGTACAGAAGTGTTCCCCAGTCCAGGAGGGCTGTCCTGAGCAGCTCAGGTGCTGCAGGCA
Source organism: Setophaga petechia (assembly GCA_024362935.1). Classification (NCBI taxonomy): domain Eukaryota; kingdom Metazoa; phylum Chordata; class Aves; order Passeriformes; family Parulidae; genus Setophaga; species Setophaga petechia. The sequence goes on from JANCRA010000021.1 coordinate 16,214,676, forward strand.
GCTCTCACAGCCACAATCCATTGGCCATTCCAAGGCACTTTGCAGCCATCGACCACAGCCCTGCACAGGGCTGAGTGAGGATTGCTGCTCATTGAATCACGGATGGTTCCGTGCAGGGCTGTGCCTGGGTGAGTCCTTTGGTAATGAACCCAGGCTGTGCCTTGGTGTGAGCCCAGGCTGTGCCTTGGTGTGAGCCCAGGCTGTGCCTCGGTGTGTCCTTTATTGGTGAGCCCAGGCTGTGCCTGAGTGAGTCCTTTGTGAGCCCAGGCTGTGCCTCGGTGTGTCCTTTGTGAGCCCAGGCTGTGCCTGGGTGAGTCCTTTGGTAATGAACCCAGGCTGTGCCTTGGTGTGTCCTTTGTGAGCCCAGGCTGTGCCTGAGTGAGTCCTTTGTGAGCCCAGGCTGTGCCTTGGTGTGAGCCCAGGCTGTGCCTCGGTGTGTCCTTGGTGAGCCCAGGCTGTGCCTCGGTGTGTCCTTGGTGAGCCCAGGCTGTGCCTTGGTGTGAGCCCAGGCTGTGCCTCGGTGTGTCCTTTGTGAGCCCAGGCTGTGCCTCGGTGTGTCCTTGGTGAGCCCAGGCTGTGCCTTGGTGTGAGCCCAGGCTGTGCCTGAGTGAGTCCTTTGTCAGCCCAGGCTGTGCCTCGGTGTGTCCTTTGGTAATGAACCCAGGCTGTGCCTCGGTGTGTCCTTTGTTTGTGAGCCCAGGCTGTGCCTCGGTGTGTCCTTTGTGAGCCCAGGCTGTGCCTTGGTGTGTCCTTTGGTCATGAGCCCAGGCTGTGCCTCGGTGTGTCCTTGGTGAGCCCAGGCTGTGCCTCGGTGTGTCCTTTGGTCATGAGCCCAGGCTGTGCCTGGGTGAGTCCTTTGTGAGCCCAGGCTGTGCCTCGGTGTGTCCTTGGTGAGCCCAGGCTGTGCCTTGGTGTGTCCTTTGTGAGCCTAGGCTGTGCCTCGGTGTGTCCTTTGGTAATGAGCCCAGGCTGTGCCTCGGTGTTTCCTTGGTGAGCCCAGGCTGTGCCTGGGTGAGTCCTTGGTGAGCCCAGGCTGTGCCTCGGTGTGTCCTTGGTGAGCCCAGGCTGTGCCTGGGTGAGTCCTTGGTGAGCCCAGGCTGTGCCTCGGTGTGTCCTTTATTGGTGAGCCCAGGCTGTGCCTGGGTGAGTCCTTGGTGAGCCCAGGCTGTGCCTCGGTGTGTCCTTTATTTATCAACTCTCCCCAGCCCTCCAGCCCTGCCACCTCCTGCCTGGGGTACAAATCTGGGAGTCAGCACTGATAACTTCGCTGCTTTATCATCAGCTGTTATCCTGAGAGCCCCAAATGTGCATTTTCTGCACTTTGCTCCTGTGATTCCGTTCCTGTTTGGTGTCACTTGGTGTCCAAGCACTCCTCGTTGTAAGGATCATTCCCAGGTGTTCATTTCCACAGAATGTTCTTGTCAATCTCAGCATTGCTTGGAGCTCTCACAGCTCTCCTGCCACAGTGATCCCACCATCTCCTCCATAACTAAATTCCACCTCCTTGGGATGCCATTAGAGAATTTTTCTGTTTTTTTATTTTTCATCTCTTTCCACATGGAAGGTGAGGAGCAAGTTACAATCTGTAAACTCTCCTGAAAGTCTACAGGGATTCAAAATCCACAGCAAAAGAAAATCCTTTCTGTGCCTTTCTGGGTGGCAGATGCTTGCAGGCAGCCCTCAGAGACAGGGAGCACCTGCTTTTGTGCGCTCTAATGAAAAAGAAAAGAGATTTTCCATGTGCTGAAGGAGAGCCATCCATTAGACAGAGCAGTGTGACAGGCCAAATCTGCTTTCAGCAGCTCCTTTTCTTCCCAATTTCTCCCTGTGTGCAAGGAATCGTGCTCATTGAACATGGCTTCAAACAGCATGAGGGCTGCACCTCCTAGACCCTGCTGGAAGGAGGAGAGTTGATTGGCAACAAAGGAAATAATGAAAATGAAGGTATTAAGCAGTAACAACTAGTGAGCTGAAGTGCTACTGCCAATGATAATGTCTTCAAGCTAATTAAATTTTGGCTCATTGAATATGACAAATACAAATGCAGTTCGGGTGTCTCCTTATTAGACTCAGGGTTTTAGACTAAAAATAACATGGGTTTGAGTGTTGCCAATGAGGGTATAAATGAGGAAGTGCTAATCTTTCAGTAATGGGAGTGCTTTCTTCACTGCAGATGCTGAGAGTCACAGGCTGCAGAAAGGCTCCAGGCCACGCTGTCATTGTTCAGCAGCATTTCAGGCACATTTTGGGAGGAGTATTAAAAGATTAAAAGGATGTAAAGCATAGCTGCAGCGGGGAGGCTGCTCTGCAAAAAGGAGACAAACAGGGGCAAATAGAAACAGGCTTAAACTGATGAAAAAATCCAATATCTTTAAGGTTCCTGTGGTGGGAGGGCAGTAGCAAAGCAGTGGGTGTGATTACCTGGGGAGCTGCTGCCTCTGAGCAGCTCTCACGAGCAGTGGGACCCTGCCTGCCCGGGCTGATTCTGCTGCCAGGAGCAACAACCAGCCCTGTCTGAGCTGGTGACACTGGGAGCCTTCCACAGCCTGGTTTCTGCTTGGCTGTGTCTGTCAGAGCCAGAGCTGTCCTTTGTGGGGAGAGTTTTGTGTCTGTTGCTGCTCCTTAGGCAGGATTTGGTGATACTGGCTCCAAAGGAGCCCAGCTCTGATGCTTGTGCCTGTTTCTGTGTTAGGAAGGGCAGCAAGACAAAACAGATGGGCACAAGATATGCAGGGAGAACTTCATCTTTAACAGGTGCTGGTTTTTCTGAGTGTACAGATAAACCAGTTTTTATTGGAGGTGCTTAGTCATGTTTGCTTTCACATGTGGATGTCAGGAGAGAATGAGGTTTATTAAAACCTGGTTATGAAATCCCCGTGATGAGACCTTGCTGTGAACAGAACAGCATCAGTGCTGGAGGTGAAGGGGCCCTGCCAAGCCCCCTCCAGCTCTGATCATCTTGTCTGGCAGCTTGGGCTGTGCTCACTGACCTGTGGCTGGAGCAGTGCCTGCCTCCAGCCCAGCAGTCCCTGCCACCCTGCAGGGCAGTGGCTGCAGCTGTGGGCTGTGCTCTGCAGGGCCTGGGGGCTCACAGCTCCATCTCATCTCCTCAGGGCAGGCAGGGCTTGCACAGCATCTGATGGAACAGAGCTCTGCTGGCCCCATGGTGAGGCTGGAGCACTCCTGGTGAGTGGCACACCTGGTGCCAGGTGCAGAGGAGTCAGGGCAAGGGTGCTGATAACAGAATGGAGACACCTGAGAGCAGCACACGGTGCTGTCCCTGCACTGGCTGTGCTCCTGAGGCACCCTCTCCCTGCTGCCAAAGTGCTCTGCAGGACAGCTTGTCTCCTTCACTTCTAGAATTATAGCAACTTTCAGGTTTTAAAAATCTGTAGCTTTGAAGTTCACATTAATTTGTTTTTCAAACGTCCTAACTGGATTTAGTTTTCCATCTTTTAATATCAGATTTGAAGCCATGAAAGTGCTGGTGGGAGGACGGGGCTGTGAGTCACAGCTTGGTGCCTGGTTCCAGAGCAACAATTAACTGCTGCTCGTTCATCACAAATGGGACAATTCCCTGGGAACAGCAATAACCTCAAGAGTTTGCTTGAACTGCTTCATTTGCACCCTTGGCTCCAATTTATAACCCTGGAACTCTGTGCCAGCTTTATGCAGAATAATAAGAACAAATATTACAGTTGTGGCATTGCAGAATACAAATGTTATTTAAGCATGTGCCTCGTGCAGAGCCCTGGGCAGCCTGTAAATCACTGCCCAGTCTGACACTGCCCCTAGCTAAGTGTGGTTTATGTATTTTCCCAATAAAGCAATGGGAAAATAAAATAGAATAAATGGAAAATACAGGTAATTACAATAAAGAAAAGATGCTCTCTTAGCATCAGAACACTTTTAAACTCTGAGGTGCTCTCTTAGGCACACAATGAGAGGCCCAGAGCTGCACTGGGCCCCAGCAGCCCTGGCAGTCCTGGTCCCCTTTGCTGGGCTGTGCATTTGGGACAGGAGAGCAGGCAGGGCTGCAGGATTTCTGTGCCCTGCTGCAGCTGAAGCTCACACGGAGCACAGCAAATGATTTCTGAGCCCGTGTGCCTGACCCTGACCCTGCTGCCGTTGCCATGGAGATGGGAGGAGATGGTTCTGTTGCTGTCGTTGTGTAATTGGGGGTCACTGATGCTGCTGGGGTCAAGAGATCATTTCCAGAACTCAGCTCCTCGGGGGTGGATGCTGCTCTGCACAGATTTTCCTCATGATTTGACGTGGTTGTTACTTTGTCATCCTCAATTAAAATGTGGGTCCCACTGACTTTGGGTTAAAAGGCAGAAATATTTGGCAAACTGCAGATTCCTAGAGAAAGCTGCTTTTTCTGGGTGTTCTGGGCTACACAACTTCCCAGCTGTGCAGTTTGTTGCCACTTCTCAGCTAAGGAGTGACAAATGGCTGTGTAATTGTCTCTGACAATTTTGAAATGTGTGTAGAACACAATCACATTTACTGGTAAAAGCCTCTGGTGATGGAGTTTTCAGTCTCTTCAGGGAGTAACTCGTTTAGAAGCTTTTTTTTTCTCTTAAAGAGTTGGTGTTTCCTCAAGGGCAGTTTGAAAAAGGAGGAATTGGAGCCTGGGCCATTTTAGACAGGCCATGTTTCCCTGGGGAAATCGCACACTCCTAAAATTCAGCTTGCAGTGACATTAGGTTTTAATTCTTTATATTTGTTTTTAATAACTTGCACTAAAGACAAGGAGAAGGACATGTTTTGGTTCAGTACCTAAATTTTGGGAAGTATTTTTTTTCTTTTGTATTTTTAGAATCTGGAGCAATGGAGGTGACAAGGATTTTATCTGTGGAAAGCCTCAGCAAGGCAGGGATTCCTAAATCCCTGGCTAGGTGCTGAAGTCAGTGCTGCAGCCCTGGAATTGCCTTCTCAGTATTAAAATTCCTAAGGTAGCTCCATTTCTGGTCATGGCCTTAATTTTGTCTGGCTTGATGGGGATTTGAAGTGAGACTTGAGTTTCAGTCCCTGCTCTGCTGAATGTTTAATATAAATTCAGCAATATTAATAAAGCAAGGATTAGGTAGGACTCCTCTCTCTCAGGGAGTGCCTTGTGACTAATCTGTGGACTCACCTTCTCTCTCTGAGCCAGACAAAATTTAATTATTCAATATATAATTGTGGGACAGGTTCAACAGGCAGGAATGAGCACCAAGCAGGGAGTCAGAATGCTTTTCTGCAGAAATGGAGAGGGCAAAGCGTGATTGGAGCCCAGGCTCCTGTGTCCTGGGCAAATGCTGTGTCTTCCAAAGGCAGTCTGAGGTTTTTGGGAAGGTGTGTGAGAGGTGAGGCTGCTGTGGCAGCATCTGCCCTCCTGTGAGGGTCTGAGGGGAGAGGGCAGACTGTTAGCACTGAGAGAAGGAACAATTCCACCTCCCTTCCCACTCAGGGGATAGAAATCAATCTGAATTTATTTGCTGTTGCAGCCTAGAATGTTTTTTTTCTGTAGCTACAATGCTCTCATTTAGCAGCCTCTTCCTGGGTTATAAATGACACCCACAAGAAAGCAATGATCTGAAGTGACTGTAAATGGTTCTTAGTCAGATTCACACCATTATTTTGAAAGTGCAAATAACATTTGGGAAATGGGAAATGGCCTCTGCAGTTATTAGTTTTGTCTTTTTTCCCCCTTTAATTTGCTATAGTTCTGCCTAGAAATCACCCCAGATTAGGTAAGCAGCTGTGTGTGTGCTGGTTCAAGTACATTCCTTGTGCCAGCAGCCTGGCTGTGCAGCCAGGGCACAGGGGAGGAGGAGGAGGAGGAGGAGGAAGAACAGGTCCAGGTGCATTGGTGTATCTGCAGGATCTGTGAGCTGCTCTGGGGTCAGGAGCAGAGGTGAAGTCCCCGTGTGTCCTCTCAGGGTGGAGTTCTGCCCCTCGGATCCAGACCTCTGTGGGAGCCCAGGGCTGGGTTCACTCAATGGAACCCCCCCAGCCTGCCCTGGTGCCAGGCTGGCATTGGGAGGGGCTGAGGGGCTCGGCCCTGGTGCCAGGCTGGCATTGGGAGGGGCTGAGGGGCTCGGCCCTGGTGCCAGGCTGGCATTGGGAGGGGCTGAGGGGCTCGGCCCTGGTGCCAGGCTGGCCGTGAATGGCACGGGGTGAGGGGCTCGGCCCTGGGGCTGGGCTGGGCCTGCTCTGGGGGCAGCGCCATCACCCCGGGGCATCTCACCCTAAACACGAGGGGTTTCACCCCAGGGCATTTCCCACAATAAACACGAGGGGTTTCACCCTGGGACATTTCTCACAATAAACACGAGGGGTTTCACCCTGGGACATTTCTCACAATAAACACGAGGGGTTTCACCCCAGGGCATTTCCCACAATAAACACGAGGGGTTTCACCCCAGGGCATCCCACCCTAAACACGAGGGGTTTCAGCCCAGGGCATTTCCCACAATAAACACGAGGGGTTTCACCCCAGGACATTTCTCACAATAAACATGAGGGGTTTCACCCCAGGGCATTTCCCACAATAAACACGAGGGGTTTCACCCCAGGACATTTCTCACAATAAACATGAGGGGTTTCACCCCAGGGCATTTCTCACCCTAAACACGAGGGGTTTCACCCCAGGACATTTCTCACAATAAACATGAGGGGTTTCACCCCAGGGCATTTCCCACAATAAACACGAGGGGTTTCAGCCCAGGGCATTTCCCACAATAAACACGAGGGGTTTCACCCCAGGGCATTTCCCACAATAAACACGAGGGGTTTCACCCCAGGGCATCCCACCCTAAACACGAGGGGTTTCAGCCCAGGGCATTTCCCACAATAAACACGAGGGGTTTCACCCCAGGGCATCTCACCCTAAACACGAGGGGTTTCACCCCAGGGCATTTCCCACAATAAACACGAGGGGTTTCAGCCCAGGGCATCTCACCCTAAACACGAGGGGTTTCACCCCGGGACATTTCACAATAAACACGAGGGGTTTCAGCCCAGGACATTTCCCACCCTAAACACGAGGGGTTTCACCCCAGGGCATTTCCCACAATAAACATGAGGGGTTTTTTCCTCATGCAAGGGAGCTCATTGCTCTGATCCCAGATGGACTCAGTGGCTCTTCATCAGCCCTGGAGGTTGTTCTGTGGCTTTTGTGCCCTTTGCTGCCTGGTTCCATCAGACAGATGAGCTGTCACCATTATTGTCCGTTTGTCCTTTGGCTGGTGGTGGCAGCTGAGCCCTGCAGCTCCTGCAGCTCCTGGTGATGCTGCTGGGGTAAGGAGGAGCTGGGGGTGCCCAGAGAGCAGCACAGAGTGCCCGGGGCTGTGCCCGGGGCTGTGCCCAGGGCTGTGCCCAGGGCCCACAGGGCCAGCACAGCCTGCTCAGACACAGGGCTGCTGTGAAAATCACTTTCATTCACAGCCAGGATTGCTGCTCGTGGTTTCCCAGCACCTCTGCAACTTCCAGCTGAGGAGTGAGTAAACATTGCTTGTAACAAACAGGAAACTGCAATTGAATTGTTCTTTTTTCAGTCACATGTCTGAAATGTTAGTCACAGGTTTGGGAATATTTATTTTTATATAAAACACCAAGAGTACTGCTGGAAGTGACTAGAGAGGAGCTCAAGATACAAGAGAGAAACTTTAGTTAAAAGACCTGTCTTGTTCTGTGAATTGTGGTGAAGGAATTTTGCTTGTTTTCAGACAGTATTTCCTCCAACATTATATAGTCTTGGTTTATGAGTCTGAATTTAGTTCTTACTTCAGCAGGCATCCTGACAGAAAAGTGGGTGTCAGAAGTCTTAAAAGGATTAGTGCTCCATATAGACCCAATAAAATTGATTTGTGAATTAGGGCCCCCTTCACAGAAGTAATAAATAATAAGTTTTTTCCTGCAAGCAGGGATATTTCTCTCTTGTAAGGTGTCAGTGTGGCTGTTGTGCAGGGTGTGAATGTGGACAGTGTGCTCAGGGCAGGGATGAGATGAGGGCCAGGGGCAGTCACAGCTCAGGGGGCTGTGCCTCAGCCAGCCCGAGGGGTTTTGGTGCCAGGCAGGGTGAGAGCAGCCCCAAACCACAGCCTGAGCTCACAGGTAGGCTCTGAGCAGCCACTCACACCCCAAAGGCTTCTCCAGGTGCTCTGGATGTAAAAATTAAATCAGACTCTGAGTATTTTTGTGCTTTCCAGAAGTTGTCTCAGTAATGACAATTTTTTTTTACAAAAACCCCAAAAACAACAACTTGGCAGAATGTAATGCTAGAAAGGAGATTCTGAGCTGGATTTGCTGTGTTCCCCATGAATCCATTCCAGGACTGATCCTTCAGTGTGTTTAGATGCAGAGAGACAAAATCTCACCAACTTGGTGCTATTGGACTGCAGAAAATGACAATATCTGAGCTTTGAAAGTGCAGGTGAGACACTGTTAATTTGAGGCTGTTCATTAATTGCCAAGGCCAGGGCATGGAAGGGGCACTCAGGAGATGATTAGATGGCTGTTCTGTTTTCTGTCACATTGGGGCACCAGAAAAAAGCTTCCAGCAAGGTTCATGAAGTCCTGGTGGGGCTGAAGCACAGTACTGCAAAGTAAGCACAGCCCCTGCCCCAAATGATTGCCTTGTGTCACCACTTTTATGGACAATGTAAAGCTCCATTGATGCTCGTGGCTGTTTTTGTTTTAGGTTGCACAGCCTAAGTCGTGCATGGGGAAATATTCCTGCTCCAAAAGCATCTATTTGATTGTGCTCTATATCTTAGTGTACTAGAACTAATCTACTAAAATATTCATGTACCAAAGGAAAACTGGAATAAAAAGAAAAGATAAAGTATGTGCAGTGTGTCAGAATTAATGCACCTAGTGGAACATTAACTTTTGTATTTCTAGGGTTTTTTTAGCCTTGCTACCTTAATGGCATTCTGAAGCAGCATTTTACAGTTAGTATTTTTCTTTTTTAAAGTTAAAAGATTAAAATGGAGTAAGGGTAGGAAGGGGAGGGGTAAGTGGAAGAAGACAAAAGAGCTCCAGGAACCATAGAGCTGGGTCCTTTGATTGGTAGGTAAAGCTCATAAACACCTTGAATTTATAATTTCCTACACAGGATGAAATTCCAAATTGCATAGAAGGCTGTGCAATAACTAGAGGAAAATTTTTAAAAAAGTCTTACTGAGATTTAAGAGAATCATAGGCAGAGCTGACCCTCAGTGTTAAATGAATTTCACCTTTGCATGGCTGCTTTTCTAAATGAGTGTGCATGAAACATTAATACTTAAGCATGGAAAATTCCACATCTGGATTGTGTTTTTATTTCAGCTATGGAATTCTGCTGCACATGTGCTGAACTTTGGGCTTAATGAAGAGCCATCTTTATTTAAACGTGATTTTAAAAATTATATGAGTAATTTGCAATATTAAAGGCTTCTGGAAGTGCAAACTGTAAGAACGGATTTGAAAATATTGAAAATTGACTGCCTGACTATTCTGCCCCCAGCTACAAATCAGATGAAGCCCTTTATGCTCTGACTCAAAGGGAAACGATGATAACATTTTTGGCAACAAAATAGTTGGGGAAAATTGTATTTCAAACTGAAAATTTTATGAAGCCAGAGAGTGTGAGAACAAAAGGGGAAAAGAAAACGAGGTGGTTTGTGGTGAAGGCAGTTTTACAGGTGGAGCTGGGCTGGGTGTGCCAATCCCTGCTGGTTCAGGATGCAGAGGGTTAAACCTGAACCCTCCTGGGGTCTGGAGGTACCTGAACCATCCCCAGGTGTTCACACACCTGAACCCTCCTGGGGTCTGGAGGTACCTGATCCATCCCCAGGTGTTCACACACCTGATCCATCCCCAGGTGTTCAAACCCTGAACCCTCCTGGGGTCTGGAGGTACCTGAACCATCCCCAGGTGTTCAAACCCTGAACCCTCCTGGGGTCTGGGTGTCCCTGAACCATCCCCAGGTGTTCAAACCCTGAACCCCCCAGGCTCTGGGTGTCCCTGGGTGTCCCTGCTCCATCCCCAGGTGTTCACACACCTGAACCCCCCAGGCTCTGGGTGTCCCTGGGTGTCCCTGCTCCATCCCAGGTGTTCAAACCCTGAACCTCCCCAGGCTCTGGGTGTCCCTGGGTGTCCCTGCTCCATCCCCAGGTGTTTGAACACCTGAACCCCCCCAGGCTCTGGGTGTCCCTGGGTGTCCCTGCTCCATCCCCAGGTGTTTGAACACCTGAACCCCCCCAGGCTCTGGGTGTCCCTGGGTGTCCCTGCTCCATCCCCAGGTGTTCCTGTCCTGCCCAGCCCCTGATCCTGCACTCTGCATTTTCCTGGTGCTCAGTGGCATTCCACAGCTCTTCCTGCACCAAGTCCATGGCAGGAGCTGTTCTGCTGGCAGCTCCCCATGCAGCATAGTTCATCTTAGAGTTTGGAGAGGATCTTGAATCCTATCAGAGAAAAAAACCCCAAAGCATCTTTGATTCACGAAAATAAACTTGTAAAAGTTGTTTTAAAATTGTATCCTTTAAAATGCATTTTAAAATTTAAATAGGACCTCAAGCTTTAACATATTCCTTCATTTTCTGACTGAAACAATTCCTTGAAGAATTAGATTGAATTGTGCAGAAATATTCATGGCTGAGCATACAGAGATACGAATCAATACAGAAAAAACCCAAACCAGAACAGAAAAAATCTAGATGCTTCCCTGTCCGAGATTTCCCTATAAACTTCATGACACACTTTTAGCTGAGGATATAATGAAGTGTGTACTCAGGTCACTGCAATGAACAAGACATCTTGTCTCTAAGTTTAATTAAAAGATTTCTTCATTGAATTGTGCTGTACAAAAATATAATTTGTTTTGTGTTTGCTGTAATTACAAGCAGTCTCCTGTCAGGCAGCTCTGTGCATTTCTCTCAATGTGTGCTTTAATCTGTACAAGGGGGCACAAGGCACAAGCAGGACATTAATCTCCCTGAAACAGCTTTTTTTTCTTGCATAGGTTCCCATCTAAATAGAAATCTGATCACTTCTAAAAAACATGGCTTTAGCAGGCAGGGACTGACTTTTAGTTTCTCACTACTCCTGTTTCTTTTCTGCCCCATGGCTTCTCTATCTGTAATTGCACATACACTGAATTAACTGATATTTTAAACACTCAATTTGATCAATGTGCATGAGTCCCACGGGCTGCAGCAGGAGCTCACCAAGTGTTCATGGTGCTGGATCAGATCTGCCCTCCTGCACATGCTCCAGATGGGGCTGGTCCCTTCTTGGTGCTTTTCCTGCTGAATTTTCTCAGCTGGCCAGGAGGAGCAGTTTGTCCCTTGAGGGCTGGCACTGGAAATGTGCCTGGATGTGCACAGGCTCACCTGCTGCTCCTGCAGGTGGGATTGCTGCTGCTCTGTGGCAGTGCCCCCATGCCAGGGTGGTTTGTTCTGGGTGTGCACAGGTTCACCTGCTGCTCCTGCAGGTGGGATTGCTGCTGCTCTGTGGCAGTGCCCCCATGCCAGGGTGATCTGTTCTGGGTGTGCACAGGTTCACCTGTTCCTCCTGCAGGTGGATGCTGCTGCTCTGTGGCAGTGCCCTGATGCCAGGGTGGTTTGTTCTGGGTGTGCACAGGTTCACCTGCTGCTCCTGCAGGTGGATGCTGCTGCTCTGTGGCAGTGCCCTGATGCCAGGGGTGGTTTGTTCTGGGTGTGCACAGGTTCACCTGCTGCTCCTGCAGGTGGATGCTGCTGCTCTGTGGCAGTGCCCTGATGCCAGGGTGGTTTGTTCTGGGTGTGCACAGGTTCACCTGTTCCTCCTGCAGGTGGATGCTGCTGCTCTGTGGCAGTGCCCTGAGCTGGTGAGTGTTCTGGGTGTGCACAGGTTCACCTGTTCCTCCTGCAGGTGGATGCTGCTGCTCTGTGGCAGTGCCCTGATGCCAGGGGTGGTTTGTTCTGGGTGTGCACAGGTTCACCTGTTCCTCCTGCAGGTGGATGCTCTTGCTCTGTGGCAGTGCCCCCGTGCCAGGGGTGATCTGTTCTGGATGTGCACAGGCTCACCTGCTGCTCCTGCAGGTGGATGCTGCTGCTCTGTGGCAGTGCCCTGATGCCAGGGTGGTTTGTTCTGGGTGTGCACAGGCTCACCTGCTGCTCCTGCAGGTGGATGCTGCTGCTCTGTGGCTCTGTGGCAGTGCCCTGATGCCAGGGTGGTTTGTTCTGGATGTGCACAGGTTCACCTGTTCCTCCTGCAGGTGGATGCTGCTGCTCTGTGGCTCTGTGGCAGTGCCCTGATGCCAGGGTGGTTTGTTCTGGATGTGCACAGGCTCACCTGTTCCTCCTGCAGGTGGATGCTGCTGCTCTGTGGCAGTGCCCTGATGCCAGGGTGGTTTGTTCTGGGTGTGCACAGGCTCACCTGTTCCTCCTGCAGGTGGGATTGCTGCTGCTCTGTGGCTCTGTGGCAGTGCCCCCATGCCAGGGTGGTTTGTTCTGGGTGTGCACAGGCTCACCTGTTCCTCCTGCAGGTGGATGCTGCTGCTCTGTGGCAGTGCCCCCATGCCAGGGTGGTTTGTTCTGGGTGTGCACAGGTTCACCTGCTGCTCCTGCAGGTGGATGCTGCTGCTCTGTGGCAGTGCCCTGATGCCAAGGTGGTTTGCCCCCATGCCAGGGTGGTTTGTTCTGGGTGTGCACAGGCTCACCTGTTCCTCCTGCAGGTGGATGCTGCTGCTCTGTGGCAGTGCCCCCATGGCAGGGTGGTTTGTTATGGGTGTGCACAGGCTCACCTGCTGCTCCTGCAGGTGGATTGCTGGCTCTGTGGCTCTGTGGAGTGCCCCCATGCCAAGGGTGGTTTGCCCTGGCCTGGTGAGTGTCTGGCTGATGCCAGGGTGGACAGGCTGTGCCTGGGTGTGGGCTGGGATGTGAATGCTCTCTGCCCTTTGACTCCTGCACTTGGCTGCCCTCTGCAAACCTCTCTGTGAGCTGAGGACATGCCTGCCCTGTTCTTGTGTGCTTTTATGACCATCTCTCAGATCTCTTTCCCTGCTCCCTCAGTTCATGACTCACCACCTGCATTTATCCTGTGTGATACCAATGTTCTGATATCCCCCTTTCCACAGATGAAAAAATAATTAAAATCTTTTCCATTAAAAGAATTTTATAGTAAAGAAGAGTTCTGCCTTGCTGCCAGAACACAATTGATAAACCCTTTGGTGTGGAGGCTGACATTTCTTTAATGGTCTGACCACAATTTGCTGTTTTCACTTTCTCCCACAGACTAACAGCTAAAGCTGTGGCTGTTCTCTTACCCATCCTGGGGAGCTCGTGGATCTTTGGCATTTTGGCTGTCAATGCCCACGCTTTAGTATTTCAGTACATATTTGCTGTTTTTAATTCACTACAGGTAAGTACCCGGTGGGGAAATTTATGGCTACAGAAGTGCTTCTGAGATCCAATTAAATGGCTCATTAGTAATGTCTTCACATGTTTGTGTTTATTGCATTTTATCCTGTGTTCCTTCCTCTGTCTTTTAAGTCTGTGCTGAGCACAGAGTGCTGGCAATTGCTTGTCTTTGTTTGAACAGAACTTGTATCCCACTCCTTGGAGTTTCCAGTAGCAATAATTAAATAAATGAGACAGCACTGAGCCTCAGGAATGAAATGAAATTCATTCTTGCAGCTCTGTGTACCACAGGCAGGATTCTTCTGTAGAGATACCAGGGCAATTCTTCAATGCCAATTTGAGGCTTCATTACTGAGACTAAATGAAAGCAAGCAGAAGTTTCTGGGGAAGATGAAAAGTGGAGCTGTTCCCTGTGCTGTACAGAGCTGCTGCATGCAGGAAGCCCAGCCCTCATCTCCCTGGCACAGCAATCCAGAGAAGCAGCTCTGCCCGAGGAGGAATGTAAACATCTGCTCAGCTGTAAGCAGACATTTCAGCACAGGAATAACCTGTGCATGGGCCTGTTACAGATCATCCCGAGGAGGGAAAAACAATCTCCTGTAAATCCTTTCTTGAATTGGAGACAAACACCACTGTGGATACAAAACCAGTGAAACTGGGCTCTTGGTGCTGAAAACTACTGCCAGGAAAATAAAATTGTTTTGTGAGGGAAAGGGATTTTCACTTTGCATTGGACTAAAAGCCCAAAGATAGCAAAATTCTGCTGTGAAAATTCTCCTGGTGCTAATACCTTGCTTTTCTAACCTGAAAAATCCTGATCTGGTGTTTCCCTAAGAGCATTTCCCTCTCCTTGCTCTTTGCAACCACAAACAAAAAGTTCTCTCGATGTCATGAAACAAGAATTTCTGCATATTTTCAGCCAGATTTTTCCTTTAGTACAGCAAAGTTTAGAGGTGTTTTTTTGCAGGAATAGTTCCAGAGAAGCCCCACAGTAACCCAGTGCTGCAGGTTTCTCCAGTTTCACTTGGGACACTCTGGTTTAGTGCACTCAGACATTTACAGGGCTCCAGCTCCTGATGCCTGTTCTGTACATGCTGAGAGAAACACAGTGTGAAACATTTGATTTTTCACAGCCAGACCTCACCCTTCTCCCTGTTTTCTGTTTTCAGGGATTTTTCATGTTCCTGTTTCACTGTCTTCTGAACTCAGAGGTATGTAACCAAATGGTGTTAAAGCATTTGGTGTTACCAAATTCCAAGAACATAAGTGTGAAGCAAGAACAGATTTTCTGCATTGTCATTGCCTGCTATGTCACTGATTTCCGTTTTCTTTTCATTAATCCATGACTCTTCTGGCCCCGTGACTTGCAGCATTTTTAGGTGTGTTTGACGTTTGTTTTAATTGGCATTTAATTAGAGGAAGGATTGGAGCACAGCCCCGGGCCAGGAGGGGCTGAGCAGGCAGGGCTGCCCTGTGGGCACAGGAGGCTCACCCAGCCCTGTGGGGGCTCTGACAGCTGCAGCCCCAGCCAGCAAAACAAACATTATTCTCAGCAAAACACACTTTGGGATGTTGCTCATGCAGTCCTTAATGGGAAGCCATACTGGGCAGAAGATATTCCAGGTATTTTTCTTGGCAGGAAGTTCAGGTGTTCGTAGGGGACCCAGGCATTTTTTGCATTAAGGCTTCATTAGAGCAGCTGGGACAAAGCCAAGACAAGGCTGATGGAAATTTGGCTTGCAGCATCCTCTCCTCCCATGGCACACAGCAGGAAATGCCCAGCAGCAAGTACTGCTGAAAGAAATGGTTTTTGTGAGAGCCATTTCCAGAGCTGCCAGGGCAGGGCCCAGTGGAGGCCCTGGCAGCTTTGGCTCTGCACAGATTTTCTCCTGGATGCTCATCAGGAGCTCTGCCCCATAACCTGCTGCTGCTTCTGTGCAACAGCAGCACTCCAGCTCTTGTGTAGAGAAATTATTATTTATTAATATTTGCCAACGTGTTCCAGCTCAGAGCATTCACTGAAGTGATCTCTGCCAAAATCAGTTTGGAGAGTAAAGTCTGATTGTGGAACTCTTGATCTTTATTGAAATCAACTAAAATTAAGCAGGCAGGTTAAAGGTAGGGAGGAAAAATATTTCTTTATTCTATTCTCCCCCAGGCTTAGAAATCTTCAAGTTTCAAATGTTTTAGATCAAATACAAATATTTGAATTGCTGTTATTTTCTCTGGAACCTCATGAGAAATTCAATTCAGAAACTTTTCAGAATTTTTATCCTCAAAAGCCACACAGCTGGTGTGAGCTGTTATTTGTGGAGAGCAGGTCCTACTGGCTCCTTCACAGGCTGTGCATATCTAAAATACTCCTTTAGCTAAACAGCAGGAACTCTTGAGAATTTCTTCCTGAGAAGTAAAACTCAGATATTGTAAAGAAACATCCATGGACTGGGTACAGAAGTGGCTGGGTGGAAAAGAGCTTTATTTCTAGTGCACCCAGACAGAAATGACTGGAATTATAAAGAATCCCAGGAGCATGAGCTGAGATGTTCTTGATCTCCACACCCATCACTTCCAGCCTCGGTCCTTGAGCAGCCTCACCTCCTTGTGTCCCCCTGTCCTTTCTGCAGCTGATTGCCCCTTGGTGGAGAATATTGCTCCATCTCTGTCCTGGTGCCACCTGGGCCTGCCAGGGCTGGGCAGCCCAGGGAGAGCCCCCCAGCCTGGGGCTCCATTTTCAGTCAGAAATGTGACAGAGCCCCAGGGAAAAGTCCATAAAGACAAAGAGAAGTGCAGGGGTGATTGTTTGGTGTTTAATAGCACAGTGACATTTCTATGGAGGGAGGGAAAAGGGGAAATGATTGCAGGCTGCACCTGTGAAAATAAACACAGCTTTTCCAACTGCTTTCACTGTTTTTTGCCAAAGGTTAGAGCTGCCTTTAAGCACAAAACCAAGGTCTGGTCCCTCACCAGCAGCTCAACACGCAACATCAATGTGAAGCCCTTCAATTCAGACATTGTAAGTATTGCTCCTTTTCCCCTACTGTATTTGAGAGTGTTTCCCATAAATTCTGTTGGAAAGAACAGAGCAGGCCCATGGGTATTTTTAGCAGCAGCCTAATGCAAGGTGCAGACAGGTGGAACCAGCAAGCACAGAGCTGCAGCTTTAGTATCTGTTTTGAAAGCAAAGGACAAAACTCTGCTTTCTGGGAAACCATCAGATAAAAGCAAACAGCTTTATGAGCTCTGGATGGGGTTCAGTGAGGCCATTCCCACCAGCTGCAATGGAATTCTGCATTTTGGCAGCATTTTGGCAATGTATTGCTCTGATGATGGTGGCTCTCTGGTGGGGCTTTCTTACTGTTAAACCAACACGTGAATGTCATTTTCCAGTTCTCCTTAGATTATCTTGAGACAGGAGACATTTGTTTTTGTAAGGAACCAGACATCTGGAGTGATAGGTGTTATTAAGTGATCGTTGCCAATCACCTCAGATCCTGGCAATTGCTGTTTAAGAATCCTTTATGCCACGTGCTCTCCAGACCCTGTGACAACACTAATGTAAATAGATGCTTTCAAGCTTTTATTTCATCCAGGCAAGAGTTGCTTAGCAAAATAAATAAATAGATTTTCTATTTCATGCTATTTTATTTTCCAGATGACTGGGAACAGGCCAGGCACAGCCCCCACCAAGCTGAACACCTGGGATAAAAGCAGCAATTCAGCAAACCGCATTGATTTATCAGCAGTGTGACAGGGGCAGCAGCTCCTCAGAGAAAACCAAGCCATGCACCCAGGACCTCCACACCGTGTCCACCAGCTGCTCCTCACTGCCAGTGACAGCAGAAAACGGGGTTTTAAATCACTGCCTAATGAATTGGGAATTGCCATTTTGTTTGGTTGAGTAAATAGCCCTCGTTGCTTGCCTTCAAAACTGTAACACGTTCTAGCACTTGGCTACTGGCAATATCTGTAAAAATGACCAGCACAAATATACACTGGATGGTTTTGTCAGCAATGATGAAAACACTAGGTGTGCAAGAAGGGCTTATTGCTCCCTGAATCATTCCAGCTCCCAGAACTGAGGGAAAGCAACATACCTCTGAAAAGATGGGTTTTATGCTCTAAAATGAAATGCTTCCCATTGTGATGTTGTAACGAGACTATTCCAGACTTGCTGTGCTCTCTCTGTTTACATTTTTTACCTTGCAGAATTATCAAAGTGAAGTTGATTCCAAATACATATTATGGTGTTTATCTGAATGCTACAGGGAGGCCAGGACTTGAGGGAGAAGCAGGTTCCAGCTCCCCACTGCCAGCGTGGGTGTGGAGGAGCAGAGCTCACAAACACCTGAGCAGCAGCTGGGAGGTGTAAATCTGGATGTGGCCTGTTAGCATTTTAGCTCCTCCTGTGCCATGTTATCTTCAGAGGCAAAACTGGCTGGGGTTGTCCTAGAGCAGCCCCAGCAGCTCTGTTGCTGTCTGTATTGCCACACAAATGATCAATTATTGCCCTGCTTTGCCTCAGCTCGGGGCTGCAATCCACAGCTCCCCATGGAGTGCTCCCTGTGCCTCTATGGCCAGGAGCTGGCACTGGGACTGACCTTGCTCCTTTTCCTGCTCATGTTGAGACACTGAACTCCTGCCACGAGGATGTGCCACACTGATAAACTGTGAAGGCAGCCAGCCTGCAAACAGCTCTGTGCATTGTTTCCTGCAGGCAGCTCTCAAACAGGGCTCTGCAGCCTCCTCTGTGCTTTTAGACCCTGCCCAGCATTTCTAACTTCTGCTTCAGTGCTGCTATCAAGTACCTTGAAGGAGGAAATAATCACTGTCATTTCTATTCTGAGCAGTGTTTTGTGGGTTCTCAGAGTGGTGTTTGGAGCACCAGGCAGGGCCACCCAGCTGTGCCCCAGAGTTTCACCCTGGCAGAGCCCTCGGGGCTTGCTCTGGATTCACTCAGCATCCAGGACTGCCCCAGGTGAGGCCCTGCCCAGGGCAGCTGTGCAGCTCCTGTCCCACTGTGCCTCAGCCCTGCTCTCAGAGCTCAGCAGGGAATTCACTGTCCTGATCCACTGGGCTGCCAAAGCACTGCAGAAAATATGCAAAAAAAAAACCAAAAACCCCAAACAGGCAGAAAATATGCAACTCTTCAACCTCATCTCTTGCTAAGATGTTTCCTGCTGGGTTTTTTTAACCTTAATTAAATGTTTGTGTATTCAGCAGCTCAGACCATTCCTGGTCCCAGTGAATGTGCTATTTGTTTCCAAGATAAAAGGTATTTACACTCTAATGTGCAGAGTGGAAACTTTCTGTTGTGTAGTAAATTTATCAAAAAGTTAAATGAAAGTCAATTGATCTTTAGGAACAGGAAATACCCACCAATTATGACTGAATTTAGCCAGGTGTTTGATCCAAAAGACATGGAATTTAAAGTTTAGAAAAACTCAATGCATTTAATTTCTGTTTGATCCAAACCAAGTTTCCTTCCTGCACTAAAACAATGATCTCTTTCAGTTTGGCCCAATCTTTCCTGCCTTTTGCCCTTCCTAGCCAAGACCTGTTGGTGTGGTCCCCAAACTGGAAGCCCAGAGCCCACCCAAGCTTGTTGAGCTTACAGCTCAGAACATTCTACAGAAATGATTTCAATCACAGCAGATCTGTGCTGGGTTTCTGCAGCTGGAACACAGCAGAACTGCACATCACACATTTAAATCCACGGGCTTTAATCTCTTGTTCCCTAACACTAAATAACTCCAGTGGTTGACAGCTAACTCCAAACAGAGGCTCAGTAAAAGCTAAATATGGAGATGGTTGTGTCTTTATTTTGGCTTTTCTGTATGGTTTTCTCTGAGCCTTTTCTGCACTGCTCTGTCTTACAGCTGTGCAAATACATGGGCTTTTCTTGGCCTGAAAATGATTTTTTTTTCCCCAAAAGACCCTGTAGACAGAGCCCTTGGAATGTACAGAGGAGATGGAATAGAGGAGTACTGTGATAACAGCATTCAGAGTTTGTGTTGTGTGCAGACAGTGTATTTAAGCATATTTTTGATACTGGACCATATGAGTTCTTTTGGTTTTGGTTTGTTTCTTTGGTTTGCTTTTGTTTTTTTTACACTGTGACCCCAAATACAGATTGAAACCCTCCTTGATCATTTTCTAATCATTGTATTATAGCACAAAGTTCTGTGAACGAACCAGACAACATAAAAAACCTTTTTTTTTTTTTTAATCTTTATTTTTAAGAGTATTCCCCTCTGCACAATTTTCCTTACCTGCATTTCCTCCTGTGCTGTATTGGCCATTTTGTGACCGTCCTGTGTCCATTTGGAAGAATCCCCACACAAGAGACACAGCAGTGACACTGCTACAAAAGGCTGCATCAGTTTTCATCCAGGCGTGCTCTGGTTTAAAACTGCTCACCAAAACTAAGACAGGCATGGAAAGGAGTTTGTTTTATACTCTTGAATGGGACAGGGCAGTGTGGGGAGGGAGCCCTGGTCACCCTCCCCAGTGTGTCCACTCAGACAGGCATGGAAAGGAGTTTGTTTTATGTTTTGGGGTGGGACAGGGCAGTGTGGGGAGGGAGCCCTGGCCACCCCCTGCCCCTGGATCCCCTCTGGCTGCCAGGGCTGGAAATGAAGCAATTTTATCTTGTTCTTGGCCCCTGAGGTTTGGAGCACTGAATTTATCACACAGCATGGGGGATGGGGCTTCTTCTGGTTTTGATAAACTGGTGAAAATCCCCACCAAGCACAAATGTGTTCCCTTGCCATCGATATCCATTCTTTTTGTTTGGTTCAAAGTGTTTTTCTTGGTACTGAATGCAGCAAATGTACTGAATAAGAAATGCTCAAATGAATCTTTAAACAATCTCTTTCTGTCCTCAGTCTCTTGAAGCTTGAAAATCTTGCAGTTTATTTATGGGCTTGTGTATAGCAGCTATTACAATATTTTTTTTTGGGCCGCATCATTTTGTCAACAGTATGAAATCTTAATTGAATGAAATGTGAGTTTTAAAAATAGGTGATGTAGCAAGAATGACTTTGCCAGTAATTAGTAAAATAATTTTGTTTTGTTGGTTTTTCTCCCTCAAATAAAGAAGAAATCCTAATTTCCTAAAAGGGCTTTGTATTTATTAAAATGATTCTTTTAACACGGGCTGCAAACAACAGCATAACAATGAAGGTGCCCTGTCAGAGCTATTGTTGCAATTATCCATCAGAGCAATTACCTGTGAGAGACCTGCTGATGTGCAGGCAGCATTTCTGTTAAACTTTCTCGCTGATATTTCTCTGTGGACAATAAGTGCACTGAGCCTCCCCAGCAGAGAGAGCCTCTGGCATTCAGTGCAGAGCAGGGCCAGGCCTTGCCCCAGTGCCCGAGCCTGAAGTTCTGGCTGTGGGACTGTTTCAGTCCACAGCAGGTCACAAGGGATGGGTTCTGAAATAATCCTTCTTGTGTGAAAGCTTTACTACTCTTACACTCACCTGAAAATGATAATGCAAGTCCAGAAACGTCTCATCTCAGTCTCCTGAGCTCCCTCACAGGGTGCAGCTCCTTGCAAGGGCAGGGCAGGTTCTGTGGTCATTAACAGGCTGCCAGCTGCTCCTCTGTGCTGCACAGGTGTGCAGGTGTGGGGAGGTGTGCAGAATAACTGGAGCAATTATATGCTGAAAAATTAAAGATTAGAATTTAGATGAAAAAGGTTTTTCATCCTCTTTCTTCCCTTTGTGTCCTTTAAAATCATGTAGCAAGTCATACATAAAAGAAAGCCTTCTTGCTATTTTGTGGAACACAGAAGTTATTAACATTTATCATTCATGACAGAATAATAAATTAGATCATTTTGGCACTGGCTTACATCATGTTTGCCTTTAAAAATATTTTCATTATATCTGTGTTATGCTTGGCTGGCTCCATGTAGTGTGTCATGGATAGTTATTGCTATAATTGCCCTTGTTCACACCATTTTCCTTCTCAATAATCCCATATGTTCTTGGAATTCAGAGGCCATATTTCATCTTGTCAAGGCTGATTACAGCACTAACTGCACCACTGACATCAGCATTCTCCCCAGGTGCTGACACAGGGCAGAATCACCGAGTCCCAGGGGATGTCTGAGCTCTGCCCTGGATCCTCACCCCCTTTTCTTTGATGGAAGCTCTGCTGGCTCAGGGAGCTCCCCAGAGCTGCTTGGGGCTGCTCATTCACCTACACCACAGGCAAAACTGAAATTTTCTCTCACTGCTGTTGTTTTCTGTTGTTACTGAATAAAATCAGGTTTGATTGGGCACTGAACGTGTCCCTTTAAGCATTCTCCAAGCTAAAGTTTTGCTGATATCTACTCACAAACAGAGCATAAAGCATAAAACAGTTCAAGACAAAAAAAACCCAAACCAAACCAAACCACACACAAACACTCATGAAACCACACCAAAACTGCAGCACAATTAGCAATTCTGCCATTGCTAAACCCTAGCTTTAGTTCATGGTCATAATATTCTGGAGGAAAATGCGGAATAAAACCAAAATCAGGGGAGTACTTCGGAGCATTTCAGTGAACAGAAAGAGTAATAGTTGTGCCCTTTTATGCGACTTCAAAAAGGCCACTTGTATGAATAAATTCTCTTTGAATCCACAGCAATTCCAACCAAACAAACTCCTGAAATCCGTTTTATTTTCAGTGTACCCTCAGCCTAGAGCCAGCAAGGAGCGGGCAGCCCAGGCCTGGGGGAGGCTGAGCCCAGCTCTGAGTGCGGGCCCAGCCCTGAGTGCGGGCCCAGCCCTGAGTGCGGGCACAGCTCTGAGTGCGGGCACAGCTCTGAGTGCGGGCACAGCCCTGAGTGCGGGCCCAGCTCTGAGTGCGGGCCCAGCTCTGAGTGCGGGCACAGCCCTGAGTGCGGGCCCGGCTCTGAGTGCGGGCACGGCTCTGAGTGCGGGCCCAGCCCTGAGTGCGGGCCCAGCCCTGAGTGCGGGCACGGCTCTGAGTGCGGGCACGGCCCTGAGTGCGGGCCCGGCCCTGAGTGCGGGCCCGGCCCTGAGTGCGGGCACGGCCCTGAGTGCGGGCACAGCCCTGAGTGTGGGTGTGGGCCCAGCTCTGAGTGTGGGCCCGGCCCTGAGTGCAGGCACGGCCCTGAGTGTGGGCCCAGCTGTGCTCTGGGACAGGGCTCAGGTGTCCCCAGGGCCCCGCAGAGATGGCACAGCAGGACAGGACAGGGCAGGACAGGACAGGACAGGACAGGGCGTTTTCCTGCGGGCCCAGCTGTGCTCTGGGGCAGGGCTCACAGGTGTCCCCAGGGCCCCGCAGAGATGGCACAGCAGGACAGCCATGCCTGAGGCAGCCCTAACAGAGCCTGGGGCTGGGGCAGGACTCACAGGTATCCCCAGGTCCCCACAGCACTGACACAGCAGGACAGCCATGCCTGAGGCAAGGACACGGCGTTTTCCTGCAGCTGTGCTCTGGGGCTGGGGCAGGGCTCAGGTGTCCCCAGGGCCCCGCAGAGCTGGCACAGCCCAAGGCAAGGACACAGTGTTTTCCTGCAGGCCCAGCTGTGCTCTGGGACTGGGGCAGGGCTCAGGTGTCCCCAGGTCCCCACAGTGATGGCACAGCAGGACAGGACAGGACAGGACAGGACAGGACAGGGCGTTTTCCTGCAGGCCCAGCTGTGCTCTGGGGAAGGGCTCAGGTGTCCCCAGGGCCCTGCAGTGATGGCACAGCAGGACAGGACAGGACAGGACAGGACAGGACAGGACACGGCGTTTTCCTGCAGGCCCAGCTGTGCTCTGGGGTTGGGACAGGGCTCAGGTGTCCCCAGGGCCCCGCAGAGCTGGCACAGCAGGACAGGACAGGACAGGACAGGACAGGACACGGCGTTTTCCTGCAGCCGCTTTGCTCTGGGGCTGCAGCAAGGTTCCCCAGCTGGACCCCATCTGCAGAGCTCACTCGTGCCTGCAAACTCCCTGAACCCCTCCCTGCAGCCTCCCATTGTCCACAGCTCATCGTGACCAGCAACAAAACCTTGTGCACAGCAACTTTTAATAATGCCTTCTCATTAGGAACATGTTTGGTGCTGTGAACATCTAACTGCAAGAAAAACACAGTCCCTTCTGGCTGTGCATCAGTGCAGTAATTTAACAAGGAAAGAGAGATAATCTGCTTCTCCATATCAGAGCTTTTCATTTAATAGAGCTATTTTTTCAGATAACAGCCTCGGTAATGACACCACAAGAAATGCACGCTGGGAAGCACAAAACAGCTCAACTCTGCTTTCTTTCTGTGTACTATAATTTGTGAGACATTGCACCTTCCCAGTGAGAAAGGAAGGACTCAGAGCTGACCTTTCATGGCCTTTAAAAATAAGCACATTTCAAACTCTCAAATTCCAGTTATCTATTTGGCAATTAACATTCTTTAAGTGCATCACCACCACTAGGTGCCTCCAATTTTCTTTTCCATCACTTGTGCAGTCATTCCCCTAAGTTCTGTTTCACCTATCTGGCATTATCTTTTCAGGTGAAGCTAGAACAGATGTCACAAAATGCAGGCAATTGCCTCCTACATGGTCTACAGGTTGCTGCTTTTGCAGGAATAATTTTTGGGACTGGCACAGGGAAGAGGTTGTGTTACCTCCACTTCAACCTTCTGCTTTCTCTCCCTACAGATGGTGGCTTTTATAAAATGAAAGCAATTGCAACTCAAACTGTGTTTGTCTGGGATGTGAAAGGCAGCTGGGCTCTGTTCCTGGCAATCAAATATGTTCACAGGTCTTGCTCCCCTCTTCATTCTGTAAAGCTGATTACTTCCCTTCCCTTCCCTTCCCATAAATACCTTTTCAGTTCATTTAACTCCTCAGGCCTTTCCTACCTGGTCTTGCCAGAACTTACCTCAGACACTGTAAATGTCCCTCTCTGCAATCTGCATTTTCCTTTTCTCCTGTAACATGGGCTCAGGGCTGCTCTGCCTGCCTGGGGGACTGAGGTTCTGTGAGAAACACAATTTGTGGCTGTCTCTGAAGCCCGGGGGGTAAGCAGCTTATTTGTAACACTCATGTACAGAAATCCATCCTTGGCCAAGGGCTCTCCTCTAAACATCCTCTCCAGGCACTGGGAAGCAGATCCTGAAGTGCTGTGAATTAGCATCAATTAAATTACAGGGCTGGGGCCACCTGAGGGCTGTCCTGGCTGAATTCTGCAGCAGCCAGAACTGACCCCAGCCCCCTGAGGCTCTGCTCCTGCCCATGACCTGCCCTCCACCTTTTGGCTCCTGTTGAGAGCCTCCAGCTTGCCCTGGGCTGCTGGGTGTTTGCAATGGCAGCTGCTGCTGCCACCAGCTCTGGTGCCTCAGTGACTGCAACGCTCTGAACTTGGCACGGGAGGGCTTTGGGGGCCCTTAGGTGCCAGCTCCTACAGAAGGAATTTCACAGACAGAACAAGGGGATCTGGGGGCCCTTAGGTGCCAGCTCCTACAGAAGGAATTTCACAGAGAGAGCAAGGGGATCTGGGGGCCCTTAGGTGCCAGTTCCTACAGAAGGAATTTCACAGACAGAACAAGGGGATCTGGGGGCCCTTAGGTGCCAGTTCCTACAGAAGGAATTTCACAGACAGAACAAGGGGATCTGGGGGCCCTTAGGTGCCAGCTCCTACAGAAGGAATTTCACAGACAGAACAAGGGGATTTGGGGGCCCTTAGGTGCCAGTTCCTACAGAAGGTATTTCTCCCCTACACACAGAACAAGGGCACAAATGTAGAAGTAGCTGCTTTGAATTTCTAATAATAAGTAATAATTATTATTATTTGCCCCTCAAGGGGGCCCATTCTCTGCTCCCAGCTCCATGCAATGGGCACAGGTGAATCTACTCCCACAATTGAGGTTATTTCACCCTTTAGCACTCCAGGCCAGCAGAGTTCTGTGGGAATTGGCAGGCCCTGCTGCCCACCCTTTGCTGCAATGCTTCCTGCCACTGCTCTCCACCTCAGTTTCTGTGCTGTCTCACAACCTGCAGGGGTGCAGCAAATGAAGGATTTGTCTGAAGAAGGAATCAATTGATCCCCAAACCCTTCACATCTGGCTAGAGCCTGCTCAGGCAGGCCCAGCTGTGATCTGCTGTGCCCCCATCCCAGCACTGCCATTCCCAGACAGGGGCTGCTGCCGAGCCTGCCTTGCTCCTACAAGGTCAGCAGTCTCCATGGAAACCCGGCTGGAGGCAGCCCTGAAAATGGATTTTCTGATGAATAATTCCATTGGCATTCTGGAGCAGCAAAGAGCCCGTCCGGGGGCTGTGCCAGGGCTGCTGTGACAGCTCCAGAGGAGCAGCTGGGAATTGCCCCAGGCGGCCCCTCCTGCCCCAGCTGGGCCCAGCTGCCCCCAGACCCCCTGTCCTGCTGTCCTGCTGTCCTGGTGTCCTGCTGTCCTGGTGTCCTCATGTCCTGCTGTCCTGCTGTCCTGCTGTCCTGCTGTCCTGGTGTCCTGCTGTCCTGCTGTCCTGGTGTCCTGCTGTCCTCATGTCCTGCTGTCCTGCTGTCCTGCTGTCCTCATGTCCTGCTGTCCTGCTGTCCTCATGTCCTGCTGTCCTCATGTCCTGCTGTCCTGCTGTCCTCATGTCCTGCTGTCCTGCTGTCCTGGTGTCCTGCTGTCCTCATGTCCTGCTGTCCTGCTGTCCTGGTGTTCTGGTGTCCTGCTGTCCTCATGTCCTGCTGTCCTGGTGTCCTGGTGTCCTCGTGTCCTCCTGTCCTGGTGTCCTCCTGTCCTGCTGTCCTGCTGTCCTGGTGTCCTGCTGTCCTGCTGTCCTGCTGTCCTGCTGTCCTGGTGTCCTCATGTCCTGCTGTCCTGCTGTCCTCATGTCCTGCTGTCCTGCTGTCCTGCTGTCCTCATGTCCTGCTGTCCTCATGTCCTGCTGTCCTCATGTCCTGCTGTCCTGCTGTCCTCATGTCCTGCTGTCCTGCTGTCCTGGTGTTCTGGTGTCCTGCTGTCCTCATGTCCTGCTGTCCTGCTGTCCTGCTGTCCTGCTGTCCTGCTGTCCTGCTGTCCTCATGTCCTGCTGTCCTGCTGTCCTGCTGTCCTGCTGTCCTGCTGTCCTGGGATCCTCATGTCCTGCTGTCCCGCTGTCCTGCTGTCCTGGTGTCCTGCTGTCCTCATGTCCTGTTGTCCTGCTGTCCTGCTGTCCTCATGTCCTCATGTCCTGCTGTCCTGCTGTCCTGCTGTCCTGCTGTCCTGCTGTCCTCATGTCCTGCTGTCCTCATGTCCTGCTGTCCTGCTGTCCTGCTGTCCTGCTGTCCTGGTGTCCTCATGTCCTGCTGTCCTGCTGTCCTGCTGTCCTGCTGTCCTCATGTCCTGCTGTCCTGCTGTCCTGGTGTCCTGCTGTCCTCATGTCCTGCTGTCCTGGTGTCCTGGTGTCCTCATGTCCTGCTGTCCTGCTGTCCTCATGTCCTGCTGTCCTGCTGTCCTGGTGTCCTGGTGTCCTCATGTCCTGCTGTCCTGCTGTCCTCATGTCCTGCTGTCCTCATGTCCTGCTGTCCTGGTGTCCTCATGTCCTGCTGTCCTCCTGTCCTGCTGTCCTGCTGTCCTGCTGTCCTGGTGTCCTCATGTCCTGCTGTCCTGCTGTCCTGCTGTCCTGGTGTCCTGCTGTCCTCATGTCCTGCTGTCCTGGTGTCCTGCTGTCCTCATGTCCTCATGTCCTCATGTCCTGCTGTCCTGCTGTCCTGCTGTCCTCATGTCCTGCTGTCCTGCTGTCCTGCTGTCCTCATGTCCTGCTGTCCTGCTGTCCTCATGTCCTGCTGTCCTGCTGTCCTGCTGTCCTGCTGTCCTGCTGTCCTCATGTCCTGCTGTCCTGCTGTCCTGGTGTCCTGGTGTCCTGCTGTCCTGCTGTCCTCATGTCCTGCTGTCCTGGTGTTCTCATGTCCTGGTGTCCTCATGTCCTGCTGTCCTGGTGTCCTCATGTCCTGCTGTCCTCATGTCCTGCTGTCCTGCTGTCCTGGTGTCCTCATGTCCTGCTATCCTCATGTCCTGCTGTCCTGCTGTCCTGGTGTCCTGGTGTCCTGCTGTCCTGCTGTCCTCATGTCCTGCTGTCCTGGTGTTCTCATGTCCTGGTGTCCTCATGTCCTGCTATCCTGGTGTCCTCATGTCCTGCTGTCCTGGTGTCCTGCTGTCCTGGTGTCCTCATGTCCTGCTGTCCTGGTGTCCTGCTATCCTGGTGTCCTCATGTCCTGCTGTCCTGCTGTCCTGCTGTCCTCATGTCCTGCTGTCCTGCTGTCCTCATGTCCTGCTGTCCTGCTGTCCTGCTGTCCTGCTGTCCTCATGTCCTGCTGTCCTGCTGTCCTGGTGTCCTGCTGTCCTCATGTCCTGCTGTCCTGCTGTCCTGCTGTCCTCATGTCCTGCTGTCCTGCTGTCCTGGTGTCCTGCTGTCCTGGTGTCCTCTGTGCTCCTCAGCCAACCAGGATTTCAGTCCCAGGGCTCCAAGCACCACAGCAACAACAGGTCAGGAGTGTCCTGGTGATCCACTGGATGAGAAATGCACTAAACCCTGATGCATCTCAGTCAGAAAACGAATCCACTTCTCTTTAGCAATTAAAGATATCAGGAGATTTAAAGACAGAACAGTAAACCCTGCCCTAACCTGTGAAAAGAATTCTCTTGAGGAGTTTTGTGTGCAGTGTTTACACGCTATTCATCATTATTATAAATGCAAATAACACTCTTGATGACAGCAAAAGTTTTGGTACTAACAGCAGTAAACTTTGGATCAGACCTTGACCCACACCAGTATTACCAGAAAAAACCAATTTTCAGTAAAGAAGGCAAAGACAACACTTTAAAACAAGTCAACATAACAGCCAGAAATGAAGAAGATAAAAGGGCTTTTGTTTCTGACTTTTCTATAGGGTATGAATAGTTACCAAGTCTATTTTTAAACATCATAAAATTCAGAACAAAATAAAAAAGAAATGCTCACCATTTACCAGACATTATATTATTTACTGGTCCTGGAGAAAGACAGTTCTGGTTTATGATCCAAATTCCAGATAAGAACTGGCAGCAAAGCAAATAGAATAAGAAAAGTTATTTTATACAAGGAAAGTGGCAGAAAGAGCATATGTTTGTTATCTTGCCCAGAGCAGCCCAGTTCTCTGTCAGAAAAGACAACATTTATGATCAGCCTCATGAGAAAAAGTAGATAAAAGAGAACAATAAGGAATGAAAGGTGGCTGGGGAGAAAGGAATGATTTTCCCTCTCCTAGCAGAGGGAAGGGCAGCAGGCTCCCTTTGCTGTGAGCACAGGTCACTGCTCCCTTCCTCTCTCCCGAGGATGGCTGCCTGGGGAAGGGTGAATCCCCCAGGTCCTGTGGTGCTGAGACAGACACAGAGCCCCAAATCCCCCTCCAGACTGGGGCAGAGGCACCTGGGCCTGCAGGGTGAGCACAGGGCAGGGCTGGTGCAGCCAGGGGCACCATGGCAGGGCTGGAACAGGAGCACAGGGCAGGGCTGGTACAGCCAGGAGCACAGGGCAGGGCTGGTACAGCCAGGAGCACAGGGCAGGGCTGGTACAGCCAGGAGCACAGGGCAGGGCTGGTACAGCCAGGAGCACAGGGCAGGTACAGCCAGGAGCACAGGGCAGGTACAGCCAGGAGCACAGGGCAGGGCTGGTACAGCCAGGAGCACAGGGCAGGTACAGCCAGGAGCACAGGGCAGGGCAGGTACAGCCAGGAGCACAGGGCTGGAACAGGAGCACAGGGCAGGTACAGCCAGGAGCACAGGGCTGGTACAGCCAGGAGCACAGGGCAGGGCTGGTACAGCCAGGAGCACAGGGCAGGTACAGCCAGGAGCACAGGGCAGGGCTGGTACAGCCAGGAGCACAGGGCAGGGCTGGTACAGCCAGGGGCACAGGGCTGGTACAGCCAGGAGCACCAGGGCTGGTACAGCCAGGAGCACAGGGCTGGTACAGCCAGGAGCACAGGGCAGGGCTGGAACAGCCAGGAGCACAGGGCAGGTACAGCCAGGGGCACCATGGCAGGGCTGGTACAGCCAGGAGCACAGGGCAGGGCTGGTACAGCCAGGAGCACAGGGCAGGGCTGGTACAGCCAGGGGCACCATGGCAGGGCTGGAATAGAACAGAATCCTCTGCACACAGGGAACACTTGCCCATGACTTTGACTGGAAGTTTGATTGCATCACAAAGGGTTTTCTAACCATTGCTCCTGCCAGGGCACACATCCTGAAAGTCACTCAGGCCTAAAGGTGCCCATCACTCATTTTCGGGTGAGACCAAACTGCTCATAGACTCCAATTAGAGAAAAACACCAAAGAGGCAAGAGTTGCCTTTTGTTCTCCCCTAGATAAATAAATTCTGTGAGACAAATGGGCTGTAACAGCCTAATGTTTAGCATTTCTACATTGGTTCCCTTTTTCGCTGTTATATGTATTCCTGATAAACTTGCAACAATTTTTCCAGTCTTGTAATTACTGCCAGCTATAACATAGCAGAAGTTTCCCCCAGAATTTACACCCTTAGGATATCTGTTGCTGCTGGAACCCTTTTACCCACAGTTAGGAAGAATTAAAGAGATCCAGCTGGACTGAAGTGAGTCATACACACTGCTGTATATGTCAGAGTCTGTCTGAGCAGTGACTGGTGGCCACCATTTCTCTGCTTCTCATTCAGGCAGAAATCATTAGAAAATATTTAATCAAGAGAGAGTAATGAGCTTTATAGAAGCTGGCCAGACAAATGAGAAAACCACTTGACTTCTGTTAAAAGATGCTGGATTTTTGAGTTAGGCCCACATTTTTATGGAGTTAATGTAACCTCTGTTGCCTGTTTCAGCTGAACTCCTGTTTCCCAGCTATCAGTCAAATTCTGGGTCAGGGACAAGCCTGCCACCCTGGAGATGTCTGTGTGCACATAGGTATAGATCAGTCTGTCTGTGCAGCTCAACATTCATGATCTGAAAATCTGAGCTGTTTTGGCTGCCTCACATCTTCATCACATTTAATTTTCTTGTCTCACTTATCTTCCAGCTAAACAGAGTGAAGCAGAAAAACACAAGTTGCCATCAGGCTGTCACAATTTGGAGCTAGCTGTTTACAGGACAGGAAATTTCAGGATTGAAAGACTTCTCTCACCAGAAGGCTACAGACATTTTGGATAAATATGATCGTTGATAGTATTCAAAGATAAAAATATTATGATTAATAGTGTGCCACAAAGAATACAAACAACTGAATACCATCCCATTTTAGCAGATAAACCCTCCAATTTAAAGCCTAATGGAGTCAATTTGTTGGAAGACTTCCAATCATTTCAGTAGGGTTTTTGTCAGGTCTTATTCTGAGCTGACTAAGACATTGACATTTATTTACTCCTTCAGAGTAACTCCTGGTACTCAGACTGTTGAAATCTTGTCACAAACGCTCACAGTTTGCCATTCCTGTGTAATTTTTAGTTGTATGAGTCAAGTAACTGTAATTAACTACAAGAATATTGAAGCCTTACAAAAATGGAATGCTGCAATAGGTTATACACAGTGCCAGCTAGAAAATATTTAGTCACTTGTTGGGTCTGTTTCCTCACTCATGATGAACTAGAAATGTGTGCACCAAACTTGGCTTCTGGCAAAAGAAATATTGGAATAAATCACCCCCACACTTTGCTGCCTGTTTCTGTGCTTAGGTCAAGCACTCAATGTTCTGGGGGAACAAACCCAGACCCTCTTCCATCAAAGTTTGCTGCTGAGCTCAAGTAAATGTGGTGCTGCTTTTTGTGCAAATTGTTCATCTTGGGATGCATCTGTGGTTCACTAGCCACCAGCAAGGAGTCCTGAGCAAGTCATTACTGTTTAAGGCAGCACTTTGCTGTACATGCCATTTCACTTCAAACAGAAAAAATACAAGGTTTTTTTACCGAAATGTAATTTCAGAATGGAAATGTAAGAGGAAGAAAACTATTTGTGGAAATCAAAAACAGATACTGTGTCTTCAGAGTATTTGTCTCCGATATGTGAAAAAAATTCCATTCTCTATCTCAATATTGTCTTTTCACATCTCCTGGTGTGAATCTTATTCCAAATCTGTGCCACACTGATCCCTCCTCTCTGTAATGAATACATAAGGGACATTTCCAGGAGAAATGGAAACAGTGAGGTGAAAAACACGAATGTTTTGTAACCAGGTATACATCTCTGAGTGCAACCTCTACCTCATACTGCATTCCATGATGAAGAAAATTATGTCTCAGGGAAAATGCCCCAACTTGAAGCAAAACAACACAAGGTACACAGCAGTCCAGTGTCAGAGTAGCAGTGGAGATTTTCCAACCCGTTAAACAAGTCACTGATTTTCATCTCTGTTTTAAACTAAAGAAATGGGAAAAGAAGTAAACACTGTGTTACCTGCAAACACAACGTGCTGAGATGCAACCTGGACTTTAAAAAGCCAAGTGAGGGTGCCCTGCCAATCCCACAGAGCCCTTCAGAGGAGAAGCAGAACTCTGCAAACATCCAAATGTTAAAGACCAGTCTCAAGTCTGTTTGTTGTGCAGGCAAGGAGCAAGCAGCTGGTTTGCCCAGTGCATCCCAGCAGCAGGAGCAGCAGGAGCATCCCTGGGCTGTGGCTGTGCTGGGCTGGCAATCCCAGGGCCCCAAGGGCACCAGCCTGGGCTGCTCTGGGCTCTGAGCCCTGCCGGGCTGGCCATGGGGGGCTCATGCCCCAAAACCACCCACGGAGGGGTGGCAGTGACAGCTGGGGGCACGGGGCTGGCACACACCACAGGACAGCTCTCCCTTCCTGCTGGGGGCACTGGGCTGGCACACACCACAGCAGAGCTCTCCCTTCCTGCTGGGGCACTGGGCTGGCACACACCACAGGACAGCTCTCCCTTCCTGCTGGGGGCACCAGGCTGGCACACACCACAGGACAGCTCTCCCTTCCTGCTGGGGGCACCAGGCTGGCACACACCACAGGACAGCTCTCCCTTCCAGCTGGGGGCACCAGGCTGGCACACACCACAGGACAGCTCTCCCTTCCAGCTGGGGGCACGGGGCTGGCACACACCACAGGACAGCTCTCCCTTCCTGCTGGGGGCACCAGGCTGGCACACACCACAGGACAGCTCTCCCTTCCTGCTGGGGGCACCAGGCTGGCACACACCACAGGACAGCTCTCCCTTCCTGCTGGGGCACGGGGCTGGCACACACCACAGCACAGCTCTCCCTTCCTGCTGGGGCACCAGGCTGGCACACACCACAGGACAGCTCTCCCTTCCTGCTGGGGGCACCAGGCTGGCACACACCACAGCAGAGCTCTCCCTTCCTGCTGGGGGCACGGGGCTGGCACACACCACAGGACAGCTCTCCCTTCCAGCTGGGGGCACGGGGCTGGCACACACCACAGCAGAGCTCTCCCTTCCTGCTGGGGCACCAGGCTGGCACACACCACAGGACAGCTCTCCCAGCTGGGGCACCGGGCTGGCACACACCACAGCACAGCTCTCCCTTCCTGGCCTGATCCTTCTCCTGCAGGCACTGCCCATTTCAGAGCAACAGAGGAGCAGAGAGTCATTCTCCATTTGCACAATCATCCTTCATGTGCACAATCATCCTTCATTTGCACAATTATTCTACATGTGCACAATCATTTTTCATTTGCACAATCATTCTCCATTTACACAATCATTCTGTATTTGCGCAACCATTCTCCGTTTGCACAATCATTCTTTATTTGCACAACCATTCTCCATGTGCACAATCATCCTTCATTTGCACAATCATTCTCCATTTGCACAATTATTCTCCATTTGCACAATCATTCTTTATTTGCACAACCATTCTCCATGTGCACAATCATCCTTCACGTGCCCAACCATTCACTTGCACAAGGATAAAGGCACTTGGTTGCTTTCTGTGCACGCCAGCTGGACCCTGCTCAGTAACAGCCTGAGCACTTTTGTGGTTTTTCTCACCCTGAACTCAAGCCCAGCCTGTGGAGCATTTTGTAATAAGTGCTGAGCACTCAGCTCCGTGTTTCAGCAGCAGCTCGAATTTCTCTCGTGCCATTGCACCAATCACCACAAGCTCTGAAGGGTTTGAACAGATAATCCTGCTCTCATAAGTGACTGGGCAGCTGCAAGGCCAAGTAGTAAAAGGCACTGAACAGGTCTTAAAGTCTAAATCATGGTGGCACAGACATGAAATCATCCTTACCTCCTCAAATGCTAATGAGACCTAGAAAAACGTTCAAGTAGCAGCTATGGTCCAATTACTTCCAACAAATGTTTTTGAAGGTACAACTATGTGGCTTCAGTCCCACGTCACCAATGATGTGAGTTGGATTCCCAAATCAGCTAGAAACTTTCAAAAATGCTTCTGTTTTTCTTTCTTTAAAACAAAATTTGTAATAATATTGGGGGGAAGGGGGAACTTCTAACAGTTGTTACTCATTTAAACTTTTAATGTGTTTTGTGTCTACACAGGTGCAGACAGCTATTGCAGAGACTTCAGGGAAATATTTCATTAGTATTTGAATTTTAGTCTCTGAAACAATAATGGCCTAAAATATTTCAGTATTCTCTTTGCATCCCTGCAAAAGGAAAAGAAATCTCACTCAAGTCAAAATGTTTTTTATTGTCCATTGATCTATACAACCAAAACCTACAGCAACTAATTTCCCAGATTAAACTAATAAATTAAGATTGCCTCACTAGAAACCTGACTATGGCAAAAAATAGGCAGTAAGGGAAAGAGATTTATTGAGATGAAAGAAATCTCCATTTTAGCTGCACTTTCTTAGCTCCTCTGGTCAGGATTAGCTGACAGTTATCAGAGTCCAAGATAAAGATATATAATGTTTAGAAATGGCACCTAAGCCATTATTCCAGAGAACAAGCAGAGTGTGTTATTAATCTCGGGTTCTTAGACCAACTAAATTGCTGTCAGTAAATCAGTAATTATTTATGGAGCTTCTTTCCAGTGACTAACTAAAGGATTGCAGTTATTTATCCCAGAGTTGCTGTGCAGAGTGAGTTCAGTGCCACCCTTTGCTAACTCAGTGTTCTGCTGGTCTGTGCCATTGCTGTGCCCAGCACAGGATCTGAGTGTCAGCCAGAGCCTGGGACTGTGGGTTCACTCCTCTGTGCAGGAACGGGGCAGAACTGGCACACACAGAACCTGGGGACTGCACCCAGAACAGACAAAATCTGATTTACAGCTCTCACTGGAAAAGCCACCATCCCCTCCTTCTGTGCCTGCAGCCTGCCCGGGGCTGGAGCCAGTTCCTGGGGACATGGGTGGCTTTCCCTTCTTTATTTACTTATCCCTGGCGGCAGCCAGAGCAGAACTGAAGAATTTGTTAATTTGACAAACGTGCCACATACAGATTAACTCCACAGCTCTTGAACAGTGTGAAGAATGAATTGTCCACACCAGTCACAGGTTCTCAGGCTATTGATCCCCTGCAAGTCAGACAATTAAAAATAATGTGACTTTCAGCAGGGTTCAGTATATCTATTTTTAATGTTATGGCATTAAAAGCAATTTCTACACTTATTACTTTGAGCAGATGTATGTAATAAGGAAAACTCCAGACTGGCAAAGCCTGAAGGTGATTAAAAAAAAGGAATTTTGGGGGGCAGTTGAATTGAAAAGCCTGTAGGAAGATCCTGTGACTAGAACCTGCAACAATTCAGCCAGTTAAGACCTTTTTTTGCAGTACCAGTATTGCTGCTGTTTCACAGGAAATAAAATCATATCAGAACTGCCCCTGTGCTGTTACTGCTCACACACCTGGTACCTCAGCCCAGGGTGGGGAGCACTGCTGTACCTCAGGTGTGTGCAACACCAGCAGTGGCCTGATCCTATTTTTGTGCCTTTTAAAGAAAAACAATATTTTCTAATTACAAAAGAACAGACTGGAGACTACACAGACATAAGGTAGATCAAAATCCACAGTGAAACTAATGGAATGCCTGGAATAATATCTAAATTACCAGCAGGGAAGACTGTTCAAGTGCAGTGAGCTCCCAAGGATTTCTCTGCAGCAAGCAGAGCATCCTGAGGGCTTTGAAGATAGGGACAAGGCTTCTTTTGTGAGCTCCAGACCTCAGCAACCTCTCCAAACGCTGCAAGCTGGGAGTGAGAGACTCCCTGTTGTCCCTCTTTTCAAACCTTCAGCTCACTGCGGGGGAAAGAGGCAGGAGCTGCCGAGGAGAGGCTGCCAGGAGCAGAATTACTGCAGGGACTGGCGCCCGGGGTTGCTGCTCAGTGCAAGCAGAGGATCAGAAGGCATCAGTTCTGCTCTGCAATCATGAAAGCCACTTTGCAGCAGGATTTAGGAAACCAGCAGCATCTGGCAGAAGCCAAGCTGGCATTGCTCTTGGGAAGTCTTCCTAAAGACCCTCTGCATGGATGGGAGAGGGAGGGAGAAAATCATCTGGAGCTGATTAAAGATTTTAGATGTGCCATAAGTGAATAATAAGCTCGGCAGAACGGGGCACGTGAACAATTCTGCTCTGTGCAAAACCCTCCTGCGCCCGTTAAACATTTTAAACTATGTACTTTTCATTTACATTTAAATTAAACTGGAGTCATTCCGTTGGAGGCAAACGCCCATGGAAGTTGTTGAAAGAGTTTGCAGCAGTTTCAAAGGCAAGGTAATCACAGCATCATCTTGCACAAGAGCTGTTCCTGGAAACAGCAACTGCTGCAGATCCTCCAGAGCTCTAATTGCTCTGCCCTTGCCTCTGGTGCTGCATTTTGCTCAGCATGAGCATAACCAGGTGCTGGGTTTCAGAACAGAGCAGAGTGATGCTTTAGAGGTGTGAAAGTGAAGGCTTGGGAACACGATAAAACCAATTCCCCAGGAGCTGATGAGAGATCAGATGAGAGGGGTGGAACAAGGGCTAAACAGCACATGTAAAACTATTGTCATGAGGCAGAGCACACCCTGGGAACTGGAGCACACCTCAGGCAGAAATGACTTGAATTCACAATTCATTGCAAACTGACAGCTCAAAAGGGGTTAAAAATGGGATGAAAAACATTCCAGTTGTGCTCAAGGCAGCAAGCTCCATTTCCACATAAAATGAAGCTTCCAAATGGCTCCACATTGAGAATAAAGCGTGGAACCAGTGTGGTGTCACACAGGAAGGTTTGCAAACCCCACCAAAACTGAGGCTACTCACAGAAATGGGCTTGGGGCTGACAGAAGAGGAGCAGGAATTGAAGCCCCTGAGCTGATCCCCTATGGCCTGCACCCAGCTGTGGGGAGCAGCCCAGATGTGCTCCCAGAGAGGCTCCTGCACCCACAGGTGGGGTCCCTGCACCCTCAGGGTGCCACCAGCCAGGGCTGTGACCTCTGGACATCTCCTGCCTGACCTTTTATTTCACTGCTGCCATGTGCATTCCCTGCATGGCTTTATTTCATTTCACTGCTGCCATGTGCATTCCCTGCATGGCTTTATTTCATTTCACTGCTGCCATGTGCATTCCCTGCCTGACCTTTTATTTCTGCTGCCACGTGCATTCCCTGCATGGCTTTATTTCATTTCACTGCTGCCATGTGCATTCCCTGCATGGCTTTATTTCATTTCACTGCTGCCCAGTGCATTCCCTGCATGGCTTTATTTCATTTCACTGCTGCCACGTGCATTCCCTGCATGGCTTTATTTCAGTGCTGCCGTATGCATTCCCTGCATGGCTTTATTTCATTTCACTGCTGCCACGTGCATTCCCTGCATGGTTTTATTTCATTGCTGCCATGTGCATTCCCTGCATGGCTTTATTTCATTTCACTGCTGCCACGTGCATTCCCTGCATGGCTTTATTTCAGTGCTGCCGTATGCATTCCCTGCATGGCTTTATTTCATTTCACTGCTGCCACGTGCATTCCCTGCATGGTTTTATTTCAGTGCTGCCATGTGCATTCCCTGCATGGCTTTATTTCATTTCACTGCTGCCATGTGCATTCCATACATGGCTTTATTTCTGTGCTGCCATGTGCATTCCCTGCATGGCTTTATTTCATTTCACTGCTACCACGTGCATTCCCTGCATGGCTTTATTTCACTGCTGCCATGTGCATTCCCTGCATGGTTTTATTTCTGCTGCCATGTGCATTCCATACATGGCTTTATTTCATTTCACTGATGCCACGTGCATTCCCTGCATGGCTTTATTTCACTGCTGCCATGTGCATTCCCTGCATGGCTTTATTTCACTGCTGCCATGTGCATTCCCTGCATGGCTTTATTTCATTTCACTGCTGCCA
The DNA here is from genome assembly GCA_024362935.1 of Setophaga petechia. Classification (NCBI taxonomy): domain Eukaryota; kingdom Metazoa; phylum Chordata; class Aves; order Passeriformes; family Parulidae; genus Setophaga; species Setophaga petechia. Next base: position 16,252,296 of record JANCRA010000021.1, read on the forward strand.
TGTGCATTCCCTGCATGGCTTTATTTCATTTCACTGCTGCCATGTGCATTCCCTGCATGGCTTTATTTCATTTCAGTGCTGCCATGTGCATTCCCTGCATGGCTTTATTTCATTTCACTGCTGCCATGTGCATTCCCTGCATGGCTTTATTTCTGCTGCCATGTGCATTCCATACATGGTTTTATTTCTGCTGCCCAGTGCATTCCCTGCATGGCTCCAGGAGCTCAAGGAACAAGGAGTCTCCCAAGGCAGGGCCATCCCTGTGTGCCTGCAGTCCCGAGCAGGAGCTGCAGCCCCAGGGCTGTGTGGCCTCAGGGACAGGTTGCTCTCTGACCCTGAACTAATCTCTTGTTTTTCAGCTACCAGGAAGAAAGAGAAATCCGTGGACACCTTCAGCAGCCACATTCTGCATGTATTCACCTTCAGGTCTGTGGCTAAATCCAGGGTCAAAGCTAAATTCAGATAGCAGAGCAAGAGGAAAATAAGAAAATGTGTATAATTACCTGCTATTTTAATGAGCATTTCTGGCTGTAATCTAATCAAAAGAATTATAAATACTGAGGAATACTCATGTCAGAAAACAGACTGATGAAATGGAGATGGTGCTGTATCCTGCCTGCTGCTGAGAGCAGAGAGCTGCAGACACACTGGCTGCTGTGACCCCTGAGCCTGCTTCCACCTCCCAACTCAAGCTCTTGCTGCACTGAAGCACTCACTCTGGCTCAGGCTGTGCAGTTAGCTCATTTAACTGACATTTGATCTTCATTTCTTTGGCACAAGATCAGCCCCCTTTTTCCCTCTGTGCCACCTGCAAGTACAAAACATTATCTTGTCTTAATTTAAATTATTATAACAAGCCCATTCAAGGTTTAAATTCTGGCAAGATTTCAGATCTCTGCAGAAGGCCAGTACAATACTTGTGGCCAAATGAATCCCTGCTTAAACTTCCTGAAGTTTTGAACTGAATTTTCTGAGGCACAGAATCTGCCACAGTTCAGAGCAGATTGCAGGGGATTCTGTGCTGCTGCCTTGATGAACTCCCTTCTCCTGCCTGTGGACCTGCTCACAGATGAACATTCATTCTTGGACAGAAATCTAGGGGTTTGATGAAAATTTATATTCCAGTCACATAAGGCAGAAAGATCCAAGCAAGAAATAAAATCTGGTGGTGGATGAAGACTTGCAGAGTGCTTGATTGGACAAATTGCTTAAACTACTATGATTACCAAATAAATCCATGCTCAATCCCAAGTTTACTTTAGACAAATAGCCAAGGGCTAACTATAATCAACATCCTCAGTTATCCAGTGGTTCCAGTCTGATCTGTCCAGAGCTTTCTACAAAGAACATCATCACACTATCTAAGCCACATTCTTTGGTTTTCAGTCCTAAAGCTATTTTTCTGCCAAATATATTTGTCTCTGTTATAAGGTTTCCTCTCTGTCTCTCCATCTGTAATTACAGAGCAATAAAATGTATTTATTTGATCAATATCAAGAAACACACTTTTCTATGTCCTTGCAAACAGGGAAGGAATATTATTTCAGCTGCATTACACCCAATGCAAAGCATCAAACCATTTCATTTTCTGTCTGAGTTCTCAAAAAGCAAAATCTCTGCATTTCTCAGTTTAAAAACACAACTATTTACATGCATAGGCAGCAATGCAACCAAATGCATATTTTAACCTTAATAATCAGGAAGTGGTCACAAGTCAGCAAAGAGTTTTTAAATAGAGAAGGAAAGGACTTTGATGGAGGAGAGGCAAAGGGGACATGCACAGGATGGAGAAGATGCAGAGCTGGATGTAGACAAGGCAGGGAATCACCAGAACCTTGGATTTGGCAACAAACCCAGAACTCCCCAAGCCAGTACAGAGAGGAGAAGCATGATAGTAACTACTCAGCATTGTGTTGTGGGTAAGAAACAAAATTGTATTTCTACAAGCTGCTTGCCAAGGTAAAATGAGGTTTGTTATCTCAAAAATATGAACTTCCCCCAAGACAAATCAGCTGAGGAAAAGGAGCAACAAGAATCGATTTTCTGATGGACACGAAGACAATGTGTTTATGTTTCAGATCCAGCAGTTTTGTTCTCCCTCCTTCAATTGTCCATAATCCTCCTCCCACCATTCAAGATTAACAGAAGCTTTTTATTTTAGAGATTTGTTTTTATACTCAATCTCCTGTCAGGAAAGGCACCTGTAGCTCTGACAAACATCTCCGGGCCTCACTAATCAGTGTTTTTGTTTTCTTTACAGCAAATTTAATGCAAAGGTTGTAGGGAGAGCCACGGAGACTGATGACCCCCATTTAATGACAAATAGGGACAACAGTGGGATCTCAGCAGAGGCTGCTCCTTGCTGATTAAAGAACTGCTGCAAGCCCAGCTGCAGTGGCTCATTTGTAAGGCGAGAGGGGAATTCAGCTTTCAAGCCCAGTTAGCCTTTGGTGTCTGCCTGGCCTCCCAGCACAGGCTCCAGTAAGTGACATCAATCATCCACCCCAGAACTATTATCTCACAGTGACACCCTCGTTCTTGATCAGCCTCAGAACTGTCCTCGCTGGGAGCAAATAGATTGTTCTTTTCACATTTGGAGTATGACTTCAAATAATATTTGTTGTAGGCAAGAACTGTTTTTGACAGATATATTTGATAAATGGTCTGAGGGGAAAAAAAAGGTCGAAATGTTAAGAATAAAAGTGCTGGTACTACTCATTAAAATGGGCTTTGATTTATATAGTCATTATCTATGAAACAAAGGTGTAAAATGAGGAAAGATAAAAATATACTGAACACTATATGATAAAGCTGAAAGACTGCTGGAATGATGTGCTAAAACACCTATAGGCAGCTGAACCCGAAGAATTGGATGTCTTTTGTATATCAACATGTTTTTGAACAATTAGAGAAAGAACAGCACTGAAGATTAAACAAAAAAAAATCATGAACATTCCTCAGATGTTTTTTAAAACCTCTCCTTCAGTTGGAAGACAGGCATGAGTTTGTTCCTGCAAATTCATGCCATCATTTCTTTGTGGGCCAGTCAGAACACAATGTGGACTTACCCTGGGTGTGTTCTACTAAAACCCAGACACCTGAAATCCCAGCTGCAGGTTATCTGGGGAAACAGGAACAGTGTGTTTCTGTTTCTGTATTCTCTCCTGATTTTCCAGTGCATTCCAGAACGTTCCTCTGAGCTCTTGCATTCTGGGACACCGTGCCTGCACTGCCTGTCCCCTGCAGGATGTGGCTGCACATCTGCCCCAGGGAGAATTTCCCTGCCCGTGAGGGGTTCCAGACCTGCTGGGTCAGACCAACAACCTCAGTGCCTGCAGGAGAATGGGAGCTGGGGGTGCTCTGTGCTTCTTTACTGCTCGCTGGATTTTCTGATGAACTCTCCACACCAACTCCCCTCAGAGCCCATTCCCTGCAGGAACCAGGCAGGATGAACAATCCACAGCCTCAGAGATGTCTGTGTCAGACATGCACAAAGCTCCCAGACTCACTCAGTTTGGAACAAATCAACCACATACCCCATACACAAGAGCCACACTCATTTGGAGACCAAAATGCAAAAACAATTATTTGCTATAAATATTTAATATCCTTAATGCTTCCAACAAGTCCAACACGTCCAACATTTGCTTGCTCTTTTTTTTCCCTTCAACTCTTGGCTTCTGCAAATGCTAAAAACCAGCTGTGGCTCACGATTGCATCAAATTATTTTACTGAGTAAACACCAGGTCAATCCATTTTCCAAACATGCCAACAGAAATTGTTCACATTTCTTTTGTAGAGTGCAAGGCTGATTCCAAAGCAATTATAGACATGACAATGATGGACCAAATGTATCTCATATTTTTCTTTACATTTTTTAGCATTAGCTTGACTGAAAAATCCCCAAGGCAACTTCAAATGCTCCTCTTCTGACCTTATTTTGCCAAACTTAATTAAAACCAGAAAGCAAACTGCTATTTATTTCTGTACTGCTTTGTTCCTGTCATGTACTAACTGAAAGACAAAAGGAATTTGATTCTTTAGGTGCCATAAATCCCAACTCCCTTCATCAAGGGGTGCTTCAAAGTCTAGCAGTCGTTTTGAGAGCACATTTAGAAGGAGCCATAAAGGTTTTGTGTCATTGGCATTTTAACATTGGGTTTGTCTACTGTTTTTTAAATTCAATTGTTAAATTGCACTGTGTCTGTAGCTGGCCTTTTCCCCACTTGTTTCCATTCAAACCATTGCAGCTCTCCTGCCTTGACTCTCAGGGAAAGAAAGGGATTTTCATCTGCAGGGGGGTGAGTTTGGAGGTCCCAGCCTCTGGACACAGCAGGTGGTAAATAACTTCTGAGTCCCTTGGTGAGAAACGTTGCTCATGATAACTAATCCTGAGGAAACCAGAAGATGTTTTTGAACAGGAGATTTTTGCTGGTGGATATCTCCAATAGCAGTGTCCAAATCTGGCTCTCTGAGCCACACAGGTGGCAGAGCCTGCAGGTGCAAGGAATTCTTTTTTTGCTAATGCATGTCTGGCCATATAATTGTGCCTTTATCTATAATCTAAGTAATGTCTTCTGAAAACAGGCTGAGGAATCCAGATGTACTTACTGTGGGAGTAATTGGAATGCATTATAAAGGAAAAAAACAAAACCCATTTCAAATATAACTTCAACTACCCTCTAGCTTTAGCCTTAGGGAATGAAAATTCTAAGACTTACTTGCAATCTTCCCTTATTTTGAACGTTTCATTTTGGTTTCAAGATTATTTGCAGCCCCCATTAATCTGGTGGGCTCCCAGGTGTATTCCTAAAACATAGTTACATTAGAAACAGCCAGGAAACTGCATTTTGTATCTTCCAGTAGAGAGAAATGGGTGGAAAGTTTCCTCAGGCTAAATTTCTCATATTTATAAGCTTTTAATTTGGTTTTGATGGTTGTTTAATCAGTTTAATTGCTATCTACAATTATTTTCAGCTTTTTGCCTGTATCTTAAACTTCTGAAGTCCAGTTTAATTCATTACAAGCCTGGCTACCTTGGCATTTTGAGCTCCATGCTTGGTGTGACAAAAGCAGCAGAATGCCTGGGATAAGGGTGGGATAGGGGTGGGATAAGGGTGGGATAGGGGTGGGATAGGGGTGGGATAAGGGTGGGATAAGGGTGGGATAGGGGTGGGATAAGGGTGGGATAAGGGTGGGATAGGGGTGGGATAGGGGTGGGATAAGGGTGGGATAGGGGTGGGATAGGGGTGGGATAAGGGTGGGATAGGGGTAGGATAAGGGTGGGATAAGGGTGGGATAGGGGTGGGATAGGGGTGGGATAGGGGTGGGATAGGGGTGGGATAAGGGTGGGATAAGGGTGGGATAAGGGTGGGATAGGGGTGGGATAGGGGTGGGATAAGGGTGGGATAGGGGTGGGATAGGGGTGGGATAGGGGTGGGATAGGGGTGGGATAGGGGTGGGATAAGGGTGGGATAAGGGTGGGATAAGGGTGGGATAAGGGTGGGATAAGGGTGGGATAAGGGTGGGATAAGGGTGGGATAAGGGTGGGATAGGGGTGGGATAGGGGTGGGATAGGGGTGGGATAAGGGTGGGATAAGGGTGGGATAAGGGTGGGATAGGGGTGGGATAGGGGTGGGATAAGGGTGGGATAGGGGTGGGATAAGGGTGGGATAGGGGTGGGATAGGGGTGGGATAGGGGTGGGATAAGGGTGGGATAGGGGTGGGATAAGGGTGGGATAAGGGTGGGATAGGGGTGGGATAGGGGTGGGATAAGGGTGGGATGGGGTGGGATAGGGGTGGGATAAGGGTGGGATAAGGGTGGGATAAGGGTGGGATAGGGGTGGGATAGGGGTGGGATAAGGGTGGGATAAGGGTGGGATAGGGGTGGGATAGGGGTGGGATAAGGGTGGGATAAGGGTGGGATAAGGGTGGGATAGGGGTGGGATAGGAGTGGGATAAGGGTGGGATAAGGGTGGGATAGGGGTGGGATAGGGGTGGGATAAGGGTGGGATAGGGGTGGGATAGGGGTGGGATAAGGGTGGGATAAGGGTGGGATAAGGGTGGGATAGGGGTGGGATAGGGGTGGGATAAGGGTGGGATAAGGGTGGGATAAGGGTGGGATAGGGGTGGGATAGGGGTGGGATAAGGGTGGGATAGGGGTGGGATAGGGGTGGGATAGGGGTGGGATAGGGGTGGGATAGGGGTGGGATAAGGGTGGGATGGGGTGGGATAAGGGTGGGATGGGGTGGGATAAGGGTGGGATAAGGGTGGGATGGGGTGGGATAGGGGTGGGATAAGGGTGGGATAGGGGTGGGATAAGGGTGGGATAAGGGTGGGATAGGGGTGGGATAAGGGTGGGGTAAGGGTGGGATAGGGGTGGGATAGGGGTGGGATAGGGGTGGGATAAGGGTGGGATAAGGATCATCTGTCTGCAGTGGGTGGGAACTGGCCTCTCCTGCATTAACCTTGGGAGAACAGGACTCCAACAATTCCCTTCTAAATTAGGTCTTCTGGCATACAACACTTTATTTACCAACATACAGCCAAATTTCTCACCTTTATCCACTGGGGACTGAACTCTCTATTGCTTCTTTGGAGACCTTTGGAATAAAGCTGTCTTTTATACAAAATCCCTTTCTCACTATGTTGGCAGTTTAAGAGGATCAGGAAAAAGCAACAAATAATTTACTTCCACTTTAATGCTCCTTTAAATGGTCAGAAAAGAGTTTCAGTGCAAACTGCAGTCAGATCTATTGCTAGTACCCAGTAGCATATCATGAAAGGAGACATATCTAAGATTAAAAATAATAATCATGAAAATCATCCATGGAAAAGAATCCATCTAAAGTTGTTATTCAGTGGCTGGCACAGAAAATACAATCTCTACCTGAGACTAGTAATGAGTCATCCAAGCAACTTGAAATGAAATGCATATCGAGGGGATATTAAAACTAAAAGAATTTAGAATCCAAAACCAAACAAATATGATCATTCCAGGCAGGTAAATACTTCAGGAGATTACTGAGAAAGATGGGATTAATATCAATCTTATCTCCAAAGCAGAGGACTTAAAAGTACAAATGGCAATCTGCTGGTGTTATTGGTATAAAATTTCATGCTAGATGGCAGACAGGGAATTCAAAACAGACCTCTTTATTTTTTCCCCCTCTCAGATAAAGAAGGTCTGAGAATAAACAAGAATAACTCAGTGTGTGAAAACATGGACTGGCAGAAAGGTAAAAAAACAAAATAGAATTCAAGTCTCCATGACAAATCTATCTATATGCAGGCTTCATTTCACACAGATTCAGAAATTAAGATTAAGGCATGGGATGCAGGGTCACAGCACTCTGGGTGCTCTGAAGCAATATATTGAATTACACTGTAGGTCAGATTCCTCCAGAGACAAGAGATAAAGTCATCTTCAAAAACTAGAAAGGACATTTGAGAAATGCAGGCTAAAGAATCATAAATTAACTAGGGAAAAAATGTCAAGGGAAGAAGAGGCTGTTGGAGGATATAAATGTCCCCAGGACAGTGCCAGGGGAGGCAGAGCAGTGCCAGGGGCTGATGGCAAGGTGTGACACAAGATCTGCACGTGGGCCTTGGGCACATCAGTCAGTCCCAGAAACAGCCCCAGACCCCAGTGCCACTGGCCTCTGTCCCTGGGCTCCAGGCCCAGGACAATTCTCACATGGAAGAAAGCTAGATAACCATCAAAGGAAAATTGATCCAGATATTGAGAGCTGAGAACTGGGAGAGCAGAGCTGCCTTTCTCAGCTGAGAACTGGGAGAACTGGGAGAGCAGAGCTGCCTTTCTGAGCTGAGAACTGGGAGAGCAGAGCTGCCTTTCTGAGCTGAGAACTGGGAGAGCAGAGCTGCCTTTCTGAGCTGAGCACTGGGAGAGCAGAGCTGCCTTTCTGAGCTGAGAACTGGGAGAGCAGAGCTGCCTTTCTGAGCTGAGAACTGGGAGAGCAGAGCTGCCTTTCTGAACTGAGAACTGGGAGAGCAGAGCTGCCTTTCTGAGCTGAGAACTGGGAGAACTGGGAGAGCAGAGCTGCCTTTCTGAGCTGAGAAATGGGAGAACTGGGAGAGCAGAGCTGCCTTTCTGAGCTGATGGTAACTGGGAGAGCAGAGCTGCCTTTGTGAGCTGAGAACTGGGAGAGCAGAGCTGCCTTTGTGAGCTGAGAACTGGGAGAGCAGAGCTGCCTTTGTGAGCTGATGAGAACTGGGAGAGCAGAGCTGCCTTTCTCAGCTGAGAACTGGGAGAACTGGGAGAGCAGAGCTGCCTTTCTGAGCTGAGAACTGGGAGAGCAGAGCTGCCTTCCTGAGCTGAGAACTGGGAGAGCAGAGCTGCCTTCCTGAGCTGAGAACTGGGAGAACTGGGAGAGCAGAGCTGCAGGGGGGTGAAGTCTCTGTGGGAAAACAGATAACAGTGCAACAACAAAAAAAATAATTTTTCCGGTACTCTTCCACATAAATCTGTTTAGACACAGGTATGTTATGCTGCTTTCCCCTAGACCTCCTGCCAAAATCATCTAAATCATCAAATAATTATTTGTATTTGAACTAATTAGCTATACCCTCTGAGATGTTCTTACGTGCATTAAGATTCTATCTGTACACAATATATATTTCAAGCTATGACAGAGTGGTAATTTATCGAGAAAAAAGGGTTGCTGATATCCTAAAATAACAATTTCTGCAGAAGGGCTTCTAATCAACATCAAAATCCATGCACTTGAGGTATCCTTGAAGAATTTAATGTGTTTCTTGTACTAATGATATATTTTTCTGTGAAGTTGCACTAATAATTTTTACATCATTTTAATGTGTTGCTACTGTTCATTAAAGCAAAGATTAGGTTGCCAGATGATAGCATGCTATTAAGTCTAAAAAAACAAAAAAGAAAATAAAAGAAATTAACTATTTTGACACTAACTAGGCATAATTAATGGCCATCTGAAGTGGATTTCCAAGTACACAGCTTGTAAACAGCAGGGTAAGAAATTCCATAATTCCATGAGAGCAAATGTGCTGAACTGCATTTGAAGCTCTGCAGAGGTTTGTATGAAGCACATGTAAAAATCAGGTGGTGGAAAACTGAACTTCCAGCTCTTGTGGCTGCACCATGATCTATCTGTACCTATCAAATGCTGCATCAACAACTGCTAAAGGCTGCTAAGCTACAGGGAGATGAAAAAAAATTATAGATAACTCACACTTTCTGACAAAAGAACAGGGTAAAACTTTTTCCCAACAACTTTGTGATGACCCTGTTAAAAACCAATGACAGCTACAGCAATGCCCAGCAGGTGTTTCTAGGTGGATATTCAGAGGAGCAAACTGATTTGATTGTCCAGAGCCCTCACTGGGTGTGATTGGGTGGGGCAGTGCCAGCTCTGGAGACGGCAAAGAAATGAGCTGAGAGTGTGCCTGGGCCCCAGGGCAGGTGACAGCTGACCAGGGCAGGTGACAGGTGAGGACAGACACCAGGGCAAATCCCAGGTGACCCAGGGCAGGTCCCAGGTGACCAGGGCAGGTGACAGGTGACCCAGGGCAGGTGAGAGGTGACCAGGGCAGGTCACAGGTGACCAGGGCAGGTGACAGGTGACCCAGGGCAGGTCCCAGGTGACCCAGGGCAGGTGACAGGTGAAGACAGAGGTCAGGGCAGGTCCCAGGTGACCCAGGGCAGGTGACAGGTGTCCAGGCCAGGTCCCAGGGCAGGACAGACACCAGGCCAGGTCCCAGGTGAGGACAGACACCAGGCCAGGTCCCAGGTGACCCAGGCCAGGTCCCAGGGCAGGACAGACACCAGTGCAGGTCCCAGGGCAGGACAGACACCAGGCCAGGTCCCAGGGCAGGACAGACACCAGGCCAGGTCCCAGGTGACCCAGGCCAGGTCCCAGGTGTCCAGTGCAGGTCCCAGGGCAGGACAGACAGCAGTCAGGGCTGCCCTGCAGAGCAGCCAGGTGCCAGCCCACCTCTAGGACAAACACAAACCATGCAGGTTGTCACCAGTCTCACAGCCCTGCCTGCTTTTGTCACCAAGCACGGGTGCAAGGGCCCAGTGAAGGTTTCTGGGCCCAGGCTGCTGTCAGCAGCTGACAAGGAGGAGCCAGGACTGGCCCTGGCTGCCAAAGGCACCAACAGAGAGCTGCTGTACCTGCCAGGTGACAGGCAGGGAGGGATGCTGGCTTGCACAGGGATGATTTTCTCAGAGCAATTCACCAGAGCAGAGCAGGTCTGTGCTGCTGCCTGCGTGCACAGGGACACAGGGCAGTGACAGCACAGGAGACCAGCCTGGAGCCCAGAGCACAGCACATTCACAGAGGGAATTGTGCCTCCTGCACCTGCTGGACAATGATGTGAGGGCTGTGGGGCTGTGGCTCAGCTCCAGCAGAAATCTTCTGCTGCAAAGCTGAGGGTGAGCTTCACTGGCTGCAGAGTGAGCAGCACAGAAATTGTTGCTGTGCCCAGCCTTTCCAGCTCCACTTTCATGGCTTGTGATTTTCATATTCCTTTCTAAATTCCTCTCATACCTTTCTTTTTTTCCTTTATAACAGCACAATAATCCATCTCATAGCTATTCATCCTTCTGATTATTCTCCTTGCCAGCTATTTGTACATTTTTACCTTTTGTGGGAATGCCACATGAAAGAATAAACTTAATAATAGAACATTAATAAACACCCTTGATTTTTCTGGCTCTTTCAGCTTCTCTCATCCACACTTTGTTCCCTCTTTTAGGTAAGGTCCCACACAAGACTCCCTCAGCTAATCAGAGGATAAACTTAAAAGGAAGAGATGAATAAATCACATTAAACTGGGAAGCAGCCAACATGTTTTCAAAACACCGAAGGTGAAATCTCAGCCCCAGTGGAAGCTCCTAGCAAAACTCCTTGATTTCAGGAGGATTAAACTCTTCATGAATGTGAGACCTCTGTGCCTGTCACTTCTTGCCACTTGGACTGAGACCTGAAGTGTGTGAGAAGGGAAAGCTCCCCAGACACTCCCAGCTGTTTTCCCAGCAAGTGCAGCTTCAGGGCTCTTTCTCTGGGGATCCTTGGCTTTACTGCTGATTACTCTTAAAATGTGCTGACAGAATTTGAAAACAAGAGGTCCTGATCTCCACTTCTCAGTTCATTTAATGTCTCTACAAAGTATTTTAACTGTTTGCAAAAATGTTCCTTCCTAAAATGAGAGGGAATAAAGGAATTGCTTCCTGGATAGCAGGGATCTGGTGGGCAGTGAGACAAAAACAGCCCAAGGAAAAAGGAAAAAGCAGCTGCCTCTGTTTAAAAAAAGTAATCACTGGATGCTTTCATGGCCTTCCAGTTATAAATTTCATCCAATGGATCCCTAAATTAAAGCAGTGATAAGCAAAATCAACTTTTTGTGCAAAGAGCTGAGGAAAGAAAGGAGAAAGCTCTGTGAGCCATGGGGTGTGTTAATCAGCTGAGAAAAGAGATGTCCAAGGTGCCCCTGGTACCTTCTGTGAGCAGCAGCTGCTTCCTTTGGGGTCACTGAGACACAAAGAGCATCCCTGCTCACCAGCAGGACCTGGCTAATTATTATTATTATTATTATTATTATTATTATTATTATTATTAATGAAATACTCCAGCCAGTGACACCAATGACCCCAGAGCTCCTGGCACCACCATGGCCCTGGGCCAAGTCACAATTTGGTGCAGGTGTTGGTGATTTCTGGAAGAAACCTTTTCTTCATATGCTCAGTGTAAGGGAAGGGATGGGGCTTTTCTAACCCATCTTTGAAAAAATGAATTTTTAATGAAAACAAAAGTCTTTTTCTATCCTTTTCCAGCCCAAAGATCCTTGCCTCTCAAGGAGAAAGAAAATGCTGAGCTGATTCAGAAAGGGAGACATTTCTATAGAGAAAGAGACACTTTGACCTCTCTTTCAGCACCAGTTATTCCTATCAGCTGATTGTTCTGGCTTTGGCTCCAAGAGGATGGATTATCACTAAATTAAAGATTTACACTGAAGCACTGTAAAAAATGAATACTTATTATAAATTAAATTGGACAAAAGGGTGGGCCTGATCTTAGCCCCACAGGGGATCTGAGATCACTGCCCACATATTCCCACATATTCCCACCTGTTTATCTGAATTAAACTCCACTGCAGACCACCTCAGCTTGGCACAGCCAGGGTAACAAACCTCCTCCTTTCCCCACAGCTTTTTTGCTTTTTCCTGCAAGTTTGGGGTGGTGAGAGCTGCCACAATTGCTGGCACAGCTGCCTTTGGGTGAACCTTTGCCCTCTCAATGCAGGAGTGAATGAGGCTGTACAGAAAACCTGCCCTCACCTGGGGAGACCAAGAGCTCCCCACGAGAAATAACTCTGGGTACAGTGGAACAGATTTAGCAGATCTTACAGAGGCTTCAAAATACGGCAAATTTAGGGAAAAATTGTACTTTATACCTGTAACACATTAGATATTGAAATTTGTATCTTTTCTCTCTAAATTGTGCTGACTACTGTTAATTACTTTTCTTTCCAATGAAAATCAGAAGTTCTAATCAATTCAAACCTTTACTAAAGTTGATATCAGCTAATGTGACAGTGATCTCTGGCTCTTCAGAGGAAGAGGCTCTCAGCAGGATCTTAGGACATCCTGTTATAGCTCAGGGTAATTAATGTTTTCCTGTTACTGCTGCACTGTGGACCAGAACAGGCTTAATTAAAACCTTCTGCTGTGGACTGCAGAGCTGGATTTTTATGTAAGTATGTGGATGAACCACAAGTATTTTTTCATGTCAGTTTTCATTGCTAATTTCTGGCATGTAAATTGGATAAAAGTCTCTCTTCCTTTCAAGTATAGTTCAAGATCTGTGTTTAAAATACCATTATGAGGCAAATGAAAAAATAGCCAGATTTACATGGCAGACCTTGAACCAGAGCTGACAAGAACTATATGACTTGGTAATCACCCCTGTAAAACAAATACAAAAAATGTTAAAAATAGTCAGTTCAGAGAGTGACATTTCAGGTAAACCACTAAAAACTTTAATCTTTTCATCTTCCCAAAAATCACCTTTTCAACTCCTGAATTCCCTCAGTGACATTCTTAAAAACTTGATTATTCAACCAGTTTCTGGTCTTCGTGAGTGCAAAATTTGAATTTGCTTTGATTTGAGGTTCAATCCTTTCTGGAGTGAAACCAAAAAGGGAGGCCATACATAAATGCCATTATAATGGATAACACAAAAGTAGAAAAGAGCCAAAATCCCCTTAGCACTTCTCTGCAGCGTTAGCAGTTCATTGAGCCTGCAGTGGTTGTGTTTAATTTACAGAACTTCCAGCTCTGGGGTGTGCCTGGTTTGTGCCTCCACACAGATCTGGGGGTGAAGTGCAGGAGCTCTCTGCCCCTGAACCCCATTTCTGTTCAGTGTGAGCTCCAGGAGAGCAACGTTTGCTCTTTTTGAGGGAGCTGTGCCAGGAGAGGAGACCAGACCCTGCCTGGGGCCCAGCCTGGAGCTGGAAAATGAAAACCTGAGTGAGCCTCAGGGGAGAGCAGCAGGAGAAAACCCAAAGGCCCAGAACTGCAGGAGAGCAATTCCAGACCCTGCCCAGCTGCCAGCCCCACACAGGCTGGACTCCAGACAAGCTGGAACCTGCCACTGAACAAGTGCAAATAGGAAAAGCTGTGCTTTTCAGATGAATGAGACAAGATTAATGTTTATCTGAAAATTGAGAAGAAAATAGCACTATTTGCTTCATAGCTTAGTCTATTCCATGATAGTATTTGCATTTTCTCATGTTTTGATGCTCGTGATTTTCTCCTGCTGCAGAAACTGGGGCAAGAGGCTGGGAAGAGATAACTTTGGAAAGAAGAGCATCTCACCATCTGTGGGGCTCTTTCCTACACGTCATGCAGAAGCAGAGGCCAGCTTTGGGTACTTTGATCCTGAAAGATTCAGAGTTCTAATTCAAAGTTATCTTTGTCTCTGGAAAAAACAGCAGATGCTCTGCTAAGTGATGGCAGGATCCCAGAGATCATATCAGAGCAGGAGTCACCAAGATAACTGAACCAGGATGTCACTCCTATCGTGCAGAATGGGAGCCAAACCAAACCAGTTCCCAAGATCACAAATTAAACTGAGACAAACAGCCAGAATGGGTTCTCTCAGCCTTTTCTCCCTCATGCAGCACATGCACCACCTTTTATTTCTTTTGCACAAATGACACCCCCAGGTTACTCTGCTAATGCTGCTGCATGGCACTGTCATGAGGAGCCCATTCCAAGTAGGATTATTCTGGATAATCAGCTACAAACCATTTTTGTAATAGAACTTCTCCACCTTAAAAGTTTACACTATATTATCCTTTTTTCCCCCACCAAGCCAATAGTTGGGATTCTCACAAAGATGACAATGAAGTGTCCATCAGACAATGCTTGCAGCAACTTAAGAGGTCCTTGAAATACTCTGGAGATTAAGAGAGAGCTGCCATCACTCCTGTGCTGGCTGATCATGTGAGAAATACAGCACTGGTACCAGCCCAGCAAAGCCTTTGAGCATATATTTATTTTTAAGTTCTGTGTAGACTAAAACTAAGTTTATTGTATGAGGCTGTGAAGCAAGATGAAAAAAAAGGTGATGTAGATGGGCAATTCATCTGTTGAGCAGAAGTGAGCACATGTAGGTAGATGTAAATGACAGAAAAGAGGACAATATGGAGACAGAGAATTGCTGTCATTACCACAGCAACAGCAGCACAGCAATTATATGAAACACCATAGATAGGGAAAAAAGATTACTTATTTTTACCTGGAATTTCATGTCTTATGGCATATTTGCTTTAACTCTAGATATTACATGCAGTGTGTGAATCTTTCCCTTTCCCATACCAATTCAATCAGAGAAAAGCTTGGGTTGGAAGGACCCCAAAGGTCATCAAATTCCAGCCCCCTGCTGTGGGCAGGGACATCCCCCACCAGCCCATGAGCAGCCCTCGAGTTAAAAAATAGGATGGCTAAATATTATCATTGTGGACTGACATTAGGAGCAAGTTATGGCCACATAAGCCATCAATGACTTAAAATCATTGAGGAACACAATTTTCTTTAGAAAAGTCAAGTGGGTTTATGCTGGAATGGAATGGCCATGAAACAGTTTAATAAAACAATTTTTGCAAACGCCTCAGCTTATCTTCCAAACTGATTTAACTGGAAAGAGCCTTTTATAGCCACATAGATTCCAACACATCACCAAAACTGCTGATAACTGCTGGCTTGAGCATGAAAAATGACCCTGTTATTATTTATTATCCATAAATCAGGATATCTTCTTGAGCTAGAACAGAGTGCACTGCCAGGGGCACTGGAGGAGTGGGGCTCCCTGGGTGGAATTAAAATGGGGAGGGAAATGTTACCTGCCAACATCCAACAGCACCTGCACAGCACTGCAGAGAGAGAAGGAGGAATAAAACAATCCATCTTCCTGCCCCTCTGTACTCATTTTTCTCACTCAACCAACTCTCCAGCATGTTGACCTACATCCATTACTGCCTCTCCTGGTTAAGGAAAAAAGACTTCCAAGCCTTTGAATAACAACACATGAGGTCTGCATTCACTTTAAGTGGAAAATATTACAAACTCTAACCTGTTTAAAACATTCAAACCATTATTATCCACTTCCATCACTCTTTCCATATTTTGTCCTATATTTCTTGCCAAAACAGAACCTGTTATATAAGTTTTTATGCCTCATTTGCATATTCCTTCAAATACATTTCTGTTAATTGATTTTTTGCTGTCTTCCAAATTTAGCTCCTGCCATTTCTTTTTCTTCTTCTTTTTTTTTTCCCGCCCAAAACTTTTTGCAGTCTGCTGTTTTTGCATGAGCTGTTATTGAACATTTCCAGGTCCCCCATCTGGCAATGCTGTGCATTTCTGAAGGCCAGCAGGGAGAGCAGGCTGTGCCCTGGGGCAGAGCAGGAAATGCTGCAGTGCCCAGGAGCAGCTCCTGCCCTGCTGCCCTCGGGCTCAGCCTTTCCAGCCCGTGCCAGTCCCACTGATCTCAGTGAGCAGCTCGTCCCTGTGCTGTGCTGCTCTCACCCTTGGGACACTCACCAAGTGCTCTAAGGAAAGAGGACATCCCACTGATCTCAGTGAGCAGCTCGTCCCTGTGCTGTGCTGCTCTCACCCTTGGGACACTCACCAAGTGCTCTAAGGAAAAAGGACATTCATTAGCAATAGGCCTGGGTGGACACAGGAGAAAGGAAAGCAGCACCAGAAGACTGAAAGTGTTCAGAGTTCAGGTTATGGAATTACAAGATGGAAATCTTCACTGTGAAATTACATAAGCTTGTAATTGTAAGTTTATAAAAGGGGAGGGCATGTGGTTCAAGATCAGACTGCTTCTGGCAGAGCTCTGGGTCCAGAGAAAAATCTGAGAGTTTGCCTTGGGCTGACACTGTCAGCACATCCTTTCTCAAAGGCTGACCCTGCTTCTGCCAGGCAGCACATCAGGTGGATGATTTCAAAAAATAAAATATTTTGTGTCTACCTCTTTGCACAGGAGTCTGGACTGTAGAACAAACATAAATGACCTTATGACAAATCCTTCAGCTTTGTGAGTGTCCTGGGTAACTTCTTCCCTTACCACAGCTACAATGGGAGGACAAGACATCTTGTAATCCATTGAGGAGAGGGGCAGAGGGGTCCAGCACTGATTCCTGCCTCGTCTGGAGCTGGGGCTGTGGAGATGGCAGCACCCAGGCCAGGGCTCCCTCTGCTCTCATCCTTCCTGGGGATGCTGCTGTGCCCCAGCGTGCCTCAGGCAGGCTTTGTGTCCCAGGCTCTGGCAGGAAAAGCATTTTATTCCACTGGGGAAGTGACACCTGTCTGATCCTGAATGATCCATTCTGCCTCCTCCTGAGGGGCTGGACAGGCTGCTGTGGAATTCTGGTGGAATTCAGCCCATGGCAGCTCTGTGCCCGTTGGTCCAGGTCTAAAGTCATTACATTTGAGACAGAGGTGAGGTTTTGTTTAAAAATGGAAAAGGTTCAGGCATTAAGATTGAATACAAACCTGCAGTGACACCACAGTAAAGTTACTCTGAAATTGTTTTGCTGAACTGAGGCATCAACAAAAGTTGTCTTTTTTCCTTTGCTAATTGTACTTAGACCTTCTCAAAATGATTAGTGATCCTTCCCATAACATCATCAACATGTACTGCCTCTCTTTACAAATAAGTAAATGTTTCTCCTGGGTTTCACCATTCATTGTCATCATTTGCTTACATCACCAGAAAAATATCACCACATAAATGATGGGATCTGTGTTTTAGCACACCCATACTCACCATGTTTGATTGTGTCCAGATGCAGGAGAAATATTTTGGGCTCGAGCTCCCCACCTGCCCAGGAGCCAAACAGTGACACATCCCTGGAGCTGAGGTACAAATGCCATGCACAGCAGAGATTTAAGAACAGAAATTCCACTGTAGGGCAAACAGACTCCTCATGGCCACAAGAAAAACCAGATCATTTCCTACAGCCCCAGAGCAACCTTGAACAGAGCCATGAACCAGCTGCGTTTTCAAACCACCTGCACAGCAGGGAGAGGACAAGAGTCAAGAAGAAAAAGAAATGTTCAAAATTATAATAGAAATACATTTTAGTGTAATTCAGAACTATAATGAGATTGCAAATTAAGATCTGCATAAATATATGGACATTCTCCCAGAGTAAAGAATCATCTTTCCATTTCATTCACAGAAAGGAATATATATTTGGGCAGGAAATCATTAGGAATAATTAATTTGTATGAACATACATTGTAATTTTTCTAATTTGGCTTTATAGCATTATCCACTGCAAAATAGCACTCCAAACAAATTAAAACCTTCAATTGCAGCTGCAAGAATCATTTTGGAAGGTACAAGGTTGAAGTACTCCCAAGGTCAAGGGAATCAGAGACACCTGAATGAGGCAGTGAGGCTCTAATGGGCTCCTGAGCTGGAAATTGCACACACAGACACACTCCCACCTCAGCAGGCTCAGGGACTGTTTTCCTAAGCAGCTGCCTGAGCTGCCATTACAAGCACTACTGAAGTCACAGCAAATTCAAAAGCAATTTTGATTTTCTTCTCTCAAGTGACACCATGTAGCTCTGGCTTAAATTACTTTCAGATGCTTTAAATGCAAGTTAAAACACACCACTTACAATCAGGAAAGCATTATTGTTTATGAATGTTTTATAATGGTACTATGGAAAAATCCATCTTTGCTCAGATGATGGCAAAACAAGAAAGGTAGAAAAAAAGCCTTGGAATGCTACTACTGGCCAGGTTATCCCCATTAAGTCAGGGCACTGCAATTACCATTTTTATTTGTACCCAGCAGTACAGATAGGAAAATGACACAAACTTAAAATAGCTAACAACTGCAAAATTATTCTTATTGGTTTTTTAAAATATTAATAATTAAAACTTGCTCCCAAAAATGGATCACACATAATTTGCATATCTACAAAGCCTTGCAGGAGCTGTGAATATAGAAAGAATCAACATGCAGAGAAATTTACCCCAATCAGAAATTGGTGTAATTACTTCTTGGCAAAGTATCAAAAAATAAAATAAATACACAGAACTGGTCAGCAGATGTCACTGTCTTGTCATTGCAACGTGACCAAAAGTACACAAATCATCAGCAGAAAAGAAAATCTTACATGCAAGCAAGAGGTAAGAGAAAGTCTGGACCATGGAGGAAGAGTCTCATTGTTAGACAGCAGAACTGGAAGAACAAGATGCCATCATTTACTTTGTTTGTCCTCTCAGTTATAATCTGATTTATTCCCTTGGTTCCCAGCACTGGCAGGTGCCACTGAGCACCCTGCAGCTGCTGCTGAGCAGTGGCTCTGGGAAAATGCTCCAGTGGCACCAGACAGGTCTGCATGGCCAAGATTACAGCAGCAGCTGGGCCCTCTGACCCCTCCTTCATTACACACCTTCCAGGAAAATTCCATTCTGTAAAGATGTGTATCTGCTGCAGAAATACCTGCTCACCTGTAGATGTAAGACAATAGCACTGTCTTCCAGAATAAGGTCAGCATTTTATGGACATGCAATGGAATATTCTCCTGCATAGAAATAGTCTGTTCTGCCCTAATGTGGCTGCATTACAGTAAACTGCTGAAAATCTCCAGGCAAAAGCTGCATCTTGCAGCTTGGTGTGCCTGAGAGTGCTATCCAACTACCAACATTCAAACCACAAGAGGTGTCATAGCCAGAGAATGAATAATGCAATGTCTCTGCATATGTGCTGCCAGAAGGGTGAAACAAAAGCCTTAAATGAGTCAGGATGCAGAGCAGCACGAGCAGCACCACGGGAGAGGCAGCCTGGCTCTGAACGAGCTCCAGGCCAGGAGCAGCCCCAGCAGACAGGGACAGCAGGATCAACCAGCCAGGAGCAGCCCCAGCAGATTGTGAGAGCAGGATCAACCAGCCAGGAGCATCCCCAGCAGACAGGGACAGCAGGATCAACCAGCCAGGAGCAGCCCCA
The DNA here is from genome assembly GCA_024362935.1 of Setophaga petechia. Taxonomy (NCBI): domain Eukaryota; kingdom Metazoa; phylum Chordata; class Aves; order Passeriformes; family Parulidae; genus Setophaga; species Setophaga petechia. The sequence continues at coordinate 16,271,832 of JANCRA010000021.1, forward strand.
GCAGACAGGGACAGCAGGATCAGCCAGCCAGGAGCAGCCCCAGCAGATTGTGAGAGCAGGATCAACCACCAAACTGTGAGAGCAGGAACAGCCACCAAATTGTGAGAGCAGGAACAGCCACCAAACTGTGAGAGCAGGATCAGCCACCAAATTGTGAGAGCAGGAACAGCCACCAAACTGTGAGAGCAGGATCAGCCACCAGACTGTGAGAGCAGGATCAGCCACCAAACTGTGAGAGCAGGATCAACCAGCCAGGAGCAGCCCCAGCAGATTGTGAGAGCAGGATCAGCCACCAAACTGTGAGAGCAGGATCAGGCAGGAGCATCCCCACCAAACAGGGACAGCAGGGTCAGGCAGGTGAATTCCCATTTAACAGGGACAGCAGGATCAGGCAGGAGCATTCCCAGCAGACAGGGCCAGCAGGGTCAGGCAGGTGAATTCCCAGCACACAGGGACAGCAGGGTCAGGCAGGAGCATTCCCAGCAGACAGGGCCAGCAGGGTCAGGCAGGTGAATTCCCATTTAACAGGGACAGCAGGGTCAGGCAGGTGAATCCCCAGCAGACAGGGCCAGCAGGGTCAGGCAGGTGAATTCCCATTTAACAGGGCCAGCAGGGTCAGGCAGCCCCTGGGAGTGCCCTGCTCTCTCTCCGTGCTTGGCTTGGGAAGTTCCTCCTCCCAGGAGAGCTGCAGTGAAGCTGAGCCCTGACTTTGGCTGAGCCCTGGCTTTGGGGATCCCAGCTCGGGGTGGCACAAGGGCAGAGGTGCCAGGGCTGGGGCTGCTGCCCCTGTCCACTTGCAGCTGCTTTGTCACCTGCTTTGTCACCTGCTTTGTCACCTGCTCACCCAAGGGACAGATGTGTGATTATGTGAGGAACTCAGGGAGAGATGGATTGCCTGAGACAGTCAGGATGAGCTTGTCTGCCTTGGCCTTGCTTTTTTTCCTTCCTCTCCATCTAGATTAATCTTTGCCTTCTCATTCCAAAGAAAAAATTGGTGCTGGATCAAGATAAATTTGACTTTTTCAGACAGTGCTGGTATTGCTTATGCTGGTACTTATATACTTATCCTTGTATGATATCACCCCTAGAAATTTTAGATTTAGTAACAGAACACCAGGATAAAATGAAGAAAAATTCCCCTGCTTATCATTTAAATAAATTCTGAGTAAGAATTACAGCATCAAGAATACTTTGCAGTTAGGTGTTACAATTTAAAATAGCTAAGGGCTGTTAATATTGGTCCTGCAAGCTCTCCTGTTGATACCTGTGTGCAATGTTTATTGACATTAATAAACAGCTGCAAGCCAAGTCTCTTATGAGGCCAGGCACCAGGCAGGCACTTTTGTAAAGGTACTGCTGGTAATTACAATTCAGAGGAGCTGTGATTGACTCAGAGTAGAAGATTTTAAAAAAACCAAGTAGCTTTGACTATATTAATTTGAGTTCTTATTCTGGAACAAAGTATTCTGGCTTGTAACTCTTACAGAAACACATGCAATTATTGGGTTTTTTATCATGACAATTTTACTTCCATTAGAGCTCTGGAAAACCCATCAATATTTGTCAAATGAAAAAGGCAAAAATGATAGAGAAAAATGTATTGAGCAATTGTATAAATTGGGGGAAGAAAATCTACCAAGCTTTCCTGATTACAATTTTCCAGTCAGATCTCACTTTCAATCAAGGTTCAAGCCCAGCATTGTAAGCCTGGTTCAGCAATACAGCAAGTGACAGCTCCTGTCCCAAAGAGATCAGCTTATTAATATAATTTGATTTATGAGATGCAGTAATTATATTATGCATGAAACTTGCCCCCAATGATGCCAAGAGCTATACATTGATCTCTAAAATGGAATTCTGTGCTAGTATTTGGTTACACATTCTCTGATGAATGCATTTGCCATCTAAGGATTTTCACAGTGTAGGACCAGAAGTAATTTCAGATAACCTAATTTATTTTTCAACAAAAAAGCAGATGGATTTGTTTGTCCATTTATTTGATTGTTCATTTAAACAAATTTATCAGGGGTGAAAACCTTGTTTCCTGTAGGACCAGGACCAGAAACAGCCAGGATCTGTGGGGTCCTCAAAGGGGTCTTGCAGAGGCTGAAATGATGAAATCCAACTGAAAACAACTGGGCTGGGGTAGATGAACCAGGATCTGAAGGAAAGGATCCAAAGGGCTGGACAAGGGAGTAACTGGGCAGTGTGTGATGGCAGAAATGCCACCTGCTCTGGGGTCATAAGGAGAACTGCACTATGTTTGCATTAAAAGAACTCCAACCTCATTGAAAAATAAAACATTCAAGGGAGGGTAGGTGGAGCATGTCAGTTCTGGTGTCATTTAGAAGTACTTCTGAAGAACATGGGCTAAAATGTCATAATATTATCTTTAACACCATTAAACATTCTAAGAATTCAATCAACATACTCCTTGCAATTACATAATTAAAACTCAGAATCAAATAGTATTGCTGTTTTATGACCATCATTACATAATGAGTGGTTTTATGGCAATCTCAGCTAATTCTGGATTCAGATAACTTAAAAAGCTGATTTCCACAATATCATTCATGATTTTGATTCAGAATTCTTCAAAATAAAGAGGAATTCTGTCAAAGATGTTGTTTGTGGTTTCCTGTTTTAAAAATATTTGAGAGGGATTTTCCTTTTGAATGCGTTCAATAAAAGCTTAAAAACTCAGAAATTGCAGAGGGAAAAACTTTTTAGAGGCATAAACAGGCAGCTTCAAGCTGACTAATAGAAATGCTCAGCACAAAGTGATTCTTAATGAAGGTGCTAAGCCCCAGAAAATAACATTTATGGGCAATATAGAACTGAACTTAAAGCAGCAGCTCCATCCCAGAGCTGCCTCCCACCCTCTGCATTCTGTGCTGGCATCTGGAGATCTGGAGCAGGACAGACAGAGCCTGAGGAGGAGATGGAGAGGCCCTGGCAGGAAACAATCTCTGGGTGTGTCTGTGGTGCCTCTCAGTGCTCTCTCTGAGCTCTGTGTCCTGCAGAGCCTCAGCCTCCCCCAGGGATGCTCTGCAGCCTCTGCTGCCCCATCCTGGGCCCAGCAGAGGAACAGTCACTGTGCCTTTCTGTGGAGCCCATTTCAAGTGTTTTCTTTTGTTTCTCTTCTAAATGGTACACAAATATGCACAGAATAAGAAAGTTTATGCTGATATATGCACTTATAACCTCCTGGGACTTTGTGTTTCTCTCTTTGGAGACCTGTCCTGAGAGACAGCTGCCCAGCTGGAATCTCCACTCTCCTGTTCAAATGCTATGTTAGTTCAATGCTGTGCTAATTCCTGCTCTGAATGCTGCTGTAGGAAGGAAAGGACAAAGTTGATTTTTAAAATGTTACTAGATTTATCTGACAGTGACACCTCTCTTGATGTAGGCCACACTGATGAATTCACAGACATAGCAGCATTTTGCAGAGCTGCACAGCCAAAAGCAGGCACCATCTGAGGAAGCTGTGGAAAAGCAAACCCCATCCTTCTGAAGTGTCTTTGCTTTTTGCAATTTGAGATTTTTCCAACTGCTGTCTTTGCCTTCATTTGCCCAGATTTCCCTGCTCTGTGCTCACCTTTGCACAAATGTAATCAAAAGCAGAACATTCATCAACCTCACCAAAAGAGAAGATGAGGCCCAGGGAGCTCCTGCCCCTCTGGGGCACAGGGCACTGTCACACAGGAATTTGGGATGTGCTGAGCCAAGCACTGGGCTCAGTCCCTTTAATCCCAGGGTTTGGGCTGGGAGAGAACAAGGCAGAGGTGTAAGACACACCAGCCTGGCATTTCTCATTTAATTTGCAGCTGCAGGGTGGGGAATGCCAAATGGATTGCAGAGGGGCAGGTTTCTAGCAGCAGTAACCAGCAAGTGACAGATTTTGTGGCTGGCATCCTCTTGGCTCCTCTGTATGTTCCACTTTTGAGCAGCTGCTGGGGAGCTGTGAAGCTGTCTGTAGGTGAGAGAGTGGGAATTTACTGCTGCACCATTACCATTTATTTTTTGGATATGTCTTTCTTTAATGTTCTATGCCACAAACACTTGGATCACCCTGTCTAGGAATGCTTTATGCTAAAAGCAGCCAATTCTTCCTCTACTTACAGTTATATTTTTTATAAAAGTACATTTATTATGCCATAAATGCCTCTAAGCTGATGAAAATGGTGCCTGTTTCATTGCATGGTAAGGGCTCATTACTGCATATTTGGAGATGGTTTTACTCTGTTTTGCTTCTCTGTTTTGTGTCACAGCTGAGAGCACAACTGAAGGGCAAGCAGGGCTGTAACTCCCCACCTGTGTGCCCTGTGTGCCCTGTGTGCCCAAGCCAGCTGCCAGCTGTGTGCAGCAGGGTCTGGCCCTGGCTGCCAGGACAGCACGGGCACAAGGGGAATTTCCTGCCCTCAGTGGAGGCTGTTGTTTGGGTCTCACTCTCTGTTAGCTGCCAGCTTTTGACAGACCTAGAAGCACTCACCTAGAAGACTCCTCCTTCACCAGTTTTGTCTGAAGCCAGCCAACAGGCTCAGAATTGAGGTGGAAGAATATTAACAGCAGGTGAATGGGCAGGTGGCACAACTGTGCATGTTTCATTCCTGAGGAAAACCAGACACAGTTTTCTGTCAGAAACTTGCAGTTTTGAAACATTTAATGGGAAGTTGTTTGAAGCACACCTCTGTAAATTGCAGAACTTAAATGTGATGTCCTGGTCTTTGTGTATAGTTTAGTCCAGTGTGAGTAATCACATACTGAAACCCCCCTGTATCTTAAGTGATTTTCTTCTATTCATCATTTCCTCTGTGCTGGCATCTCCTGTCTGTGAAATGGGAATAGCAGTACCTCTTACCTCCTGTCAGCACTTTAGATTGAACCTCATAAAAATCCTGTAAGAAGTGCTACTGAAAAGCTGAAAAGGAAAGAGAATTTTGTTTTCAAACTAGAATTTACCTATGATGTAGGAGGAAGGACCAAATTCTCAGCAATGAAACCAAGATTCCCTGTCAGTAGAAGTGTCTGTGCTGCCAGGCTGTGTGTGGTCCTGGGGATAACTGGTGTGTAGTCCCACACCTCATGGCACTGCCATAGCACATTTGAACAGGATGGTCTCACTGAGGCTGGACAAACAGGATTGTCTCTGGCATTTCCCAAAGCTTGGCTTTTGTCCTTTGCTAAGGCCCCTGTTGGCATGTAGGGATGTGTAACTCTGGAATTCCTCCCCCTCTGCAGGAAACAGGAGGACATGCTCTGCTAATGAAGCAGGTCAGTACAAACCATCTTGTTTTAACCCATCTGTGAAATACATGACCATAAAGCAGTTCCAAATCCAAAATTTCACTGGACAGCCATGTACAAATCCCTGCAAAAGTACCAGGAACACCAGCTGTCTTCTGCTTTCTTATATCAAACACACTAGAAGCAGAAGCTTGAGCAGTTCTTTTCATTTGATGGCTGGAAGGGGTTTGACACTGCATTGGAAGGATAAAAATATCTGAGGAACCACATGTCCCAGACACACAGCAGGTTTCAGGAATGAATAACTCAGGATCCCACCTGGTTTTTTGGGGTTCTTTTGTCAACAATTTGTTCAAATACCAAGACAAGTATTCCAAAATGTGGAGGGGTAGAATGCAAGAAAATAAAGATAATGCAGAAGGTCTCACACCTGAGGAGCTGCAGCTGTACCAATCACCAAGATCAGGAACAGGCCACAGCTGTGTCCAATAAGAAAATGAGAGCTATTAAAGAGTGGGTGAGCTGGGTGGGGACAGAGCTGGGGTTTGCTGGCTGTGCTGTGGAGAGAGCTGGAGCCAGTTGGCTGCTTTGTGGAGAAGAAGGAGTCAGTGCTGTGAGGAACTGCCTGTGAGAGATCACCAAAAGGTATGGAACTTTTGCAATATGATGGCAACACCAAGATGCAGTGGAAAGATCAGTCTTTGGTAGCATTCTAGCTGACTTTGACAAATGTAATGATTTCTATGCTGTCTTGGAAACTCTGTTTGGGTTTGTTGGTAGTTTTGCTATTGAAAGTCACTGTGGTCTCTTGTTTTCTAGTAAAGGCTTTAATCTCAAAAAGAAAGCCAGAAAGGATACTAGGAAAAATGTAAAAAGGAGAATGTGGAAAAGGCTGAAAATGTTTATTCATAGGAAATTTCTAAAATTTGTCACTGTTTATACACCAGAAAATATGCCTGCTGCCTTGCCCTTGAAACAACAGACAGGCTGAGTTCTCAACTAAAGCTTTTGTTAATGGGGAGAGAGGGAATGTGGACACCCTGAGAGCTCTCTGCTCTCAGCACCAGAGCAGTGCCCTTTGGTTCTGAAATCATTGTTAGAGCAAAGGTGCAGCTCCCTGATAAGAAGCAGTGTCAGTTAAAGATGCAGATCCCCTCTGCCTTTGCAGGGAATTGTTTCAGGTGAGAGGCAGAGTCTGCCAGGGTTCTGTGGAGGCAGCTGAGGCCATCAGCCACTCTGCTCATCTCATGGCAGCCAATGGGTCATGAGCTGGCTGCTGCTGCTGCCTCTCAAGTTTCTGGAACGTTCTGCAGCTTGGTCTGTCCATGAGGAGACCATAACAGGGCCCCCAAACTGCTGATTGCTCTTCACATGGGGCTGTTTGCTGCAATAGCTCCTTTTCTCCTCCCTGGTGATTCCCTGTCCATATGTCTGCTGTGCTTCTTTCTTACCTGCACTGGAGAAATATTTTGTGCAATGAAATTATCTTGCAGAATCTTAGGATGTGCTCATGACCAGGGTTTTCATTAAGCTGGATTTCTAAAGAAACCTAGCAGTATATTAGAAGCTTTTGCTGTATTTTGGAAAGGTTAATTTGCACCATGTTCCTATCAACTGGAATGGGTTTTATCTCAAACTTATATTTGGAAACTAAGGGACGGAGGTGTGAGCACATGAGGTGATTTGTTTAAGATAACACAGAGTAAAACTCTCCCTAACTTGGACATGGTCCTTGGCTGAAGTGTCTAAATAACTTTTTAGTGCTGATTTCTGCAAGAAATGAGAGAGAAAGCTCTGACCTCTGGCACTGCAGCAAGCAGAGCTGGTTGTCAGCATCACACCCAAGAAGGTTCCTTTTAGTGGGAGTGATCCTAATGGGTTTCTGCTTGCATTATAACCAAGATTAGAGGTTTAAATATCAGTTCACATTACATTGTGGGACATTTGGCATGAGCACAGCAAAAGTTGGCTGTGCCTTTGTGTCCTAAAGGTCTCATATATATGATCTAAAAAGAGAATCAATGGCTTTCCTGTGCACTACCAAGAGCTGCATCTCTGTTGGATGTGGGTTTTCACCAAGTGTGGAGCAGTGAGGATTGCCTCCTCAGTCAGGACTGTGACAATTTCTGATAGAGCTCTCTTTGGAGCCAGTGAAGAGAGGTCTGTGTGTGCTCTGGGGCTGGAGCTCCCTGCATTGGCATTTTCCTGGGGTGCCAGCTGATACCTGGGCTGGCAGAGACATTGGGATCAGAGCTGTGCTGATTCTGTGTTGTCTAATGACTCATCTGTTGGAGACAAATTATGCACAGACTGTTGGTGTCCTTCATGATATGTGAAGTAGAAGAACACTCCCATGAACTCCCAAAGGGTGAAAACGATTTTGTATTTCAGTAATTCCCATAATAAAAATGAGCAGAACCTAAATAATGCAGAGCCTTGTGACTGCTCTGTTTAAATTAGTTCCTCTTTTGTTTGCATTCATTTGTTCAACCACAGCACTCTGTGCCAGTCATTGACTGCATAAATGCAAGTGATGGCAAGTTTTCTCTATGTGCTTAATCCACTTATGAAATGTTCACTTTAGTTTTTCTTTTTTTCTTAAAGTCCTGAAGGATTAGAAGCCCAACTCCACTGGATGATGGACTTCAATTCCCTTAGGCTTCTTCAGAAGTCCCATTTTCTTTCTCTAGTGACAATTATCAAATATCTGTGTTCCAGCTAATAAATAAAGCTTGGCAGTAACCAACCTGTTTGTTCTGTGACATGAAGGAAATGGCATCTATCCATGCAGCTGTGGGAAAATTGTGCAGGCAGAACTAAGAGTAAACAATTAGGCAAAAATATGTATATCCTTTGGTATTCCTTGTCCCACCTTTCTGACACACACAAAAGATGTTTGTGTATGCAATGAGATCTTTCTGTTAAAATTTAATAGAGTGTGCTGAAGTGTTAGTGTCTCTAATACATTGCTTGGCAAAATATTGGTGGGTTTAGCTTTATGCCTAAGTGTAAGAAATTAATGTCATAGTCATAATTGATCCAAGGAGGATTTGGTGGTCACATCTAGGAAAAGCCAGAGAATATGACAGGATCATGAAAATATGAGAAGTCTGGAATGTTTTGACCTTGTTTTGGCCATTAGGCAGCAATGGTGTGTGGTTTCTTTCCCCTGTCTGCAAAAGCCTGGGCTGGAGTGTAACGAGATGTTTATTGCAAGTGCCATCAAAGAACAGGTCAGAGCACAGGACAGATAATGATTGTGAGAGAGCAGCTAATCTGCTTTCACAGGAAAAATGAGAGGCATGGGAAGCACTGTAAGAGGAATAGGGGATGTTTTGTATGGGTGTTTAATACACTCAGCTTTTTCTTTGTTGAGAAGGTCAAATGAGAAACACAAGTCCATCTCCTCACCTCAGCCTCTCTCAGAGGCTGAGATATAATTGACTTGGATCAGTTCAGTGCTTCTGTCCTGGAAGTAAACTGAGTCCAGTTTTTGATGTTGTCTTTGCCCCTTTCAGTCCTGCATTCAGGAGTTTCCCAGTGAAATGTCCATCCTGTCCATCATCTTTGTGGGTTTTGCACTTTCTCATTGTTTGTGTGCTAGTAATGTGTGGAGTGCCCAGAAACCATGAACACACAAAAGAGGAACATTTTCCTTCAATCACTGTGTTTGAATCAAACTGCTAATGTTAATTACTATCCGTAATGAGGCTTCCTTTCAGATGATTTAGTCTTTCCCAGGAAGCAGGATGTCTGCTGGTAACCAATGCAAGCAAGAGGCTGTGGAAGGGGCCTGAGTCCCAGCAGTTTTCAGCTGTCAGTTCATGTGGTTCAGAACCACAAAGCATCCTCAATGTTCTGTAATGGAGCATGACAGTAGTGAGGGATGGGGCACTTGGTTAGCACATGCCACAGTAATTGCAGAATCCATAATTAGCTGTGCAGTCTATGGGAAATGGGTGACAAACTCTCTGCATAATTCATGCCTTGTCTCTGCTAATTTGATTCTGTCATGCATGAAGTTGAGCTCACCTGTTGCTTGCCAGGCATTGGAGCTGTGCTGGTACAGAGAGATGGAGGGTGAGGATTGTTGTACACTGTGACAGGAGTGAGAGGGGCAAAATGTTCTGAAACTGCTGGGCAGTGCCTCCCTGTTTTGAATCATGAGCAGAAGAGATCCTGCCTGCATCAGCCATTGCCCTCATGATGTTAGCAGTCTTGATTTGACCACAGAATTCTCATGGAATTTAGCAACAGGAATGGATGTTGCACCCCACTCTGAAATACTCCCCTGCTACTGACATGTCTTTCATGCAACTTTGGTAAGCATGAAAAGGAAAACTTGTTGCTGTTTATGACTGCTAATGAAAAGAATGGGAGAAAGGAGGCAGGGCATTCTCAGAAATGCTTTTTTTCTCCTATCACTTCAGCACTCCTCAGACTTTTGGACTAACATCTGGTAAAGCCCCTCCACCCCACTCATCTCCTGGCATAACACCATTTCCATCCTTATCTCAGCTTCAGTTCCCATACTGGGACTGTTAGTTGCATTTTTAGTTTATAGGCAAATTCTTAAATAATAATCAAAAACCCCACATGATTTTGCTGTGCAATAATGAGGTGAATCTTGTTTCTCACCCATCGTACAGACATTTAAAATAATATATTTTTATTATGGTAACACCACAGAGGCCCTTAGAATTTACAGGTTTGGCTCCCTATGATTTGCAGTGTAGCTCCCTACAATTCTCCTGCAGCTTTTTGCTTCAGGTTTCCTCCCATGATCTTCCAAAGGCAGTGAGGGTAATTACATCCCCCTCTTGGCACCTGTGAAGCTGTAAGAAATGCTCTCACAGCCTGGCCTGTTCTGCATGGTGCAGAGCACAGGTCCCCATGTGGACACAGCTGCAGACAGGCTCTGAAGGGAGCAGGTGCTGGCCCCATGGAAATGTGGCTTTTCCTCCAAGCTGCAGTTTCCCTTCCACCACCTCAGCCCCTTCCAGCTCTACCTCTGCCTTCAAAGGCAGTTTGAAAGGCAAATACTTTTATGTTACTCTTTGATCTAATTTCATCTCAGTAATTTCTCATGTTATAAACCACTCAGAGTGAATAAACCAGTAATTAGATATTATGGCTGAGTTAGGTGTAATTAGCTACTTAAAGGAGGGCTAATTATGCTGCTAATGGGATTTCCCATTTTGGGGAGGTAAGAGGGATAATGTTAAAACATATCCACAAGTCTCTCTTTAATGCACAGAGTTAGCAGTCTACTGATCTTCTGTGTTTTGCTCTGGGACTCTTCAGCTGGAAATGCTCCATTTTGCTGTGAGTGTCTCTGCTGCAGTGCCCCCTGTGTGAGGGGTGTCTCTGCTGGCAAAGCCATGGGCAGAGAGGAGGAGGTGGGCAGGAGGGCAGAGCCCACCCCAGTGGGCACCACAGGTCAGGGTCTGGTACGTCAGGAATCCTGCCTGGTGACCTGGCACAGCAGGGATCCTGCCTGGTGACCTGGCCCATCAGGGATCCTGCCTGGTGACCTGGCCCAGCAGGGATCCTGCCTGGTGACCTGGCACGTCAGGGATCCTGCCTGGTGACTGGCACAGCAGGGATCCTGCCTGGTGACCTGGCCCATCAGGAGTCCTGCCTGGTGACCTGGCCCAGCAGGGATCCTGCCTGGTGACCTGGCCCGTCAGGAGTCCTGCCTGGTGACCTGGCCTGTCAGGGATCCTGCCTGGTGACCTGGCCCGTCAGGAGTCCTGCCTGGTGACCTGGCTCATCAGGGATCCTGCCTGGTGACCTGGCACAGCAGGAATCCTGCCTGGTGACCTGGCACAGCAGGGATCCTGCCTGGTGACCTGGCACAGCAGGGATCCTGCCTGGTGACCTGGCACAGCAGGGATCCTGCCTGGTGACCTGGCTCATCAGGGATCCTGCCTGGTGACCTGGCTCATCAGGGATCCTGCCTGGTGACCTGGCCCAGCAGGGATCCTGCCTGGTGACCTGGCCCAGCAGGGATCCTGCCTGGTGACCTGGCCCAGCAGGGATCCTGCCTGGTGACCTGGCCCAGCAGGAATCCTGCCTGGTGACCTGGCCCAGCAGGGATCCTGCCTGGTGACCTGGCCCATCAGGAATCCTGCCTGGTGACCTGCCCCATCAGGAATCCTGCCTGGTGACCTGGCACAGCAGGAGTCCTGCCTGGTGACCTGGCACAGCAGGGATCCTGCCTGGTGACCTGGCCCTCTTCCCCTGACCCTGGCCAGCTCTGGGGCTGTCACCAAGGGGTGCCAGTGGGAAGCAGCCAGCTGGGGGCTGTATGGCAGGGTCACCTTACCAGGTTTATTTTCATGTTGCACTGTGAATCACCAGCTCTTGTTTTCACTGTGGATGCTATGTCAAAGCAATATAAAGCACCCCAAGGCAAGAGAAGGAGATTTTTGACAGCTGCATATGCAGGAGAGCTTCCCACGTTCATCCTCAGCCTGGCACAGAGAGCTGTGCTTGTCTCAGACTGGATTCCCTTTGCCTGTGCACCCTGGAATCAGAGTCACTGTAGAACTTTCACTTCTCTTGAGGCTTTCTCTGCATTCAGCTGCTGTGATCTTTCAAAAAGCAGTGTAATAGTGGAATGGTAGAAGGGATGTTGTTCTGCTCTAACCTCATCATGAAAACAAATGCTTATTCTGCATCAGGAAGAGGGACATTGTTAGTCTATTTAAAATCAATCACCAAAGGCAAGGAGGTGTTTTCAAGATCAGACTTTCCAATTTTTTGTCTCCTTGCCTCTGTGGTACCCTGTCCTTCAGCTTTGGCTTCTTTTGCTGTGATTCCATGAGGCTGGGAAAGAGAGACAGCTGCTGACCCTGGGATGATGTACTTGGACACGTTTAGAGCCACCACAGCCCGACTGCAGCAGCCATTCAAGCTTTCCTTTCTAATTACCATAAGTAATTAATAGCTACCCAGGAGCAAGACTCAGATTAAATCATTCCCACCAAGGTTGTTCTCCAGAGCACTCATTTGACCAAATGTTCCAGGTAACTCCTTGTAACTTGACAGTAGGCTGGGGAAGTGTTATCAGTTGCAGCACAAATCCAGAGGAGCTGAGTACCTTTGTTAAATTTTGTTCTGGCATTTTCCTCTGCTCTTTGGGTTTGTGCTGGACACGGACAACAATTCAAACTTTCCCACTAAGGTTGTATTGGTTTCTATTTCTCAGGTGTCCAACATTCACCCTGTCAAACAAGTCAGATCCAAATCCTCCATAAAGATCACATCACTGCCAATGATGGGACTCTGGGGTGCTGGTGTCTGCCCTTATCCCCTAAAATCTGTCTTGGGAGGATTTTCATAATCTCTCTGAAATCCTGGATTTCCAGAACTCTTCACAGGCCTATCTCAAACCTCTCTTTGTTGAGAGCTGTGCAGGGAGGTACTCACATTGCTCTGCTGCAATCTGCCTTGGTGCTGTTAATGCTTTCTCTGCAATTCCCTGCAACATCATGCATTTTTTAGAAGTATTTTTAAAACTGAGCAATCACATGAAGTAAATAGGTAGAAAATCTTCTTTGAAGAGTCTGGAGTCTGATTTTCAGGTTATGCTTTTATTTGATGATTTTATTTTAGACATTTTGTTTATTTAAGAATATGGGAAGAAAAAATGCTGTATGCAGATGTAAAATCTTTTAATAGATCAGATGATGAAGTGGGAAAAATTAACCTTTTGTACCCAAGAATTTTTCTGGAGAAAGGCTATTAAGAAGAACTTGAATAACTAGATGCTCTTCTAAATTGTCCAACAAATCAGCTGGTCCATTACAGCTAATTGCAAACTCTGCCCTTTGTTTAAAGGAGAATTGAATAGCTTATTTCCAATGGAATATCTGCAGTTCCTTTGGGAACTGGATGGCTTTATGTAAAAATCTAATTATTATGTTAATCATTATTCAAATAGGAAGGAGTAAACTACAGACCTCCAACTGCAAGGTGACAATAGGAAGATATCAATCATTACATTTGTTTGTGTAATACATGAATGTTCATGGTTTGTTGAATGAAAACCAAGTCTCTGGGGGGGTTAAAAAATTGCCTTGAAAATCAATGAAGTCATGGCAGTTGTAATTTAGAGTTTTGATACAGCTGAAAATTAGCCAGTTAATATTCCTGTCAGTGACAAATAAGAAATGTGACTTGTATAGGCAGTTTTCCACATGTCTGTTGGTATATATGCATATATAGAATTTTCTTTTCCCCTAGTCACACAGAAATAGGCAATATTATTAACAATGAAAAAGCTCAGAATCAAAAGATGATTAAAAAGGCTTCTTTTCTTGTGAGTGTGAGGGCAGTGAGTGAAGAGAGAGAGCCTCCAGAGGCTGCATTGTTATGGCCCTGCAGCAGGAGCAATTCCAAAAATAACAATGAATGGGCAGAGCCAGAGGATCCCAGCTGTGTCTGCAGGACAGGAGCAGCTCCTGAGCCTTTGGCATCTCTGAGTTCTGTCTCCAGCTTTCCCTGGCACTGCAGATGAAACAGAAACAAGCTGGGCTGAACAGGAAAGTCAGGGATGTGTGAAGGTGTGTAGGAAATTGAAAGTGAAGGGGAACCTTGCCTTGATGAAAGGATTCACCTGCAAACATTGGCCATAGAGAAAACAGCTCAGAGCACCAGAACACAGCTCAGGAGAAAAGTCTCAAGGCACCAACAGGTTTCTTATAACTTTGGAATAGCAGCTGGGTTCCATGAGGATCAGCCCCACATTTCTAACACTGGTGTGGACACCCCTTATTTCTGTTCTTTTCTGGTGGAATAAACCCTTTCAGTCCTGTGCTGTCCCTGTTCCTGGTGCAGGTCTGTCTGACACTGGGGGTTTGGGTCTGAATCTCAGCTTTGTCTCTCAGATCTGCTCTGGGTGACTGTGATGGACAATTTTTGATTTACAGTTACAAGCAGCAGGACACTGAATGGGAGTTGCTAAGTGGGTTGCCTTAAAGAGGAGCCTTGTTTCATTTCCTCTGCTTAGAAGAGCAAGGAAAAACTTGGCATAGCAAGTTAAAAATGGAGGTTACCCAAAAATGTTTTTTGGACCCCACTTGGGAGAAGAAACAGATTTTGTATGTCAGGAAGGACCAATCCCTTCTCCAGTCCTCCAAAACATTTTGCAAATATTTCCCCCTTGTATGTCTATCAGTGTAGAAAAATAAATAACCCTTCTTCATGTGCAATACTTGTATTTTTTACCTTTAGGAAGGTGTAAACACCTTTAAAGTAACTTGCCATAAATGTGTCTATAACACATAAAAAGACTGTTGAAGAGGAATATGCAATCCTTCTACCTTTCTCTTATGCCAGTCATTAGAAAATCAGTCACATGCTACAACACAATGGATCAATTTCATTGTGTACCAGTGATAAATTTAATATACTCTGTACATGGAAATCCCATTATTGTGATTTCACATGTAATACATAAATATATGGATTCTAATAAAACCAAAGGAAACAGTAGCACTGATTGAACTTCTTTAAAAAGTACTTACCTAAAAAAGTACCAGGATCCTTGTAAATTCTTTGAACTTGATATTCTTTTGCAGTGTTCATTTTTGTAATGCAAGCTGTACTGCATGAAGCCATCAGATAAAAGAGTGCTAACAGCCTGGCCACATTTTCATCTAACAAAGGCTACATTTAGCTGCCTCAATTATGAGTGGAAGCTTTAGATAGAAAAGAAGGACAACAGAGCAATTTATTTTTACAATAAAACTATTAATTCTTGCACCCTCCCCTCCTTACAATATTCTGATGCTTAACACTGCATTATTGAGACACTTTTAATATAATTATGGTTGCTTTTGTTCCAGCTCTTCCTGATTTTCAGATGTGGCCTTAGAATTAACTGTCCTTGGCCAGAGTGAGATGTTCCCTTTAACAAGGCTGTAATTGTCATCTTCAAAAAATTTCCCAAAACGTCTTTTGCTATTTTTAGGATCCATTTGGATTTAGGGAAAAGAAAGAGAAAAAACTTCATGATGCTCCTCTCTTTGGGTAATTTAACCAACATAAAGCTTGTAACATCATTGCTGGGGTTTTCATGGTCTGAAACTCAATGTATGGCCACTGAACTGGTTTTCCTCATCTTTATGTGCATTGTAACTTATTTTCTTTTGCAGCAGTCTGAAGTATACAGAACCTAACTCCTGATACAAATAATTCATTAGCAACAGGCCTTGTTGATTCTGGAACCAAATATAGTAATTATCCTCAAGGTCCTTAAAATGGCTCTTAAACAACGATTTGGAGGAGAGGGTCACTTACACAGCCAGTTACAATCTATGGAGCATTTGATCTTCCAGTTCCTGCTCTGCCCCTCAGGCAGGGCTGTGCTGGCTCCTCTTTGTTTGTGGCTATGACAAAGTGGGTGGGTGCTGCACACAGCCAGCTGGCAGCCTCAGGAGCACAGAGGAATAAATGGGCCTTAGCACCTGAATTCCCTTTTCATTTTGAGCATGTCAGCTTCCCTTCAGGGCAGGAATACAGTGCAGGAATACAGGGCTTTGAAATTCAGCTCACCATCTTTTCTGGGCTGTTTTCTTCATCACTGTGCATGAGCCTGCCTCTGGTTGGCTTTGTAGGGTTATGAAATGGCATTGTGAATGACATCTCTCTCTGGGTGTATGAAATTCATGCTGTTATGCACATGAAGAGAAAACTGCACTTTTGTTTGGACATAAGGTGATTCTTCAGTCATGAATGGTCCAGTCCATCTGTGAGCTTTATGAACTGGACATCACCCCCAGTCTTACAGCTCCAGCAGTTTCAGACACTTTGTACTTGTGGTTGATCTTTCCCCTAAAAAAGCAAGAGCAGTTCTGCTGGGTCTGTTTTATTCTGCAAGCACAATCCCCAAAACTGTTCTGGTCTCTGTTTACCTTAAGGTACTCAAACCTTAACAAAGACAATGTACTGCAGTGCAGGACATTTGCTCTCTGCTGCCTTTCCCCCAATGAGTAATTTGGGTTTTACACCTCTGAATGTGGCTCTTGCAGACGCAGGCATTAATTTTTCATCTTCTGAGGTTTGGCTCAAGGAATAGCACCTGTCAGAGACACAGACATCCTGCTAGAAATGAGGCCTACTACCCTTTTCATAAAGGTGTGAGAACAATTCTTTCAACACTCCTGGAAAACAATCATGGCTTTTCCTTCCTTAAGTGGATTTTTTTTTCCTGCTGTTTCTGTTCTGGTCAAATTCCTTGTGGTGATTGTTAAAAGCAAGTTGTGCAGCCAAGGATTGGGATGGAGATCATTTGCTAGAATATGGAGCAGTGCACGGTGGGAGTTCCTTGCTAGCAAACTAAAGACTGTGCCTTGGGGGAAAAAAGAAAACTGGTAAAATAATAATAATAAAAAAAATTGGCTTGTCTTGGAGGGATAGATGGCATGTCCAAATAATCCACTTGGCTTCTGTAGGGATTCCTTTAGTTGGAGAGGCTTATGAGAGAGTTGTCAAAGCTCCCGAGGTAGAGGTATATGAGATGGATTGGAGCTGTGTGGATAGAAAGAGGAAGGATGGGTCTGGGCTGCCCAGGCAGTGCCAAAGCAGAGATTTAACATTGAACTGAGGCAGGAGGAAGGCACTGGGGTGTGGCAGTGTGGCAGGAACAGAGGTTTCTGTGGGTTGCTGTGGTTTGCAGCCCACGGTGCTGAGCTGCCCCAGAGCCGCGGCAGCAGCACCGCCCCGGAGCCGCGGCCTTGTGCTGGACACGGCGCCAGGGACAGCAGCAGGGACAGCAGCAGGGACAGCAGGGACAGCAGGGACCTTCCTTAGTGCCCTCAACCTGGGGACAGCAGCAGGGACAGCAGGGACCTTCCCTACTGCCCTAAACCTGGGGACAGCAGGGGGGACAGCAGGGACCTTCCCTACTGCCCTAGAGCTGGGGACAGCAGGGGGGACAGCAGGGACAGCAGGGACCTTCCTTACTGCCCTAAACCTGGGGACAGCAGGGGGGACAGCAGGGACCTTCCCTACTGCCCTCAGCCTGGGGACAGCAGGGACCTTCCTGACTGCCCTAGACCTGGGGACAGCAGGGACCTTCCTGACTGCCCTCAACCTGGGGACAGCAGGGACCTTCCCTACTGCCCTCAGCCTGGGGACAGCAGGGACCTTCCTGACTGCCCTCAACCTGGGGACAGCAGCAGGGACAGCAGGGACCTTCCTTAGTGCCCTCAACCTGGGGACTGCAGCAGGGACCTTCCTGACTGCCCTCAACCTGGGGACTGCTCGGGCCTGGGAAAGAATCACAAGGAGCTCTTCTTCTTCTGCTGCAGTGCCCAAGGCCATGCACTTGGCTCCTCTGGGGTGCACATTAATATTTAATGACCAATGACTTTGGAACTGAAGTGAGAAATTAATGGTCAGCTCTGGCCTACTCTGCTCAGGGCTTAGGAGTGTGTAATTCTTTATAAGAAGAAATCTTTGCCAGATATTTAAATCTGGTGTTGTCCAGTGAATCACTCACTAATAAAAAATTCTGGAGCTATTATAATTTTAAAAAACAAATCATGCATTAGACTTTTGCATCACTTAATGTAGCAAAGAAGGCATCATTTAAATATTACTGGCTTCATTAACTGGAACTAAATTATTGTTCAAAAGTAAATGCATCAACCTCATCCTGAGAGACACCTGACCTGCATTTCTTTCTGCTACTGGAATAATTATAAAGTTTGTTATAAATTATAACAAACTCTCATTTGTTAATTTTGGTCTTGCTGTCAGGAAAACTTGTCATGCTCACCGTCCATTTTCCTGAGGAACAGGAGAGGTTTGGGGCTGTGTTAGCAATGAGGGAGAGATTTCCTGAAAAAAATGGCATTTTCCTGGACAGCTTTTATAAATATACATCCACCAGGAGGCTCAGTTCTGCATGGTGCTAAAAGATAGTCTGGGTCCATAAAGTTAGCACCCATACTCATTTGACTTAATCCTGCACATTATGTAACAATTTTTCTTGATAAGGTAAGAATCTGGTTGATATAATAGGCCTTTTAAATCTGTGTACTCATTGAAAGTAAGGATTCCAACAAGAATTACATTTATTATTCTTTCATTTTGCTTTTGCAGGTTTTTTGCAGGTCTGTTTTTAGGCCTCTTTTGAGTCACTTAACTGTAATGTGACTGAGTTCTACACAGTTGAAATGCTATAGTAAGAGCTTCTTATCTCTCACATTCTCTTACAATGATTAGATTCTCTTTTAAATGAGGTTATGTGAATGCAGTTGGTGACAGTTACTTCTTCAGATATGTCCATATTGTTGTGAGATCAATACTTCATTGATTCAAATGATAAGAGCTACCATTAGATTTCATGGAGTTGTTAATTAGCAAAATAGCAGTAGTGCATACTGAACCACTGGGGTTTTATTGCTTAATTATAAGCCTAACTAAGCATACCCTCTGTTCTAATTAGTGGAAAATGAGTTAAAAATATACAGGAAATGGCCTACTTCTGTACGTAGTCACAGTTTAATTTTCTTTAATTTCCAGATATTATATCAACATTATAAAATATTCAACACATGTATTTCACAGATCTGCTACCATTAGTGTCAAATCCGTCGATGCAGCTTAACTAATCTAAGTAAGTTTAGAAATTAGTGCTAATACACTGTTTATGGAGGCTGACAGCACTTTAATCATAAATAAGGCATATCAATTTCAAGTGCTCAAATACAATTAAATGCCAATGTGAGACACAGTCAACAGAGCTAGAGGTACAGAACCCCCTCTTAGTAAGAGCTGGATTCTACAGCTACAGAAATATGGGCAACATCCACCAAGGATGCAGAAGTCTCCCTCTAGCACGGGTTGTGCTTGGTTCTGAATTATACCTGTGAGTTTAAAAATAGATTTGTTTTTTCATGAATGGGTTTGGTTGTGATTAGCTGAGCAGCATCTAACTCCCTGTCAGCCTCCCACGTGGTGTGAAGGAAGATGAAACCTGAATTCTGCCCACTCTGTGTTGGTTGTGGCTTGGGGTTTTTTTCTAGTTTTATTTTGTTTAGTTTGTGAACAGTAGGATTTCCAGCTGACTATAGTTCTGATATTCAAGCTCTCTTCCTGGTTGTACTTCATTTACTAACCTGCTAAATCAGAGTACCCAGAGGATATTTAGGTAGTTCATGCAATAGTCTGGGTACCTCTGGCAGCTGTCTAGAAGTTATATAGGAATTGTGAAGTGTAATCAATGAATGAGGAAAAAATATGGGAAAAGAAGGGTTCATTTGAGGCTGCTCAAACTGAAGATCCCACCTCTGGCCTGGAAACTGCCTGAGCTGCAGATCACTGAGGTCTGAATCCCAGGATATGTGCCTTGTTCTCATAGAACTCCTCGTTTGCTGCTGCAGACAAAATCCCAGGCTCTGTTCTAAGAGGTGCCTCTGCTCTGACCTGGTCCAGCATCACAGGGTGATTCATGCACGTCACTTCTGCTGCTGGATGGGGGCTAATGAGTGGCCTCTTGTTCCAATCCTAATTCCATAAATTAGTTTCTCTATTGAAATGGTGAAATCTCTAGGTACCAGGTCAGGGACAGTGAGTGCCATGCCAGAAATTTGCTCAGTGGGAACTGACACAGCTTGAGTGAGGAATGCAAAACCAGTGGTGTGCAGACAACCCTGCCTGAATGGACAGAATTCCTGTAGAAGGGCAAAAGGTTTTATGGTGTTCTGGTTAGCCCTCCATGATCAATAAAATCAGTTCTTTGGAGGTGATCCCACTGGGCACCTTCTACTGCATATTGTCAGGACAATATATAATAATATATATAATAATAAGTGTGCCTCCAAAATGGCACACTTAATAAGGCTCTAATATTTTCTCACATTCTCCACCTCTGTGTATATTCAGGGCTTTTTTACACTTATTCTATACTGGGCAAATGCATAACCTGATGCTGGACCAGCAATGGGAAATGGTGAAGCTGTCTCACCATGAAGATTTCTAGACAGAATTTGTATCTGGAGAAGCAGAGCCATGAGCTAAAAGCCAAGATCAAAGAGCAAGTGACCCCTGCCCCAGGCTGGACAATGGCCTGAGCAGCCCACTTTGCTTGACCCTGCTTGGAGCAGTGGGTTTGCAGGGGAAGATCTCCAGGGGTCCCTTCTGACCACCATCCTGTGACTGTAAAATGATCTCCATCAATGTGTGAGTCAAAATGAGATTTCTGGGTATGGCAGAACATCTGCCAGGAGCACAGAAACCATTTAGACTCCTCCAGAGAAATCAGTTGCTCATAACAAACATCTTGAGATATATGGGAGATGCCTGTGGGGAGAAAGGGAACTCTGTTATTGTCTGCTGGCAACAACACATTCCTGCCAGTAGTTTTATTGCCATCAGTCATATTTCCCTCAAGTGTGCTCAGGGGGCAAACAAGTGTTGAATATCCAGGAGATGACCAATGCACTTGGGCAGTAGCAAACTGCCTCAGCAGTGTCAGCCTCAGACCCTTAGATGACACTTGGGTGCCACGAGCATCCCTCTGCAGTGCCACCCTCACAAAACCATTCCAGGGAAGTGGAACAATCTCTCTCTGCATAATTCTTGTTTCCCATTAGCTAGACTTCAAGTTTTGCAGCAATCCTGAGTTGAACTGATCTGAAACACAGTGGAAACCTATATACCACAGGAATTTCCTGAATGATCAGTGCCTGATATGTTTTTATGCATATTTCATATTGCCTAGGTAAAAAAAAGCTCTCTAGAATGTCTCATAGGGACCAAATCTATGTATAATGACAGAGCTCCAGATCTCTTCCAGCATGTGCCTTTCACAAAGGGCCCAGTGCACCATCTCACAAATTCTCAGTGGTATTTGCACTGCTCCCCCTGCACAGCCCCACCCTCAAACTCCATGGTTAAACCCATAAGCTTTGATCCAAGTTCCATTATCCCCTTCTCACCCTTTGCCCTGGTAAACTTGAAAATCTGGTCACTTAATTGTGATAAACAGTGGAACTCAGAATGCCTTGAGATCTTTTCAAGCTTTTCCCAAGCTGTTTAACCTCAGGCATCAAAGGAGGAGTCACTGTTTAAGTCTGAACCTCAGACCCTCAGAACCTGTGGACACAGTAATGAATTTCAGGTATACTGAAGGAGGTCATTGATAGGAAATCTTGAAGGGAGTCTCTGGAACAGAGTTCAGAGTCCCTGGGGAATGCCAGCTTCAGGAACCTCTTAAATGAAAAGCTTATAAAGGAATTCACATCTCCTCAACACAGCAAGTTCTCTGCCAAAGTCTTCCCTTGTCCAGTTGACCCCCAAATGCATTTGGACAAAAACTAGAATATGCATAACAGCAGGGAAGTCATTGGCATGACTTTCTTCTGACTTTGAAGAAAACAATGGTAAATAAGGGTAAATAAGCATTTTTGCTTGCTGAGGCTTTGCTGCTTTACACACTGAAGAAAATCCATAGAGGCCTCTGTGACTCTTCCAGTGCGAGCTGGGGAAGGTGAAAAGCATTTACAGCAAGATGCTTGTGGATCTTAGGTCTCTGTATGAGGCAAGAAATTCTTTGATAAAGCTATTTAAAACATTTCTAAAAGATTTTTGAATTACGTGTTTTGTAAAATCATGCAGTAAATTGAAAATGCCATTTCCATTACCAAAAGGAAATGGAAAATGAAACAATATCTAAAAACATACATGCAGTGCTTGTGAATCAACAGGAGCAGGTGCCTGCAAGAGTGAGAAAGGGACTGATCCTCCTGCTCTGTTAGCTCTGAATGGTGGGAAGGAGTGTGCCCCACATGTACCAGGATTTCTGACATCAGTATCTCCACTAAAATACGTCCAGTGAAAACTTCCAGTTCTTGTCACTGTTTTTCACAGAAGTCCTTGGGAGAATTTATCATTCAGGTTTTTTTCTTGACAGGTTTGTGAGCCTTTGTTATGTGTTGAAGTCAGTTGTAAAAACCCAGTGTTGATTTTGCTGGGTGACAGCACACAGTAATTGTACTTGATTTGGCATTAAGTTGCATGGATAAATACATATTTGTAAGAGCTGGTGAGCAGCCTTATCTGAAAATTGCCATTAACACTTCATGGAATAAAGCAAAGATACTCCTGGATCTATTTGGGGGTACAAATGACAGCCTTATATGATGCCACTGTGTATAGATACAGGAAGATTGCAATTCCACCCATCATTCTCAAAGAATAATTTGTCATTCCCATCTCCCTCTGCACTTTCTATTCTTTGATTTTGTTATTGTTATCAGAAAGATGAATCTCTCTGTGCCTTGCTGCTGTGGTTTCTCCCCTCTAAGTTCTCTGCACATACATCCACTTGGATGACAGGAAGAAATGCAGATAATGTAACTTTAAAAATAGAAGAACAAATTTGCAGGCTCGTCTCATGCAAGAAGTTCTGTGTGCTCAGAGAGGCTGTGCACTACCTTAGCATCAAATATTTTCATGTGAAATGGACATTTTCCCTAGCAGCAAGGTTGATGCTGACCTCTAGAAGAGGAGAACATTGTGCAGCCTTTGGCTGTAGAGGAGGGGAGTTTATGTGGGCTGAAGATTTCTGGAATGAGAAGTGTTCTCAAGATGGTTCTTTAAACGAGCTTGCAATATTAAAGTTGGTACTGTCCCACTTCAGCTGCTGCCTGGCTGCTCAGGGAAAGTTGTGTTCCTGATTTGCACACAGCTGTAAACCACTGGTGTTAGCAGAACACTGGAGAAAGCAACAGCTGTCCTCTTTAGTAAGCACTAGAAAAACACTCATTTTAATTACCTGAATTAAAAACCCCCAGACTTAAATAGGATTAAATGCATTTGATTTACATGGTTTAATGATTTAATTTGTAGCTGTTTGTTTACTGTTCTTCTCCTGATAGAGTTAAGAAAAAAATAGTTTATCTATCACAATGGGAAGCTCTTCCATTTCCACTCAATTCAAGTCTTTTAGAAGACAAATAATTTCCTCTTTTTCCATTTCACAGGGAAGAAAAGATAAATATAATCTTCTATACCTGTAATTGCACTGATAAACTGTATATATATGTGGCCCCAGATAAAAGCATCATATCTGTTTTAGTGACTTCAGGACTATTAAGATTGCCCCATTTATTTATAACCATATGAATGTGTCAGTATCCTGTTTAGATTTTGTATTCTCCAGCACATCAATAATCCTAGAAAAATGCTTTTCTGTGCTCTGTGAGGCAAGGTTGATAAGGTAAACTGCTAGAACGGATTTAAGCATTTGAGGAATTTTCAAGGGCATCTGCTAGGGAGGAAGAGACTTTTGGGGTTTCTCTGTGTAGTTATGTGTGCCATAGATGCACATATGTTACTGATATTTGTAACCTGCATGATCATGCTGTGTTTAAAGGGTTCCTGTGAGCACTCAGGATGTGCAGAGCCCCTGTTCCCCGGGGCTGGGCTGGGCTGGGCCGTGCTGGGGCTGTGCTGCCCAACACTGCTCCCTCTGCAGGGATTGCCCAGAGCCCCTGTTCCCCAGGGCTGTGCTGGGGCTGTGCTGCCCAGCGCTGCTCCCTCTGCAGGGATTGCCCAGAGCCCCTGTTCCCCAGGGCTGGGCACAGATGGAAGCAGGAACTGAACTAGATTATTTGTTCTGTTCTGCATGAAGCATCATTCCTAGCCATCTTTTCTTTTCTGTTGCTTTTTCCTGTTAATTGTTGATGGAGACTTCCCACTGTTTTCTCCTGGAGTCTTTTTCATCCTCATACCTTAGACAATTTTTCCTGGAATTCTGCCTAAAGATTTTTGTCATTTTCTTGGTGTCACTACATTACTCTTGGCTGCAGTCACTGATCCCCTTCAGTGATCTCCAGGTGATGATGGAGCTCACAGGAGTGTTGGGTTATCTTGGTGTGATGCTGTAGGTGGGGAGGGGGCAGGAGGATCTGCAGAGTTCTGCTCTCCATATCCAGTGCAGTTGGCCAATCCCTCATTAAACCTTTTTCATCCATTTATATGGGAACATAAAAGGTGTGTAGGTTCCAGGACAGCTGCCTGCACATACATGAATTTCATCCCCAGCAAATTTCCAGAGGCTGGAATTGAGCCCAAGAGTTCTTGTATTCAATCTTAGACTGCACTACCTTCTAGTGGCATTTCACATTATTTCCTTTCTTTTAACTTTTTAGCACTTGCTGAAAATTTGCTGGCAATTTGCATGTGCTTTACAAAGAAGTCTGGAAAATGGAGGTCTGTGGTGCTGCTGAGGAGTGTGCAGTGAGCCTGCACCCCAGTCTAGTGCTCTCCCTTCTCCTAGGACCAGTTTTTCTGCAGTCATCAGCCAGTTCAGGAAACTGCTCTGGCCAGAAAGCAAAGAATTATTAATACTCAGCTTAATCAACTTCCTGATTAAGATGGCTGCAGAGCCCAGCAAGCTGAGCTGGTGCCAGCACAAGAGGGAAAGAATTCTTGTAGGCTGGGAAGGAGAAGGAAGATAGGCATTAAATCAATTTAACCACGAAACTGTACTTCAGGTCTAAGAAAGCACATAATGCATTGCTATTCAAAGCTGGGGTATAAATATCTTTAGTGTGTGTTTAAAGCAGAGGTGCATTCACAAATAAGAGACAGAGAATGTCCAGCAGGGACAGCCCCTGCAGGATGCTGTGGTTTGGAGCAGCCATCCTGGAGCCACAGCCGTGCTGGGCTCTGCTCCCTGCCAGCCCAGCTGGGGCTGCCTCCCTGCCATGCCCACGCAGGGGAGCTGGAGCCCCTGGCTCTGGTGAGGGCTTCTGCAGGTTATTTTCCATTCTCTGCCTCTTGAGCATTCCCTGGGGGCCCTCCTACACTTCACTTCCAAGATTTTCCCAGCTGGCTGCTCTGCAACCCAGATGTTGTTTATTTATTCATTTGTCACTTCAAAAATAACAATACTGGAGAGGGAATAGAATGAGACAAGTGTGTTCTCCATCCAAGGAACAGAAAGGGACCTGCCAGTTTCCAGCAGGTGCCTCTTTGAGGCTGAGGAGGTTGTCACAAAGTGTTGCTCCTCTCCTGAAAGCATCTTCCCATCCTTTTACAACCAGAAGGCTTCTGTTTAGTGAGCAGCTGGGCTTTAGGAACCCAAAGAGCTGTCAGGTCAGCACTGTATGGCTCAGCAGGAGATACTTTCATGCTGCATCTGGGAAACTTCCCTTGGCCAAAGGTTGGGTTAGCAGCAGCTCTGTGGCAGCAATCCAAGGTCTCTGGAGATCCTCTGCTATATCCTCTGCTGATATCTCTGAGATATCACTCTGCTCCAGTGGTTCTTCCATGGGGTCAAAATACATGTATTGTGTAGGCATGCCAAAGTCACTACCACATTTATATTTTAATTTATGTCACACTAAATTTATATAAAAAACTGTTGAGTGTTGTAATTGCATTTTTGGGGACCTCTTTCAAGAGCAGTTATCAATCCCATACTGACAGTCCTGTCAGAACACAGAATCTCTTATTAATGCTGCACAGAAAGCAGTATTTCTGAGACCAGCCTTTTGCAAGGGTTCAGATAACAGTGAGTGGGAAAAGCTTGGGTGCAAAAGTGCAAAAGAGCACCAGCAGCCTCCCCACTGGGGCACTCCAGGCCCCTCAGCTCTGCAGGGCCTTGCAGACCTTTCCTGCCACTGCTGCTCTCAATAATGAGGCCTCAGAACTGCACAGTTCTTTCAGTGTTGCTAAAGAGATGGAGGAGGAGCTGGGCTGCAAGCATTCTCTTTAATGATGTTACTGTAAAATCTGCATCTCTTGTCCCCTCATTTGTCAGAGGGCATGTTTACACAGTGCATTTATCACCCAAGATCAAATACAATAGCAAACCTGGTTTTTCACACAACACACAGCTGTCTCTGAATTGTACAGAGGTGTTTGGTCTGTGCCCTGTGACATTTTTGCCTTGGTGCTGTGCCTTGTTTCCCAGCCTGGAAACAGCTGTGTTACCACCTGAGTGAGCAGATGCCAAGGGATGCCCACCCTTCTGTAAAGCCACACTTCTGCCTTTGCCCACGTGTGCCAGGCCTGATGTGTTTGTATCCCCCCTTCCACCCATCTTGGAAGCAGTTGGAGTAAATTTCTATCAGTTTTTTTTTTTTTTCTGAAAAATTATTCATATTCATTTGTTGAAGAATCTTCTAGAAAAGCTTACAGGCAATTTCAGGCTTTGACAGGATGGAGCTCATTAACTTCCTCCCAAGCTAAATGTCAGCTTACATACTAATGTCAGTTTTCTTCTGCCTCTCTGTGCCCAGCCCCATCTTTCAGAAAACCAAATGCTCAGAGTAATTTTTAATCCACAAAATCACAGCAGCTGAGAGTTTGGCCCCAGATGTATTTCTCCAGTAGGAGCTATTATATAAGGCACTGCAAATTGTGGGCTTGTTCTCTCATCATCTCAGAGGAAAAAGGGGCTCCTTAAGGAATTATAGCAGAAGTAACAAATTTAAATGTAGTGAAAAATAATTAAATGTGAGAAAATTCTGGAGAGCATTGAATTTTTTTAACTTTAGATTATCAGAACAAATCCTTTTATTTGATAATTAGAAGAGTAATAGCAATGGTGAAGGACGCAAAGAATAACAGTAAAAAAAAAAAAGAAACTGTATTACTTCTTTTGCATGGACATAGGAGACAAATCTGTAAGACAAAAAATTGTAATTTTTTTGCATCTGTATAATAAATACAATCAACTTTCTCCCAAGTGACATATTTAAAAGAAGTTGGTTCACGTTAAGTTAAATGTCCCATTCCTTTGGGCAGAGATTTTTTGGTTTTACAAAGATTCATGTAATGAGCTAAGTAACAACCAAAAGGGGAACATAAGAAAGTCTTTAAAAATATTTTCCATTACTTTGTTTTTTAGTGGTTCTTCCATCTTTCTTTTCTCTGATGCTTGTGATGATTGTTCTTAAGGTGGGATTTTATTCTAGGAAGTCTTTGTTACTTTTATGTGCACTTTGGAGATAAATTTTCTCAAGTCTGTGGTTTCTGTTCCTTTTGAAAAGAATAATTTTGCTGCGTTATCCTGGTTCTTGGAAAAGTCAAAGCAACATGTTGCCAGGATTAGGAATAATATGTATGCAGAGCATCTGAACCAGGGGAGATTTAGCATTCATAGGAGCAGGAAACAAGAGCTACACCAATCCTTTTGCTTCCAGCAGCAAGCCAATAATGCTTGGAAAATGGTTTATAAAAATATTAAGAGATTTTTCGTTTACACAGTGAAGCAAGGAGTGCTGTTTAGACAAAGTCTGCACTAGGAAGTGGCAATTTTTCCTTTTAATAAAAATTTCTAAAATGGAAAATATTTGTGTAAGTAGAACCCTGCAATCACTTTGCATGGACATATTTCTGCTCCCATGTAAATTACCAGGGATTTACTCTGACTATGGAATTGTTGGTCTTTGAAGCCTTCCTCAGACATGGGAGGTGGGATTTGTTGCCTTTTGCTGGTGCTCTCCTTTAAGGGAACTCCAGGGTTTGTGTTTGCAGATTACTGGGTGCTCCTGAAGAGGTAAATCCATAAGCTCAGCCAAGCAATATTTGCAAGGCTGCCATCCCTGGGCACTGCTTCTGTGAATATTCTCTGTGAATATTCTCTGTGAACACGCCAAGAGTTAAGGGGAAGCTTTCCTGGCCATGAGCAGATTCTTACAGGTGAGGTGAGAGGGGAGCAGCATGACTAAACTTTCCCATTTCTGCTGTTAATAACTTCTAGTCTTGGTCCAGCACCCTGTGATCCAATCTCTAGGTTATGGTCTGTGTATGATGTATATTTGTGTCACCTCAGAGCTGTGAAAATACTCATGAAGGGGCTGAAGAGCTTCATGGTGACTGGAAAGTAATTTTTGTAGTGATGAGCACCCTGAGGTTTATAGCCCTAGGCCTGGTAGGGTGAAAGAGCTGCTCATGCAGATCAGGAGTTACAGGTGAAAGAGCTGCACATGCAGATCAGGAGTTACAGGTGAAAGAGTTGCACATGCAGATCAGGAGTTACAGGTGAAAGAGCTGCACATGCAGATCAGGACATTCCAGGTGAAAGAGCTGCACATGCAGATCAGGAGTTACAGGTGAAAGAGCTGCACATGCAGATCAGGGCATCATTACAGGTGAAAGAGCTGCACATGCAGATCAGGATGTTACAGGTGAAAGAGCTGCACATGCAGATCAGGACATCATTCCAGGTGGAAGAGCTGCACATGCAGATCAGGGCATTGCAGGTGAAAGAGCTGCACATGCAGATCAGGACATCATTACAGGTGAAAGAGCTGCACATGCAGATCAGGACATCATTGCAGGTGAAAGAGCTGCACATGCAGATCAGGACATCATTCCAGGTGGCAGAGCTGCTCATGCAGATCAGGGCATCATTCCAGGTGAAAGAGCTGCTCATGCAGGTCAGGACGTTTCTCAGTTCAGCCCCAGCAGGAAATACCCCTGCCCTCAGTCATTGCAGGGACAGGACAAGGCTCACCTGAGTGCTGTCAGCACCATTCAGGGTTCAAGCCCTGGAAGTGTGCAGGCTGAGCTTCTGAACAGTGATCTGGAAGCGTTTGGCAAACTCTTCATGTTGGGTTTGCTGTAGGTGCATTTAAAAATCTCTGTTGTACTCTGTGTCTGCAGGAGCATTACAATGTTAACACAGGAATCTATTTTGCTGACAATGTTCTGGAAATAAAAATCACACATAGGAGAGGCACAAAATGAGCATTGGGTAAAATGTGTTCAGAGAAATGAACTCCACAAAAATAAGAAGGCAGTGAAGAAATATTCAAGCACATTTTATTTTTCAGAAATACTTGCTGGTGCTAGTGCCATCAAGTTATGGTAGGTGATGGACTGAGCTGCTTTCTGTCAGGAATGAGAGCATTGTGTTCCCACAAGACAATTCCAGGCTGATCTCTGGAACAGATAGGGTTTGGCCAGCCTCCAAATCTCTCTTTTTAAGAATGCTTATTGCATACCATGTCAGAAAAAAGTTTAGCAAGTCTCATTTTCCCTTCTAATTTGTTCCACAAAGGATATGGTAACTGAGGACACAGGGGAGAAGTCCACAGCCCTGTACAAATCTGAGTGCCTTATACATACATTATTTATATTGCAGACTGAGGTGGAATTTTGGTCTGTTGGGCACTGCATTTTTACAGTGGAGTGTAGAGAAATTATTCAAACCAGGTGTTTCTGTAATTGCAGTGCACTGGGGACAGCATTGAGAGCAGAACAGATCCCAGATTCACCTTTCAGCTGAATGATGCTGTGCTTTAGTGTTAGTACACAAGGCAATAAAATAAACTGCAATGGAAATAAGGCAGACTGGCTGCTTCAAACTGCTGAGTTTTGATTGCACTTTGTGTCTTTATCTTTTGTTTGCTTATATTCAGGCTTTTATACCAGGATAATGGCATGGGGACAGGGATCTGCTCATTTAAACTGAGAGAAAACTGTTGTCTCCTATCACAAAGTTTCACAGATTCTGGTGTTTCTGGTGGGCAGCTCCCAGAGCTCTGACTCTTTCTTCCTCACAGAGCAGCCCCTGCCTGCAGCTCCCTTCTCACCACCCCCCCACTCTGTTACAGCATCTTCCTCTCACTGGGTACAGCTGGGGCTGCTAAAGTCAGGCCCGTTCCTGATCTTTGATAATTGGCCCAGCTGCAGCTCCTTAGGGGTGAGATTACTTCCTACACTCTCTTTATTTTCTTATATTCTCTCCCCCTGCAAAAACCACTTGTGATGGGTAAAATCCAGCAGGACTGCAGCGTGCCCCTGCTCTGCCCCTCCCCACCCTGTGCCAGTGATGCCCAGAGCAGGGCATTGCCCTCCCTGCTCTGCACAGGCAGGACGGGTGGGGAGAGGAGAGGAAAAACTGGAGAACCAAGTGTTCCTTCATGAAACTTGAAACATCAAGTAACACTCTCATTTCTATGGATTTTAATGCATTGCCCCAGAGTACTTGGGCTGCTTAGTGCAAGTCTGATTTCCCCTAGGAACACAAAGCAGGCATTTTCTATGATACCAATGTGAAATTGAGTGTGGCTGTACTATTTTTTTAAAAAGAAAAGATCTGTATATGACCCACAGTATTGCTATGCCAGTGACATCTTGGTCTTTTAAATAACGTATTTATGAATCCTTTTAGTGACAGTATTATCTCTTGGTGCAGTTTTTTATTTGATGCTGCACCTGTGTCTTCCTGAGAGAATAGAAAATCTCTGACTTTTGCCATCTGTTTCAGACAGTCAGCCTGTGCTTATAATTTCTAAATAATATTTGAAAGGGCAGAAAAACAGAAAGCAAGAAATCCATGCAAGTAAGTCTCTGGAATATGAATATCATGGGTCTGTTTGCTGCATAGTGTCACGGGAAAATGCCTTTGCAAGGAATTTAAATGAAGTGCAGGGTAGGAGCTGTGTCCTTCTGCCTTGGCTCGCCAAAGCCCAGTGGTGTTGGTCAGAGGCTGGAGCAGTTCTGCAGTTTAACTGCAGCCAGGAGGGGACCTGAGGGCTCAGTGATGCCCTCCCTCCCTCTGCAGGATGGCTGTGGGGTGTGTGGGGTGTGTGGGGTGTGCATTCACACCCTGGGGAATGGCTGTGGGGTGTGTGGGGTGTGCATTCACACCTGGAATGGCTGTGGGGTGTGTGGGGTGTGCATTCACACCTGGAATGGCTGTGGGGTGTGTGGGGTGTGCATCCACACCTGCACACACCTGCAATGGCTGTGGGGTGTGTGGGGTGTGCATCCACACCTGGAATGGCTGTGGGGTGTGTGGGGTGTGCATCCACACCTGCACACACCTGGGGAATGGCTGTGGGGTGTGTGGGGTGTGCATCCACACCTGGAATGGCTGTGGGGTGTGTGGGGTGTGCATCCACACCCTGGGGAATGGCTGTGGGGTGTGTGGGGTGTGCATCCACACCTGGAGTGGCTGTGGGGTGTGTGGGGTGTGCATCCACACCTGCACACACCTGGGGAATGGCTGTGGGGTGTGTGGGGTGTGCATTCACACCTGGAATGGCTGTGGGGTGTGCATCCACACCCTGGGGAATGGCTGTGGGGTGTGTGGGGTGTGCATCCACACCCTGGGGAATGGCTGTGGGGTGTGTGGGGTGTGCATTCACACCTGCACACACCTGGGGAATGGCTGTGGGGTGTGCATTCACACCTGGAATGGCTCTGGGGTGTGTGGGGTGTGCATTCACACCCTATGGAAGGGCTGTGGGCTGTGCATTCACACCTGCACACACCTGGAATGGCTGTGGGGTGTGTGGGGTGTGCATTCACACCCTATGGAAGGGCTGTGGGGTGTGTGGGGTGTGCATTCACACCTGCACACACCTGCAATGGCTGTGGGGTGTATGGGGTGTGCATTCACACCTGCACACACCTGCAATGGCTGTGGGGTGTATGGGGTGTGCATTCACACCTGCACACACCTGGAATGGCTGTGGGGTGTATGGGGTGTGCATTCACACCCTATGGAAGGGCTGTGGGCTGTGCATTCACACCTGCAATGGCTGTGGGGTGTGTGGGGTGTGCATTCACACCCTATGGAAGGGCTGTGGGCTGTGCATTCACACCTGGAATGGCTGTGGGCTGTGCATTCACACCTGCACACACCTGCAATGGCTGTGGGGTGTATGGGGTGTGCATTCACACCCTGGGGAATGGCTGTGGGCTGTGTGGGGTGTGCATTCACACCTGGAGTGGCTGTGGGGTGTGTGGGGTGTGCATTCACACCCTATGGAAGGGCTGTGGGCTGTGCATTCACACCTGCACACACCTGCAATGGCTGTGGGCTGTGCATTCACACCTGCACACACCCTGGGGACCCTTTGGTGTACAGAACAATCCTGAGCACCGCAGGGGCTGTGCTGGGAGTCCCAGGAGCTCACCAGGAGCTGCTCCTCCCTGTCAGGGGTGGCTCTGTCCTCCTGCAGGATGAGTGGGAGCTGCTGCCCGGCTGCTCTCGCTGGGGTCAGCACAATCCCCAGGCAAAAAGTGCTTTTCTGTCCCAGGTAAAACGTGCTTTCCTGTGCCAGGTAGAAAGTGCTTTCCTGTGCCAGGTAGAAAGTGCTTTTCTGTCCCAGGTAGAAAGAGCTCTTCTGTCCCAGGCAAAAAGTGCTTTCCTGTCCCAGGTAGAAAATGCTTTCCTGTCCCAGGTAGAAAGTGCTTTTCTGTCCCAGGTAGAAAATGCTTTCCTGTTTCAGGGGAATAAGGAGAACATACATAACATGGTATTTGTAACTTACAAACTATAGGACTTTGTTTTACATTCCAGTTCTGTGCCCGAGCCCCCTGTTCCCTCCTTGCTGACACACAGCCTGCATTTCTTGCATTTCTGCTGGTTGCAACATTAATATGCAAACCATGCAGGTTGTGATTAATAGTTGCCACAGCTCTTTACTAGGAGAAATATTTAATGTCAGAGGAAGGTTCTAACTGTGAGCATTCTTTTAAAAATACTGCCCATAATTCTGCTGCAACCTCCTTGGTTTGTGTATGTAAAACAGAAAGTCCTATCGTTTGTTAGTTACAAATACCATGTTATGTATGGTCTCCTTATTCCCCTGAAAGTCACAACTGCTGTGTATTCCAGAGAGATGTGTTTTGGAAGAAACAATAACATTGAAATTGTCCATTCACTTAAAAAGTGTTACTTTGTGAGTGACTTGTAATTTTTTCTGTTTTAATTGGGAAACTTTTGTAGCAGAAAGTTGTAAAGTACCAGGATTCTAAAATAACCATAAAATGTATAAAAATGTCTGGAAGCCCGTTGTCAATGAATCAAATGCTGTAACCAGACCTTTTCAGAGCCTTGTGCAGGGTCTAATTTTAAATTAGTCATGGGCTTATCCAAGGCAAGTGATGTGAGCTGCTCTGCTCATGCAAAGACTGGAATTTTTTAAAACATACATTTGTTTTAGAAGCATGGTGTCATGGAAAAGCAATGCATCAGTACCCATGGGTGGCCTTCCCATTTTAAAATGAACTTCTAATTAATAGAGAAACTTCTCTCCAGGTGATTTTGGGTTCCCCATCTGCACACTTACCCAAGTGTCCATACAGTTTTTTATTGTTTGCTGAAAGCTTGGCCTGCCAACAGCTGACCTGGTGTGCCCACTGTATACCCCTGCATGGAAATAATAATTGAAAAGCTGTCTGCACCCCAGAGAGCATGAAAATCCAGGGTTCTTCCTGTAATCAGTGACTTGGAAAATCAAGAGGAAATTGAAGCCAGAATTTTGGCAGACAGAGTCTAGACAGGTCTCATGTATCAATAGGAAGATGAGATAAATATTAGAGAAATATTATTCATCTTAAAACAAGGTCCTGTTGCAGCTGTTGGAAGAAGTGATTTTATTCAGATGCTGGTGGAAGAGTTGTGTAGTGAGGATATGATTCATTTTACCAGGAACCCGAGTGCCAGGTGTTTTATTGCCTTCCACAGGGAGTTACTTCCAGAGGTAGTAAATTTTCATTTAAGCTTCCTTTGTTGGCTATCATCCCTTTGATTTCTTTCTTTAATTAAATCATGCACATTTTCTGGCGGATCTTCCTTTGTTCTATTGAACCACTCTCAATCTTTTAGTGTTGATGAGAACAAATAAATATCTGAAAAATACACCTTGGCTGCAAAGCCAGCTGCAGTAAATCCTGTGACAGATATCCCAAGTTGTTCTCTGAAGGATATTTACTGCATTTAGCCACCCCAGAAGACAGCTCTGAAAACTCTAATCTCCCAAGAGTCCCAGATTAGATACAGTGATATGATAGGAGAGAGAAAGCATCCAGGAATGGATTTTCTTCTGTATTTTGGGCCTTTGGTCACAATCTCTCTGGCAGCTCCCACGGTTAAAATGTGCCAGCAGTATTTCTGTAATTACAATCTCTGGCTGTAAATTCTCTCTCCTGTTCTGTCTGGTGCTGTTATCATTAATAAGTGAGCCTGTGTCCATTATTCTGATTGTTTCTCTGTCAGCAATGCAGTGTTTCCTTAATGCTGCCTCTATCCTATGCCAAATTTCTGTTCAGTTTAGCAGCAACAAGGAAAAAGATAGCTAATCTCACAGAACTTCAGGGACTGCTAATTAGTTAACTATAATTTTTTAAAAAACCCTGCATTTTTGTATTGAATGTAGGACATGATTAACTGGAACAACAAGGGCTTCCCTGCTTATGTATTGGCAGTGAGTGATGCATGTGCTCTGTGAATAAAGTGTCTATCAGGACACAGATGATAAAATTCGAATTTTGCATTTTCAATGAATTTGTGGAAGCTTTGACATTTATCTTGGCAGAAAGCAGTTACTTAGAGTCAAGTTTTAAATCAATGGATGTTCTTATGAGATGTTCAAATTAAAGGCATTTTGAATGAATTGTTTACATTTCAGCTTTCTAGTTATGTTCTAGAATAAATGACTTTTTGAATAACTCATTTACTAGATGCAGTATTTTTAAGATTTGTATTTGTAGAAATGTTTGATGGACATTGTGACAAGGTAGGGAATGGGAATCTTCAATGAAAGCTCAGTATGCTTTTCATATCTGGCTCAAAAAAATTTATTTTATATTGCCAGAGATAGAAAAATGTCAAGGTGAAATATAACATTCTTAGTTTTTTCTCATGGAAAACCAGCTTTGTCATAAATTCTTTTTGAGAGAGTAAGAGAATTGAAATAAAGTTGATGTCCTGGACTTGTACTAAATTCAAGAATGAAGAGGGGAAAAGCTGTTTTATGTATGTACCAAATTCAAGAATGAAGAGGGAAAAGCTGTTTTATGTATGTACCAAATTCAAGAATGAAGAGGGAAAAGCTGTTTTATGTATGTACCAAATTCAAGGATGAAGAGGGAAAAGCTGTTTTATGTATGTACCAAATTCAAGGATGAAGAGGGAAAAGCTGTTTTATGTTATGTGAAGCATACATGACACCTTTGCTGGCACTGCTGGTTGTGGAGCTGGTCAGGAAAAGCAATGTTCCTTGACAACACTGTATTGTAGAGTTAAAGGGTTATGGGAGCTCAGGTAAATTTACCTTAAGAATGCTACAAAGGAATCTGTTGAGGAAAGCAAAACCTGAAAATACTGCAGTCTAAGTTCCAGAAAATTCCTTAAATGCAAGGAAGCCTCAGTGTTCCCTGGCTGTGCTCTGCTGCATGAAGTGTTGAGTTGGTTTTAAGGGCACTGCACCACTGCATGTCTGACTCTGTAGTTATGGGTAAGGTTATCAATATTAGCTGGAGAATTGTTATCAGTCATCTGTAGAACGCTCTGGAATCTGAATACACAGAAATCTAAATGCACATACAGGCAATGAGAGTCAGTGTAGGTCTGTGCATTTACCAAGGTTTCTGGTCAGAGGCTGAGCTGGGGGAAGTTTAAGTCTTAAGTTATCTGTAGTATTTCCCATTAACATTCTACGTGTTGGGTCATTTTGTCTGTGCCTCTGTATTACAAAGGGTTTGATTTCAGCTTTTCACCAGAAAAAATGCAATTGTTTTCCCTGATAAAATTTTCAAGGCAGAACTTTCAAGAAGCTTATGAGGTTTTTACTCTCTGCCTTAATTGCCTCATCTGTAAGACAAAGGTCAAAATAATACTTTGTGAGCTGCTTTGAAAGGCTATGGGTGAAAAGATATTTAAATTCAGATTGCTGGTAGTGTTTGGGAAATTACGCTCTCATTCAACACTTTCACAATGCATTTCCATTCATTGTTGTTTAAATCTAACTGACAACAATCTTAATTGGTCTTAAATTAATTCTCTCCCCTGGTTATGAGATGGAAGAAAAGCTTAAGGAGTATAAATTTTAGATTTCTATCTTTATTTGCATCTGAAATTGTAATGAAGTATTCAGAGATGCTTATTTGTCTTGTTTGATAAAACTACATGAGAATTGTTTCTCCTTCCAAGACAGTCTACCGCTTCTGTTATGTATATTAAACCAAATGGCCTCAAAACAAACAGTTTTCAAGACTAATGTCTGAGATTAAATAATTCCCAGTGGCGTCCCTTCACTAATGAGAATAAAGGCGGTGCCCCGGAGGCAGCCCATGGAGAGCAGGCAGCCTCCTCGCAGATGCATTCAGACAAATTCGCTTTGTTGTGCGGCGAGTGCGAGCCCGCCCGGCCAGCCCCAGCCCCAGCTCAGGGCAGTGTTTGAGTGAGAGCCCGCCCGGCCAGCCCCGGCTCAGGGCAGTGTTTGAGTGAGAGCCCGCCCGGCCAGCCCCAGCCCCAGCTCAGGGCAGGAGCCTTTGGGTGAGAGCCCGCCCGGCCAGCCCCGGCTCGGGGCAGTGTTTGAGTGAGAGCCCGCCCGGCCAGCCCCAGCTCGGGGCAGTGTTTGAGTGAGAGCCCGCCCGGCCAGCCCCAGCTCGGGGCAGTGTTTGAGTGAGAGCCCGCCCGGCCAGCCCCAGCCCCAGCTCAGGGCAGGAGCCTTTGGGTGAGAGCCCGCCCGGCCAGCCCCGGCTCGGGGCAGTGTTTGAGTGAGAGCCCGCCCGGCCAGCCCCAGCCCCAGCTCGGGGCAGTGTTTGAGTGAGAGCCCGCCCGGCCAGCCCCAGCTCGGGGCAGTGTTTGAGTGAGAGCCCGCCCGGCCAGCCCCGGCTCGGGGCAGTGTTTGGGTGAGAGCCCGCCCGGCCAGCCCCAGCTCAGGGCAGGCAGCGTTTGAGGAGCGCTTCTGCTCCAAGGGCGGCCCCTGGGGGTTCGTGCCCTTGTTTTCCCCTGCACCAGTCGGAAAAATTTCAAGACGGGATTAAATGGACCGTGATTTCCATGCATCTGACTGTGTGAAGTCCTTGGGGTCACCTCTAGGGATGAAGAGGTGGAGTGCACACAAAATAAAAGAAAGTGATGTAAAGGGCGTCTGGCCTGGAGCTGTGTGAGGGCATCGCTGGTGGGGAGAGCTCCCCGCAGAGGGGTCCCCGTCCCTGGTGGGGAGAGCTCCCCGCAGAGGGATCCCCATCCCTGGAGGCTCCTGCCTGCAGAGGGGTCCCCATCCCTGGTGGGTCCAGCTCCCTGCAGAGGGATCCCCGTCCTTGGTGGGCTCTCCCTGCAGAGGGATCCCCATCCCTGGTGGGCTCTCCCTGCAGAGGGATTCTCATCTGCTCTGCAAATGCCGGCAGCTTCTTCAGGCTGCCTTTAGGACTTGAAAGAGCAAGGAGATTAACAGAACTCAAGAAAACTTATTTGTTAAAGCTGCATATTTAAATGATGATAGAACCTTTACAATAATATTCAAAGCAAAGTTGTGTGGAAAAAATGGAGGTAATTCATTTATGATTCAGTTTAATGATGGAATTGCTGCTCTGTGCAGTTTCTAAAAGGAGAACATCATTACTGCTGAGCAAGCACTGGCTGATTTTAAGGCAAGCTGCTGGAAACAAAATTTGTTTTAAATTACTGAGTAGTTTGCAATATTTTTAAATACTGTCTGAGGTAAATATATATTCTGCCTGTTCACTGCTGTGACACTGTGGTAATCCAGCTGCAGACTTGTGAAGTTTACTTCAGTAATCCCAAATTTACCTTTTATAATATGGATTATCTGTTGCTCATCCAAACTGTGCTACTGTACTTCCCACTATGCTGTTCTGTTTTCATAATGAGTCTGGAAGGAATTTAGAAAAATTCTAATTTGAAAAGTGTGTGTTCAGAAAATACACAAAGGATATTCGTGCATCTTCAGTATTTCAGTTATTTTTCAGTGAATAACTATGTAAACTGTAATTTTTTTTTTTATTTTTGCAATTAAGGAGCAGAAGTAGTGAGTGAGATTTTACATCTCTTGTCATGATTAAAGAATACAATTAAGCAATGTGCTGTAAATGTGGTGAAAGGTGGGAATGTAAATGAAGTTCTTTAATTAAACAGTGGACTACTTGATTCAAAATTGGATTTAAGAAAACACTTCAGTGTAGGCTTTGGTCCCGATCCATTTGGATGTTATCTTCTGTACTAAGATTTTTGTGTTCGTGTGCACCTCACCATGTTGAGGACAAAAGGACTGAGACCATGATCAGACGCATTTTGGACAGGATTGGCTGTTCCTACAGTTAATTAAAGATCCCTTTTGGGTTTGCGATGACAAGAATTTGGTGAAGCAGTTCTTTCGTGGGCTGGAGCGGACTGTGCCGCCAGAGGGAAGCGTTTCATCCCGGGGATGGCTCGGGGCCGGCGGGGCCGTTCTGCGGGTTCGGCTCCGGCTCTGCCCGCGGGGCCCGGCCCGGCCGACGACCCCGCATTGGGCACCGCGCCGGGCAGCATCGGGCACCGAGCCGGGCAGCATTGGGCAGCGCCGGGCAGCACCGGGCAGCATTGGGCAGCATTGGGCACCGCGCCGGGCAGCATTGGGCAGCCCCGGGCAGAGCCGGGCAGCATTGGGCACCGCGCCGGGCAGCATTGGGCAGCGCCGGGCAGCACCGGGTAGCATTGGGCAGCATTGGGCACCGCGCCGGGCAGCATTGGGCAGAGCCGGGCAGCATTGGGCACCGCGCCGGGCAGCATTGGGCAGCATTGGGCAGCCCCGGGCAGAGCCGGGCAGCATTGGGCAGCGCACCGGGCAGCATTGGGCAGCATTGGGCAGCATTGGGCAGCGCCGGGCAGCATTGGGCAGCATTGGGCACCGCGCCGGGCACCGCGCCGGGCAGCATTGGGCAGCACCGGGCAGCATTGGGCACCGCGCCGGGCAGAGCCGGGCAGCATTGGGCACCGCGCCGGGCAGCATTGGGCAGCATTGGGCACCGCGCCGGGCAGCATTGGGCACCGCGCCGGGCAGCATTGGGCACCGCGCCGGGCAGCATTGGGCAGCATTGGGCAGCATTGGGCAGCCCCGGGCAGCATTGGGCACCGCGCCGGGCAGCATTGGGCAGCATTGGGCAGCATTGGGCAGCCCCGGGCAGCATTGGGCAGCATTGGGCAGCGCCGGGCAGCATTGGGCAGCCCCGGGCAGCGCCGGGCAGCACCGGCACCCGGAGCGGAGGGGAAGGGAGGGCGCAGAGCGCTCCCAGTCTCAGAACCGGCCTCACTCGGAAAGGTTTTGTCGGGTAGCCCGGAATTCTGAGGGGGCTGTGAGGACAATGGAGCTCCCGGGATCGGAAGGGAACCGTGAACCCCGCGGTGCCCGGGGCTGCCCCGGGGCAGGGAGCGCTTCCCTCCGGGGCCCCGCAGCTCCAGGCCGTCCTCATAGGATGCTCTTAGTGCTGAGCCCGGGGCTGATGCGGCCGCTTCGCTAACAGGGCTCCACTTCCAAGGTGATTTCAGCATGAGTAACATCAGTATGTTCTTGTATCGGGTCTTGGCTCCTACATCATATCTGAGGCTATAAAGATAAAATTACTGTTTGTGTGTGGCTTTATTTGAGAAAAACGTCTTCCAGAAAACAAAGCGTGGAGAAGGATTAATCAAGATAATAAGCTGTGTTTACATCAAAGCTGAAAATCAATTCTGTTTGCGTTCAGTTTTGTTAATGGAAATATACATTATTTTATTAGTCAAATGGCACAATTAATTACAGCTTTCTGGGGCTGCTTTATGACTATTACACTGCTTACAATTAATCCTAATGGAAAGATCAGACTGAAAATTCATGGTCACTTGTAATTTTTTATAACTGATTATTGCTTCCAGGTGCCCAATGCAGTGGCACTTGCTTCAGAAAACAAACTCGGTGAATGCTGGAGGAGCGAGCCCAAAGCCATTGTTGTTTTCCTGTGGCTTTGACCAGGGCATCTCTGCCAAGGTGTTCCAGCCTTCCCGGTTACTGGTGCTGGCTCCTGCCCTGGCTGTGCTGCTGAGGGAGCAGGGAGCACCGCCCCGTGCCAGGGCACACAGTGCCCCGTGCCAGGGCACACACTGCCCTGCACACCCTGCCCCGTGCCAGGGCACACACCGCCCCGTGCCAGGGCACACACCGCCCCGTGCCAGGGCACACACTGCCCTGTGCCAGGGCACACCCTGCCCCATGCCAGGGGACACACCGCCCTGCACCCACTGCCCCGTGCCAGGGGACACACCGCCCCGTGCCGGGGCACACACTGCCCCATGCCAGGGCACACACCACCCTGTGCCGGGGGACACACCGCCCTGCACGCACCGCCCCGTGCCAGGGCACACACCGCCCCGTGCCAGGGCGCACCGCTGATGGCTCAGCTGCAGGTCTGTGTCTGATGAACCCGTGCCAGGGCACACACTGCCCCGTGCCAGGGCACACACTGCCCCGTGCCAGGGGACACCCTGCCCCGTGCCAGGGCACGCACCGCCCTGCACACACCGCCCCGTGCCAGGGCACACCCTGCCCCGTGCCAGGGCACGCACTGCCCTGCACACACCGCCCCGTGCCAGGGCACACCCTGCCCCGTGCCAGGGCACGCACTGCCCCATGCCAGGGCACACCGCTGATGGCTCAGCTGCAGGGCTGTGTCTCATGAACCCGTGCCAGGGCACGCACCGCCCCGTGCCAGGGCACACCCTGCCCCGTGCCAGGGCACACACCACCCCGTGCCAGGGGACACACCGCCCTGCACGCACTGCCCCGTGCCAGGGCACACACTGCCCCGTGCCAGGGCACACACTGCCCCGTGCCAGGGCGCACACTGCCCCGTGCCGGGGCACACCCTGCCCCATGCCAGGGCACACACCACCCCGTGCCGGGGGACACACCGCCCTGCACGCACTGCCCCGTGCCAGGGCACACACTGCCCCGTGCCAGGGCGCACACTGCCCCGTGCCAGGGCACACCCTGCCCCGTGCCAGGGCACACACCACCCCGTGCCGGGGGACACACCGCCCTGCACGCACTGCCCCGTGCCAGGGCACACACTGCCCCGTGCCAGGGCACACACTGCCCCGTGCCAGGGCGCACACTGCCCCGTGCCAGGGCACACCCTGCCCCGTGCCAGGGCACGCCGCTGATGGCTCAGCTGCAGAGCTGTGTCTCATGAACCCGTGCCAGGGCACGCACCGCCCCGTGCCAGGGCACACCCTGCCCCGTGCCAGGGCACACCGCTGATGGCTCAGCTGCAGGGCTGTGTCTGATGAACCCGTGCCAGGTGCCTCCCCATACATCAGACACTGGCTGTGCTGCTGCCTGAGCCCCCCTAGCACTGCCACCCAAACAATTGATTCATGTAGATCTCCTGTACCAGAGGTCTGACTGTGAAACTGAGCTGAGGCCACTGAAATGCTGCTAAAGACAAGCTGCCAACCTCACTTGAACTGATCTTGAAATGCAAACAGGCAGCTGCTGGC
Source organism: Setophaga petechia (assembly GCA_024362935.1). Lineage (NCBI taxonomy): Eukaryota > Metazoa > Chordata > Aves > Passeriformes > Parulidae > Setophaga > Setophaga petechia. Next base: position 16,313,335 of record JANCRA010000021.1, read on the forward strand.
AGAGAAGGAGGGGAGAAGAAATGCAAGGCTAATGACATATTCCTTTCATCCTGGTGTTAAATAGCCCTTCACTTGCCCTTCCAGTTTATTGAAATTGTGGTCACTTTTGTAGCTGTGAAGGCTGGCATTTCTGCACTGTCATAATTCAGCTGTGACACTGATGTGCTGCTAGCAAAAGTCTTGCAGTAAGTAAAGTGCTTATGATAATGTCCATCTCCTCTTTCCTAAATGAGGTGGGAGGATTTTTATGAATCTTTCAATATTTTGATCTCATTTCAATAGTGAATATATTATTTATTCCTTTAATGGGAAATGTAATGAGTTGGGATGGTTATTTTACTAGGACATCTGCCAGGGACTGGCTGTAGCTCAGTGTGAGTGAGCAGTAATGGCTGCAGCTCACTGGGGACAGGGTTACCAATGTTCTACTCAGCAGAGATTTCCTGAACCAGCACCAAGAGGCTTGGTGGTGATTAGTCAGAGCTCAGAAGTTAACAAGTCAGCCAGGGACGTGAGAATGTAAACTCATATTTTGTACTATTGTAAACTCATATATTGTACTATTACACTAAAGAAACATAGAATGCAGCAAATCTTCCCATGCATTATTCACTCTGGTATTTTATTTTCTAAAATCTTGTCTAGGCTTCTCTTACCAAATTTTTAATATCCTTTAAAATTCCTTGGTCCCAAAAGCTTCAATCAAGTGAGTATTTAAATGGTTGAAGGGACTAGGCCCAGAGCACATTATCTATTGCCATTATTTTAACAGTTTTAATAATGTTTTCAAGTTATTTCCTGTGTGGATATTTCAATTTTGGTGCACGGGGAGGTTCATTCCAATATTGTCACTGGCAAATCAGGTAACACAACTTTGACTTTATGCTGAGCTCGTGATTGTTTTTTCTGGAATATTTCCAGTCAGGGCAGTTGTCATGCAGACTGAGGCTGTCCAGTGGAGTCCACCCCAAGTTTGTGTTGCTCTCTGTCACCACATTTCTCTGCCGTGGAAATGAGGGGATGGATCTGTCTGGGCAGTGGGAAGAAGGGAGAAGGACTTGTGGTTCAGGAGGCAGTCAGTGCTGGTCCTACATTACAGGTGTGTCTTGAGAGCTTTTGGGTGTCTCATTTGCTGCACATATTGAATAAAGATTTTTAATTAGTAGAGTTTCAGCTTGTGAGCATAAAGATACGTGGAGCAAAGCTGAAGTCTTTTAAGATACATCACATTGTCTGCAGAACTGTGGTGGTCCCTTTCGAATGTGAAAGTAACAGGAAACTTGAAAAGCATGATCAAAAATACATTGAAATATCATGCTGGATGTATCTAGTCTTGATTGATCTTGAAACTGGAACTCTTACAAAGGACATAAAAGTTAATCAAATGAAATTACCTTTTCAGTTATCCCTAGTGGGCAATTTTACATGACTGTGAGTAATTTCCTGCATTGTGACTGTCTATGATTATGGCATGAGTAAAGGTGTGATGTCTGTCAGATTTTCTTTTCACAATGCTGTACTCCATAATAATTCCAATGAGTATAAAAAGATGTGTGAGGAGTGGGCAGTGGGCACAGCTGGCAGGCCTGCACACCTGGCCTCTGTCACACCAGAGCCACACTCACCTGGGGATGAAGGAAAGGAGGAGGCTTTCAATTCTTGTTTTGGCTCAGTCTTTAGGAATGGGAGTAGGATTGGGCTGCCAGGTCCCAGGAGTCAGAGGATATTGAGGGCAAGGTTTTCTGCTGGTGAACATTGAAGTTGTAAGTGACCAGCTCAATATTCACAAGTCCATGAGCCTGATGGGGCTCAGCCCAGAGCACTGCAGGACCTGGTGGGTGCCATGGCAGGACCCCTTTCACCAAAGGCCTTGGGACATTGTGGAGGTTCCTGTTGGCTGCAAGGTGGCCAGTGATATTCTAATTTAGAAGAAGAGTATGAAGAATGGAAATCAATGATCTCTTAGTCTAACCCCAGTGCCTGGAAAAATTACAGAGGAGGATGCACTGGGTGCTGTCAAAAGGCATTTAAAGAACAGTGAAATCATCAGGCACTGGCACTTGCTCCTCTTGAGGTGTCAAAGTTGGACCTGAATGTGGGATTCATCCTGTCCTGGGTTAGACTCAGGGGATGAGATGTGGCAGGAGCTGAAGGAAAGGGGTATTTTAAAGGGTCCTTCCCCACAAGGTAGGCTTGGATTTTAATCTCTTTTTTGGGTTGCTATTTGGGTTGAGTTTTGAAGCTGTAATTTTGGGCTGGCTTTATCAGTGGCTTAAAAGTTTTAAACACCATAAGCACTGCCCAGATTCAAGTGCTGAGGTGAGCCCCCTGGCTGGGTAATTAATGATTGTTATTAGGGCTGTGCCTGGGGTGTCCTGGGTGCCTCAGCCCTTGTCTGCACACAGGGCTGTGAGTCTGAGCTCTGCTGCTGCCTGCAGGGAGGACACAGCCCCAGCCCCAGCCCCAGCCCTGCCACCCAGCAGGGCTCCCTCTGCTCCTCAAGGGCAACAGGCTCAGAAACTCTTGGCTGTCTCGAGATATTAAATGAGACTTGGCTCTTTCTTTCATTTTATCTCTCTTGCCTTCAGTAAGACAGAAGAGGAAAAGAGTCTCTCTCAAAATGATGGATGTAACTATGCCTCTTATTCATGATGTTATTACTTTTCTTATGATCTTAAATAGGGTGATACCATGCAAAAAAGCCAAAGATGAGAAGAATCATTAGCTTTCCTTTGTAATTATGGGGCACTAGCTGGGTCTCACACATTGTGGGAGCTGTAATTTGTAATAATGGTGTACCTATTAAGGAAGGAATGAGTCATCACTGGGGGTATCTTTTCTAAGAATTGCTTGCCTACAAATACATGATAGAATAGTATTCCTACTGTGGCTTCCCAGCTGCTTGGCTGTGGGGATGTGCAAATCCTCTGTGCAGCCTGAAGCAACAGCAGCTGGTAGTGCAATTCTTAGAAATATCCCCAAATAAATGCCAGAAAAATCATGAGAAAGCTTTTGAGAGAAAGGATAATGGATGTCCAGTAGTACAATCCCTCTGGCATAATATAATAATGTGTATAATACTTTTCTGGAAATTCTGCAGCTAAGATAAAATCTGATGCTGAATCCTGAACACATCATTGTGTGAATTCAAAGTCCTAGATAACTTTCCTTAATCTAAACACCTCTTGCTCCCTGACATTCTGCCTTCAACTTCAGTAAATCACAACTTCAGTGCCCAACTTTTATTCCTGTCTTTCTTCTAAGTATATACTTTTAGCAAAATAGTTATACAATACTATTTTGCATTTGTAACAAAGATTTTATATCAATGTTTTGCAAGTAGGTGGTTTTTACACCCATGTTGTGTATCAACTCCTAAAGCCAACAGACACAGGGCAGCTATTTGTGGAATTAGTTTGGCAATGAAAATTATTATGCATGGAGCCCTTACACACTCTGCTCACTGCTGATTTACTAAAGCAGCAAACTTTAGAGCAACAAATGTCTGAGTAACATTTTTGCCTGGTTTTCCTGAGAGTCTCAGTATTTGGAAACACAACATTCTCTTAAGTAGCAGGTTTAAATTATTAAGTGTGAACTTAATAGTGAGCTATGAAGTGTGAGTTCTAAAAGACAAGGTTGGCTGGTTTAGTGACAAAGTCTGAGGAATATAAATGCTTGTTTTGCATGCAGCGTGGATATAAGGAGTCTGGAGGGAAAAAATATTTGCTCGTTGACTGATCTGAGTACAGTGTTTAAATCTTCTTGGATTACAGCAGTCAAATACAGTGCTTTTCAGTGAGTGCAGTGTCCTACAGAGAATTGGGATCCCTGTTCCCTAATCAAGATGATGAGTGCACTAAAATGCAAATGAAAGTAATCTCATAGAAAGGTTGATTATTTCATCACACACAAGCAGCTGATAGAGGATCACCTCTGAAGCAGCTATAGGAAAGATTCTTTGGGGCAATGGGAAGGAGTACCATATTTAATGATAGAAATGAAAACAACAAGAGAAATGTTGATTGGCCCAGTCACAGTCATTGGTTGCAAATCTTCAGTGACAGCTACGTTGGGAACTTGGCCCAGAACAGCGCTAGCACTGGTCAGAACTTTAAAATGTGTTTTTAAATACAGTAAAAATGACATGCACAACAAGGAGCCCTGGCTCAGACAGTAACCCAGACACAGTACTCGTGTGAAGTGCTTTCTTGTTAGGAGGTATTTTGACCTCTTGCTGAAAAAAGCTGCAGTAGCAAGAAAGACAACAGACTTCCTTGCTTTTTATACTTCAGCTGACTTAATTAAATTTCTTTACTATGCATATGTAAATATAAGCAAAACCTGGAGGATTTAGCTTTCCTTAGTCCTTTCTGTAGGGGGAGGAAGAAAAGGAGGTGCCAGTTCCATTTTCCTTTGAGTTTTATGAATGCAAATTCATCTAAATGTTTGTCTGGTCCAATATCCTTCCTGTGTCAGGGACCTGTAGCAGGTGTGGGAATAAAGTCTGGCTACACTGATGTTAGCTTGGGAGAGGGCTCTCTGCCATCCATCAGAATCTAAAGAATTTCAGGTGCACAGACAATTCATAAAGATACTCTTCAATGAATAGTTTTAGTCATTTTGGAAAGGGAGGCAAAATATTGTGGCTGTCAAGTTGTTTGTTTTTTTATTTTTGCTATGACAAGTGAGACACTATGCTATGTCTTTCAGTTTTCCCCTTCTCAAGTTTTAAAAATAGGTTTGTCTGTCATGATGACATGCAAAAATGCCCTTTTTCCCAAGTGTTACAAGTTGTTTTGAGGAAGGGCTGAAAGGTTTGTGCAAAGGGTGCCTCAAATCACACTGACCTTTTTTCCCTGGAAGTTCAGAGTGTTCAAACGCCACTTCTTGAGGCAAGTCACTCTTTCTCGAGCTAAGTTACCCTCCTGCAGTGTTTTGCTCAGTGTCACAGATTGGTAGCTCTGATGTGGCAAGAGCTGACTGGAAATGGTGTCTTTGGTCCTGTTAGAGTGAGTAACTCGGAGTTGGGAACGTGGATCCCTGTGGGGTTTGTTTTGCTTTGCTGTCAATAGAATCTGTTCTACAGATGCTGCTGGGGGCACTCAGGCAGTTCTTGCATTTGTCCTGGGAATGCAGGCACACCACGTTCTGGGGAAACAGTCTGACCCTCTGTGAGCCTGCTGAGAAAATCCAGCCTGTTCCTCGGAAACAGGCTCTGTCAGAGTCTCGAAAATCCAGCCTGTCCCTCGGAAACAGGCTCTGTCACAGTCTCGAAAATCCAGAGTGTTCCTCGGAAACAGGCTCTGTCAGAGTCTCGAAAATCCAGCCTGTCCCTCGGAAACAGGCTCTGTCACAGTCTCGAAAATCCAGAGTGTTCCTCGGAAACGAGCTCTGTCACAGTCTCGAAAATCCAGTGTGTTCCTCGGAAACAGGCTCTGTCACAGTCTCGAAAATCCAGAGTGTTCCTCGGAAACAGGCTCTGTCACAGTCTCGAAAATCCAGAGTGTTCCTCGGAAACGAGCTCTGTCACAGTCTCGAAAATCCAGTGTGTTCCTCGGAAACGAGCTCTGTCACAGTCTCGAAAATCCAGCCTGTCCCTCGGAAACAGGCTCTGTCACAGTCTCGAAAATCCAGTGTGTTCCTCGGAAACAGGCTCTGTCACAGTCTCGAAAATCCAGCCTGTTCCTCGGAAACAGGCTCTGTCACATCTCTGCCGGTGTGCTGCCCCTCCTCCGGGCAGTAATTCCATCATTTGTCTCCTCCGCAGGGCTCAGCCTGCAGCGCTCTGCAGCAGCGCCGAGTCCCAGGGCTCGTGTTCGAGGGAAGCTGAGCAAGGGTAGACACAAGGCAGGATCCTTGTTCTGGGCTTCTCCTCAGCCTAAACATTTCTGTTCCTTCCTGAACTTTCAGCCCTTACAAATCTGCAGGGCACAATCAGGAGGGACTGAAGGGCTGGGAGGAATCGTGAGCTGCGTGCGGCTCCTCGTCCTGGGTACACAGGATGGGTGCGGTGCCCTCTGCAGCTCCCCCAGCCCCGGGGGCACGGCTGGGGCTGGGCTGGGCACGGCTGGGGCTGGGGCTGGGCTGGGCACGGCTGGGGCTGGGGCTGGGCACGGCTGGGGCTGGGCACGGCTGGGGCTGGGGCTGGGCACGGCTGGGGCTGGGGCTGGGCACGGCTGGGGCTGGGCACGGCTGGGGCTGGGCTGGGCACGGCTGGGAACGGCTGGGGCTGGGCACGGCTGGGCTGGGGCTGGGCACGGCTGGGCTGGGCTGGGCTGGGCACGGCTGGGGCTGGGCACGGCTGGGGCTGGGCACGGCTGGGCACGGCTGGGCACGGCTGGGGCTGGGCACGGCTGGGGCTGGGCTGGGCTGGGCTGGGCACAGCTGGGCTGGGCACGGCTGGGGCTGGGCACGGCTGGGCACGGCTGGGCACGGCTGGGGCTGGGGCTGGGCACGGCTGGGCACGGCTGGGGCTGGGCACGGCTGGGCACGGCTGGGGCTGGGGCTGGGCACGGCTGGGGCTGGGCTGGGCACGGCTGGGGCTGGGCTGGGCACGGCTGGGGCTGGGCACGGCTGGGCACGGCTGGGGCTGGGGCTGGGCACGGCTGGGCTGGGCGCAGCTGGGCTGGGCTGGGGCTGCCCCCAGGACGTGCCTGTGGCACTGCCAGCCCACCCTGCTGGCACAAGGCTGAGCGTGGCTCTCCTGCTCCGAGCTCAGGTGCAGATGGAGCCACACAAAGCACCAGGCTTGGGGTTTCCAGGCTGGTACCCACGTCTGCCCAACGTGCTCTGGGACTGAGCAATGGTTCCAATTGAGTGTCTGTTAAATCTTTAAAACTTTAATATTACACTTAGTGTCTTGCTGATTAGCTCATTTATGTTGTCTTTCTGAAAATAAATCTGCTTTTTAATTTACCGTGTGAATATCAGTAGCCAGCTGCTTGGAAGAGCACATACAGTTAAAAGAGCACTGCACAAAAATTGCTGAATGCTTTCTTGTGTTTGAGAAATTGGAAATAGATAGCTGATCTGTAAAATATACAGAAATGCAGTGAAAAAGTTATTGTAATTAGAACAAGAGCAGACAATGACTAAAGAGCAAGGTCAACCTGGATTTATGAAATTTCCTGACTAAGGTAAACTGCAAAGAAACTTTTCTCAAAAGCAGGGCAAGCTGGAATAGCTTGAAATCATGAGAAGTTATGATGACTAAGCTAAGGGAGTGATGTAAGACAGCAGAGGTTTATTTTGAATTGCTGTAATCTGAGGTATTCATCACAGCCTTCCTGAACCATACATGCCTTGTGATGCTTTGCTAGACAGGGCATTGCTGGAGCTGTCTGACCTGCTGGTTTCCATCAGCTGCTCTTACACAATGCAGGCAAAAATGGAGAAGGTGGTGGAGAAGCTAACAGAATCATCAACTTTAGTTTGTGAAGGCTAAACCAACATGGGAGTGGCTGTTATTTCAGAGTCTGGTCCAAGAAATTGGAATCTAAATGTTCATATATGTTGATAAATGAAAACTGTATTACAGAATTTTTAGTGGGGTTCCTAGGAGCATTCTTATTAACTCCAAATGCTACCATACATCAAATATTTATGATACATTGAGTGCAGAGATCCACTCTTGATGCAGGAAATGATCAGAAGCTGAATCTGTTCTGCTGGTGCTTGAAACCTGCTGGGTGAGTCAGGCAGCCACAAGTGAATCCTGAGACTTTGTGTTTGCAGTCTGAAGCAGATGTTTCCCTCAGGAACCTGGGGGCAGCCAGCCTGTGGATGAGCTGGTTGAAAAGGTTGTGTTTAATGGAATAAATTCTGTGGATCATGGAGTGACACAAACAGTTTACAGTCATTGCTCAGCACTGTGGTGTTGTGCAGGAGGTTTGAGGAGCTCTGGTGGAAGCAATGGCAACTCTTGTGTTAAATTGTGTTCCTCATTTAACTGAGATAATTATGCAAATAATTTGTATCACTGTTCCTTGGTGCTAAGGAAGAGCTGCAATGCATTAGAAGAGATTCTAATCATTACATCTAATTACACTGGAATGAGAATTACTGGAAATCTTCAAGTGGCAATTATTCTTTTTATTATATTGAAGGCAATCAAAGCAAGAAATGCTGTGTTCATAGTTTAATACCAAAAGTCTGATGTAAGGAATATCTAAGAGCTTTGAACCTACTGAAGCCCTAGTGCTTTTATATTTTTATCTTCCTTTTTCTCTAAACCATGTAGGACAAGCCTTTCAGCTTAATCAGTGGTTGTTTAAAAACCTACACCTCCACACAAGGCTTCCATCTCTTGCTGAACTTAGATCTGTATTTTCTCAGCTTGGCTTTACATAACTTTAAGCTGTTTTGTTGGTTTTTTTTGCTGTACACAACCCAGGTAATTGGTTCCTCTGTGTTGCTGTGGTTGTAGCTCAGGAAATGTGGATGTGGCTCTTGGAGAAGCCATCCTGTCTGAAATGAGGACCCTGTTGGGCTGAGCATTCTGTGCACACAGTTGTGTGCAATGATTGCCTGAAAAAGCCATCTAATTACAATTAGTGCCTTTGCCAAGCATTGCTCTGAACTGTTCAAGCTGCTAGAAAATCACACTGTAACCCAAGTTAAGTACCCACACACTGATGGAAAGCTGTTGTGCTGGATTCTAAAGTAAAACTCTGAAAACATTAATCTGAGCAGCTGAAAGAGGTAAATGCTGAAGCTGAGGCCCTGCACACAACAAACCTCCCTGTGTTACCAAACTCCTCAGAAGAGATCTTCTGTGCCAGGTTTTCCCTGCCACCTGATTTTAAAGAAAGAGCAATGCTTGAACAGGTAATGGGAGCCTCGGGTCCAGAGAGGAGACTGAGTCAGATGGATTCTGTCCTGGTGTTTTCCAGAATCCCTGTGTATGCTTGTCAGACTATTGGTTTTTATTTTTATTTTGGTCATCCTGAACGTTCAGGGGTTTTTTTTAACTGGTTCTTCTTCCTGCTCTACCTGAGACCCTAAGAAGGAAAACTTCCCAAAGAAATTGCCCAGTCTTCCCTCTCTGTTCCCCTCATGTAACCCTGGTCTCACCAAATTATCTATCTATCTATCTATCTATCTATCTATCTATCTATCTATAAAATTTGTTCCTGAAACTGAAGCTGGATCCACATACCTTCAAACAGTCATATCTCTAATTGAAACATATTTCTTAAACTACTGTTTTTGGTTTTTTTTTTACTTTGTATCCCATGTCTTTTAAGCACAACTTTCAAAGAAAAGTTTCTTAATGAAGCACCATGTCCTATTCTCTCTTTTCTTCAGCTTGTATTGGGACATTAGTACATTTATAATGATGCTTTCCTTGGTTTTATGGGGTGTATTTTCCAAGTTTGGTTGTCATGTGCAACACAGGTTGTGGTTTCTTGGTAGTATTATTATAAATATAATAATCAACTCTCTACCCAGACTTCTAAAGAGCCAGGTACTCAGGTTTGGATGTTTAAAGCCTGGACACAGCAGTGCCCTGTGTTTGAGGCCTCTCCAGCCGTGGTTGCTGCTGCAGTTTGAGTTCTCTGCTCTCTGTTCAGCACTGCCTGCCCCAGTCCTTGTATCAGACCAAAAAAAGGAATTGGAGCACCCAGTTCCACACTGCCTCTGTCATTAATTCTGTTCCCTGTGTATTTCTCATTAATTCCCCAGGGTCAGACTGATCCTAAGGCTGCTCTGGGACCTTTAAATTCAGGGGAGTGGAAGAGTTGCAGAGGCCTGACTCTGAGAACCCCTGAGAAAGTTGAGGGACAATAGAGGTTGCCTGGTCTGTGGTTGTGAGGTGACAATTTACTCCAGGAAGGAGAACTAACCCCAGAAATGTGACTTTGGCTCAGCCAGAGGGTGCCCACTGCTCTGTGCTGTTGGGACCTCCAGGGAGGGAATTTCTGTCCTTTCCTGTCCTCTGGGCCACTCTTGCACTTGGTTGTTTCAGTACACTGCCTCCAGAAACTTCACCACATCTTCTGTCACTTTGCCCAGCAGTTCCTCTTAATTTGGTGCTAATTTGTATGCTCTGCAGTGCTTTGTTTGTGAGATTTAGAATTCTCAGTACTTTTCTGTAATTTCCTATGTAATAGGATTTTAATACATAGAAAGCAAATGATCTCTTTGCAATGTTTAAAGTCCTAACCTAGCTGCCTGATTATCTAAGTATTTCCCACTGCTGATAGCTACTTTTAATGAATTTACTTTTTTTGTGGCTTTGACAGGAGTCTTTATTTGCATTTGGTGTCTGCATTGGACCAGTGGGTGTTTGGATCTGTTACAATATACTGTAGCAGGGCATGATTATTAGCACACATCTTTTTAGTCTGGAAGATAAGGCTGGTGCTGTATGCAAAATATGGAAGTATGGAGCTGACCAGAGGTTTTACCAGCTGAGATATTTAGTCTAGTGGGTTTATGTTAGCATGGCCACCTCTTCTGAAGCTGTAACAAGTATAGGTTGGAAGAATTTCTTTTAATATCAGTGGAAGGAAGGTGACCAGATTAAAAAAAAAATCCATTTCAGTGTGAGTCTTGCTGTTACCAATACAATTTCAGCTTGATTAAAATTAGTTTTAGTGACTTTAAACAGGAATTTGTACTGATGCAGTGAATGTTTCCTGCCATCCTTTCTGCTGAGTTTCTCTGTCACCATCTCTCTTTGGACTCTGTATGTAACAAGAACAATGGATCATTATAATAATTGCTGCTGCTGCTGGAACAGTTACAACATTGTAAAAACAGCTGGGTGTGGTAAATAGGACTGTGCCTCTGTCTGAGCAGGGTGCTGTAATTTCTCCAGTGGGGCCCAAGCTCTCTCTGCACTGCTGGACCAGCTGGGTCTCACCAGTGGCACTGGACCCTGATGCAGCCCTGGCAGAGGAAAGATGCCAACGAGGGAAAATATGGAGATAAATTATTAAAACAGGAGATGGGAACTTGCTGGGTTAACACATGGTACAAATCTGGTGACATTTAAAGCATTGTTTCTGCACAGATGGATTTGGGTTTTTTGTGGGGTGGGGGGGTTGGTTTTTGGTTTGTTGTTTTTTTTTTTTTTTGGAGGGCAGGGGATTGAAGTAACTGTCTGTGATGCTTTACAAGCTCTGGTGAAAACTGAGATAATTTTCACCTGCAGAGGAGGAATGGCAGCATCAAGCTGGGGGGCAGGCATGTAACTCAGCAACCAGCCCTGTGCAAGGCCTGGGAGAACTCTAGAATGAAACCAGCTGATGCACAGGGGAAGAGATGAACACGTACTATATCACAGGTATAATAAAAAGTAGCATTTGAAATTGAAGAACTGTAGTTATTTTAAGCCATAAATTAAACATTCCCATTAAAAGCCTTGTGAAATATAATGTTACTTTAAATCAGAACAGGTTTCTTATGCCATAATTTTAGTTAGGTTGGAGGATCTCAGCCTATCCTTAATATTCCTCATTGAGTTATTAAAGATAGATATATCATTGGAGTTAACAGCTTTTCAATAAAAGGTAGTTAATTGTATGTACAGAATCTGAGTGACTTTTCAGATTGAATTACAGTCATTGATAAAACCTTGCTTTGATATTAAATGCAAATACAGTTCCTACTTCAAAACAGCTGTTCTGGAAGATACCACCTCTCTGTCCAGAAATGTCTGCTAACTTCTATGGGAAAAGGAATTGTTCCACTTGGTTACATCAGTTACAGCACTGATGAACATTTGTGTTTGGAAGTTTGAGTCTATGTAATATTGGTGCTCCTCCCACAGAAAACCAAAGATGTAGTGCTGTACATGCAATTTTGTGTTAGTTCTGATTACCATGTGTAATTGGATGAATGACTGCAATAGCATCTCCTGGTGAGAGGAGAAATAAATAGAGCAACACACACATTCCTTTGCTTTTTTACTGTGTGTGAGTGGGTTGGTCATTGATGAGATTTGCTTTTGTGAATAGAGGAGAATGTGTTGTGTGTTAGGACAGTGATTGCACAGATTGCAGGCAGACATTTGAATTGGATTTTTGGTTAGCTGTGTGACTGTTCTGTGAGGAGCCAGATGATGTTTAAAGGGCACTTGTCTTGTGGCTGAAGTTATGTTGGAGGATTCCAGAATGGTAAATTGCAATGTTTTGCTCCAGAGCTCCTTGCCTGCCTGTGGTGTTTGATTCCAGCTCTGTGCTGGTGCCACATTTGGGATTCTTGAGGAGCTGCTTTTGGTTTGGACTTTGTTTAGCTGCCATCAAGCTGGATTCAAAGTTGTTTTGAGGAGTGCTTGCTGCAGGGATGCCCATTGGATTTTTTGGATTTATAGCTCTGCTTGCACCATCCCTCCCCTCTCAGCTCCACCAGTAAAAGGCTTCTTGGGCTCTGAGCTTGCCACATGCACCAGCTGTGTTATTGTGATAAATGCACAGTGGAATGGGCAGTGGGATGGATAGGCACAGGGTAGGATGGAAATCCTCATGAGACCTTGGCAGGAGAACCACTGGGGGGGTGCCCCGTGGGAGTTCCTCCAGCCCTGCAGCAGCAGAGAGCTCCTGCACCAGCACAGAGCTCACTGTGACCCACAGAGCACCCAGCCCCACTGTGACCCACAGAGCACCCAGCCCCACTGTGCATCCCCACTGTGACCCACAGAGCACCCAGCCCCACTGTGCACCCTCACTGTGACCCACAGAGCACCCAGCCCCACTGTGACCCACAGAGCACCCAGCCCCACTGTGCATCCCCACTGTGACCCACAGAGCACCCAGCCCCACTGTGCATCCTCACTGTGACCCACAGAGCACCCAGCCCCACTGTGACCCACAGAGCACCCAGCCCCACTGTGCATCCTCACTGTGACCCACAGAGCACCCAGCCCCAGCTGTGCATCCTCACTGTGACCCACAGAGCACCCAGCCCCACTGTGCACCCTCACTGTGACCCACAGAGCACCCAGCCCCACTGTGCACCCTCACTGTGACCCACAGAGCACCCAGCCCCACTGTGACCCACAGAGCACCCAGCCCCACTGGGCATCCTCACTGTGACCCACAGAGCACCCAGCCCCAGCTGTGCATCCTCACTGTGACCCACAGAGCACCCAGCCCCACTGTGCATCCTCACTGTGACCCACAGAGCACCCAGCCCCACTGTGCATCCTCACTGTGACCCACAGAGCACCCAGCCCCACTGTGCATCCTCACTGTGACCCACAGAGCACCCAGCCCCAGCTGTGCATCCTCACTGTGACCCACAGAGCACCCAGCCCCACTGTGCACCCTCACTGTGACCCACAGAGCACCCAGCCCCACTGTGCATCCTGTGACCCACAGAGCACCCAGCCCCAGCTGTGCACCCTCACTGTGACCCACAGAGCACCCAGCCCCACTGTGCACCCTCACTGTGACCCACAGAGCACCCAGCCCCACTGTGCACCCTCACTGTGACCCACAGAGCACCCAGCCCCAGCTGCAGTGACCAGTCTGAGCTCCCCCATCATCTCTGGGATGAATCTGGCTGGAACTGCTGCAGGGCTCAGTTGTGCAGCTGAGTGCAGCCCTGAAGAAAGAAATGAGCTGTGGCATAAATATTGAAGCAGTTGTACAGGTGCTATGTTATTTTCTCAGCTAAATTTCTCTTTGTGAGTATCAGAGTTCTGTAACTGGAGCAGGATCAGTAGAAGAAGCAAGTGCTTTAAATTCCTCATCAGTTGCACTTTTCTGGAGGCACCATGGAGACAGAGTTCTGAGACAGAACGTGTCTCAATTGAATTGAAAAAATCCTCCACTTACCTCCTCTCTACTTATCTGTAGAGCAGCTGATCTCACTCAAGTAGTTTCTTTCCACGTGCCTTTGGTGAATCTAACAGCATCTTAAAAAGCAGCAGTTTACCTTGTTCAGCTTTAAGGATTATGAAATTTAAAGGCTGTTTTGGTTCATGCAGGAGCCACGCTGGATATGTCTGTTTTATTTTCCATTACTATTTGCTGTTGTGAAGCTTGTGACTTGTGAAACATGAGGAAGGGAAGAAAAGTCATTACTTTTTTCTTTAGTGCTGAGGAGGTGGAGGTAAAAAAGCTGCTTGTATTGCCTTGAATAACATTTGGGAGCAAACAATTCAGTTCTGAAATTTCAGCTTGAGGGATACATATAAAGCAGACACAGGTTACTAAAAATCAGATGTAGATTTTATGAGTTAATATGATCTATGCATTTATGTTTTACCTGGTGCCATTTTCCCCCCATCTGACATGTGATTTTCAGAATAGCAGCATTTCTCTGAGCTGGGGCTGGGTCTTTGGTGCAGTCAGGGCACACAGATGTCCCAGAAAAGCACTGAAGGGCCCCTGCAGAGCTGGGGGGTCTCTGTGAGAGAGATGGACACTGAGCTCATTACAAAACCCCCGTGGCTTTGCACAAGAGCTGGAGACACCTGGAGCTCTGCTTCACTCTGTCTGATGCTTTTAGCAGTGGATATTTTCCACAGAATGTCAGTGCTATTCCAAGAGTGCAGCACAGGAGAGAATTATTGCTGTGTCTTGCTTTATCTTGATGCTTTCATGGATAAAAAATGTCTCTTCTCTACAGTTTTCTTTCAGGCTTTTTGCTTTCTAGCAGTAAAGAGAGCACAATATCTTTATTTTCAAGGGCTGTCTCTGCTGCACATCTTGCTTGAGTGGTTCCTTGAGGCTCCAGAGCCCTTCCCTGGCCCGCAGCAGTTCCAGCCCTGAGTGCTGAGTGCAGGCACTGAAATCCCCCAGGCTGCTCCTGCAGGGCCAGCAAACCTTCCCCAGTCTCAGAGCAAGCCACAGAGACGTGGAATGTTAAAAATAAAATGCAAATGCCTGAGTTATTTGAATATAATCACTTTATTAATTTAGCTGTCGAACAGATACTGATGACAGTCTAATAATAAGGTCCAAAATGTTCTTTCTCATTAACGGAGTTAATGAACTCACACATCTTATGAATTTCATTTTAATTATTAGCAATAATTTATATGAGAGAGAGAACTGACAAAAAATATTCCTATTGAGGAGCAGAAAATTGGTAAATCTGCTAATGAGAGAGATGCTGAGTGCCACGACTGAGAATTGTAAAAAGATTCCTCCAGTCCTGATTCGTGCCTGTGAAGCTGCTCTGTGCTTGGATATTTTCCAAACCTCAGCACCCTTGGCCTTCCCACTCCAGTGCCATTTATGTGCCTTTGGCACACCCAACAAATACTCGTTTAAAGACAAAACATTCTGTGCCAACGTATAGGTTGGGCATTACAAAATTCTAAGGATTTCTTTAGTAATAATAAATTTTTTAATTTCTCCTTAATTTAAAAGATTAAAAAATAATTGAATGCAAACATTTTCCTTGAATTGAAAAGTGTGGCTCCTCTTTTAAACTCCAGCTCCTTCAAAAATTAAATTTCTAAAGTTGCAGTTCAGAAGAAGGACTGGTTTTCTGTCTGGTCATGGTCTCCATTTCTGTAAAATTGAGATGCTTTTTGCCATTACACCACGTTAGGCTGGCTTTTTTCATCACTCAGGACAATGGAAGCAGTAAGCATCTTGCTCTAAGGAAGCAATTTTGGTTCTGAAAGTTTTCTGATATTTTGCACCTCTAATGGACATTCATGACTGACTTAAAATGAGTAGACAATATCATTCTGTCCTGTGCTTCATTGGTTTAATTTCCTTTGGCTTTCATGCTCAGATTTCAGTGTGTATTGATTTCAGAACCTTGTTGGTGTCAGAAATAACTAACTTGAAACTGCTGAAACTATGATCAATATGCATAAAAGATGAGCCATAAACCTGCAGGAAATGCTGAAAGAGGAAAGTCAGGAGTCAGTGGAGGCAGCAGATGTTTTCTAGAATGGTAATCAGTATGCAAAGTTGATTTAGGCACATTAGCATAGTTAGGAGAGTACCTAAGGAGTCTTTACTGTTATTACAATGTTTTTTACATTACACCCTGTAGGTACACTTCAGGAAATATAAAATTCCAGCTGAAATTTGGATAGCTGGGAGAGAGAAAGGAGCAGTGGCTTTCCTAAGATCAACCAGTGGCTTGACAGGTCAGGTAGGAGCAGCACTTGGACCCTTTGCTTTGCACCTGATGGATATGACACTCAACTTTGACCTGTTCCATTTTGAGCAAGAGCTGAAAGCTCAGGTCTGCAAATTTTCCTGAAATTCAAATTGCAATCTTGATATTTTACCAATGTTTTATCAGACTTCTTTCATTAACTTGATGGAGCATATGTTTTTGGGTTTTTTTCCAATGGATATTTGATCTGAAGGGAGCATAATTGTGATGTAAAATGACACTGTAGCACTGTTTGCTGCATGGCATTTGCACTGACCCAACTTCTCTTTGGTGCACGGAGCTGCCCTCTGTGCTGTGGCTGCAGAGCAAGATGGAAGTGACTGCTTTAACTTCCCAGATGGGTGGAATGAGTCCATCCAGAGGCTGGGATATTTGAATTTGTGTACTTATGCTACTGATACATTAGGCTGCTTTGATTTTCAAACCTTACATGTCAAACAGTGGAAGAAGTACCTCACATATCAAATACTGAGAAAACAAAGTTGCTCAGCCCTGTGTGTAATTGCTGGGTGATAACATCCATGTGATGATGTGATGGGACTGGCAGAATGACAAATTCTGCTCTTTAGGAATCCCAAGGAGAGGAGACAAACCTGAAGAGCTGCCAGAGGCTGCCCAGGTGTTTGTCTGAGCAGAGCAGAGCAGGGTCCCTGCCCTGGCCTGGGCAAGGATCAGCAGCTTCCCCTCCTGCTCTCCACAGGGCAGCTGCAGCTCTCTGGGTTTTCCTCTTCTCCTGTTTTACATTTCCCCTTTTCCAATTAGGGGGAGCATTTCAGGACTGCTATGACTTCTCAAATGGCTTGATTTATTGAAATTCATTTTTTCTTCTTGTGACCTTTGTAATTCGTTTTTTCACCCCATTTGCATTCATCAGAGTTCTCTAGTCAAAGTATAAAGTGGAAGCTGCAGCACTAATCAAAAGTGGTCAGATAGAATAGATGAGTGTGAGATGAGTAAATGGGATGAATTGTCCATCCTGCTCTGAGTGCCAGAGCTCTGCACCCTGAGCTGTCTCCCTTCCCACGATGTGCCCACAGCTCCAGATCCTCAACAAATGATCAATTACAGACTCTTATCCCTCTAAAAACCCACTCGACTTCTTTTCATCTTGCAGTTGGTTTTTATTTCTGAGGATTTTGATATTACCTGGATTTTGTATCTACCTTGTGTTACAAAATTCTACCAGAACAGCTGCATTAATGGATGGGCTGCACTGATGAAATCATGTGTCTGAAAGCTGAACAGGTGTCATGGGTGTCATTGGAGGTAGTTTGGTGAATTCAGGGCTTTGTTTGGTGAATTCAGGGCTTTGTTTATACCATTTGTACCTTCAGCCTTTGTTGACAAATAGTTCCAAGTACAGGCCTTAAGTGAATTATATTATACATATAATATATAAAAAAATACAATTTTTTTTTCAAGAGGAATCAAGAATTCCAGAGTCTAAAACCATGGGCAGCATTGGTGAACCACTTGAGCTGATCTTGGCTCCAAACTCCAACTCCAGGGCACATTCTGTAACAGTTAAATGCTAATGAGAGTGGACATGTTGTATTTTATGGTTCAGACCTCTTTTTTCACTCTCTCTCCACTAGTGCCTGACTCTGAGCCCTTGTGTTTGTATTTAATATGGATTAAGTCTGTTCCTTAGGAAATACTTGGAGCATGAAAGCTGCTGTTTTAAATTAGTTCATTACAGCTTTACATGCATAACTGCAGAAGCATTCATTTGCTTCCTGCTTTGATCACCTCTGATCCTGGCTGTTAATGCTGCTGACTTCCACAAGCCTTTTTCCCCTTTGACTGTTTTTTAATTCTTACTTGAAGTTGTGAAGAGCAGATTGTTTATTTCCCATGATAATGGCTTGCCTTTATTTAAAATAATTTTAACTTGGGTCAGTTCTACTGGGGCATTTTTGCATCTGTGCTGGAAAAGCATTGATGTACCAGCCCTGTTTGGCTTCTGCTGTGTTTCACCTGACAAAGCACCTTGCTCTGTGTCACTGAAGGGCACTGCAGAAATGTAATGTAGTATTATTTATTTATTTCATAGCTGACAAGCTGCCTCCCAAATACAGAGAGCACATTTGTCATTTCAATTTTTGTTGTACTCTTGCTATGTATTTTCTTCACTTGTGGCTTCTTGGAACATTTCTGTGGTCGTTTTCTGTGATTAGACACTTGGAGTTTATACCAAATGTACTGTTTCAGCCCTTTGCACCAGTCATCTATTGATGATTTATTTTCAGTGCTTAGTGTAGTGGGTTGACCATGGTGGCTACTCAAGCACCACAGAGCTGCTCCCTCACTCACTCCCCTACCTTGCCTGTGGTCCAGGAGAGGAGAAAAGGAAAAGTAGAAGTAAGAAATGTTGGGGGTGAAAAAACCACCAAAAAACCTCAGTAATAAGTGAAGGATAAGTGGAAAAAGAGGTAAGAAGGCATTGAAATAAACGATGAAAAAGCAATCATTCCTCCCTCCCACAGCAGAACAGTGCCCAGGCAGCTCCTGAGTAAAAGACAGGCCAACCCCTCTAAAATTCCCTGCTTTCCCTTCTGTTGGTGAGCACCATGGATGTTCCAGGCTATGGAATACCTCTGATAATTTGGGTTATCTGCCTGCTTGTGTCCCTCCCCGTTCATTCCACCTCTGACCTGCTTGGTGGGGGCAGAGTGAGGAGCAGAGGGGCCCTTCTTGCTGAGCACGAGGTGTCTCCAGCCCTGCTTTGGTGCTGCAGGGAGTTCAGACCTTTGGAAATGGCACAAAGGAGGCAGCCTGGTTCATGTTCTGTTCTCCTGTTCAGTGGTTGCCACTGCAATGCATGGCTGAGTTAATGCACTGTGCTGCTGCTTCACAAAAACATCTCATGCAGGATAATGGGCTGTGTAGTTTTAGAGAATTTACATCAGGCTTTTGTAACTGCTGTGCCATGGTGCCCAAAGTGTGGGTACAAATTTCCATGGGATATCACTTGGCAAAGCTGAGGCTGAGTGGGAAGAGAAACCTTGGATAGTCAGGAAACAAGCTGATGAGATGAATGGCTTTAATACTTTTGTGAACCATTCCAAATCTACTCATACTGGAAATGCATGCAATTATCTATAAAATAAATTGCCTTTATCTCATAATTGTCTTTGCTAATTACCTTTTTAACAAATTAAAAGGTGAGAGGGCTGAATGCTTACATCTATGATTTTCAGTAGTGCATGCTTTTATTGTGCCTTTGTTTACATTGATACACATCCCTGGTGTAAAAACATTGTGTTTCCACTTTGCCCTGTACCTGGAGCAAAGCCTGACTGTGCAATCAGTGCTACCTGGGAATAAGAATTCTCTATAATTGATGAGATCCACAGGCCTGTTCCTTACTGCAGTACTTTTTCCAAATGGGAGAAAATGTTCCAAATAGGAACTGCCTGCAATTAAAATTGTAGCACACCATTACAGTGCTGCAGTGTGTCCTTGTAATGTCCTGGGGCTTGTTTTCTTGTTTTCCACCACAGCTGCAGACTGAAAGGATCAAAAAGAAAATGCATATTATAGAACTAGAAAGAAACATAGAGAAAGCTGCTTTTATCACTGAGTGAAGCATAAAAAAATGGCTCTAGAATTACCTTGATCCTCCTGTCTTGATTGTTAAATCTTTCATGGTCCAGAATTTTCCCAAGTTCTGATCTATGAAGAGGGAGAAATTTAACAGCTAGAGGCTGGAGCTGCTGACAGTGATTTCATCTTGTTTGTTTAGGATTTATCATAATGGCATCCCAGCTGTAAGGCAGGACCAATACAGTGCTTCCACTATTCTTGTTTTCTGCTTCTCTGACTAAACCCCTACACAGGTAGCAAAGGAGCTAGAAAATAACATGACTTTAGATATGTGGCTCTACTTTCTGCCTATGACATGGTACAATATGCAAGTGATATTCTAAAATGTATGAAATATGATTTGCCATGTCTATGTTTTAACAATTTGATTGGGCCACACCAGGGAATCTGAGTGCCAGTAACTGTCATGCCATCATCTTGGTAACAAAAATGTATATTGGCAGACCCTGCACAAGTTTTGCTCCACTGATTAGTGATAGCTCAAAATTTAATTTTATCAAAATCTCCCAAATTTTCACCACACAAAGGTGAATTAGGGAGCTTTTCTCACGCAGCCTGCACAGTTTAAAACTTGACCAGCAGAACTGTGAATATAGAGAAGAGTTTTAGCACTGCCCCAGAGCATTGTCCTGCTGCTCTGATGGTCCACATGGGAAGCAGAGCTTCCTACTACTCACTGCTCAAAAAATCTTCCTTGGAAAAGAGATCAGCATCCAGGTTAACTTCGCTCTGCTCTGATTATCCCTGCTCCAAGCTGCACAGAGTCATTGCGTGATCATTTCTCTGTGCTCTTATCACAGATATATCCTCCTTGACTTCTGGCAGCAAATGCAATAAGGCAGAAAGAACCAGCTTTGATCCTTTCCCACGGGATTACAGGATAATTTGTTTGGCCTCTGAACATGTGACGAATTAGAGGGAAGGCACATGATAAGGACTTGCACTGAGAAAGCCTCTCTAAAGTATGCCCTGGGATGAAAGCAGCACTCAGGTTTTCATTTCCATCCCCAGAGCACTCAGATTGTGCTCTCTGTGCTCAGCTAAGAGGTTTCTGTGCCTGGGGGCCAGGGGAGTCAGGGGTTACCTGAGTGAGAGCCCAGGTCAGAGCTGAAGTGGAGGCTGGTGGGGCACAGTGGATGTGTGAGGTGCCATAAGGAGAGAGCTCTCTGATCTGCAGAGGGCAGTTCTTCCTTTTTTATGGGATTTCAGACAGATTTCTGCACAATTTCTGTCAGATTGGCTCTTGTGCTTTGAGGGCTTTCCCCCCCACTCTGTTTGCTGAGAGAAAACAAAATTTGGTTAATCCAAGGTTTGAGATGAGGCATCAGACACCCATATGAAACATAATACACATCAGAATCCAGGTAATAAACCCAAACACACAGCTTGTGTCTTGTGCCCTGAAAGACTCCTTTAGCTAAAATTGTTAAAGCTGGCTGAGCTTGGAGAAAAAAAATCTGCTTTCCCTTCATGTTCATATTCCCATTCTTTATTCAAAGAACTTTGAGCCAGTGAGCCTAGAGGAGACAAATTAATTAAAATTGGTAGAGGATTGAAAGCATAAAGGTGATGGAAATAATAAAATTAGAGACATAATTCCCTGAATTAATGTATGCCAGTGACATCTATTATGGCAACACTTGTTTCCTTAACAGCAAAGTATTTGAATCCAGAATTTTTTTAAATTTTCCAGCAGATGTTGTATCTAGGGCTGTGATAGGCCTGATAGACTGTTCAGTGTCTTTGTTTTGTCATAAAGGCATTTAGCTTATCTTGAAAGTATTTCTGTACAGCTAACTAAAACAAAACTTGGAAATCCTAGTTTTGTGTGTCTGTTTATTTGTGTGTTTGTGCATGTCAGGGGTGTTTTACTCCAGCCTTGGAATCATTGACTACTGTATCTGGATTTTGAGTTCTCTGTTCTATCCTGCTGATTGTTGCCAGGCAGGGCTTGTGGCAGTAACACTTTGGAGAAATCCTTTTCTTTCATTTGCTGTCATCCTTCTTACCAGAGTGCTGTGAGAAAGCAAGGATAAATTATAATTGTGGAAAAAAGTGGTCAAGGTAACAATTTCAGTCTGTAAAAACATGTACTGGTCCCATCTCAGTGTCATTCTTGTGAGAATACCTGCAATCAGGAAACAGCACATCTTTACTGTCAGCTGCAAGATGCAATCCAGATGTCCACCAGGAAACAGATGTGCAAACTACACAAAGCCAGATAAGACAGCTGCAATATTCAGTGTATAAGGAAATCCTACTGCTTACTATCCCCTCCCTGCATTAAAAAAAGAGCTGCTTCTTTTCACTCAAGAAAACTCTTCTCTTCTGGACAATGACATGCTATTTTCTGCTGGTTTTCAAATCTCCCTAGTTTCTTTGCCTAATAAATTCCCATATTTGTTTGAGGAGCATCAATGTACACTCCTGTACAGAAACCATCTGCTTGTTTAGACACAGTAATATCCTCCACTGTCACTTCTTGTTAGCTTTATTTGCTATTTCAGTTTCTTCTATTTATAGCAGTGAGATGAAGATCACTTTAAACATGCAATTTCCTTTATTTCTTGCTGACCCAAGATTAATACTAAAGGAAGATTTTCAACTTTTAAGTGTGCCAGACAGGAGGCACCACGTATTTTAAACATCCAAACAAAAATAATTCCAGAAGGACATAAACACTGCCTGACTCAAATGCCAACAATAAGGAATATTCTTGTCAAGGCTAATGAAAATTCAATCAGAACAGGGAATTAATTTACAGGCTACAGATGAGTAGAAGAGCCAGCAAGAGAAATCTCAGAGAGCAAAGGGGTCAAGTAAAACAAAGCTGTGGTCTAATCCTCAGCTTCATCTTGGTGATCCTTGGATGTGCAAGAGGTCTTGGTATTAAAAAGGGTTGATCTCAAGTGGGGTTTTTTTTATTTTGCTTGGAGTTTTTGTTTTATTTGGTTTTTGTTTGTTTGTGGGGTTTTGTTTGGTTGTTGATTTTTTGTTTTGTGGGTTTCTGTTTGGGTTTGGTTTTGTTTGTTTTGGTGTGCTTTTCTTTGGGTTAGTTTTTGTTGGTTTGTTGGTTGGTTTTATTGGCTTGGGTCTGGTTGTGGGTTTTTTGGGGCTTTGGGTTGTTTGGGGTTTTTTTGAGAACGAATCTTCTCTTTGTAACAAGGCTCTAGCTGGGGCTAGTGGTCAGGTTTTGGATGGGCAGTGCTGGATCTTGTATGCATGGGTCTGAGAAAGGAACTGTTTGCTGTTTGGGATGTGAATATGTTTATTATCCTTCTTCCTAGTGCTTTAGCTGGGTCCCAGAGTATTTAACCTGCAGTTGTACCATGTTGTACCAATATAATTATTATCTAAATGGCCCTGTTTCCTGACTGCATTGCTTTTGGGTCATTAATATTACCAGAATTCTGAGGTAAAATTATTTCTCAAATTTCCTTGACTCTCTCCTTATCTTCCTAGTAAATCAGAGTGATAACTTTATCACAGCCCATGGTGAGGAATTTGCATGCCCTGATGTTGGAGCTCTCCTGCCTCTGTGCCACTGCTTGCCCAGTCAGCAAAGGCTCCATTCAGGAGTGTGGAGTGCAAGAGAGCCTCAGACTGAGCATGAGACCTGGTGTTTGTGGTTAACTGTGATTCACTGCTGGCCTGTCAGGGATGATTATTTTGTACAGGAGAGTTTGAGAAAACTGTATTTTCTGCCATTGATTGTTAGTATGAATTTTTCTCTGTCTAACAGAGAATTAACTCATGAAAATGTTGAACAAAACTGACAGACAGTAAAAGTAGAAAGAGTATTTTGTGCCCCTTCCCTGCTGCTCTTCTCCTACCCAAAAGAAACTGCAATTTTCCAAAACTGAGCATGACAAAGACTCATTTCCCTGTCTAGTAGGTTTCTACAATGCCACAGGAATGGTGAAGGGTCTGGAGGCAAATTCATGTGAGGAATGGCTGAGCTCACTTGGTCTGTTCAGAGTGGGGAGGAGAAGATGGACAGGAGATCTCATTGTGGTCTAAAACTTCCTTGTAGGGGGAAAGTAATATTTAAAACTGGGGACATGAAACCTCTAAAACTGTGAACTCTTAGGGATAAGCAGATTGGTGAATCAGAAACTTCAAATGAGCAGTGTAAAAGAGATTTTTACACAGCTTTGTAGTATCTTGACATCCCATAACGGCTTTTGTATTAATCTTTCAACAGAAAAAAAGATGGGTTTTTACAAGAGGAATAGCTAAAATACTTGCTCATGGTCTGGATTTGAAAATTTTTGTTATTTTCTTTGCTTTTTGCAGAACTGAAAACTTTCAATAATATCATTTGCTGAAAATTGATTGATGCCTTGGAATGTCATTGGCAGTGTTTTCTGATCATCATTTTCACAAAGTGCTGTTCTGCTGCAGCTTTCTCTGAAGTGGGATTTGGCATTTTCACATTTTCAGATGGGAAGTCAGTGATGAATCTGTAGTCATGTTGTCAAAGAGCTCTCTGCTCCTGGAGCCATCAGCATGTGTGGTTCTGTTCCAGAAAGAAAACAACAGCTGTGATGGCAAGGAGCAGTAGGGGAGCAACAGGGGGCTTAATTATGCCCAAATGGCTCAATGTTCCTGTGCACCTGGCACCCTTAGGTAGGTTGCACCGGTTTTTATTACAAAAATGTTTGTAAAAGGAGCTCTCTAGTCTTCAGTGGCACTCCATTAAAAGGCGTTTTATCCCTAGAAATGCTAATTCACCCAGTCTGATGAGATAGGATCTTTGAAGTGTACCCTTGGTGTGTCACATGGCACTTCCAGAAATGAAGTTTCAGTGCATCAGGTCTGTTAGGGAAAAAGCAAAGTGCACTAAGGAGAAGCCAAATTCCCTGCAGGAGTTCCCTGCACTGCTCTTGCAGACCCCATGAGGCTGGGTGTGGGCTGAGTGTGCAGCCCAGAATGGAGCTGGGCAAGGGGAATGCTGCTGGCACTGCCAGGCCAGGCTGCCCTCCCCAGGCTGGGAGCTGTGCAGCTCTGCTGGGCACCCGGGCACCTGGCTGGGCTCTGGGGCTCCAAGGATGGAGCTGGGCAAGGGAAATGCTGCTGGCACTGCCAGGCCAGGCTGCCCTGCCTTGGAGCTGTGCAGCTCTGCTGGGCACCCGGGCACCTGGCTGGGCTCTGGGGCTCCAAGGATGGAGCTGGGCA
The DNA here is from genome assembly GCA_024362935.1 of Setophaga petechia. Taxonomy (NCBI): domain Eukaryota; kingdom Metazoa; phylum Chordata; class Aves; order Passeriformes; family Parulidae; genus Setophaga; species Setophaga petechia. The sequence continues at coordinate 16,338,217 of JANCRA010000021.1, forward strand.
AGGGGAATGCTGCTGGCACTGCCAGGCTGCCCTCCCCAGGCTGGGAGCTGTGCAGCTCTGCTGGGCACCGGGCACCTGGCTGGGCTCTGGGGGCTCCAAGGATGGAGCTGGGCAAGGGAAATGCTGCTGGCACTGCCAGGCCTGGCTGCCCTCCCTGGGCCTGGAGTTTTTGTGCAGTTCTGCTGGGCACCCGGGCACCTGGCTGGGCTCTGGGGCTCCAAGGATGGAGCTGGGCAAGGGAAATGCTGCTGGCACTGCCAGGCCAGGCTGCCCTGCCCTGCCTTGGAGCTGTGCAGCTCTGCTGGGCACCCGGGCACCTGGCTGGGCTCTGGGGCTCCAAGGACCAGGGTGGCTCTTTGTCCTTGGCAGCAGTTGGCGCAGGGCTGCCCGTGTGCCCTGCAGGGTCTGTGCCCGTGTGCCCTGCAGGGTCTGTGCTCACACTCACAGGGCTCTGGTCCTGCAGGGTCTCTGCTCACACTCACAGGGCTCTGGTCCTGCTGCTGGTGCAGGGCTGCCTGTGTGCCCTGCAGGGTCTCTGCTCACACTCACAGGGCTCTGGTCCTGCAGGATCTCTGCTCACACTCACAGGGCTCTGCTCACACTCACAGGGCTCTGGCCCTGCAGGGTCCCTGCTCACACTCACAGGGCTCTGGTCCTGCAGGATCTCTGCTCACACTCACAGGGCTCTGCTCACACTCACAGGGCTCTGCTCACACTCACAGGGCTCTGGTCCTGCAGGGTCTCTGCTCACACTCACAGGGCTCTGGTCCTGCTGCTGGTGTTGCCATTTCCCAGTCCCAAGCCTGAGTCACTGCCCTGAATTCCCTGCCTTTCCCCAATTCTGTCACGAGGCTGAGGGGCTGAGGAATGAGTGCAGTGGGATTGTTTTCAGTCGTCTCTCAGTTTTGGACTAAAGAAGAAACATTCTGTGGGTTTTCTTTAAGCACAGACAGACTCGTGTATGCATTTATAATTTATTTGCTGGCCCATTGAAGAATAAAAAAAAATATTCCTTAAAAGACCCAAACCTGGACTGTATTGTCCATCATATTTCTGTCTCGGTAAAACTTGAGCATTTCAAAATGAAAGCATTTCATCAGGAAGGTGAAGTTTAATTCAAAATTTAGTTAACCCCATTCAACATTTATAAAGTTAAATGGGGCAGGCTAACTGTTGAACGTAAAAGTTATTGCCCATTGGATTAGAAAATAAGTTGGCTAATTGTGTAAAATGCAACCTAGATGTTACACTGGAAAACACAGGTGGGATGACTGGCAAATGTTGTAGAGTTACAATAAAAAAATTAAGGAAATTTTATTTCTTTAATTTAAATACGGTCTTAACATATCTCAAAGGATTTATGAAAATGTCAGTGTTCATTGAGAAGACCATCAGTGTCCATAAACTCATTTTAGTATTTTTGTGGTACTCACCTCAATGAAAGGTGAATTTCATTTTGGATTTTCTCATATTACCATCAAGAATTTCTCCAAATCCTGAGATGTTTTCTGCTTACTTAGCATGGCTGACCATGGCACTATGCTGTATTAAAACTCTGATTCATATTTCCTGTGGCATAAGGTGAAAAATTTTAAAGGAGGTATTAAAGTTTAAGTAAACTTCTTAGTGCATCCTTATCTTTCAAACCCTTGGGGGTGTGGGGAAAATGAATGTTTTTTCTTTCCCTCTAGCTTTCTTATTTTGAGGAAATAATAACAGTGTGAGATGTTTTCATATTAGCAGAGGAATCTGAATAAAGTTAACAGAAAATAAAATACCATGCAATTTACCATTAAGTTCAGAGGAAATAGGTAGGTACATAGATTAAAAGCATATTTTCATAGAAATAAAAGAAATCTTGCGTGAATTGGATCTTCCTATTTCTTTCTTAGTTTGTTAAGCAGAACCATCTCAGTTGTGAGCTGGTAACCACAGTTCCAGTATTCTCCAGTACTCTCCTAGCATTTCTCAGGAGACTCAGCACTCAGAAAAGATGATTATGACAGAATTCTATCATAATAAAATATATCAAGATGAGAGGTTTTGCATCTTTAAAATAATCCAGAAATTTTGAGGTGAGTAGTTTATAACTCCAGGGTATTATTAATATATTCCTCCACGTATCATTATTTTGCACATGAAATTCCTGTCAACTGAACAGCTTAATTTATAGAGTAATGGGAAAGCATCTTGTAATACATCACACTTTAAAGTTCTTAATTTATTGTTGGAATAATTTCTGAGGCTTTAGGGACTCACATGGGCTAAACTTCAGATTTTTTTTTAAATAGTTTAGAAAACTGGTATAATTTCTATAGCATAAACCCAAAGTATCTTATTAGTTTTTGTTAAATGACATTATCTACAATAAATTATTTTCCCTTTCTTTTCAAATCAGAAGGTGTAAACCCTAGACTGTTGGTCCTTGCAGTCATGTTCTACCTTGCACGATTTTGACACAATATCCTGTTGTACTAAATTTTAAATGGAGCTTGAAACGTGTCTAATTTAGGAAATATTTACATATAATCAAGGAAACACAACAGGGAACTCTATTTAGTAGCAATGCAGTCAGTGCTGTAATTGATATTGGAAATCTTTCTAGGAGGACACAGTTAGTTTAGCAAAGCAGTTATGGCCTCATATATTGCACACAGAGGAAACCAGCAAATTGCACTGCGTATTTATTTACCACCTCCATCAGTATATTACTGGGTGAAGGGTGCTTTTATCTATGTAGTAAAATTGCACTGCGTATTTATTTACCATCTCCATCAGTATATTATTGGGTGAAGGGTGCTTTTATCTATTTGGCAGATTTGCCTTGTCATGACTCAGCAGATTAAGCTGCATTTTGTGCTTGATACTCTTTTCAGGATTTCTATTTGGGGGACAGAAAGCCTGTCAGAAAAAGAAAAACCCTGAAACATTTTTTAAAGTCTCAACAAAAGCCAAAACACCTGAAGTGTCTGAATGTGTGGTGTGATAGCACAGATGATGTAAGCAAGAAGACTTCCCAGAAAAGAGGAGTCACACTTTTAATCAAGTGCAGTAGTGTGTGGACTGCACATATTACAGCACATTACATCTTACTGGTGCTTCAAACTATATTGATTTTTAGAATGCATAGCCTCAGCCGTTCCCTGAACAAATTCCAAGAAATCACTCTTGTCACTTGCTGTGATCCACAATGTCCCACAGCGCTTGCAAACAGCCACGGAGCCTTTGTGGGGAAACGGCTCTGGGTGGCAGCGTGTGCTGGGGGCTCGGGGCCAGGTGTGCTGCCAGGTGAGCAGGGAGGCAGAAAGGGGCAGTGAGAGAGAGGGGCAGCGAGTGAGAGGGGCAGTGAGAGGGGCAGCGAGAGGGGCAGCGAGACGAGCAGTGAGAGGTGAGAGGGGCAGCGAGAGGTGAGAGGGGCAGCGAGAGGTGAGAGGGGCAGCGAGAGGTGAGAGGGGCAGCGAGAGGGGCAGCGAGAGGGGCAGCGAGAGGGGCAGCGAGAGGGGCAGTGAGAGGTGAGAGGGGCAGTGAGAGGGGCAGAAAGGGGCAGCGAGAGGGGCAGCCCTGCTTCCTTCCAGAGGTCCTGGGGAAGGGGCGGCTTCCTTCTCTCCCCACCTTTCTCAAAGACACCCAGCAGCAGCAGAGAACACCTCACCTGGGCGGGCAAACACACCCCCGCACCTGGGCAAAGGTGCACCCTCACCTGGCGAGGCCCCGCGGGGGTGCCCAGAGGTGCCCATGCCCAGGGGAGCGCCCCTTGCCCGGGCAGGGCTGGCACCCCGGCAGGGCTGGCACCCCGGCAGGACTGGCACCCCCGGCAGGGCCGGCACCCCGGCAGGGCTGGCACCCCCGGCAGGGCTGGCACCCCCGGCAGGGCTGGCACCCCGGCAGGACTGGCACCCCCCCCGGCAGGGCTGGCACCCCGGCAGGGCCGGCACCCCCCCCCGGCAGGACTGGCACCCCGGCAGGACTGGCACCCCGGCAGGGCTGGCACCCCCGGCAGGGCTGGCACCCCGGCAGGACGTGCCCTGCCCGCAGGGATGCGGGAGCGCAGCTTTGGCCTCTGCTCTGCCCGGGCTCCTGGGCTGAGCTGCCCTGGGCAGTCGGGCAGCTGGCATTTCCTTTTCGGTCTGTGTGGCTTCGTTGGCACAGAGATGTTGAGGAGGCTCGTTTGCTCATGGGCACTGTTTGAGGAGGCTTGTTTGCTCTGGGCACTGTTTGAGGAGGTTCGTTTGTTTGAGGAGGTTCCTTTGCTCTGGGCACTGTTTGAGGAGGTTGATTTGCTCTGGGCACTGTTTGAGGAGGTTGATTTGCTCATGGGCACTGTTTGTTTGAGGAGGTTCGTTTGCTCTGGGCACTGTTTGGTGCAGTCATTCCTGTCCTGCAGGGCTCTGGTTCCTGGCCAGGAGCCCCGTCCCGGTGGCTGCTGCCCGCCCTGGTGCTGAGGGCAATGGTGCCACTCACCAAAACGAGCTGTGCAAATGATGGACACAGCTCCGGGCTCGAGTGTGCACGCAGCTTCTTTCCATGGGGCTTTAGATATCTTCCTTTCCTCAACCTCACGAGTAGCTAATGTCTACCAAATGAAATGGGTTGTAAATCAAAATATTCTGGATCCTGTGTTCAGCAAGAACTCATAACCCTTCTTTTTATATTTTGTGTTTCTTTCAATTTAAATATTGACACATTTTTTGAGCCAATTGATGAAAGTTCCCTTCGTTTGATGTAGTGACAGCCTAAGTAACTGTGCCAGTGTTTCCTTTAATTTTCACTGCTATGGTTGTGTGAGTTTAATATTAAGTTACTAATGTGTTGGAGGTGAAGGCAGTCAGTATTAGAGTAAAAAAGCTATGAATCTTAATATTGGTCTGAACAGAAAATGTAATATTTAATACTTACTGCTCTAGTGAGACATTGAGCAAAGCACAAAATGATGATAAAGGAATAAGAAGGTTCTTAAATATGTTAGAAAATGTGGGATTCTGCTTGTCTAGGAATACCTCAGGAGGTGATGAATCAAGATAGAAGAGACACTTGCTCACCAGCAGTTAATGAGATCTACCTGTGACAAGGGTTAGTGTTTAAATCCCTGATAAGCTGATAAGTGAAATCCAGATTGCTTTTGGAAGGTGTAATGTATTTCTCTAGAAATTGCAGGAAAAACTTCAAGTACTATGTTTATACTTTTTATTCACTATTCTGTCTATGAAATTAACTGTTATTTTTAATAGAATGGTTTAAAATGAAGTAAAACTGTCCTGTTTTCTAGTCAGGTTTTTAGTACCTTTATATGAAGGTGGTAATTTTAAAGTTATGATCAAAGTCACCTTTTCAGAGCCATAACACATTAACTGAATTAAATAAATCATTGGATTGACCTGGATATCTTTTGAAAAATCATTCTGAGTCAACATCAATACAACATGAGAATGAAAGAGGAATAATTTGCTTGAAGAAAATGGGTTTGTTAGCCTATACTCAGCCAAGGTTGTTTGCATGTTTTAAACCTGGTCCAGGGCCCAATTCACACTGGAGCCTTTCCATGAAATGCCAGCCCTTGAGCAAGGAGGGGTGCAGATTCATGCATTCTTTGCCATATAAAAGGCTGCTATTTTAGGAGACAAGAAATTAAGGTACAGCAGGAAATTCAAAGGCAATGCAATTCCCAGGCTGCCAATGAAGGCACAGGTTAGTGATTAAATTATTGGTAGCATTATTAAGCAGAAATTTGCATCACTGAGGCTGTATTCAGATAGCACATGCTTATTCCCTCTGTAGGACTGGTGTGTTTCTGATGCTTTTTTCCTTATATGATAATAAATGTTTCACATGAATCTTGTGAACGTTGAGAGGTGCAGCCACACTCAACCTGGAATGCCCAGCAGATTAAAGAGATGAGCACAGGGCTTTTTTAATTAGAGTGAAGGGTTTTATTTGATATGTGGATATAGGGAAAATAGGAGATTGAAAATTTCCTAAAAATTCTTTCGAGAAAAACCATGAAGAAGAGAGAACAGCACTGCTAAAGTCCTGTGACATCTATTTTTCTCATAAAAAGCTCTTCTTTTAGCTTCTAATAGATTGTGAAACCTCAGCAACCAAACACGAAGATTATAGGAGCAGGGTCAATATGAGTGTTTTATGAATCCAGGTGGGTGAGAAACAAGAATTGCTCTAATTCTATAAAGTCCCTTTCTGACCATGTTACACGCTATAACTCAAACTTCTGTTTATTCTGTTTGAACTCAACGTGGGGAAAAATCCATAAAATGAAATGCAACAGTAAATACAGAACGTTAGTGCTTGGGAGAAACACCAACACTGTCAGCACTTGTAAGGAGTTACTTTGTGAAAACACAATTTATCTTCATGTCCCTTTTACCTTTGTGCTTCTTACTGTCAGTTCTGAGTCTGGAAGTGAGGGACACTTCCTATTCATGCCTTCAATGGAATGCACCTTATTTTCTGCTTGTTTCTCTTGGTGTTTCAGCAGTAGGTCACTGCCTGAACAAAGGGAGATTTCTGTAGGAAATTACTGCAAAGTTATATAGGCATGTGGGCAACAGGAGTATCTGCAGCAGCGAGCATCCTTTGAAATATTTCAGTATTTGGTGTCATTAAAAATTATGTTAGAAGTGGGCATAAAAGAACAGTATTTCATATTCTCTTGAAAATGAAAAACAACAAATTATTGTTTATTCACTGAGCTTCTGCAGTTCCTATGCACTTCAAAACCACAGCTTTGTGTTTTTAATGCATCAAGGAAACCTAGGCAGAAAGGCCTGTGCTGTCCCTGAGGGTAACATGGCTTGGCTTCCCACATTTCAGCTGAATTTAGCCAGATTTATTGGCTAAAATAAAAGCCAGAGCTGAAGTAGAAAGATGGCTCAGCAAGTGAGAGGCATAAATTAAATACCCAGGTCACATCATATGCCCTAAATCACATGTTGGAAATCACAGAGTTTTGAGAAGGTTTAGCTTCAACATGCCTATAAATTGGTGTAGTGACTGTGATGTTATCACAGACCTGGAAAAATTACAAATGTATGGAATACAATTACCCATAGGAATCCTACTGGAGAGAAGTTTGTTCAGTTTTATTACTTCTTCCTTCTTCTACTAAAGTTGGAAAGTAACTTTTTTGTTTGCTTGGACACTAAGATAGGGACTGTAATTTCAAATCCAGATTTAAAGAGTGAATTTAGGAGGGGTCAGATGAGGGTGAAGACTGAGGAGCATTCAGGTCCATAAAAAATCAAATGAAGCTTGTAATTTGCTGTCAAACGTTAATAATACATGAAGGAATATATTTGGGGCTGTGCACTGCCTGTGCTCGTGTGGAAAGCCATCAGGAGCTGTCAAATGGCTGGATCAGGAGGTCAGCTGTGCTCTGACCTGGAACATTTTGCTGTTTTAGCTGTGAACTCTGAGTTCTTCTGGTATGGGCTATTTCTGCAGGGTTTTTATGTCTCCAGAGTCCCAAATGAATGCCTTTGGGAATTGAGCTGTGTCAGGGCTCAGCTGCAGAGCTGTGCACGATCACTGCAGCCCTGCCCCGAGCCCTGGTGAGTGTGAGGGGTCTCACTGTCACAGCCCTGGTGTGTGTGAGGGGTCTCACTGTCAGAGCCCTGGTGAGTGTGAGGGGTCTCACTGCCCCGAGCCCTGGTGTGTGTGAGGGGTCTCACTGTCAGAGCCCTGAGCCCTGGTGAGTGTGAGGGGTCTCACTGTCACAGCCCTGGTGAGTGTGAGGGGTCTCACTGCCCCGAGCCCTGGTGAGTGTGAGGGGTCTCACTGCCCCGAGCCCTGGTGTGTGTGAGGGGTCTCACTGTCAGAGCCCTGAGCCCTGGTGTGTGTGAGGGGTCTCACTGCCACAGCCCTGCCCTGAGCCCTGGTGTGTGTGAGGGGTCTCACTGTCAGAGCCCTGGTGAGTGTGAGGGGTCTCACTGCCACAGCCCTGAGCCCTGGTGTGTGTGAGGGGTCTCACTGCCACAGCCCTGAGCCCTGGTGTGTGTGAGGGGTCTCACTGCCACAGCCCTGGTGTGTGTGAGGGGTCTCACTGCCACAGCCCTGAGCCCTGGTGTGTGTGAGGGGTCTCACTGCCACAGCCCTGAGCCAAGCCCTGGTGTGTGTGAGCTCTCACTGTCACAGCCCTGAGCCAAGCAGAGCTCTGCACCCCTTGCAAATGGCTCAAAGTCCTGCAGACCTCAGCTCAGAGGTTTTACTGCCTCCCTGCAGGAGCAAAATTATCTCTTTGTTTGTCTACAGCTCAGGGTGTCTGAATTATAATCTGGAATTAGCAATTTCCACTTCCTCACCTTGATCATAGCAGCCACCACCATTTCATTGTGATTTCTTTTTTCCTGAACATAGGCCAGGCATTACAGATCTAAGTTTGTTTTAAGGTTGCTGAGGTGTGCATGGGGCTGCTTGTTGAACAGGAGGATGCTCACCAACCTCACTGACAACTTCTGCTTTAGCAGATAGCCAGGGCTGAGAGCTACCTCCTGCTGTGCTTTCTGCTAATTAGATGCATTTTTCTTCCTTCGTTTTCTAACAGATAAAAAGTAATATACATACTCTTTTATAGGAAATCTTTTTCTCAGTGGAGATGTTTGCTGGTGTAATTGAGGTGCTGCTTGTCCAAGGTGGTGTCACTGCTGCTCAGTGACTGTGTGCACAGATTTCCTTATGGTGCACAGCCAAAGAACTCTTTGTGAAATAGAAGATTTCTGCATGATGAGAATTTGTCAAGACTACTGAATTACTAAAGAGAACAGGGATGAGTGCCAGAGACAGGGAATTGATTGGCATGTTCAACATGTACTGCATGCTTTCCTATTACAAAATGTGTACAGAATCTGTAATCCTTGGAGGCCCTGTTTTCCAGGGGCTAGAACCACTAATCTGAGTCACATTTCTCAGTCCAGCCTTGTTTATCCCATCCAGGAAGCCTCCTCTGGTTGAGAGCTCTGCTTCTCTGTCAGATTCCATTGAACCCAACCAAGAATAAATAAAGGAGCTGTTAATGAGGAACAGAGAGCACACTGTAATGTAACTCCCATTTCCTTAGGAAGAGTAGCTCAATAATGGCTTAATCTTTTGGTACTTAAATTATCCAGATAAACAACAACAGAACATAGGTACAAGGAGACAAAATGAAAAAGAGACTTTTGTTTCCTTGTGTCCACTGTGTGATGGATAGTGGTGGGTGTAGCAAAGTTCTTTTCTGTGGCTGCATAATTTTATCCAAAGGATTTATTATTTTTTATACAAATTTCTCCATTTGAGTGGCACTTCTTCTGTTTTACTGCATGGTATCAGTGAGTATATTAAAATGTCTGAGAGACATGCAAGGTGAAATGCCAGCAAGAACAAAGTACTGCAAATACCAAACACTTAGAGCAGGCAGGAAGGGGATCCCTTCTGCAAGTGCTGCACCCTTCCAACTCCAGTTTGAAACAAATCATCTCCCCAGCTCTGCAGGAAATGGGATTCTGTGCATTGTGCACACAAACTGATTTGAGCAGGTCAGCAGGGAGCACTACCCAGCTCTGGGGCATCCCCAGCAGGTATCAGGCCTTTTTTTCTCCACCCAATAGTTTTTCCATGTGTAAGTTTTGTTTCAGGTAGTAGATTTGTCCCATATCAGCAGTTAATCTTCCACTGCTGACATTTCATAAATGCAGCACAGGTCAGTTCCACAGTTATTACCTTGTGGGCTTCCTTTTAAAATAGCTTTTGTACTCCTGTCTAATACAAACAGTCATTTTTAAAACAGTGACAGATATCAGACATAAAAGCTGTCAAGAAATAAATGCCTGTTTTTCTCAGTCTTTGGCCTGTGGTTTGTTTTGTTTTGGTTTGGTTTTTTTCCCTTTGTACCATCTTCTACTGCAGCTATTGTAGCAGCATCTCTCAATCTTTGGATCCTTGCTGTCAGAAAAATCATGAATATTAGTTACAGTAAGTGTTCCCAACAAAAATTAAAACTGAACTTTAACTAGATTTTTTTTCACTTCAATTCATTGACTTCTCCAGTAAGTTAAAGTGCAGTGAATGCCCTATTATATTTATCATTGTACTCAATGAAACTCAGCAGCTTGAATTCTGTACTGTAGACCATGGTAGAAGACAGAGAATTATTTTAAATCGTGCCTGTTAAAACATACTTCTCTTTAGCTGGAAGGACCCTAAGGTGATTTCTAATTTCCATTTTCCTTTTTTCTTCTTTGTGTGTGTGTCTATCTAGTGTTTCCTGAGTTTTTCCATTGACTATGATGGAAAACCAAAGAGCCTTTGGAATTCTGATAATAAATAATTGTAGCACTTGCTGAATCACCTGGAATCTTGAATAATTGTTGTTTGGACTGCCCCAGATATTTTCCAGCCTGTGTTACTCCAGTGCAGTTTCTCTGCTGCCAGTGGAGCTGTACCATGGGTGACCAGGCTGGGAAATCTGAGCCAGCCTAACTTTGCTTTGCTTCCACCTCCACTTGAAGTTTAACACTGTCAGTCAGAGGTGTTTTCTGTCATCCTCTGGGCCTGCTTAAACCCTATTTCATTATGCTTATGGAAGAAATATATAATTGTGTTTAAGATGCTCAGCAAAGTAATGTAGAAATAGTAATACTATAAGAAAACTGGGGGAAAATTTGTCATTTACCAGTATCTGGAAAGAGATCCAGCTCCATGCAAATTGCAGTGACTAAAAATGCAGCCAGCAGGAAGCCATTAATTACAACATCCTCCTGCAAACCAGAGTCAATTGTAGAATGCTTTTTAATGTAGATGATGACTGTGACCAATACAGATTTTATTACTATTTCTATAAACCAGAAAATGAAATCATTCTGAATTGCTTTATTTAAATGTCAGGTTGACCACAGAGCAACTTGCTTTATGCCCATAATGTTGAATGAAGGTAATTTGGTTCCCTGCTGAGCCCCTGCATTTGTGCAGGAGGATGATTGGTTTGAGGCAGTTTTGTATTTTGATATATCTTCATGTGTTAATAGGGAAAAAGACTAGAAGGTAATCTTAGCTGCACCTTACAGATCTCAAATTCTTAATGTTAAATATCTCTGGGCCACAACAAGAGTATCTGCATTTTAGTCTGGTTGCTTGTTAAAGAAAGAGAGCCCTGGCACTGAGGCAGAGCAGCAACCTGGGCCAGGCTCCTGGTGCCTGCTGGAAACAGAGCAGGGGAGCTGGGCTGGGGTGTCAGAGGTGCTGCTGCTGCTGTGGCTGTTCCCTCTGGGAGTGCAGAGTTCTGAGCTCTCTGTGCCTCTGCCTGACCCTGGGGCAGAGCTCACCAGGCCTGGTGTCCCTGACCCTCCTGGGACAGGGGCAGGGGTCAGGGCTGAGCAGCCAAGGGGGTCAGGGCTGAGCAGCAAAGGGGGTCAGGGCTGAGCAGCCAAGGGGCTCAGGGCTGAGCAGCCAAGGGGGTCAGGGCTGAGCAGCCAAGGGGGTCAGGGCTGAGCAGCCAAGGGGCTCAGGGCTGAGCAGCCAAGGGGGTCAGGGCTGAGCAGCCAAGGGGGTCAGGGCTGAGCAGCCAAGGGCCCTGGCACCTTGGGCTGGGCTCAGCACTCAGCAGCTTCTGCTGATTTCCAGTTCTGCTGGAACTTCAGATGTTTTGGGCAACTGAAGTTGAAAGTTTGCACTCATACAAAACTAGTAAAAATGGGAAAGAAATTGAAGGATATCCTTTGGTTTTGAAAGTCCAAGTTTTAGCCAGATCCATCGGTACAAAAAACCTGCCACAACCAACCTTAAACGTGGGTTTTATGAAAACTCCATGGGAATCCACAGAAAAATGAAAGATAAAATCAGAACTAACAGCATTGTACCATAATTGAACTCTGTGAGATACATTTTTTGTTAGATGTTGTACATGTGTAGTTAATAGTCTGAAGCCTCATGAATATTAATCCTGAGACATCAAAGTAAGACTACAGTGTGTAACAGCAAGCTAATCTCCAAATTCAACAAACACAGTATACTTCTAATTTAGATAATGAAAGGCTTAGGGTTTTAACTAAAATAAAGTTTGTGTAGTGGTAAAAAGATTGATAGTTTGACTAATTTCTTCTGATGGCAGTGCTGCAGCACCCAGTTCTAAAAGCCTTGAATCTTTTAACAGCATCTATTTCATAATAGATCACTGATGCTTCTAAGCTGATATTTTAGGGTACCACTATCAGATTTATCACTTCTGGAAATTTTGCTTAATTCAGGGCACATTTTACTTAAGGAGGACAGCTTGAAACTGTCATGTCCTAAACCATGTCAGAAAACCAGAATGCTTTACATTTTGCTTTAGGAACTGAGCCCCCAGCTGAGCCCTCTCAACAAGGCCAATTTTCCAAGATGCAGAATCACTCAAAGGTGCTTCTAACTTTGCTTCCTTGGAAGTCTTTTCCCTGGACACAAAGGGAAACCCAGTGCCACTTTGAGGAAGTTTGTTTGCTCTGGCACTGTTCCTCAAACCTTGGCTGGTTTTGTCAATGTTTTGCTCTAAGCTTGATGTGCTCCCAGTGGTCTTGGACTTTTCCCAGTTGAAAACCAGACCAATGTTCCAGGCCAGTGCTAGAGGAACAAAACTTACATAAAGTAAATCAAATTCTTCAGCAAACATTATAGGAGCTGAGTTTGTGTTTGATAGTTGATGGTTACGTTGAAAGTTTGATGGTTAAGATGCTACAATTAGCAGTTTTTCCAAATAACATATTGGGGGGAGTAATTTTGTTGTTTTAAATGTACAATCACAGTGCACTAGTAAAAAAAGGAAATGAAATGTAAATAAGAAAAAGAATGTTAAGAGAGAGGAAAAGCAATCCCCTGGAAACTCATAAAATATGGGTTTTTTCCTTTAAAAGGGTATAAATTTAAGAAATATTTTTAAGTGTTGAATAAAATTGGACTGAAGTAGCTTGAGGGCATTGCACAAGTGGCTGTAAGTAAAGATATTAATGATGGTCTCTGCAGGCAAAGAAGCAGTACCTCATAGCTATTGACCAACTCTGGTTTTGGAATGAAACTGAAAGTGAATTTAACATAGTGCTCTGAAGCACGGTCTAATGAACTGCTGAAGTTATTAAATGTGAGAGAGATGTATGGAGAGTGTATTTCTGACAGAGATGAAAAAGCTTCAACCCTTTTCCAACAACAAGACAAAAAAAGGTTGGGCTCACTGCCTGTTAGAATAAACTGACATAATTTCAGCAGCTTCTGAACGGCAATTATAGAACTGCTGGTACTTAAAGCAAAAATCTGGCCTCTGTTATTTTGTTTATAAAGTGGTAAGAGTAATTTCAGGGTGTAATTCTGCAGGATGCTGCCTGTTTTCATTCAAAAAGCCTTCAAAATAAAAGTGGAATAGACACTTTATTCGAAATTAAGTAGTTTGCAATACTCTGTGTGCAAGGGTACCACGAATACACCAAGAGAGCTCTGCTCCACTACTGCATGATTTTCTATTCCTTTATGAATGGCTTCATGCAAAGTAAATGACCTCTAGAAAACAACAGTCAGTCAGAAGGAAAGACTCTTACACATTTTAGTGACTGAAGCTGCAGCTGAAGTGGCAGAGTTATATTAGTTATATTTTTCAACAGTGCAGATACTCAAATGGTTCCCAGACCCTGAAAGCCAATGAGTATTCCCTGGATATGAGTTATAATGTGCTGCTGGAATCCTGTCACTGGTGTCTTAGAGAATCCTCTCTCAAAGTTTGAAGGTGGGAAGGGCCAGCTGGTCCAGGGTTATGTGATGTACTAGAGAAGTGAAGGATCTCAAAAGTGCCAGGTGTTCTGAACACCTTCTGCTTTACTGCCCTCCATGGGATGCAGAGATTTCTGCTACCTCCCAAGATCAAATTTAATTTAATCTCTTTTTAACTTCTTAAACTGTGACAGGATTAAGAAATCCTAGGGCATGGCTTATTACACAGTTGGCTCTTAAATAACAGATGTTCTGTGAAGATAACAAAGCCTGCACATTATAAATTGTCTGACTATTAACATCTTTATAAACCTTTACAATTATGCAATGTCACTAATTATTGTCTCTGAAGTATCTTTAGCCAAGAGGCTCTGTATGCAAGGAAAAGGAGTCAGGGCAGTGGTAAATGGCAATTTACCACTCAATCTCAGAGGCTTTTAGCTTTTCTACATAACATGACAGCACTTGTTCCCCAGTATCACCCTGCTGCAGTAATTTTGTGCATTCCTATAGAACAAAAGCAAGTTTCTAAAGGCAACATTATCTCTTTTCATTTCTGTGGCCCTTTTTGCTATTGTGAAATCTGCTTTTCTCTCAGCCTAAAACAAATTGAAGGGAGAGGCAACAGAAGACTATTTTGGAGTTCATAACCCAAGTTGTATCATGGACAGTAATTTGTAGGTAGCAAGCCATTAACCTTGAAGAGGGGAAGGTCATCAAACTGGCAGCATTTTATTAAAAAGGTGTGTGGGAAGAGAAGAGCAATATCTCAAACTCATCACAAACATGTGAAATGCCACGATCAATGTATAACTCAGTAAGCAGAGCTTAAAAATTTCACCTTATGAAATAAATTAGATTGAATTATCTGGGAACATACCAAAGACAGTAGGAAACCACTGCTAACAGTATTTTAAATCCTCCTGTGCGTGTAAACCAGGCTGTAAGTATTTTTGACTAATTAAAAATAGAGCACACGGGTAACACTGCCCATCTGCTGACAGAAAGGCTTTTGCCAGTTTTCCTTTTTTGCTGCCACCTTCTTACTGGCTCTGCAGGAGTTTGACTGTATATAATGATCTGTTTACATTCATTTAATGTAAAACTTCCCTGAGTCCTATTCATCCCTGTGGCTCTTAAAGACTCAAATTTTACATATTCTACTAAATTATATCATTGGCTTCTCAGAATTTGGGCATCCATTAGATCACTACATGGGACAAAAACTGTAATGTTGTCAATCTTCTTTGGAGAGGCCAAATATTTCACTTAATAATTGTCTTTTCTACTTAGGTAGTTCATAATTTGGTACTAATTTTTCTTTCTGTTTAGAGACAGTGGATTACAATGTGTAATACAATGTGTAATTTTCTTTCTGTTTAGAGGATTACAATGTGAAAGTACAAACTCCTTTTGAGGTACTCAGCTTTAAGAAATGCAGGACGCTGGCAATATCTCTTCCTTTCCCCGTTTCTGAAGCACACAGCACATTGTGAGGGTTTGGTGTTTGCAGGTGATGCATGGCCAGCACTGCTGGGTGCAATGTCATTTGCACTGGGTGCAATGTCATTTGCACTGGGTGCAATGTCATTTGCACTGGGTGCAATGTCATTTGCACTGGGTGCAATGTCATTTGCACTGGGTGCAATGTCATTTCCACTGGGTGCAATGTCATTTCCACTGGTGCAATGTCATTTCCACTGGGTGCAATGTCATTTCCACTGGTGCAATGTCATTCCCACTGGTGCAATGTCATTTCCACTGGGTGCAATGTCATTTCCACTGGTGCAATGTCATTTGCACTGGTGCAATGTCATTTGCACTGGTGCAATGTCATTTGCACTGGGTGCAATGTCATTTGCAATGGGTGCAATGTCATTTCCTCTGGGTGCAATGTCATTTCCTCTGGGTGCAATGTCATTTGCACTGGGTGCAATGTCATTTCCACTGGTGCAATGTCATTTCCACTGGTGCAATGTCATTCCCACTGGGTGCAATGTCATTTGCACTGGGTGCAATGTCATTCCCACTGGTGCAATGTCATTTGCACTGGTGCAATGTCATTTCCATTGGGTGCAATGTCATTTCCACTGGTGCAATGTCATTTCCACTGGGGACTGTGGCTGCAGGGGCTGGGCACAGCGACCCAGGGATCTCCTCTGCTGCCATGCTTGGGGTCAGTGGCACCACACTGACTCTTTCATCAACACATGATTTGAAGCAATTTAACAGTGGGAGCTGATGAGTGTCACCTTTTTACACAACAATGTTTTCAAGCAGAAAGGTACCAAACCAAAGTGTGAACAAATACTCTAACAGTTGCCATCAATCTCCATTTGTTCTGGATGACAAAGCACTGAAAAGCAAAGGCAGTGACACTAATCCAGTGCAGATAATAGACATAGCTACTGTTTAGAAGTCACCTTTTGTCCTTAACTACCTCAATTGAGTGCCCATTACATATTTAATGCTTCCTTCTCTTTTTAAACAGGTGAAAATCTCGATATTCCATAGTGCATAGTCCTGAGGCAGCAATCACTGGTACAGTGATGCTCTGGCTGCTAAATATATAGACCTGGGGTGGGGGAAACGTTATTTACTGTCCCATCTATCCTGAGCAGATACATCCCCCAAATGCCCTAATTGAGCCTGTGACAGGCAATGTGTATGTATTGCATGGGGGTCAGCACTAATGACAGCTTCAAATACTGTGACAGCTGCTGCTCTTTTCCAGAGAACACCACTATAAACACCTCATTTTTCATGATCTGCTTAGGAATAAATTATTTCATTATGCTATATGGTTAATAAGCATGCAAAAATAATTGCACTGGCTGATGGTTCGTTGAAAATGGATAAATGTTCATCATGCACAAGCTGCAGAAAAGGAACTTCAGAGAGATCTGAGTTGGAACAAGTTTCAGTTCTCCATCTGAACCAATGTAACTGTGTGCATAATTACAGAGTATTTTCATAATAGCCAGGGCAGATTAGTATTTTTCAATGGTTTATGAATCATGCACATATATCTAACAGTAATCTCAGTGTACTGATTCAAACATAGTTCTCATTCTCAAAGGGGGAAAGCGTGGGTTCAATAGACAAATGATTATTGCATATCAACTTCTCCATCATTTCCTTACTTTTTCTGAGGCAAAGAAAGAGGAAAATGATCTATTGAAAGCTTTTCAAAGCCCTGAGTACTGGGAGCTGCACTCTGGGGCAGGGGAGCTCTTTCTAGTTGATGCTGCTGCTGCTCAGCTGGTGTCCTGGAGAGATGCTCCAGAGAGCACAGAGGCTTTGGGATGCTCCAGAGAGCACAGAGGCTTTGGGATGCTCCAGAGAGCACAGAGGCTTTGGGATGCTCCAGAGAGCACAGAGGCTTTGGGATGCTCCAGAGAGCACAGAGGCTTTGGGATGTTCCAGGGAACACAGAGGCTTTGGGATGTCCCAGAGAGCACAGAGGCTTTGGGATGTCCCAGAGAGCACAGAGGCTTTGGGATGTCCCAGAGAGCACAGAAACTTTGGGATGTTCCAGAGAGCACAGAGGCTTTGGGACACAGGGAGAAAGCAGCAGCCCACGGGCCAGCCCATGGCAGTGGGAGCAGCTGTGGGTCTGGGGGCTCACTGCAGCCCAGTCCATGGGTCTGGGGGCTCACTGCAGCCCAGGGCAGTGGGTCTGGGGGCTCACTGCAGCCCAGGGCAGTGGGTCTGGGGGCTTACTCCAGCCCAGGGCAGTGGGATTGGCAGTGGGTCTGGGGGCTCACTCCAGCCCGTGGGTCTGGGGGCTCACTGCAGCCCAGGGCAGTGGGTCTGGGGGCTCACTCCAGCCCAGGGCAGTGGGTCTGGGGGCTCACTGCAGCCCGTGGGTCTGGGGGCTCACTCCAGCCCAGGGCAGTGGGATTGGCAGTGGGTCTGGGGGCTCACTGCAGCCCGTGAGTCTGGGGGCTCACTCCAGCCCAGGGCAGTGGGTCTGGGGGCTCAGTGCAGCCCGTGGGTCTGGGGGCTCACTGCAGCCCGTGGGTCTGGGGGCTCACTGCAGCCCGTGGGTCTGGGGGCTCACTGCAGCCCAGGGCAGTGGGTCTGGGGGCTCACTCCAGTCCATGGGTCTGGGGGCTCACTGCAGCCCAGTCCATGGGTCTGGGGGCTCACTGCAGCCCATGGGTCTGGGGGCTCACTCCAGCCCATGGGTCTGGGGGCTCACTGCAGCCCGTGGGTCTGGGGGCTCACTCCAGCCCATGGGTCTGGGGGCTCACTCCAGCCCATGGGTCTGGGGGCTCACTGCAGCCCGTGGGTCTGGGGGCTCACTGCAGCCCGTGGGTCTGGGGGCTCACTGCAGCCCGTGGGTCTGGGGGCTCACTGCAGCCCGTGGGTCTGGGGGCTCAGTGCAGCCCAGTCCATGGGTCTGGGGGCTCACTGCAGCCCAGGGCAGTGGGATTGGCAGTGGGTCTGGGGGCTCACTGCAGCCCGTGGGTCTGGGGGCTCACTCCAGCAGCAATGGCCATGCCCCTCAGGCAGAGGCACAGCCACCCACAGCAGTGTCCTGTTCCCTGGCTCTCTCCAGCCTCCCGTTGGTGCTTTCCAGAAGGACAGTGTGCTTTCTCAGGCTTCCCGTGGGTTGCCAGACTGAACTGATCTGTGTTTTTTCCTATTGTTCCTTGACAGAGCCATTGTCTCCTCAAAATTATATTGCAAATAAGATTTTTGGAGTTTTTAAACTTTCTTCCTCATCTATTCTTAAATTTAAAACACTGGTGATTTTCAGTTTATGTCTGTCTTTTTTTTTTCTTTCACTGTCAACTATCTCGTTTCTGTTTGTAATTTCACAGATACTCTGAATTGCCTCTTGTGTTGTCTGGTCTGCAGGCTTGGACTTCTGAAAATGGTTCTTTCAGAATCCCTGCCTTCTTCAGAATAACATTCTTTTTCTTTTGCCTGCTGTCTCTTGTTGCTTTCCGTGTTTTAAGAACATCTGTTGGTTCAGAAAAGGATTTGGAAATAGCTATAATCACATAATTTGCTGAAATTAATTTAGGTTAAAAAAAAGAAATACACAAACCTGCATTAAGAGATTAAGGAAATAAATTTTTATCCTTTTAAGCTGAAGTGACATGCAGTGTAAAACCATTTCAGTATTGCATTTATTGCTTTGAAAGGCTCTTGGAGTGTGTCTATTTAGTAGAAAACTAGGATATTTAATTTTAAAAAAAATCCTATACTATGTTAGAACTACACATTTCCTTCTGACTGCCTTGAATGCTCCTTGATAATGTGGCTTGATTTCTGAGCTGAAATAAATTCCAAATGTTTGAGAAATTCATTTGAACATTATACTGCACTTCAAATTCCAAGACATGTGCTACATGTAAAGCAATTTGTGAGTTGTTTTCTGTATTTTTTTAAGTCTTAAACAACATTCCAGTTATAATCTTTTTTCTTAATTGGTTGAAATTAAAAATTTAGCAGCTGGGGTGAAGCAAACTGCAAAGTAGATCCCAGGGTGTTCATCCTCCAGCTGCATGTAGAGCTGCTCTCATAAAAATGAGGTGTCTGTCTCTGAAGACCATCCCAGTAGCCAGAAAAGGTAATAAATATTAAGGAAGAAGGGAGGTTTGGTAACATGTCTGCTGGTGTCAGAACTTTCTGATTTATTCCCAAATAGAGTGACAGCAGTGCTCCTCTCAGTGCAGTAAAACTGGTGGGAGCTGCTCACTCATTTTAAGGCTTGCAGGCCCCAAGCCCAGGAGCAGGATGTGGATGGGTTTCTCTGCTTGTTTGTTCACTTTCTGGTCCTGGTATGCCCCAACCTTCAGAAAAGTTTCTAATAAAGTGATAGTCTTTAAAAAAAAATCTGAGATTACAATTAAGATCAAGGAAGTGTGACTAGCAGGATTATGCCTCATTAAATATTACCTCTATTTCTCTGTTATGGATAGCTTTGCCATTGTTGACTTTGTGTTATTGCATTCTCATTCTGATCCTTCCCAAAGCAAAACCATCAGTGACTTATTGAATGGCTTTAACCTCTAACAAAATTCAACAGATCTGTTTCATTCCTCAGGTCAGTAACTGCATTTTCCACACAAGGGTCAGAGAATGTAATCCTCCCATTTCTGTATTTGTATTGCAGCTCTCTTGACAACACTGAAATTTCAGGGATTATTCCAGCCATGTTACAAAGCTGGATAAATGTGGGTGAGAGGTTGCTCTTTAAAACTGATGCTCAGTTCCTGTTTGACTTCCAGAGCTGAAGTGCTGCTTGTCAGTATTTGCTAAATGCAGGGCATTCTGCCAGTCAAAAATGGAAAGCATGGCTCTAAATACTTATCATTTTTAGATTAGTCCCCAAAGCTGAAATACTTTTGTTATCCATAACAAGATGAAATCCATTGAAGACCTAGACTTAATGTCTCAGTGCGAAAAAAAATTTAACCTTCTACAGAAATTCTCTGCTGTATAGATTGTTCTGTCATTTTATTTGCCTTCCAGGAGAAGCTATGTTCACCAAAACCATGCTGGAAGGCAAAAATGTTTTGAAGTGATTTATTTTAGTTTTGATAAGTTCTGTAATGAAAGTTATAGTTTATGTTTCATATTAATTATAATCAGCAGTACATCAGAGGAGATGTACTGCTGATTATACCTCTTGACAAACTTAAACCAAACCTAGAGTAAATACATATTTTCCTACTCCACAAATCACATGCAGATATTCTCAGCACCCTTAGCTCTGGTTTCCAGCAGTTCTGGGGTGGGATGTGCTTATCTAGGAATGCCATGGTACAGATAATCAAGCAGTACAAAGCCAGCCCAGCACCCTGCAGTGCCATGAGGAGCTGGAACCCCAGCCCTGGAACAAAAATCCACCTGGGCTGGGGCCAAAGCAATTAGTGCTGCTTCCCTGAGAGGGGAATTATCAGAGCACCGTGCTGGGGCAGCCCTGGTGCCCCTGGCCCTGGGGACATCCTGCCCCAAGCAGCCCAGGGGCTCTGCCCCTCCGAGCCCAGGCAGGGCCGCAGCCGTGGGATGGCTCTGCCTCCCCTGGATTGCTGCATCGTTCAATTGTTCTCTTTGTCATCTGAAGGAAATAAAGCAGCTTAATTGTGCTTTTCATATGGAGTGTTGCCTTGGCAGTAGCTGAATCAAGGTCAGATGTTTCCTCTCTTCCTTGGTGAGTTTGCATATAAACCAGGTCTGCTCTAGAGGTGCCGTGGCTGGTCAGAGCACAGGCATCCAAAATCTGGGGTGTTCCAGGACACAGAGCCTCACCTCAAGTCCTGGTGCAGTTTGGGGTATCACATTTTAAAAAGGGTTCAGATATTAGGGAGTGTCCAGAGGCAATTGAACAGGTAATGCCCCTCTGGGGAAGGAACCTCTTCCCAATACCCAGCCTAAACCTCCCCAGTCACAGCTCCATGCTGTTCTCTGAGCCAAGTTATCCCCTGTTTGTGATAATAGAGGCTGATCTGATAAAGTCAGAAAAAGTTGGATGTTTCTTGTTTAAATGTAATAACAGTTCTGGGTTTATAATCTGATCACTGGCTGAGCAGGTATTACCATGTACCTGCTGGTACCACCAGGAATCCAGAAGAATTAATTTCCATATGCATCAGCTCTTGGAAAATACAGCAGACAAGAACCTGAAAATCACCCACCTTAACACTGATGTCCCAAGATAAAGATAAGCTTGGGATTTGGCTACTGATTTCCCATTCTGTTATACATTTCAGAATAATACCTAATCAATACTGAAAAGTATCCAAAAATAGATTTTCTGTAACCTTGTAGCTTGGCTAGATGGAAATTAATAGGAACAAAAGAATCAGTGTATTGGATAAGATTAGACCCATTTATCTTGATGCTGACAGGTTAATATCAGCTATTTCAGAGAGTAACTTTAGAAAGCTAACTTTATTTAAGCGTGTTAGAAGGTAATTGTTTCCTTAGGAGGGAGCTATCCACTTTCCTAGCACAGCACATCTGGGGAAATGTGGATATAAGACCACACAAATTTTCTGTGTGACTGAAATATTTCAGGCAGTACTGACAACCTTTCCTCATTCATGCCACTCATGCTTTTACTTTTTGATTGTTTTATTTTTGTAAAAGCAATGTAAGGACACTGAGCCGTGTGCTTCTAGGAATGTGCACTGCAATTTGCAAACAAAGCTCTGCTTCATCTTCCCTGTGTGGGAGCTGCATGGCAAAGGAATAAAATGAGTCTGGGGCTAATTACAGAATTATCCAAATGCTGCTCACGCCAAAAGGAGCCCTGTTTCCATCTCCTGTTTTGCTTAATAAAGTAACAACAGGACATTGCTGTCAGCATTATCTCCACAGCATCTTTTGAAATTAAAGCTGAGTATAAAGTGTATTTTCAGTACAACACAATTTGTTACTCAGCTGAATGTGCAAATTGAGGTATCAGGAAGATGAGGCATTTCAGTTTTGCACAAACTGCTGACAGACTGAGTGATCCCTGCCTGCAGAGGGGCTGAGGTGAGGGGTGGCACTGCACAAGCAGCTGTGGGAAGCACTATTGACCTCAACCTTTTAAGGAGTGGAAGGCAGTTTAGTAGAGAATCAGTATTTTCCTGATCTCCTGATTCAGCCAGAGATGCAGCACAGCTTTGACTTCTGTAAAAGTCTGCAGTGCTACACAGAGATTTGATACGTGTTCCTCAATATGAAAAACAATATTTCTGAAGTTAGCTGCTATAAATCCAGTTGTCATTCTTTCCTGGCTTGTAGTGCTGCAGACTTTTGAAAACGTGGCTATTTGAAGTGGATTTCTTCATGGAGATCAAACATTGCTCATAGATATTGCAGGATCTAAGAGGAAGGCAGAGCTCAATAAATCATTTGCTTATTTACTCAGTGGAAATTCAGGCACAAAGATATGCTCCCTTCATTCTTTTTCCTTTTTAACATTAAAATGCTTGTCAAGTTAGGAACCTACAGAAAATTGTTGCACTTGGTGAATTTTAATTTTACTTCTGTGCAAGTTCTTGGTGTTGACCTTTAATTTAAAAGAAGCTTTATATTCACTTTCAGCCTCCATGAAGCTTTCTGTTTAAGAATTTAGTATAGCTGTTGAGAAACTTAGGGGTTTTGGTCTTAAAGGTCATATTTTCTTGGATTTTACCTACAAAACCTTGAGGTTGGAACATTTGCATTCAGAAAGGCTACTTTATATGCTGAAATCTAAATACACATTGTAGTAAATTACATGTAAAATTAACAGTAGCCGTGAAAGGCCTTGGATTTGAGCTGTTTAAAGTCAGAAAAACCAGACTTAATAATTTTTCAGGCTTTGAGCAATTTGGTCCAGTGGAAGGTGTCCCTGCCATGGCAGGAGAGTTGGAATGAGAGGGGCTTTAAGGTCCCTTCCCACACAAACCATTCTGTGTCTCTATTCTGTCACAGAATTACTGTGACAAGCACTATAATCATGAGAGCTCACCCAAAGGAATTGAAAATCAAACACACCTGGAGAATCCACGTGGTGACATCTTTGTTTCTGCCAGGTGACTTCACACACCCAGGGGCCAGGACAGAGGTGGCCCTCACAGCTGAGGACAGCAGCAGATGTTTAGGGAGGAGTAAATGAAAATCAGGCTTGATTGTGGAATCATTGTCACTTATCAGTCAGCACTAAATTAACTTTATGTTAACCCAAAATGTTTGGGTTTTTGCTCTGCAGTTTCAACAAGAGACTTTCAACATTGGAGAATGTTTTTAAGTGTGAGCTCTGTTAATTGTTCTAGTTGTGAAAAGGTTTCCACTTAATACTACACCCAGCACATTCTTACCAAGGTTAAAATACTTCACCAAAGCAGAAGTGATTTCATCTCTAGGTGAAATTTGAGCAGATGCAGAGTCACTGTCAGTTCCAACAGACAAGAGGCTTTTGTGCATCATCCTTATTTCATCAGGCATGAACAATTCCCATTGAAATCAAAAGGATTTTACCCCTGGTGTCTTTGGATGTGCTGGGACTTCTGTGATGCCTGTGATCTAAAAATACTCCTTTGCTCTGCACAATTGACAAGGTGTTCTGAGCAGTTAAGGATTGGCAGCCACCAGTGTCATTTGCCACAGTTTTGTAGGTGAGAAAATTGAGGCACAGAGAGGTTCAGACATCTGATGCTGATGTGAGAGAGATAATCCAGAGGTGGAATTGCTGTTCCTCTGAATGGGAACATCTGATGTCAGCTGAGCTAACAGTGTGCTGCAGGCTGTGACCTTGAAGCTCATTTTTGACACTTCTGCAGCCTCTACAAATGATGAAGGAAGAAGAATTCACTTAATTTCCTGAATTACAAAAGTAGCATAGCTCTTCTCCCTCTACAAGAAAGCACAAAACTTCTTTTTCCTATTAGGTAGTAAAAACAATGCTTTCAATGAACCCCAATGTTACAGATTTGTGGGTTTAGGGGATACAAGGGCAATAATAATACTGCACTTTAACTCCTTTAGAGGCTCATTAAGAACAGTGAAATAATCCAACTTTTTTTCAAAAAAACACAGAATGCATAAGATCCAGGGAAGGGAGATGTCCAAACTGTTCAAGTGCCATGCTGACAATATTGAAACAAACAATGCATTCTTCTCTAAACAAATTATTATAAGAATATGGTCTGATAGTCACAGTATTAAGTCAAGAATTAAGGAAATGAGAAGATCTGGAACTGAAGACTTTTGAATTTCTGTTATTGTTTAATGTTAGACTGGAAAGGATGCTCAAGAAATATAAGCCATATTTTGGCATGACATTCTTCTCTATGTAGATACACATTTATTTTCAGGTGAGGCTCCCCAGTGTCTTTGACAGAGGCAAAACTTTCCATTTCCATGCCTGAATTCTTTTATGCTTCAGCAGTTTGTTTGACTATAGCTATCATTTACACTGATGTATATTGGATAGCAGAAACATTCATTACTGGAGGGGGTGGCTGTCTCAGGTGCTCTCCCCATTTCCAGCTGAAGGGAAATGCATGTGTGGAACAGCAATGAAATATTTCTGCCTTTCTCTCGTGCTCCATGCTGGGAGCCTTAGGCACACTGCAAGGTGCTGAAGCTCTTTGTGTTGCCCATATTGTCAATCTTGTCAGCATCCTCCTGGCTGAGGTCTGCATCCCTGGTCAGTGATTTCCTTCCCAGCCCCTTGTGAGTAAATGTGATTGCAGCACCTCAGCTTCCATCTGTGGACAGGGCTCTGCTGTTTTGAGTGATGGTCTGGGCATCCTGCTGGAGCCGTGTGAGCACTCACAGACCACAGATGTGCTCAGGTGATGGATTGCAGGCAGTGATTCAAGGAGAGGCCAAAATGGAATTGTGGAACGTGGCTTTGCCTCCTTTTAGTGTATGGAGCAGAGAGCTGGTATTCAGACCTTCCTCTGCTTAAACTGAGGGGCACAGGAAATGTTTCCAAAGATGCTGCTCCTCTCCTGTCCCTGCCAAGCTTTGCCAGCATTTAAGTGCTGTGGAATACTTTTGCCTACAAAGGGGGTATTCATCCAAAGCTGCAAAAAAACCTGTTGCAAACATGAATTGAATTTTATTGTAGTGTTCGGCTGGTATTATTAAACCTGATGTATTATTACTGATGAAAAACCTCAGGCAGAGAATGTATTAATTTTTCCAGTTCCTCTATTTTGAGAACTGGATCCATAAATATTACATAAATCTGTGGCCACTGTTCTTCTCCTCAAGCCATATCTTTTTTTTTTCTTCAAGTGTGTCATTTCTTTAAAGGTTATTAGGATAACATCACAAAAGAAACCCTATAGCCTTAGGAAATTTAATTGAAATTATTTCTAAATTGCTGTGACCTTGTGACTGCAGTTTCTGCTGATAGTTATTTTTCTGGACATCTTGAGTGAAATATCACTCTCATGCTGTTAAAGAAAACTCAGTTATTTCTACAAATGTATGGAGAACTCAGGTACAAGTGTTTTTGAATGCTTCCTAGCACCTCTCAAAGAAATTCTGGAAGGTGTTTGGCAGTGGGACATTCCTGGAGCTCAGCAGGGCCCTGGCATTGGGCACTCCCTGGGGGCTGCAGATACTTGAACTAAACTTCTCCTCCTGGCAGGGAGTGTGATGTGACATTTGTGATGTGTGATGTGACATTTGTGCCATCAGGTGCCACCCTCCAGGCCCTTCAGCTGCCGATGTGACATTTGTGCCATCAGGTGCCACCCTCCAGGCCCTTCAGCTGCCGATGTGACATTTGTGCCATCAGGTGCCACCCTCCAGGCCCTTCAGCCCCGTGGCTGAGCCTCTCCCCCTCCCAGGCACAGCCAGGATTCACTCCGAGCCCCCCAGGGAAGGGTTTGGGGTCCCTGCGCTGGGGAATTCCAGCAGCTGCACGGGAAAGGATTTGAAAGGTTTGAAAGTGGCCCTCTGTCCTTAGAAAGATGCTTTCCTGCTCTATACCATTGCTACCCAAAACCCAATTTTGAATTTAATTTCTCTCAGTCTCTACGGCAGCTTTGTCATTTCTGAGTTGGATAAGGCAGAAATTGCCTTGGATAAACTTCCACTGAGTTTTCAGCATTATGACTCAACGCTGTTTTCCATACCAGCATTAGTCAGAACTCGGTGTAGGATAAGATAAGTGGTCATTTCTGAAACTTCAGTTCATGGGAGGGATTTTCCAATAGGAATGGAAGAGGTTGTTTTGCCGTTCAGATTGATTACTGTTGTGGTAATTAGTGTGATGAGTGTGTGGAGAGGGGCGCTGGAATGACAAATGTTCATGGCTGAGAAGCTTTGACTGATAAAACATCAGAGCACAGAAACCATTTTTAAAAACAATGGATAAGAATCAATACTGCTGACTGTCTGCAAATTGCTCTTGCACAATCTCAGTGATTAATTGCTAATTAGTATGTGCTAGAACTTGGCATGGGAACCTCAGGTAAGCCCACATGAGGTTGTTCTGCGTCCATCATTGCTGTAAGAGTGAATTTTCCTATGTGACTGCAAAAAATTGTCTCTTTTTCCTTAAATTTTAGAAACATTTTAAATTCTTTTGTTTACCTGTGGGAAGTAACGTGCTGCGCTTTTTTCATGGTATCCATTGGAATAATTTTTTTTTTCAATAGATTCTGATTTACAAGTCATAGTCAATTTAAGAGAGGTGTTGAGCATAAGGTTTCATAGACACGATGTTGCATATCATATTTTATTTAGCTTAGTGTCAATACTTAGGAAGTTAAAAAACTGTGACAAGCTAGTCTAAAATTAATATTCAAAATTCCATCTGGATGTGTCAAAAGTTCAGAAAAAATGACAATTCTTTTGTCTAATGACATTCTATCTGTCTTCACCAGGGACTTGGTCTAAACTTGCAGGAATTGTTTCCTGACATGAATTGTGGGTATGTTTTCAGCTAGCACTGATTAGGGGGTGTTCAGAAAGACAATGAACAAAACATTTCCAAACTGCTCAGCATTAATGAACTCATTCTCACCCGTACCTTTAGGAAATGAGATATCACGTGCAATTTGTCACTGGGAAATTAAACATCATACATAATAATAAGTAATTTGTCCTTCACAAGCATTTGACAGAAGAGGTATACATCACCTGAAAAGGAAGCTTCTATAACAACAATTCCTTCACTATTTTCAGAACAAATATGCTTTTCATGTTGGATGAAAGGGAATTTATTTATTGCTGGGACAATTTGTTTGCCTTGGTTATTTATGCAGCTATTTATTTGAATATGGACTTGAGAATTCAAACAAATACTCACTGCCCATTGCAGTTATTTTAGAAGGATTTATCGGTGTCACAAATAATTATAAATTTAATTCTTTTTTCCGCACACTACTGCTTTTGAACAAATCACGTTCAGCTCAACACCCGATCCGAGTGAGTTGGGGCAGAGTAATTGCAGGAGCTGATGGAAATCAGGCCTTTGAGTCTGGCTGCTGCGATGGTTCGAGGCTTTTGAGGCCACGTCCTTTTCCCTTCAGTGGCTTTGTCCGAAGTTAAATCCAGGAGAGTCATTACAGCATCTCCCTCTCAGGGAGCAGCGATGATTTGTGGGGAAATTAGCAGCAGCAAGTTGGGTAAATAGGGATCTGAAGGAGAAAGGACGTTCTGATATATGGAAGGTGATAAGCCTCGGTGGGGTAAAGGATGGCAATGAATTCCCACAGGGATGTAAGGACCTGCTGATTAGGATGCAAATACCTGTAAGAGAGCTTAACTCGCTCTTAAATCTCATTGAAATGCCAAGAACAGTTCCCAGGACGCGCTCAGGTATCTCAACAAGGCTGCATAAATGAGTTGTCAGTCCAAAAAGAAATTGGAATGATCTGTCAGGAGCAGCAGCCTGCTGAGGTCCTGTATACACAGCACAAGCAGATGGCTCAGAGCAGAACAGTACAGCACTAAATGCAGAGTTAGTGCTGGGACAGGGACTGAACCTGGAGTGTTTAATGGCTTGTGAGGCGCCTTTGCAGGTTAAAATGCTGGGAAGAGGAAGGCCAAGTTTTCCATCTCCATGTTGTCTAAGCATAGAAGAGGATGAAATTGGTCCCACTCAATTACACTGAGAGATGTGTAATTTGGAAAAGCCTTGTGAAATACAAGACTTGCTGAAAGGTGATGCCTGGTCAGACTGGGGAAGGACTGGTTAGGAGGAAAACAGATTGATGATATTTCTGAACCCCCTTTCAGCTCATATTTCAGTGTACCCTGAAAATCCTGATTTTCTAATTGAACACAATTTATACATTCTTGTTCCTTCTCTTCTGCATTCTCTGGAAGGAGCCTACTTTGCAATCTATATATTTTCCTTCCAATACAGATGTGTCTTTCCTTTCTTATAGTTTATTTTTTTGTTCATCAGGAAGCAATTACTTCTTCAGTCTCTGAATTTATTAAATTCAATATATAAAAAAATACAGAAGGAAATAGGTATCTATAAATAGAGAAATCTTGTCTATATAAATAAGCAATTTGCACAATCATCTCTGAATTTTCAAGATGTAAAAATTAAAAGAATTGGGATCATTTCTCCAGAAAAAGACAAATTAATTGTCTAGGCATAACACGAACTCAATGATTGCTACTGTTGAGAAGAAGAGCCATTCTGTAATAGAAATGTCTGATCTTGCTACAGAAGAAAAACCAGAGGTAAAAAATGTGTTTGTGACCTTATTTATTTGCTGTGACAAAGACAATTCAGTGTCCTTAAAAATAATGTATTTTCTTTCTGTTTGAATTTAACATTAAAATTACATGGCTCGAGACAAATGCACTTGGTGCATCAGTTTAATAATTGTATTGATTGGACTGTGCTGCTAGGCAATAAATTTGTCTTGTACTGCTACCTCTTCGTACTTTGATAATTTTCTACCCTCTCTCTTTGCAAACAATGTTAACTTTAAAATACACTTAAAATACTCAACTCTCAAGCCATTGGAAACAGCAAGAACAATCAATAGCCTCAGCAACAATTAGATCTCCAGTGCTGTAGGAAGTCTAAAACCAGTCAGTTTTGGGGGGCACACTGTTGTTGTGCTGCAGGGTGCCTCAGTGCACCTGGTTTGGTGCTGCTGGTTTGAACAAGGACCAATCAGCAGAAAAATGTAAGAACACTTCTCAGGTAATCAGTGGGAAAAAGCCATTGTGCTCACATTTCACCTGTACATTCAGAGCAGCACACTTTGGTAGAGCATTTCTTCATACTCACAGAATATTTGAGACAAAACCACTTCACAGAGCTCCACTGACAATAAACACAGTGATCACTGTAACCATGGCAAAAACCTCTGTGTATGTGTGACATGTGCTGCCTCATTTGCTGCACATAAAGCTCTAAAATTTCTTCAGCTTAAAAGATTTAGTCACAAATTATTTTCTGTGGAGCTCCTCTCTCACTACATTTAAAATAATATAGCTTTATCTTTTTTATGTATGTGGCCTCTGTTCTTTGGAATACTTGTATTAAATCTGTTTTTGTCTTCTGCTCAGAAGTGATGTTCCACTATTCAATCTTCTGAATGTTTGTTCACAAAGCCAAAAAATAATTGATACTGAAATTCAAATGCAGTCTAAGCAACCTGCCTTCACTGCATTAAGATTCATGTAAATAGCCCAGTTACACTGCTGAGCTCTGAATGTGCACCCAAAATAAATTCAGTCCATCATGGAGTGTTTTTTCATCTCATAATGGGCCCCTAGTGAGCTTTCCTCCCAGGGCACCTGAAAGCAAAGGGCTGGAACATGCTGAGGGTGAGCACGTGGCACGTGCAGTCAGAGCAGGCAGAGTTTTGGCTCTCTTCACTCTTTCTTTATTTTCTCTGGCTTCTAGGCAGCAATTCTGCAATTCTTACCAACCACGGGGAGAAGAAAATCAGACTGAAGTGCAGTTTCAGACAGTGGAATATACAACATAGGGAATATACAACATAAACAGAGTAGGACCTGCTGCAAATGTTGTTGGGTGAAAGCCAAAATAGCAGAGGAGGTGTGTGATGCTGAAGTGTTCAGAGCTTGTTAAAGAGCCCAGCTTTTCTCTGGAAAATGCTTATTCAATGGAATTGAGGCATTTTTTAGCTCTGACAGGTCAAGTCTGCTGGAAGGAATCCTCCATTTCTGGGCCAGCTTTCCCCTGGACAGCATGGGCAGTGGTTGTTCTGGATTGTTTGGCTTGAGAGGCTTCACCCCCAGCCTTCTCAGCCTGGCTGGACTCTACTTGCTGTGCCAGTAATATTAAGAAACTCTGTTTCCATTCTTCTAATTGTTTTTGGTTTTTTTTTTGGTTCCCACATTGGGAAGGTTTCTTACTGCTGAAAATTGGGTTCTGATACAGAACAAAAAGGAATTTCACCCTTCCCCCTCCTCGCTGCAGTTTTGAAAATGAGGGATTTCTGCAGGATGGAAATCTGGGCCTGGTGTCTGTCCTTTCACAGAAGTGTTGTGGATTTTGGCAGAGCAGAGTCAGCAGGCAGGCCCTGGAGCTGCAGCTTGAACTGGGGCTGGCAGAGAATTCCAGGGCAGCAAGGGGCACTGAGGTCCTGCCTAGTGTGGGAATTGGATTCCAAAATCAGAGCTGTGCACGGGACCACGACCCAGCTGCTCAACCTGTGGCACTGAGCAGCCTGAGTGACCCATTCTGGCAGGAATTCTGTTCCCAGGGCCTGAGACAGCAGCTACTGACTGCATTTGCTCTTTAATTTCTAATTAAAGATGATGATCTGTATCTGACACTGGAAACCTTACAGATTACAATGGAAAACAGAGACCACAATGTGGGGTTACACAGAAAGTGGTGGGTTCTGAGATGGTTTAAACTGTCAGCAGCCTGCTCTAAATTAACAGCACTGGAATATTTATTCTTCTTTGTGTTTTTAGGAGTAATGCAATATTTGAACTTCAGACTTGTTTGGTAGTCTCTAAGCATTATGATTATAGACTGTTTCCTGACTGAGGTGGTACAGAAATTACCAAAAAATATTTTCTCAGATAAACACAGTCTTTCTTTCTGTCAATGAAATATGCTCATCCCTATAATTTCTCATCTTTTAAGGCTTTTCTTGCTGTACTTGCAACAGGCTGGAAATCAACCAAGCCTTGAATTGCATGGATGTTTATTTAGAGGAAAGAAACACATTTATGTAAATCAAACTATAAAAAGATCAAGAAGCTTGACAACTGTGAAGTGTTGAGAGGATCTCTAAAAATATCAAATAAGCAGCATGTTAAGAGTGCAGCTTTGCAGACTCTCAACCTTTCCTTTTCAGGCTGTCAAACAAGTCAGCTCAGCACCCAGGGAGTTAATGATAGATGAAACTCTCTGGGGAAGTAGAATAAATGCCAGCAGGGTACGTGCTTCTGCTCAGATCTTTTTCTGTGTTTAGAGAGCAAAAGAGTTTGTCACGGGGCTCTGGAGGCTGGATGAACACTGGGTTGTGAGTACCCACACTGCAGGAGGCTCCAAACCCAACACATCCAAAACACTTTTAGCTCATCACACATGTGGAGAACATGTTTTTGAAGAAAACTATCAGAGTAGTTTGACTCTGAATAGAACTATTATAAAATTTTTCCACTCTTCTGTTTCACAAGGAAACCAGAATTTTAAAAGTCCCATTCATTCCCTAATTTTTTAATATCGTCATTAACTCTTAGACCTTCAAACCTGGTAGATCTCTACAAAAATGTTCTGGAGAACATCCCAGCAGCTCCTGTGCTGGCTCTGTCCCTGTGCTTGGAGCTCACTCTCCTCTGAACATTCACTGGTGTCTCTGTCCAGGACCTGGGGCTTGCAGTGGGCAAAGAATGACCCCTGCAACACTGGCACCCACTGTAAACTTAAGGGAATGAACTTCAACAGCAAATATTTTATCCTCTTGACAAGTGAACACTCCAGAGTTCCTTTCAAAGGGTAATAAAAATGGAGCAGCTTAAAGAAAAGGAAAAAGAAAAAGGACATATTTTGTGTTTCAGAGGTTTGCTGGCAGGTCCTGAGCAGGTGTAAATCAACTCTGCTCCGTTCAAGTCAGCAGACTTCTGGTGATTTACACCAGACAGGAGCTTCACCTTGAACTGCAGTCTGCCAATGCAAGGAATGCATTACATGGAAGGGTTTAATTGCTAAAAAAGTAGAGCCACGTTTGACCAAATGTGAAACAGAATCATAAAGAAATATAAAAATGCAAATACACACGTGTATGCACTGGGGGAAAGATCATTCTGTGCACAGAGGCTCTGCTGGCCAGGTGCACCTGCAGGGCTTTCCATTCAGCTGCTGCACAGGGAGCCCAGGTTAATTAAAGAACTTCTTTCCTCTGTTAAAGAGAAAACATGGTAATTTCCAGTTTCATTATAGTGGGATGACAAAAATCAATGTCTGGCTGGGATCAGTGAGAGGTTACCTTTCTAACAGAGCTCTCTCAGTGCCTGAGGGCTCTGTGGAGGGAGGGTGGATCACAGGGCTTGGAATTGGCAGAGGAAGGTGATGGGATTGCCTGCAGAGGAAGGTGATGGGATTAGCTGCAGAGGAAGGTGATGGGATCACCTGCAGAGGAAGATGATGGGATTAGCTGCAGAGGAAGGTGATGGGATCACCTGCAGAGGAAGGTGATGGGATTACCTGCAGAGGAAGATGATGGGATCACCTTCAGAGGAAGGTGATGGGATTAGCTGCAGAGGAAGGTGATGGGATTAGCTGCAGAGGAAGGTGATGGGATCACCTTCAGAGGAAGGTGATGGGATTGCCTGCAGAGGAAGGTGATGGGATCACCTGCAGAGGAAGGTGATGGGATCACCTGCAGAGGAAGGTGATGGGATCACCTGCAGAGGAAGGTGATGGGATTAGCTGCAGAGGAAGGTGATGGGATTGCCTGCAGAGGAAGGTGATGGGATCACCTGCAGAGGAAGGTGATGGGATCACCTGCAGAGGAAGGTGATGGGATCACCTGCAGAGGAAGGTGATGGGATTAGCTGCAGAGGAAGGTGATGGGATTAGCTGCAGAGGAAGGTGATGGGATTAGCTGCAGAGGAAGGTGATGGGATTAGCTGCAGAGGAAGGTGATGGGATCACCTTCAGAGGAAGGTGATGGGATTGCCTGCAGAGGAAGGTGATGGGATCACCTGCAGAGGAAGGTGATGGGATTGCCTGCAGAGGAAGATGATGGGATCACCTGCAGAGGAAGGTGATGGGATTGCCTGCAGAGGAAGGTGATGGGATCACCTGCAGAGGAAGCTGATGGCTTGGAGCAATCCTGCTGCAGGCAGTGGCTGCCTGGGGAGGCAGAGGGGATGTGTGAGCCCAGGCACTGGCAGAAGGGAGCTGGGCCCCCTCAGTAGTCCAGGCTGCAGCTGGGCTTGGGGCAGGGGGGCAGATTGCCTCAGCAGGACAGGGGAGGTGGCCCTGGCACTGCACATCTCCCAGGGCACCACGCTCTGCTCTGCTCTGCCTCTGGGTGCCAAGGCTGGCAGGGAGGATCTCTCTGCTTCATTTCAGGAATGATAACTTCAGGGACCTGTGGAGTCAATTATTATCAGAACAGACATAATTCTTAGAGCAAAGATGTGGATGTATAAGGTTTGAGCCACGGACAAGCAAGCCTGCTGTGCTCTCAGTGTGGTTTTGTATGTGTGAAACCTGGTCCTCAAACATCCTCAGTAGATGCCAGACTTTGATCAGGCCTTTATCTCTCATTTGTTGGCAACACTGAGCAAAAATTCAAGAGAAGGAAAAAACTGAAGTTGTTGTTTCTCATGAATTATTATGAGGAATTAAATATTGCTGTAGCAGTGGCCTTTTCATAATGAAACAATAGGGAATCCTGAATGTCAGTTGGAGAGATGACAATTTCTCCCATATTAAATGGCCAAAATACTGAATTAATTTTGATTCCAATCTCCTTGAAGACTGTAATGAAGGGGGAAGGCAGCCAGATTCCTCAGTATTTTCCAAAGCACTCGGGCTCACCTGGGCTCTGTCCTGGCACCTGGGCCAGTTCTCTCTTTTTGTTCCAGCTTCCCTCTGCTGTGCTTCAGCGCTCACCTACACAGCCAGGCCTCTTTCTTGTAGACCAATCTTTCATTTTGCTCTCTCAGGCTGCAGTCTCCCAAGGTAATTGGAATGTATCCTAATTAAGTTTTGTTAATTTGAAGAGAAGAGGCCATAATATACCTTGGATGGGAA
Source organism: Setophaga petechia (assembly GCA_024362935.1). Taxonomy (NCBI): domain Eukaryota; kingdom Metazoa; phylum Chordata; class Aves; order Passeriformes; family Parulidae; genus Setophaga; species Setophaga petechia. Next base: position 16,372,613 of record JANCRA010000021.1, read on the forward strand.
GTGCTATACAAGGGTCGATGATTATTGCCATGCTGGTTATTCAGCATTTCAGACTGTCTATCTGCTCTATTGACAACCTATTTGCAATCATCATTTTAAAATGAATATTCATAATGACTGTAGAAATATAAAATATGATACTTGGCAACATTTATGCAATTAAATAGACAATTAAATTCTGCTGGTAGTAGTGGAAATTAAAATCTTCAGACTGATTAGAAGGTTAGGCTCTATTAATTTTCACCCTCTATACATCCATCCCTGTAGCTCTCTGTACTCTTTAGGTGTTTCAAAGGTGTTTATCTGCGCCCTTGAATTATGGACTAATTTAAAATATTTTATCATAGTGCAAAATGGCACATCTTTAAAAATGAATATGTGTTAACAAATCTTATTTACATAAATATCCAAATAGATGTATTAATCTCTCAAATGTAGAAATGTCATTTTTTGTGCAGTCACAAGATCTAACAGTTTTTCAGTGTGAAGAAAAGTATCCTATTTGAACAAACTAAAAAGAGCAAGGAGAGATCAGGCCTTGCTTCTTTTGTGGGTCGAAGTTTCATTCGAATAAGATCCATAATTATTTCCCAATTTCTGAACGTGCCAGCAGCTGGGCTCCTCTGGAGTCCCCTCCAGGGCATTGGAGCTCTGCTCCTCTCCCACCTCTGCTCAGGCTTCAGTGAGTGTTGGCTGCTTGGTCTTTCACAAAAGGCAGAATCCAGCTGCAGCTCTATGGAGTCTGCTGCTGTCATGAGAAAAACCTCAGGCTGTTTGCTCTGCTTCTTTCTCACTTTATTTCACAGAAATGGGAGATTTGCAGTGGAAGTTTTTCCCAAATGAAGTACTTTATTTGTTGAATTTTTGTCTGTGTTTTACAGCCATTGTCAGGCAGGAGAAAGAAGGGCAGTGATAAAAGCTGCCTTGAAATGCTGCTGTCTGTTGTATTTCACAGGCAGCAATGCTGCCTTGGTTTGGAGGATCCTTCAGAGTGCCTGCTCACCCTTTGCACAGCCCTGAGAGTCCATTTATTTCACACATCACTTACACACTTGACATTTTCACTCTGCGTCTCTGATTTTAATGGGTTTTAGGAGCTGCATTATGATTAGAGAGAAATGCTTCATTCAGGAAAGGAGACACCAATCACTTACATAAGAATAGAAACATAAATTACAAATTGTGAAAATTAATGTAACTGGAACTCCAGAAAAAATATAAAAATACCTGTAGAATTTCCATGTCCTCAGCTGTTTCTCCTGTGCAAGTCCAGGAAGTGCTCTCCTGCTCTGACATGTGAATCTTTTGGGGGCTGTAAGGAATAGGATTACATGGTCATTACACGTCACAGCCTTTAATGTTAATTGAAGGACAGTTCAGTGGAATTAGAAGGGTTCTGAGGTCACTGTAAATGTTTGTTCTGAGTTAAGAAATTCTCAAGCGTTCACTGACCCATCATTTACTTAGAAAGCCAACTACATGTGGCTAATGCCCAAAATCATCTTTTTAACTCTTCCCTCTAAGAGAGTTGTACTGTTTTTTTCTTTCAAAAAAAAAAAAAAAAAATCAATAGCAAAGATACTTTTCTAATGCAACAAGAAATTTTTGAGTGTTATTTAAATTACCTCAGTTACAGAATCAAATGATCTGCAAGTAATTTTACAACAAATTTGCTGGTATTTGATTAGCAGCTGCATTTCAAAAACTTGTATTAATGGAATGTGATAACTGGACTTTCATCCTCTGCTGAATTTATTAATTAGTGTTTGAACTTCACAGAGGATTCCTACATTTGTAGAAACTGGAGAAGAGAATGTTTGTCAAACAAACTATTTCAGTTGGTTGCTATCTAAGAATAAGGAAAAGACAAATGTGTACAAAAAAGCTTAAGAGAAGAAGGAGTCAGACACTATTCTATTCCTTCTTACTTCTTCGGGTGGTGCTTTAGCTACTTTGGGAAGCTCTTGAGCTGTGAGATTTTTCAGCCCCTATGAGCACTCGTATCAGGAATACTTAACTCCTGTTTAAAAAGCTAGGTTCTGCTCAGAAAAATGAGATTAAAAGCAATCTACCCAGTCTGCAGGCCAAGTCTGGCCAAGTATTTTTGTCATTAATAAGAAAGACAGCATATATGAAAATTTAATTTTAAGCGAACTCAATGTACACATGCAAGCGAGCAAAAATTCATCTTTTGGGAAGTCTCTCTCTATGGCATGAGCCTGTGTGTCTGAAATATGAATATGAGTGTCAGTGGCTGTGGGCAGAGGGGAGTGAGCTCTATGGAACAATTCCATTTAACCTGTGTCACATTCATCTCTTATTTAAGATACTTTGCATATTCCTCTCGAAGCGTCTGAAGAAAATAAGAACCCATTATCATTTCAATGCAGGGAAATGATGACTGGATTCCCAAGAGTGTCTCGTGCAGGGCTGGAAGTCACAAAGTGGGATTTGATGAAATCCAGCTGGTGACACTGTGGGCACTCGCTCTGCGTTAGGGCTTCACCCTGGCAGTCTCCTGAGAGGGTGGGAGACCCTGGTGCAGAGGGGACCCTGGTGCAGAGGAGACCCTGGTGCAGAGGAGACCCTGGTGCAGAGGGGACCCTGGTGCAACTGAAACCCTGGTGCAGAGGAGACCCTGGTGCAGAGGAGAAGCACCGGGACAAAGCTGCTCTTTGTCTTCCCTGCCACCCAGCTCCCTGCCACCCAGCTCCCTGCCACCCTGCCACCCTGCTACCCTGCCACCCAGCTCCCTGCCAGCCTGCCAGCCTGCCCGGGACCCCAGGGATCCTGGCACTGATTTGTGTTTGGACTCCCCAGGCCTAGCCCTGCTTGCTGATAGTTCAAATGAAGCTGCTGGGCTGGGAGCTAGCAGGGACTGGCAGTGCCCAGGCAGTCGATGCCCTGGTCTCAGCAGAAAATGGGTTTGCTGCTCCTGCAGGTGTGGTGGCACCTCACTGCTCTTGGGTCCATTGGCTGTGCTGCCCGGGCTCAGGACAGCAGACACACCTGTGGCCACACACTGTGTCCTGGCACCTCTCAGTGTCACCAGCTAAAGGGTCAGGGGGGTACATGGGATGTCACTCTTAAGACTTTCAGTAGAAAAAACAATTGTCTCAGAAGATGAGAATCTGTTTCTGATGTGAAATATCCCTTTTTTTTTTTTTTCCCTGCCGGAATTACTTCTGACTTATGAATGAAAATGAGAAGTTTTATGGTGTTGCTGTTTAATGTACTTAAATTCTGATGTGACAGACTATACTATCACTACAGGAAGTAAATTAAATCCTCATCAAAGTGTTATGCAGAGCCTCTGGGCTGGGCTATGTAGGACATAGTGCATAAATTGTACCTCTTGGCCCAAGGCACTATAAATCATCTACACTTCTGGGTGCAATTTCCTCTGTATTTTCCCTAGCTCCTATGTGCAAATACAGAAGATGAGCAGAAAGTTACTGGTTTATGCAGCATTGGCCTCAAGACCCAAACCAGCATGTGATATACTTAAAAGTGACAAGGAATTTTACAAATAAACTTGGAGCTCATTCCAGTGGCTATCCAGTTTCTGAGTGCCTAAAGTAGATCCAAATCTGATTTTCAATGCTTAGAAATGCATTGAAAATGAAAGCTGTAGCTGTCTAAAATTCATTTGCAGGTATGGGAACACCAGGGCACCAGTCCCTGGTGTCAGTGCAGGTGTGGCCCCGTGCCTGGCAGAGGTGGCACAGGGCACAAACAGGGACCCCCCTCCTCCCCAGGCTCCAGGCACAGGATGGGTGCTCAGCAGCTGCTGCCTGGTGCATCTCTGCACAGAATTCTACATTATTCATACATTCCCTTCCCAGCTGCAGTGTAAGTGCATAGATTAAATTATGTCTAGGGACATACATGTGAATATTGGGGATGTCTCGGTGGCTGTAAATTCATGGGGTCACATATTGATTTCTGGACTTAATTATATAGTGTTTTATCGAGTAAATGCCACAGGCAGAAGTTAAGGGAACAAACTGCTATCTTTATTAAGGGTATCTTGATGTCAGCTTGCAAAGGGAACTGTGTTGTTAAACCATTTTTTCTGGTTTTTTCCTGGGGAAGAGTGTTGAGTTGGAATGAAATACTAAATGTCTTTACAAAAACCTAAGGGCAACCCCGCATCTCTTCCCACAAAGTGGGAAGACATGGGGACATTAATATGTTCAGAAATTCATACAGAGCAGATTTTTTCCAGAAAAACTTGGTAATTATCCTCCCTTGTGATGCACCTAACTGATGTTACATTTACAGTAATAAACACCACGTACACATTATATTTCACTGATATTTAGAAACTCTACCAAGGTGCTGTGCCTGAAGGTTTACAGACAGAAGTAAAAATACAACAGATGAGCAGGGGGAAGAAAATAATGAAACATTCTTGGTGAAATTTACTTTCTTGCAGTTTTCAGCCCCAGGGGCCTGTTGGGGGCTCGCTGTGCTGCCCCAGCAGTGTGAGTGAGGCTGCTGTGCCCATGCTGAGCACTGAGCCCCAGACCCTGCCCACACTGCTGTGGCTTCTGGAGCTGCTGAGCTGGAGAATCTGGAGGGGCCTGTCCTTTCCAGGACCACAGGATGTGTCCTGGGGGATGATTTAAAATGCAAGGTGTGATTACCTTGCTGTACTGACAGGTTTTTGCATTTGTTTATGAAGTGCCAGACTCGAGCTGCAGTTAGAATTTATTAGCTGATAACTGTCCAGTTATTGGAATATAGATAATGAAGCAGAGAAATGGCTCTGTTGCTATCACTTGATGCAATTGCACAATTTCCTGGTGCGTGCTGCTTTCCCCCAATGGCTGTACAGCTGACAAAGACAAACTTTGTTGCTTGTAGCAGGAATTATTCCCTTGGACGATATTTTGAAGGAACAAATACCCCACAGAATTACTGAATTTTCAGCACATTGACACTGAACCATGGCCATTACCAAGCACTCTCCTGAGTATTACAGAGGATAAACCAAGAAGAGAACAAGAATCTGATTGTATGAAGAATATCAAGAACATTTTCAAGAATATGCAGCAGCAGTTTAAGAGTGAGCACTTGGCACTTTAGGCTTTCTTTTTCTTCTGCTGTCTTAAGACACTGAGTCATCACATGTAATTATTGCTGGTCCTGATATTGCTGTGGCCAGTTTCTAACAATGCTAGGATGGATTCCTTCAGGTTGTCCATGTATCTGAACACGTGAGCTGCTCCTGCTCCTGGTCTTCAGGCTGTTTTTCTATTGAAATGAACACAAAAACCACTTGGGTCTTTGTGGGAAATGGGGATAGTAAATAACTTGAATCCATCAGTCTTTGCTGTCTCACATCCACTCACAGTTCCTTTAGATAATCTCTACCTTTTCCATCTCATGTTACTGAAAGAACTTTTTCCCTGTTATCTCTGATATTCCTTGCCAGCCATAACTCCCTTTTAACCTTTATTTTTCAGATTGTGTACCTGTCTAGTTCTATAATATCTTTCCATTTCTCCTTTATGCTGTGTTCTTTTTAGATGTGTAACTCCTTTAAAGAGTCATGCCAAGTGTTTTCCCTCTGTGGTACACTCCTTTGCCTTTGTGTTTTTAATAGAGTCTGTTTTAATATCTGCCAGTTCTTCTGCATTTCTTTTTCCCTTAGAATGTCTTCCCAAAAGATCCAGCCTACTGTCTCTGTGAATCTGCTGAACTTCACTGTTCTCATGCAATAGAGAACTCAGACATTTCTTGATTCCCTTTCCAAATTTCTTTCTACTTGCAAATTCTTACTTTGCTTCTCCTCATGAGTTAGAATCCAGTCCATGCCCCCAGTAACTTCCTCTGCCATCTGGACAAATGACTATCCCTGAAATACAGCAAATGCCTTCTGGGAAGCCTGCATTTTCCAAGCATTTTTCAAGCCATGGTTTGTGAATAAAATCTGTCTTTACGATTTTGTCCTTTAGATTTATTTGTTTACTATAATTTGACATGATTTTCTTCTTTATGTGCTGGTAACTTGCAGTATACGAGGCCTTTTCAATGATATTCTTTAACTTTTTTGAGAAAGAGGAAATGCTTGAGGCTCAATTTACAAAGAACAAGTCACCTTTCACTCAGTGTCCTTACAATTAAGCAGACAGGACAGCCTCAAAGTAAAAGAGTCAGCATTATTGCCATCCCTGTTTCATAAAGGGGGCTTCAAACACAGTGATTGTCCAAAGGTCATTCTTTATATCTGTGGAGGACTTGAGAACTGCATTAAATTTTCTTAATTCTAGTCCAGTATCTAAGTGATGAGTATTTTTTTTTGTACTAACCTAGTTCTAGTTCACTTTTTAACAGTTGCTCAAGTTCTTTGTCACCCACTTTTGGTATAATTTTGTTAATTGCCTCACTTTTAGGGGTTTTTAAACGTTATTGAAGAATAAATTGCCTTTAAGGGTTTCTTGCCTTTAAGGGTTTCTTCTGAAAGATGGATTATGGATAGAAAGGTAAAGAAGTGGGGATGAGATTTAAGGGAATCAGAAATTATATTTTTGCTTCAAATGCTTATGTAGCCAATTTACCTGTGCACAGACATTTGATAGATACACACAGGTAGGTATGGATGGATGTAGGTGGGAATTTACCTGTGCACAGACCTTTTATAGATACACACAGGTAGGTATGGATGGATGTAGGTGGGAATTTACCTGTGCACAGACCTTTTATAGATACACACAGGTAGGTATGGATGGATGTAGGTGGGAATTTACCTGTGCACAGACCTTTTATAGATACATACAGGCAGGTATGGATGGATGTAGGTGGGAATGGATGTGTTCAGTTTTACATACTGAACTCTTGGTTTCCTGGCCAGTTTAGATAACAGTGATAAATGTCATTTGTGCAGTTCCTGTGTAGTCCCAGATGTGAGTGATGTGTTCCAAGCCATGCTTCTCACAGTTCCTGGGTGGAAGAAGAGAGAGCAGGACAGGGAGCAGGGCCACAGCCACAGGGTCAGGGTTTGCTGCTGCAGGAGGGGCAGGAGGAGGGAGATGCTCACGGATCTCCCTCTCTGCAGTTCAGTCCTGCCCAGCCCCAGGAGGCTCCTGCATTTCCCCAGAGGGCACAGCTGGCACTGGGGCTGGGAGCTCTGCCCTGCATGGCTGCACCCCAGGCCTTGGGGCAGGACTGAGCTTGCACCCACTTTGCCACACACTGCACGTCTGTTTTCAGAGGAGGAATTGAGAAATATTAGAATTGCATGCAGCAGTGTTTTTATATATGAGGATTTATATATGTGTGCTGAACATCTGAGGTTCTCATCTAGAGCTTTTTTAATTTAGATTTTGCTCTCTGATTGCCTTTGGAGTATCTGCAGGGTTTTCTTGCATTTGCAGGGAATTTACATTTAAAATTGCCTGTGATGTGCTCTCTTTCCACTGCTCTAATTTCTCAATGTCATTTTGATTATTAGCATTTTTTTGATAGAAGTTAAAGCACTTTCCTCTTTTCTAACCACATAGCTTTCATATTCCCCAAGCATCTATTTACTTTCCAGTATGCTTTAGTATGCCTTTTTATAGGCAGATATTTAATTTCCATTTGTTCCCCTCACTGGCAGACTAGCTTATTTTTATAATTTGTCTCATTATTTCTCCTTTTTAATCTTTATATTTCAAGGGAAATGGGATGACACATTTTATCTGAGTTTCTCTGGTTGTGAAGTTTATTCTCATTGACACAGCTCTTGAGTGAAGGGCAGATGGTTGGTTTGCAGCCCTTGCTGTTCTCCAAGGTGAGCTGCAGGGCTGGTCCCAGCTGCAGCCCCCAGCCCAGCTCTTCCATCTCCTCTCCCTCCTCATTCAGTTTGTGGATGAAGTTTGTCCTGGCCAGCGCTGCTCGGGGCACTGGGGCCCTGCTGGGGCAGTGAAGCACAGAGCACCCTCCCAGCCCTGCCTCTGCCTCTCAGTGGCACCCAACAGCTTTTCCAGAATCAAACGAGGCTCCTGCACAGTTTGCTCCAGACAGGGCTGCAGGAAGCAGAGCTTGTGGCAGACACTCCTGCCTGGCAGCCACCGACCCAGCCAATGCTGCCTCCTTGCCATTGTTTGCTTGTTTAGAATTGCATTACGTGAAATATGATACAGAATTTTCTGACAAGCGTTCTTGGAGGAATCTGAGTGGTTTCCCCCTTTACCCAAGTAAGCACTAATGCAAGTTCCCTGGTGGGGCCCCTCTTGAGGCTGGCACCTCCTGTGTTGGCTGTGACTCTTTGTGACTGCATAGTTGTGATGGCACCCTTCAGAACAATTCCTGTTTGGGGGGACTTCAAAGCAAAGACTGAAACAAATGGAATTTTTTTAGTGTTTCAAAATGCTTCTGTTAACAATGGTCTGGAGATGTTATTTTTCACTCTTGGATAACAGAAATTTACAGAAGAAAATGTTCTTTGTGTTGGAGAAAGAGGCAAGGAAGGCAAAGACATGTCAAGTCCTTGTCCTGAAAAATTCAGATTTATGCCATTTATGAACATAGCTTTTACACTGACTTTTTCTCTTCTACTGATTTTAATTAATCTCCCTAGTAAGTTTAAAAGAGCACAATTTTATAGCTGTGAACAGCAACCCATTCTATGCACAAACTTGCATTTGTGGCTGAAGAATCTCTAATACATATTTGTTATTTCTTTGTTGGATGTCAGCAGAAATCAGTTTGTAAGAATGACTTTTATTATCTCTAGCAGTTTACAGTTGCATAATTTTTGCTGACATGCTCACACAATTGAAGACAATACCTGCTTCCATTACAAATGAGAGGGAGGAGAGCCTTAGATAAGGGCTCTTGTGTTCTAAGTTGCATTTTAAGTGAGTCCTAGAGTTGTAAAGATAGATAAAGAATTTAGATTTATATCTAAAATCTAGATTTTTAACTCTTATACACGGCTCTTCATTTTCCTCCTGTCTTCTCAATAAGGCAGTGCTCAGTGGGAGAGTGAGTTCCAGTGGCTGGGTGCTGGGGTCAGGAGAAATTAATTTTGGTTGTGTGGATGAGGAAGGGCAGAGCTGTGAGCTCTCCTAAGGGCAGTGAGGTTAAGGGCACCAGTTGTGTTCACCATGTGCAGTTGTACAATGCTTCAGGAGACATTGCAAGTGTTTGATGAACAGCTCCTGCTGGTTTTCCACACCTGTGGGGATTCCTGTGTCATGTCTGTGATCTCTGGTCACAGCTAAGGGAGGAGGAATCGTGCATTTTGATTGATTTCAGAGAAAGTGAGAGCATGTCATGCTTCTCAGGAGCATCAAGTACCCAATGCAGCTAACATAATGCATCTCACATATGGCAATAACTGTCCAGGACACTCAGGTATTCTGAGGTTTAGGTTTGTTTCATTTGTGAGGTCTCTGCCTTCTTAATTGGAGCTTCTAACTCAAATCCCAGATGATACTGAAGAACTGTTTCCTCTAGTAAAGCACAGAACCTGCAATTATCATTAATACTGCTGGTTTTGTCTTTCTCAGAGCAGCTGCTCTGCAGTGCTGGTGGTGCTGTCCTGGATGCTGCTCTCTAACATCTTCTCTTGTAAAATCTTGGAATGGAGCTCTTGGCTGGAGCCTCTCCTCATCTGGGTTTTCTTGATTCTGTCACCAGGTCATGCATTAGAAGCTGCCTCATTTCTTTTGCTTTCAGGAATGCTGGCAAGGGTTGGTGTCACAGGTCTCATTTTCATTAGTGGTTAATCTTAAAGTGAGGTTCTGTCCTCTATCTTTTCTTTTCTTTGTATCTTTTGGCAGTCTGGCAGGACAAGTGCCTGTGATCAGCTTGTACCAGGAGCCGTTGCAAAGATTTCACTAGGAAACACCCAAAATCAGGAAGTAGTAAACCCAAAGAACTTCTCTTTCTCTATTAATATGCATGAAAGGACCTATTTCTGGAGGCATATCTTTATTTAATAGAGTAATTTCGAGTATTTTTGAAGACATATGCAATTAGCATTGATTTTTTCTCACCGTGGCACAAGGAGCATCCCTGGCAGGGACGTTCCCTCCCAGGCTGCCCCTGGGGGCTCCCAGGAACAGGAGCTGGGCAGAGCCTTGTCCTGGCAGTGAGCTGGGAAGGGACGTGCCCCACAGCCAGGAGCTGCACGGCCCCAGTGCAGCCCCAGTGCAGCCCCAGTGCAGCCCCAGTGCAGCCCCCAAGGTGGCCCTGAGGCTGAGCAGTGCAGCCCTGGTGGGATGTGCCAAGGGCATCCTGGTGACCCTGCAGGGCCACCTTGCAGTGCTGCTTTGTGCAGTGACACTCACTGCTGCTCTGGCCTTCCCAGGGACTCCCCAAATGGCTTCTGCAAGCAGAAATTTATTGCACACTTGTGATGGAGCTCTCTTATTTTCCCCTTCCATCACTCCTCCAGCTCCTCCCAAAACAGATGTTGCCATAAACTGATATGTCACTTGATCCTGAACTTTTCTTAATGATTGTGGTGGCATTTCTAATATTTCTTAGAGGCAAGTGCAGCAGGTGCCAAATGTAATTGTTTCATTAAGGCAATGAAATACACTTTACCACAAAACCAGTACAGCTGTGATTTCATGATTGCTGCTCCCCTTGTTTCACTGCAGAGCTGATGAATTGTTCTGGTCAGTTCTAGACACAGGCACAGTTCTGGAATACCCTGGAAATTCCCCATGCCTAATCCCAGGGTCCTACAAAAGCCATTGCTATGTGCTTTTTGTTATTCATGTTGAACAAATGTCTCACAAACCTGGACAACTCTGCTACACTCACTTGTCAGGAGATGTTTTTGCTTTATTTTTTTGTCCTGTTTTAAATTCTCCTCCTTGACTGGCTCTATTCAGACCCCTGATGCTTAACCCAGATGAATTTTGTATGAGGCATATTTGGGCTTTCTTTCTGGTCTAGCTCACTGAGGGTGAGATCTGCCATTCTGCTTTATCCCATGAGGATTTTTCTTTTTCTTTTTTAACAGATTCACAGGAAAAGGATTCAGATAAATTTCCTGGTTACTTTATATTGTATTTGGGCTTTATTTTCTTTGATTTTCTGCTGGAGAAGTGAAAAGACATTGAAGTGTCTTGCACATGCTTTCTGCTATAGACAAAGATCAAGTAAGATGTAACACAGTCCAGACTTTCTTTGACTTTGATCCCACCCTTTCTTCCCCTTTGACATTTATTTAAATGCTGAACTCCAAGCCAAAACTGAATTTCTTTCATTATTCAAAACACCATTTGATGGAGTTGAATTTTGCTATTGCAGCATAGCTTCCCAGTAATTTTCCTTATGCTTCTGAAAAATTTACATTGTTCATATCAATCACACCGTGCTTTTATACAATTGGTTCTGAAAATATTTTTAGTCACCTGTTTTAAAGATCAAAATAACAACTCTGTCTCTGCAGAGCACTCATAGATATTCAGCCCTTCTGATTCTGCCATGACCTGCTGCACTGCTCGTGGTCCATTAGGTCATGTCTTGAGGAGCTGCAGCTGTTTGGACATGCAGCTTTAATTGGACCCATCATAGTAATTTAGGCCAGCTATGTGGCCTGGATCCATATCTAAATTCAGAAAAGGTTGCACGTTCATCAGAGCTACAGTTACTAAAAGGTATTAAAGTTTTGTATATTTGGGATTGCTGTTCTCTCCACTGCCAGTTGTGACTACAAAGCATTGATGCTTTCCTGTTATAAAATAAATGCAGCTGTAAGCATCATTCAAGGGACCAATCATGGTGTGGTGTTCAGTGGCCATGTGTTTAATTGTAAATACTAATTAAGACAAAAGCACTGCTGGAATTATGTCTGATGCTAAGCCAGCTCCTAGCAGTTGTGCAGTTTAAGCTCTTGATTCCAGCCACCTCAGCAGCAGGGGAAAGAAAGTGGTAACTAAAATTGTTCCAGTTTCTAGAAGGGGCCTTTAAAGACTGAGACAAGACTGATTTATGTGGGAAGAAGTAATTACAATGAACAAGGATTCCAGTTCTGTTTTAGCTTACATACTTGTGAGGCATTTACTGTGTACAACCATCTTTATTTTCCCAGATTTAATCAGATACTAAGATGTCTGCAGCCAGAAAAGGCCATTGCTTATTACAATGTCTCTGGGGAAAGGAGTGTCTGGTAGAGATTCTTGCTGCATCTGGCTGCTGTTGAGTCATCCAGCTGATGTTATTTGAATTTCCACTAGACTTGAACCCGGTACTGAAACAATGAAATGTTTGCTCATAAAAAATAGGAGAAAGAGTATGTGGAAACTTTTGTTTTATGACAGTGAGACAAATCCCAGTAATCTGAAATTGTGGCAGGAAATGTAGCTTTCTTAGAAAAGAAAAAAAAAAAAAAGAGACACTGAATTGGATCTTGAATCTTCTAGACTCAATATTTGAGCATAAAGCCCTGAGAATTTATGACTCTATCACTTTGCATATCTCGAACCAGCATTGCCTTTTCCAACAAATAGAGACCTTTTCCTGGTATTGAATTGGTTTTTTCTATTTCTCAGTAACTCAGATTCCTTGTTTACATCTATATCTATCTAGCTGTCTTAGGACATGAGGTTTCATTTCTGAAAGAGCAGATATGTTTTCTTGCAAATATCACAGTGGAATTTAAACAGGGATGTTTGCCCATGTCAGCTCGGTAAAAGCAATCAGAAATACCTATCCTGATGTTCAATGAAGTTAGCGGCCAAAAAATCCCACTAAATACTTCCTGTAAGATACATAATTGGCTTTAATGATGAATTTATGGATGAGAGAAAATTTGGATAAACTCAGACATATAATCTATGCAATAAGCAGCTAATCCATAGTAAGTGCAACAGGCCCCAGGAGAGGACACTGTAAAGTATTTCCCATTCTAAGAAACTAGGGACGTTATTTTGCCTTTTCAATTTCTTCAATTATTCTGATTTACTTTTGACTATTCACTTAATCAAGGAAAATTGCCCCTTTTAAATTTTCTTTTTAGCGTACTATTCACTGATGAGATTAAACAGAAACTAAGTATATTAACTGCAGCAGTCAGTTTTCAGAATTAAGAGTATTAGTGTGTTTTTGCTCAGAGTCGGGCCAGGCTGCTGTTTCTCCTGGATTCTTTGCATGCTGAGGAAGGAAAGCGTTGTGGCAACTTTCCATGAGAACAGACTTTGGAGTCCTTTCCTGCATTCCCATAGCGAGAGGCAGGAACGCAGGGGCTGTGCCCCTTCCAGGCAGGGCCTGGGCAGAGCTGCACCAGGCTGACCTCCCCCAGCCCACCCCAAGGCTGAGCTCCATCTTCCCCTGGGGGCTCTCCCACTGCCAGGCTTGATTCACTTCTTCCTGATGGCTCAGATAACTGTTCCGATTATTCAGGAACCCAGAAAAGCCCATGCCGGCACTTTGGACTGCTTTCATCCCTGTTTGGAGAGGCCTTAGAGGACTACTCAGAAAAATGGGTCAGATCTCAGAAGACAATTAATGAGTCAGAGAGTGACCCAGTTCAGAGAAAAGACAAACAGTAATGAGCCCAAAGAAGCCATCCAAAAGAGAGTGTTTGCCTGTACACCATTTCTTACACCAACCATTACACAGTCCTTCATTCAGATTAAATATTGAATTGGTGATTAGCACTGTCAGCTCAATTTAAGAGATATAAAGAAGTCCATATATCCAAAGTGCTTTAGTACACTGGAGGTATGAAAAATTAAAAGGAAAACAAATTATTGCCTGAAAATTAATTCCTACATTATATTAAAGAGCAACCTCATCAGTAACGTCTTAAATCTTCTGTTGGTCAGGAAGCAATATTGATTAACTGGGGGTTTGTGTTTGGGATGATGTGCACGGGCAGGCAGTGAGGGAGAGGTGTTTCTGCACTGATGCCTGGGAGAAATGAAAAGGAAACCTTTTAAAAGCCACATAAGGCATAATTTCATTTGAATAATTGCTCCTGAGATTGGCACTCTGGAGAAGCAACTGTTTCATCCTGTTCTCCATGATCTGAATGCGTGTGATCATACATCAACACCTGTTTCCCAGAGAACAGCTGTTTACAAAATGATCCATCTCTTCCTGGAAAAACTTTCATTTAAATGATTCATAGGAACATGTTTATTATAAGGAAATGTTTGCGTGAATTTGTACCATTCATTTTGATTCATTGATTTTCATTTGAACTCAGAATGAAAATAACTTTTGGAATGAGTCATGGAGGAGAAGTTCCGTTTTCTGGCCAGCCCTGGGGCGGCCATCGATAGTTGGCAATCACGCTCTGGAACTTGAATTGTTCACTCGTGGTGAATTGTTCACTCGTGGTGAATTGTTCACTTGCGGTGAATTGTTCACTCGTGGTGAATTGTTCACTTGCGGTGAATTGTTCACTCGTGGTGAATTGTTCACTCGTGGTGAATTGTTCACTTGCGGTGAATTGTTCACTTGCGGTGAATTGTTCACTCGTGGTGAATTGTTCACTTGCGGTGAATTGTTCACTCGTGGTGAATTGTTCACTTGCGGTGAATTGTTCACTTGCGGTGAATTGTTCACTTGTGGTGAATTGTTCACTTGCGGTGAATTGTTCACTCGTGGTGAATTGTTCACTCGTGGTGAATTGTTCACTCGTGGTGAATTGTTCACTCGTGGTGAATTGTTCACTTGTGGTGAATTGTTCACTCGTGGTGAATTGTTCACTTGTGGTGAATTGTTCTGCCCGCAGCCCCGCAGGCCGGGCCCGGCTGTGCGCAGGAGCCGGGAGGGAGCGGGAGCGGCGCAGTGCGGGGTTCGCTCGGGGTTCGCTCGGGGTTCGCTCGGGGTTTGCTCGGGGTTTGCTCGGGGTTCGCTCGGGGTTTGCTCGTGGTTTGCTCGGGGTTCGCTCGGGGTTCGCTCGGGAGCGCTGCGGGAAGGAGCTGCGAGGAGCGGCCCCGCCAGGGGTGCCCCATCCCTCGGCGGGGATGCGATGCTGCCCCATCCCTCGGCGGGGATGCGATGCTGCCCCATCCCTCGGCGGGGATGCGATGCTCACGGGGATGTTTTGGTGCCAGGACAAGCCCCGGTCCCTGCCAGGGGTGCCCGGCCCGCAGAGCTGGGGATGCCCCGGGCGAGCAGCCGGCGCTCCAGGCCCGGTCCCATCCCTGCGGGGCTCCAGGACAGCGTGAGGGTCCCCGCGGCTCCCTTCCAACTCGGGAGATGTGGGCATTCTCTCTTTCTCATTCAAACCATCCCTGAATTGTGTCTTCAAAATGGGGTCAAATATAGAGAAAGACACAAAGCAATTTGAGAAAAAGAAACACACATTTTCTCACCGACTAAACATGACTTGTTTCACTGTTCTGATAACATCACGGTTCTTGAAACTGAATTGTCTGAATGAGCACCGTGTGGGATTTAAAGGCATTTAGGCACTGTGTTGAGTTAGCCACCTGAATATCCTAAAAAGCTGACCTTCTACTCAAAAAAGATCTTTATTAACCTCTAAATGCAACACCAAATTGCCTCTATAACCTCTTCCTCTTTCACTGCTTGCTTTTGCATAATGTAACAGCGGGGCTTTGAGGATCATGCTGTGCTCTGCCTCTGCCCTGTGGGCAGCCCATATTTGTACAGAGCTGTGCTAAAGCTTTTTCTTTCCCCGTGTGAGAAAAGATCATTTAAACAGCAGCTGTCTTTCTTGGGGGGGGGGGGAAAGTACTTATAATTTTGAATAACTACCTACTCAGGTCTTTCTTCCCATCCACTGAAAGCTACTAGAATGTATCAAGGAAAAGAGACTAGGGAGAGAAAGTTAATAGTAATTTTGTCCCAAAATTGAGTTTGAAATGTAATAATGTTTACAAAAAAACCCCCAGTTTATTTTACCTGGAACATCTTGAAATAAACTGCTTGCAAATAAAGGGCGCTTTGTTTGAGATTCATTTTAAGGAGCCTTTCTAGTCTCTCAAAACTAATGAACTGCTGCCAATAAAGACTAAAATACAGCAATAAAAAGGCATTACACATTCCACATGCTTTCAAAAGTCCGCAGAGGCCAGTGGGGAGCTGCTCCCCTCCTTCCCTGAGCAGCATTTCAGACCCGAAGAGGCAGCAGCTTTGAGAAGGGGTCCCTGGGCTTTTTGGGACCAGTCTGACCCCCCTTCCTCTCCCCTCCCTTCTTGCCTTGCTGGGGCCAGCAGAGCTGAACCTCAGGCAGCTTTGTCTGCACTGACGCAGGCTAGAGAGTGATGCATTAATTACTTCTGAGAGATAATTAGTCAGGCTTTGAGAAGTGTTTTCTGCCCAATTGCAGGTATCCTTGAGGTGCATTCTGGCTCCCCATCTTCACCTTGTTCATGCTCAGGCAGCAGCTCTTATCTCCAGTGCAGTTCTGACACTCAGCTGTGCTAAGGTGAATTAAATCTGTGATTTTCTAATAATGCCGACTGTGTGGGCTGGTACAGAGAAAAGTAATAACTGCTGTGTATCATTTACAGCAGCTATCCCATATTTTAGAAAAGCGGGAAATAAATGTTCAAGGTGTGTGCCATGTGGTTCCCACTGTATTTTCTCACAGCACAACCAGGTGAACAGCAGGTGCATTGTGCAGAACAGCCTCCACCAGAACAAAGCCATGATTGAAATGGACGTTGATGTCACTGAGCAATTTATCTTCTCTAAAAGGGCTTTGCTTTACAAAAGAAGCTAATTTAGTCTGGGAATTAAATTGATGGCCATGTGGGAACATTTGTCTAATTCACTTAGAGTTGTATCATTAGCCATGATTGTTTGATCAATATTTACAAAACAGTGGAATTTACTCAGTTGACGGATGTCAGAGTTCCGCTCCTCATTACTGAAAGTAGATTCTTTGTGGGAAACCTGAAACAGCTTCTACTTCCTTAGAGACTCAAAATGCTAATATGAAGTTAATAATGGATTTTTGAATATGTGACACAGTCTTTTCCAATCTTTCAGGAAGCAGCTAAAACCAGGAAATGCTGTTCCTAAATACATAATATGTACTACATGCAGAAGGGTTTAGTGGCCTTACAGGACTGGATAAAACCTGGAAGATTCCAAACATGCTACATCTAACAGCTAAAAAACGAATTACTTGTGTTCCCAGCTTAGGTGTGGGTGCTAGCAGAGTGCTTCAGGGAAGAGGATACTGCTGCAATTACATGCATGCTGCTGGGATTGTCTGTTCTCCCTCTTCAATTGTGTCACATTATTCGTCTTTTATCAATTTTACCTGTGGAAGCTGAATCCCTGACAAATGTATTTTAGACTAGTATGAGAAATTATTTGGGTCCAAAATATGCTGTTAGAGACAGGAAGGCTCCCTCTGCCCCTCTTGGTAAAAATCAGTGTTGCTTCTCTGCAGACCTTGGAACACAGTTCATTTTGGGCAGTGCTCACCAGAAATGCCTGTTTATCAAACAGCAAATAGAAGAGAGAGGCCTGTTTAAATGACTTGAGCTTTTTCTGTGAAATTTTTCTGTGAATGTTGACTGTTCTCACTGCTTTCATATTTTTTAACTATCCCACCTGTGGCACAGACTATCATTGAATTATCCTGGGTGTAAAATTGGATCAGTTTATGGAAATTATTCCTGATTTTCCCTGGCTACTCTGTATTTTTTGTTATCTGTTGATACTTAGAGATTCTGATGCCTCCTTTCTCTCTCTTCTCTCTCTCTTTTCCTTTCTCTCTCCTTCCCTCACCCTTTTTATTTTAATAATGGATTGTTATCTGGTAAGCTTTTCTGCCACTTAGTCTGGTTTAAAAGAAATATTCAGTTACTTCTTAATGACAAGTAACACAGGAGGAGCTTCCTCCATATTCTTTTTCTTCCCTTGCTTGACTTGCCCTCTGCAGTTAAAATGATATACTTTCCACTTGGGCAATTTTATGATCTTCTTAAACCAACATGCACAAATACATAAAACACAAGTAACTTGGGTAGCTCTCACTGACATTTAAAACCAGGAGCGTGACTACATTAGATAAAATACGTCTTTCTTTTCGCTCCATTTTTCATGTATTGCATTTCTCACATTGTAGATGTGTTTTTAGGAGTGCCTGCTGATCTGTCACCCGAAGGTGACGCGCTGAGTTCGCAGCTGTCGGAGCAGCATTGGTGCTCCCAGGTCTCCTGGAAGGAGCTGTGCCCTGCCCCTGGTCTCAGCCTTTGCTCCCTGTCTATCCCAGATGGGGTGCCAGAGGCCCTGGCCTGCGAGCAGGGCTGGGGGGGTGCCTGGGCTCCCCCAGGGCTCTGTGGGGATGGAGGGTGAGCAGAGCCAGCTCTGCCTGCCCCAGCCCGGAGCGCCAGCCACAGCTCCTCCAGGAACCTGCTCAGGTAAGGCCAGGATGTCCTGCCACGAGGGGGGTTCTTTAATTAGCTGGGGTAAGAAGCCAGCCCCAGCTGAAATCTAGCCTTCCATGTGTTTTGGGTTAAGTAATTTTTTGAGTTGGTGGTTATGTAACAATGCAAATGGCTTGTGCAGTCCTATATTGAAGTTCAATTTCTTTAAGTCGTTGTGGAATGAAGAATCAGCTCTAGGCTTTCCAGGTAATGGATTTCCGTATGTTTGAATTTGTGTCTTTAATTAAAACTGTCAAATTGGTGCTTTTGAGAAGTGTATTTCCTTGAATTCCTTCTGTTCTCTTTGGCTTGTGAGTAGGAAAACAGACACAGACGTGTGATGGATTTGACAGCTGACCTATTACTCTCCAAGAAAATGGTACCATGATGGACCTCCTCTAATAAGGATTCAGGAGGTATTAATATCACTTTCAGTCTAATAAATGTTTGACCTTTATTATGGTCTTACAGAAATGATAGCTGCTCATACTCTTCAATTTTAAATGCATGCTGAAAAACGTTTAAATTTGGAAAGCCCACTGATTCAAGGCAAGTTCAAGAAATTGCTTCTGACTTCAGGCATTGTAATCAATTAATGAATAACAGGATGAGCTGGCTCATGTTGAAGGTGGCAATCTAGGGAACTAAAAAATCTGTTTCATAAAGCTACACATAAGGCTTTCCCTTCTTTAGGAAACTCTGGTTTATGATTCTGCAGATTTTCATTGGTGTACTTTCATTTCAGGTTCTGGGAAGAAAGCCAGAAGTTTAATCCCATTTTATAAGCGACTGGGGCCAAATTCTATTCCCAGAAAATTAAATGAGAGTTCTGTGATGGAGTTCAAAAGAATTGGGAATTGACCTCCATCTAATATCTTTCAGAATAATTTATTAAAACTATTTCACCTTTTTTGCTATCGCATTGCCAATGCAAATTTGTGCATTGGGTTTAAGACTTGAGCAAAGGGGAAAAGCAGCTAAATAATGATTGACATTCCAGTTACTTTATGCTTCATGCATATTACTCCTAAAACCAATGCAATGCACGATTTCATGACATTACAGAAAGGGCCATATGTGCTAAATAAAAAAAAAAAAAGGTTTGAAAAATAAAATGCCCCAGTCTCAGTAAGCCCACATGTAAGGTTAACTCCAAACAACCCATGAAGGACCAGGAGCTGAAACTCACCTTTCTGTAGGAAATGTTCTAGACAGAATGTTTAACAGTTGGGGCCAGTTTAATATTAAGTAGCAATTTCTGTAATACATTGTGGAAGTGGTTGATCCTCCACTGTGCATTTCCACCATGCTTTCCTGTTAAAACCCTCCTTGAGCAGCTCCTGCAGCTTCATTGTTAATGTGATGTACAGCTGGTCTGTCCCAGCAGCTTTTCCTGTGACACTGCTTGAAAAACTCCTTGGTGTTCGTCCTCCACACCTGGCACAGCCTCCAACTGAAGCAAAGTGGGTGGATTAAGTTAATACACAATCAATATTGTTAAAACAAATGGTTCCTTTAATCAACAGGCAACTCTCATTCTTTTGGATTGGGATTTTCAAAGCTATTTTGAGGAGTAAATATATTAAATTTCACCAGTGCTTTTAAGATAATGGGACACCAAATTTCCTTGTGTACACATAATAAATCCTCATTGAGTTTTGTCTTGGATTTATATTCAAGGAAGAGGGAAAAGGAGTGGTTTTTTCCAAGCTTTTCTTCATTATTTTGGAGACTTGCCAACCCTAAGTCGATTAAATTGTATTAGCTGCTTTAGCTGTCTCAGTTGTCAGTTAAAGAGAGCTATAAGACCACATGGCTTAGGAAGAAAGTAGAATTTCAATCACAGAATTTTCTAACTAATTGTTTGGAAAGCTTCTGTCAAGAAATACAGGGTTCAGACTTCTCTTGAAAAGAGGATAGACTGTGTGACTTGATGGCATTTCCAGACTTATTTTTTACCATATTTTATTAATATATTTTATCATATTTCAATTTCAGAATCTCACACATTGATGGAAATGCATTCACTTTTGCAGTCAGATTCTGGGGGGAAAGCTGACACCAGAGTGAACTGATTTCTGAGAATGAAAATGTGGGATGGCAGTCTCTATCTCTGTTTTTTGACTACACAGGAAGATTAGTTAAATGAAAAAAAATCTTCTTCCAATGGCCCTGCATCCTTCAAGTACACCAAAACCTTTCTCAGTTTTGGCAGCAATGCTTAGGATGAAAATGGGCCCAATTTTGGGGCTTATGGAAGAAATTTTGGTATCTGATTCAAATATTTATTGACGTTTTTAAAGAGAGAGTTATTACTTGTCTTAAAAGCCACAGAGAAACTGAAGAATAAAGGGTAGTAGGGCTTTTAAAATAACAATTTATGGGGAAACCAAGGAGAAATTTTTCAAAACTGACACTTTTCTTCACTGATTTTTTTTTCTGAGCTTGACAATGTTAGTGTACTAATATTGCAATTTTTTTTTTTAACACCAGCAAGTGCCATTTCATGACTATATTTAGTTAAGTACTCTCAATGGTCTTGGACAAAGTGTCTGAGTTTTTAAAACTTGTGTTATTTTGTTGTTTATTCCCCATAGAAGCTAGTGATGCTATTGTTTGGTTTTCTGCCATTTGAGGCACCAGCTGTGTGTAAAACACAGATGCTACACTCAGCCCAGGATTCATCCTAATGATTCTGTTCCTTAAATCAGCTTGTGCTGGTTGTTGGCAGTGCCACATATCACTTAAGTGAGTCCATACCATCCTGTGTTCATTTACTGCTTCACTGTCCACTGCTGCAGTGTTTCTTGCACCCTTCCTCACTTTAAAAGGTTGATTGGGAAGTTTTTAGTGATTTAGTGGGAACATAGATATGTTCTGAAAATTTAGATTCAAGGGTGGGATTTCTGGTGAAAACCAGAGAGATCTGTGCCAAATGGACAGAAATTGGAGGAGGATGCAGAAAGCCTTTATCTGAGGAAAGCAGTTTGAGTCAGAGACAGCCTAACCCCGAACCCTGAGCACTCATTTCCCAGGCTGGATTTTCCTTCTGTCTGTCCTTTCATCTACACAGTCACAAAAACCTTTGGGAGACCTTGACTTTGCTGTAATGTGCAGAACAGAGCTGTTCAAGCCCCTCATTGTGTGCAGTGAGCCCCTTGGCAGTGCCCGTGCTGGTGGCAGGGATGGGGCAGCCGGGCTGGGCAGAGCCCTCGGAGGGCAGCAGCCCCTGGGCTGGAGCACAGCCCATGGCCCTGCCCTGGCACCGACTGGGCTCTGCACTCACACCCAACTGCTTGGCTACTGCACGAGTTCAGGCACATCAAATAATTGAGGCTAACGGTTTTGACCTATTCCAACCTTGGCAAAAGGTTTTGGAAAATTTGAAATCTACCGTGGAGGTGGGGGGACTGAATTTTGAGAAAGTTTTTGTCTGTTTTGATTCATCTCCCTGTAACCACAAAAAGCATCTATTCATATTCTCAAATAGTTCTGTGTAAGTTACAACTGTCCCAAAGTTGTACATTTCATTTCTGTCTCTATTCCAGGTGTGTTTATTAAAGCTGGGCTAAAGAGGATCCAGATAGAGCTGGGGTTTGACTCCTCTATTGGAAAAATCCTCTATCAAGTTGGAATAAGCTGTCAAATAGCAGGGACATATTTTTTCCAAACCAGATTTTAGCAATATCTGTTTTTCTTAGTGCCGAATGAAATACTTAGCTTGCTGCAAAATAAACTGTATTTCAAGTTATATTTCAAATTTCATACATTTTAATTTTAAAACATACCTGTAGTAACTCAATAATAAGTATCAAGAGGAAATTAAGTAGGTTTGAGTTAAACATTTCTGTAATTTCTGTGTTCTCCACGGAAAGAGAACTGTATCATACCTCTTCCCCTTCCCCCCTCCTTTTTTTTTTGAGGGTAGAGCAGTTTGTGGTCAAGGTGCTACTTAAATCTGTAGTGTCTTGCTGTCTCTACATGACAGCTAGTGAATTTGAATGCATTGATTCCTAACATACTCTGTTTAACAATTTCAAATTCTGAATGTACTGTGCTCTAGCAAGAAGCTCTAAGCTTCTCATTATAGCTCAGTATATCTTGTCAGCATAAACAATCTTCAAAATTGTATTAGAAGTGAGGAATTATTTGTCCTTCATTGCTTAAATTAAGTTTATTTAGACTGCTGAATGTCCTCTGCCTTGATAAAGCTTTTTTAGATGAAAAATCTTTATATTTCCTTAGGAATGCTTGGAATGAAGCAGTTAATGTGACATACTGTGTCATTGATTACAAATTGTGGCTGACACTTCACAGAGGAATTGCTTTGTCCTTCCATTTTCAAGAGCACATCCACACTCCTGTGTCTGTTCATCTGTTTGTCTATATATTGATATATTTACAGAGACAACTTTTAAAAAGCTACTTAATTTGACATCAGTAAAAAGCAAATCAGAATGGAATTTCGATGTGATACTAAACACAGTGTATGAACCCCAGATTGTGTTTAGATGAATTTTCCCAGAGTACTGGCAGCTTTCATCTCCGCACGTGAACACGAGTGCAAAAGCACAATCTCCCTCAGCCATGCTGCAGCCTGAGACTGATTGACATCCATCAGTATTGCTCAGCATCTGAGCAGCAGGAGGCTGCTTTTTCCAGCAGAACATGACAGCTGAGTGCTCCTGTCTGACCGAGCCCCATGTGCCGGCGGGCTCAGGAGGGAAGAGACATCGAACACTGCTTGGGAATTCAGCTCTGCAAGGGAAGGTCACCCAGTCCTGATCAGAGAGGGAAAACTCACTTTGCCTGCTATTTGACAGTTCCTTCCCATTAAGTGGTCAGAGGGGCACTCTGCCTTGGCAGCCCAGTGATGAGGCAGCAGCCCTGAGCCAAGTCTGAGTGACATCCAGCCCCTGGCCACCCCGAGCCCACACAGGAGGTACATCCCATCCCATTTCCCATCCCATTTCCTGGGGTCAGCTGGGACTCCTGCCTGGTGCTGTCCACTGAGGCTCCTTGGAGAGTTTTCACTCAGGAAACTGCTGAGCAGCATCAAGCAATGGCAGCCACAGCCCACTGAAGGCCCAGGAGTCCTTTTGGGAATTGGGATCTCCATACTCTGAGGTCATTCAAGTCCTGCAGATGTTGTTATGGTGATCCCAACTAACACATAAACAGATGAGCACAAGGAGAGAAAAGCCAGGGCTAATTGTATTTGTTATGGATGGAGATTTGATATAGATCAGTTGGAAATTGAATGCAAAACAACAGAAAGATTCTCTGCTAAATTTGCCAGCAACATAAAATGCTCTGTGACTTTTGTGTGAATGCCAGTTGTCTTTTTAGTCTCAAAATTACTTTCACAGCTTTGTTTAGTACCTCAGTGCTCAGCAGGGAAAAAACCCCTGAATATATGTATATTGAGTGAGAGGAATGACCCTTACAAGTGACATAACTTCAACACAACTGCAAAGATGATAAATAATAACATGAATTAGTTTGCCTTTGATCATCTAAAAGACTGGTGTGATTTCAGCACTACTCTGTGGTATGAAACTTCCCTGTGAAATTTACAGTGGTAGCCAGGATCAACTGTAGAAGAAAACTGGATATATTAAAATATGCCAGAGTAGGGTGTAGTCAGATGGGTAAATGATATATCTGAACCATACTGAGCTCCAAGTGCTTGTTCATTTAACCGGTAAAATTGCATTCACACTAGAAAGACTTCACAGCTTTAATTATGTTTTTGGATTAATTAAGGCAGTAAAACTTTCCGACATAGATGAGCCCTGCTCATCTAATTTCTTTGCTTCCAGCATGCAGTCTATCAGATTTGCAGTGCAATTTAGGTGCCCTTATTTTGTCATTTTGCAGAGAGCTCAGTGTGCTCCAGCAGCTTGCCCTGCTCTGTGGTGGCTTTGGCCCGTTCAGCTGATGGCAGCAGGTTCCTGGTGGCTCAGGGCAGCAGCTCCTGCAGCACATTTCCTCAGCTCTCTGGCTTTCAGGCAGGGGGGTTATTGGCAGGTTTGGTGCGCTGCAATCAGCATTACCCTTGCAAGGCTGCAATTGATCCTCTGGTTCTGGCCCCGTGCTGCCGCAGGTTTGGGTTTGGCGGTGCCGCCGGGGCAGGGACTGCGTGCCCTGACCCCCGGGCAGCGGTGCCAGCGGGCCCAGAACGGCTCCGGCTCCTGCAGCCTCTGCCACCTCTGTCGGCTCAAACGTGGAGGGTTTGAAAGAGAGAATGAGGATCAGAGGGGCAGGAGAGAGACGAGAGCGCAGGACAGAAATGCAGGCCGCGAGAGGAGCTGCGGGAAGGGGGATAAGTTGGGAATGTCCTCCTCTCCAGTGGGCTGTTTGCCCGTCAGGACCATGCAAATTTGCATTTTTGCTGCACCCTGTTGTATCAGTTGAGTAGCATAAAATCATTTTTCGGGTCATGGCTTGGTACTGATGGAGTCTCTGTGCCTCTCCAGTTTCCATAGAAGTTAGATATTGGGGTAGAAATGGCAACCCCAAGAGTTCTAAGTTTATTATTATGGTTTGCAAATCACAACACTGGATTAATATCAGAAAAATTGAAAATTAATAATTTTAAAGATGGTGGAAATTTTTACCTATCCTTTTACTTCTTTAAAAATTAAAGTTAATATTTTCACAAAATGTTCCGGAAACTTAATAAATAACAATAGGCTTAATCTGTGCAAAAATACTAAAGTATTAAAAACAGTCTTAAAAATTTTTAACAGTGGAATTTTTACTATGAAGTAAAACCGATCAAAATAAGAATTTCTACAATTTAATGGTTCCAAACAAGCTAGTTTGAAATGCAAAATTACTGAAGATTCAAACAGATCTCTGCCCTCTGGTATCCTGTGGACAACTTGGTAATGAGTTATAAAGCTTGTGCATGCACTGGTTCATGGTTTAGTTCCTAGGGCTATGCTGGGTCACTGAAGTGTTTAATGCATACATATGTTTGTCTGATTTAATAACAATCTGCTGATAGATAAATTCAAAATTGAGGCCCTGAATTGTTATGGACCTCCACAGGATTAACAGTTGGTTGTTTTCAGTTTAGTGGCAGTTGCAGGTGGTGTGATTGCCACAGTGAAAATGCAAGGGAAAATAAAATTTAAATCATGTATTGGTTATTCAAAAAACTCCTAACAAACACCAGCACTATGCCAGCTGCAAAAACCACTCTCTGGTAAATATAATTGGATATGAAGAGAAGGCATTAATTATTCATCCATCTCTGCCCCACCAGACCCAGGAGACTCAGAACTGATTTGCAGGATAGAGCAAGTGAGGCCTCCTGGCTCCCTGGGGAGCAGCTCAGATTTCTGCTGGGGAAGATGCAGCCACAGGAAGCACTCAGAGGCAAAGCTAATCCTGGGGGCAGCAGGGTGGCCCCAGACCACGTTCAGGTTCTCATTGCAAATGGTTTCTCTCAGTCAGAAATGTGGCTGGCATTGCTGGCAGGAGTGAAAGGCACTACAAATATTGCAGTTTCAAACAACAAAAATGAAGAGTGGCTCCAGCCAAGTTACTTCTCCAAGATCTGCAATAACTGGTAAATAGTTTTATTTTTTTAATAGCAGAATCCCAGTATTGATGACACACAGGAGTAAGAGATAGGATATCTCTCTGATGCAAGAAGCTAGACAGTGTTATATCAACATTAAATGGATTGTAGATATAAGCGTTTGAAGGCTTCAGTTCATAAATAGAATGTGACAAAAGGTCAGGCTGGCACATATGGCTCATTTACTGTTCAGCTGAACAAAGAACCTTGTAATAGTTTATAATAACTGGAAACCCCATGGATGAGTGGGTACAGAGAATTAACTTCATAATCTGAATGTTGCATTTCAATGTTATTGAAAACAATTATAATTATTTGAATGACTAAACTATATTTACATGTTTTGAGTTTTCCCTTTGGGATAGTTTCCTGCTTTTCTATCACACACCACTGGCTGGTAGATATTAGGCTGCAGTTAATAGCTCTGTTTTACATGGCAATATTATTTCAAGTACTTGAATGTAATAGCACCAAAACACATCATGGGTTGTAGCTGTGGTCAAATCAATACATCCATACAAAATGAGGAGAAAATTAATGTTGTGCTGTGAATGGCTCTAGCTAGAAAAATGTCTTTTGTAATAATGAGCGGACTCAATAGTCTCTAGCATAACCACGGAAGTAGAGAGCAACATGGCCTTTCAAGGAACACAGGGGAGTTTTGTGCTATCCTAATCCCCTGTATCCCTCTAAGGAGAAACAGGATTTCCTCCACGATATGCTCTTCTTCAGGTAATAGAGTAACAGCTCTAAATAGAAAAATATCTAGGTGGCAGCCAGTCAGCCTAGAGAATCTGTGTTGGAGTCTGACTTTTGTCACCATCTCTGCCCTGGGAGGGGGAACTGAGCCTGCTGGGGACAGCACGGGGGGAGAGGAGGAGCTGGACCCTGGGTGTGGGGAAACTGACCCCGGGGTGTGGGGGACTGACCCCTGGATATCGGTGGGACTGACCCCTGGGTGTGGGTGGGACTGACCCCTGGGTGTGGGGGGACTGACCCCTGGGTGTGGGTGGGACTGACCCCTGGGTGTGGGTGGGACTGACCCCTGGGTGTGGGGGGGACTGACCCCTGGGTGTGGGGGGACTGACCCCTGGGTGTGGGTGGGACTGACCCCTGGGTGTGGGGGGACTCACCCCTGGGTGTGGGGGCACTGACCCCTGGGTGTGGGGGACTGACCCCTGGGTGTGGGTGGGACTGACCCCTGGGTGTGGGTGGGACTGACCCTCGGGTGTGGGTGGGACTGACCCCTGGGTGTGGGTGGGACTGACCCCTGGGTGTGGGGGGACTGACCCCTGGGTGTGGGGGGGACTGACCCCTGGGTGTGGGGGGACTGACCCCTGGGTATGGGGGACTGACCCCTGGGTGTGGGTGGGACTGACCCCTGGGTGTGGGGGACTGACCCCTGGGTGTGGGGGACTGACCCCTGGGTGTGGGGGGACTGACCCCTGGGTGTGGGGGACTGACCCCTGGGTGTGGGGGCACTGACCCCTGAGTGTGGGGGGACTGACCCCTGGGTGTGGGGGCACTGACCCCTGGGTGTGGGGGGACTGACCCCTGGGTGTGGGGGCACTGACCCCTGGGTGTGGGGGGACTGACCCCTGGGTGTGGGGGGACTGACCCCTGGCTCACGAGGAGCTGGCCCCTGGCTCGGGGAGCTGCTGAAGGCTCCGGCTCTGAGTTTCTGACCAAGGACAGCTCCTGGACATTGCCTTAGGCACCCGTGGATTTGTGATTAATGGGCTTGTGATTGCAGGTGGAGGAACGTAGCAAGCTGCAGGACAGACAGAGGGCCTGGTGGGGACAGATGGAATTTGTGCAGTGACCTGAGGGAAAAGCCCAGGCGGATTGAGGGGAGACCCCTCAGCTCTCTGCAAAGTGAACTTTTCCTCACTTGCAGGTGAAGGCTCTGGGGATGAGACTGCAAAACAAACAGCTGTATGGGAAGACACCTGGGCTTTACTGCTTCCCTTAATGGATGAAATCCAAGAAAGAGAAGCACTACCTGAAATAGTCAGGGCTGGCAGTGACACTTAAATATCAAACCCAGCGTGAGCTGAAAGATGAAATGCCATGCAGCAGTGCCTGCTGTGAGGGGACAAGCTGCTACCAGGGCATTCATTTGTACCTTGCCTTTCTTTTGCTGACAAGTGTCACCATAACGTCTTTTGACATAAACTTATTGTTTGATACAGTTTTCATACAGTTTCACACTGTTTTCTATTAGCTTGGAGCAGAATTTTTCTTGCTGCAAGCGGAAGGCTGTGCTGAGCTCAGGAGTGGTAACAGGCTGCTGTTTCTGGTGGGGCAAGATCTTGAGCATCTTTTTGTAATGCTTTAGCATGGGCTTAGCAGTGCAGATCTTGCAGCTGTAGTACAAAACATCATCGGTTCCATGAAATCTGTGATCCCTGTAAACCAGGGAAACAGTTCACTCAATCACCAGAGTACTCCCAGGTAGGGCTCTGCTGCCTTAATTTAGATATGCACTGTACAGAGATCCTGAGCTGATCAGAGTGCTTTTATAGCCCATGGAGAGAAATAGGGAATGATTTGTCTTATTCTACAGTAACTGCCTAAAGTGCCATATAAGTCATGCTTTAGAAATGCCTGTGTCTCTCTGAGGACTCCCGGGGTGGTGCAGGTAACTGCTTGAAGCCCTGTGAATTTACGGGCAGGTGAGGGGGCCACGGCCCTGGCACCGCAGGGGAGCAGCCAAGAGCTGCTCAGGGCTGGCACTGCGGCCAGAGCCCAGCCCTGCCCTTCCCCACTGTGCCCCGGCTCCCTGCAGCTGCTAGCCCCGCAGCCCTGCGCTGTTTGCTGGCCCCGCAGCCCTGCGCTGTTTGCTGGCCCCGCAGCCCTGCGCTGTTTGCTGCCCCCTGGGCCCTGCGCTGTTTGCTGGCCCCTGGGCCCTGCGCTGTTTGCTGCCCCCTGGGCCCTGCGCTGTTTGCTGGCCCCTGGGCCCTGCGCTGTTTGCTGCCCCCACAGCCCTGCGCTGTTTGCTGGCCCCACAGCCCTGCGCTGTTTGCTGGCCCCACAGCCCTGTGCTGTTTGCTGCCCCCCTGGGCCCTGCGCTGTTTGCTGGCCCCCCTGGGCCCTGCACTGTTTGCTGCCCCTGGGCCCTGCGCTGTTTGCTGCCCCCCTGGGCCCTGCGCTGTTTGCTGCCCCACAGCCCTGCGCTGTTTGCTGCCCCACAGCCCTGCGCTGTTTGCTGCCCCCCTGGGCCCTGCACTGTTTGCTGGCCCCACAGCCCTGCGCTGTTTGCTGCCCCTGGGCCCTGCGCTGTTTGCTGCCCCACAGCCCTGCGCTGTTTGCTGGCCCCACAGCCCTGCGCTGTTTGCTGGCCCCAGAGCCCTGCGCTGTTTGCTGCCCCCCTGGGCCCTGCGCTGTTTGCTGGCCCCACAGCCCTGCGCTGTTTGCTGCCCCCCTGGGCCCTGCGCTGTTTGCTGGCCCCTGGGCCCTGCGCTGTTTGCTGGCCCCAGAGCCCTGTGCTGTTTGCTGGCCCCACAGCCCTGTGCTGTTTGCTGCCCCACAGCCCTGCGCTGTTTGCTGGCCCCCCTGGGCCCTGCGCTGTTTGCTGGCCCCAGAGCCCTGCGCTGTTTGCTGCCCCCCTGGGCCCTGCGCTGTTTGCTGGCCCCACAGCCCTGCGCTGTTTGCTGGCCCCAGAGCCCTGCGCTGTTTGCTGCCCCCTGGGCCCTGCGCTGTTTGCTGCCCCCCTGGGCCCTGCGCTGTTTGCTGGCCCCCCTGGGCCCTGCGCTGTTTGCTGGCCCCACAGCCCTGCGCTGTTTGCTGCCCCACAGCCCTGTGCTGTTTGCTGCCCCCCTGGGCCCTGCGCTGTTTGCTGGCCCCTGGGCCCTGCGCTGTTTGCTGGCCCCACAGCCCTGCGCTGTTTGCTGCCCCCCTGGGCCCTGCACTGTTTGCTGCCCCACAGCCCTGCGCTGTTTGCTGGCCCCCCTGGGCCCTGCGCTGTTTGCTGCCCCACAGCCCTGCGCTGTTTGCTGGCCCCCCTGGGCCCTGCTTGCCTGCTCCAGCCCAGAGATTTGCAGTCCAGATCCGCAGATCCCGGGTTCGATTTTACCCGGTGTACTTTTATCCACCAGGTTTTCGTACATCCAGATGACTGCACGGTATTTACCTCAAGTCCAAAGCTAGCAGAAAAGGGCATCTTGCTTCTCACAGCCGAGCCTTAGGCTGCTCTGCTTTCATCTCAGTCCCAAGGTGTTTCTCAAGTTTATTTATAGAGGACACGAGTGCTGAGCTCGGTTTTCTGTTTCCTTGCACCACACAGTCATTTACAGTAATGAGAACAGGATTCCAGCTGCTTCACAGTCCAAATGAGGACTTGAGGCCAATATTATGGGCCAGACTGAGTTCTAATTGCATTTAATTCTGGATGAAGTAGTTCTCCTTCTCTTTTCACTCATACCAGCTCTGCTTGAATGTGGCTTTAAGGTTTCCTTTGTCCTGCTTTTGTGTTGTGGATTTGTTCCTTGATTGCAGTGTGATTTCAGTAATTGCTGAAGTTTCAGTAGCTAACTATGTTAATTGAGGATCTGGACAGATGGCTCAAGCATCTGATATTAAGTTTATTGTGCTGAAAGGATGTAGTCATCAGGATTTTAAGTGTTACCATGGGAATGCTCTTCCAAAGGCTACTGGGTGCTGGAAGCTTTACCCAGTGACGCTCTGCCAGGGCTGGAGTGACATGAGCTTTTAAGAGATAAAAAGAGGCAATAAAGGGTCAGTTTGAAAAATCCTTGGAGAAGTAGTGTGATATATTGATATCCTCAAATTAGCTGCTCTGTAGTCAACCAAAGGTTCTTTGTACATGCCCTCAATGAGGAGCATCAAAGCTGTAATTAGCTCTAAAATAGACCTATCATTTTGTAACTTTCATTGTGGGCTTCAAATTGATATAAAAATTTCCTGGTCTTCGAATCCTCTGTTCATTTCACTGGAAAGAATTTTTATGACCTTCATACAAGGAGGATGGTTTGGCAGGTAAGAATTGAGGTGTCATCTCAGTAAGACCCACAATTATTTGGGTTTCTATAGGTAACTGAACTGAGAGTTTGGACATGACCCAAACATCTCACATGAAACCTACAGAGTTGAAATTACATAGACTTTGGCTTGGAGCAGCTTAAAATTCCTTTGGGCAAGTAATATCATTCCTTCATAGCAGAATAATTGAAATTTAGGCCAACATATTTCTTTGAAGCTGCTATCTTTCTGAAACCAACTACTCTGTGTTGAAATGCTGGATTGGATGGCATAAGGCATACTCTTGATGCCCTTATTTCTGACTGTGTTTTTCAACAACAAAAGAAAGTCTGTCCAAGGAGGTCACTCACAAATAAATCTGTTCTGTTTGACAGACACACACTGTCAGTGAAAACAGAAATTACAGGAAAGGAAAAAAAACCAAACAACAAAACAGTTTAGCAATTCTATTTTCTCATAAAATGTGATTTTATGTAGTATTGTAGTGTCTTATATTTGGTATTTTTCCAACACTGAGCACTTTTTTAGAATCTGTACTTTTGTTTCACAATTTAGAGCATATCTGCAATTTCTAGAAAATCTCTCCCTAGAGTATAATCTTCAAAGTAATTGTCTGTTCATAGAAAAAGCCATGAGAGGAAAAGGTCTGTCTGTCTGTCTGCCTGGGGCCTTATCAGATCTCTCCCTTGGCCTGAGCAATCTGTGTGGTTGTGATTTCAATACAGGCTGGGTCTGAGTGGCTTTAGGCAAGATGGCCAACTGTGCTTGCCATTTTTATCCTTTCTAAGTAGCAGTCCCTGTGCAGGACTAGCAGCTGAAGGGAAATTCTAAAACTGTAAAATGAATCACCCCTAGGTAGAAAAGGAATTTATGGCAGCACTGCTGGAGACAGGGGCTGGAACATATGAGCTTCATTTTCCCAGTGAAAAAAGCACTTTGGTGACTGAATGCATTTGGGAGTCAGGGTTGTTCAGCCCTGCTGAAATAAGGTGGCAGTGACTCCTGGCTTGTGCAGGATGAACTGAGGCCATGATTTTGCATTGTTTTCATTGTAATTTTCTGCTCCCTTTAAAGCACTGCCCTTCATTCTGGACCATGAAAATTAGCAGCAAAAACACTCCTGATGAAATGAGCCAAGACCCATCACAGCTGTCCTGTTCTTTGGCCATTTTGAGCACCATGTTCTTTTATTCATTTTCTTTGAGAGCATTGTGTGTTGCTGACTTTTGAAAAGTTCTTCATTGCCATGGACCCAGACAAGATGGTGAGAAGTGCCCATGCTTGAGATCTCACACCTTGTCTGAAGAGCAGCTTCACTAAAAACATAATTATACAGAAATGACAAGCAATTATTCCACAGAACAGCCCCCTGGTAAACTTTGAAGAGCATCTCCTTCTTTTGCCTGGCAGGCAGGATGGGTGCTTTTTGCTCTGCTGTTGCTGAGAGGAAGCAGGGCAGTGCATGTGCCTTCTACCTGTTCATCTCCACCAGAACCATCATGGTGCTCCAGCCACAGAGCGTCCGTGGGCGAGAAGAGACTGATGGTTTTTGCATGGTCCAGGCCAGTCTGGCCAAAGGGCTCTCTTTCCTCATAATGTTGAGCATTAGCTATTGTTTATAAGCACAAATGTAATAATATGATATGCATGTGAGAGGATGGAGGCGTGGAGATAGGTCAGGCCTCCCACCTCACTGGGTGGGTGGGTGAGACCTCTGACCTATCAAACAGGATGCTAAAATCTGCTGCTCCAGGCTGCAGGTGAAGTTAATCTATTGTCCCAAATTCCATGATAAATTCACACCGTGGTGTGTAGAAAGGCTGTCCAGCTGTCTCTGAAAGATGCCCAGTGAAAATGTTGTGCCAGAGTGCAGAAAACCAAGTTTTTTGGGTTTTCTCAACATTACAGTGTCAGAGATGATAATGCAGCTGGATCATTAACTTCAACAATGTCAGCATGTTCTCACCATGGCATTTACATTAATTAGTCTGCATGTTATTTAACAGCACACTTCTCTTAGATGAATTCACTAATGTACTTTTTGGCTCCCACTACGTGGAGTGCCTCTGCTTTAAAAGTAAGCTATTAAATGCTAGAAAAGGTAGGAAGATTTGTGGAAACACACAGCAATGTGTTCACATTTGAAGAGAATCACATAAAGACATTAAATGATTACTTTCCTGAAGGAATCTCTTGCTGCTTACTATGCAAAAGTTTTGTTTTTACCTCATGTGCAAGCAGGAAAGCAAACAAAAACCAGAATATCAAATCCAGGGGAGGAGCAAATGTTTATGAGCCTGAAAAGTGAGATGAATGAATGGTTCCAGCAGATTGTTTCAGCATAAATTAAGACACTGTTCAGAGTCCAGAAAAGGAACATGAAAATATAATGAGAAGCTTATATTCACAGATCCATACACAGCTGCTCCCAGCGTATGGAGGACTCAGCTTGAGCTGCAACCTGTTTGGATTCAAGTGCAGTGTGTGAGGGGCTTTATTTTAAATCTCTTCTCGTGACTCGGAGAACTTAGAGGAGCCTCTCAGCTTGGTCAGGAGCTCAGATGTGAAATATGATACTTCCATTCTGCCTTATCCCTGTGCAGTTTTCTGCTCCTGAACTTGGCCTGGCAGGTTAATCAGTCAATTAGCACGTAATCAATCAGAAAACCAAATAATCTGGGGGCTTTCCAGGAATGTGTTTCCTTAGCTGTTGTTCGCCTACACAAGCAGATCCCTCGCTGGGTGAGGTGTGGGCGTTTCTGTGCAGGTGTGAGAGGAACAGCAGATTTGTCTTTACAAACGAGCTCTGGGTGTGCTGGCAGCTAAAACTAGCTCTGGAAGATAAAAGAAACAATGAGAAAGATTCCACTGATTGATGAATGGAAAAACGATATTTACTTTTACAAATAAACTTTAAGTTTGCTGATAAATGAAATTAGACATTGAGAGATGAAAAAAAACAATGAGGAAGAAAAACCCCTAAATTCCATAAAAATTAGAAATTAAAAGAGAGTGTTATACATTAGAAGAGAATCTTTAGTATCAGGCATATCAGAGAGTCTGAACCTCTCAAGTACCCCAGAAATGGGGAAAGAGAGAAAGGAAATGCAGCTGGATTGGGATAAAAAGGAGGCTGCATCCTCCAAAAATAGGAGAGACTGGCAAACTGCAGAGAGTTAATTTTATTGTCCTTTGCCCATAGGCCGATGAAACACACCAGAACTGGAAAATCTCTGTTCAAGTCAGTGGACCAACATTCAGAGAGCTGCCATCCAACTGCAGTCCAGTTTTTCATGCCTTCAGTAGTCAGCTGAATGGGCCTGGGGAGGACGATTTGACCCTTTCACTGCAGGAAGAATGCTATAATTACTTTGAAAGTAAAAAGAACTTGTCCTTTAGGTTACATAACCCATGTTCCTACTGTCTTACATAACTATGGAGTACTAAATAATACGTAATTGAATGAAAGCTGCAACATTGGGCTTGAAAATTTGCTGAAATAATTAATATCACCAGCCATTATTTTGATTTATACAGTTGGTATTCCAGAGAGAGCCAACCACTGTAGGTTATTATCCTTGTGAATCAGGGTATTCAGCTGCTGCACACAGACGAAGGGAAAAGTCAAAGAATGTAATTTGTAACATTTGCAGCTGAAAAAAAGGAGATGCTGAATGCATTGTGAGTACTGCACAAGGAAAAGTCATGCTGAAAAATGAATGGAGAAAGAAAGAGAAGCAGACATGAAGGGTTGCTTAGCACACGGCCCGAAGTATAATGGGATACTGACAACTGAATATATAGTTATTTGCACAGCCCTTTTAGATTGCCTCTCTGGTATTACTCACAGTCCAAAGGTAGAGTTTCTGCTGTGTATGACTGTGTAAATACATATTAAAACATACATCCATGTACACACCTAAAATAACCTCACCAGAATGGATAGCGGCTGTCACAGGTCTTCCAAGTATGAAGTGATACAACTTCTATCTGCATGCAACTTTTTCATGGTAACAATATTGCCAGCCAAGGATAAAGTAACTATTTGCATTATTACCCACTGTAATGGAAACTGTTATTTTTACCTGCAAACACAGGGCTGGCTTTAGCTTAAGCGG
This sequence comes from Setophaga petechia, assembly GCA_024362935.1. Taxonomy (NCBI): domain Eukaryota; kingdom Metazoa; phylum Chordata; class Aves; order Passeriformes; family Parulidae; genus Setophaga; species Setophaga petechia. The sequence goes on from JANCRA010000021.1 coordinate 16,407,637, forward strand.
CAGGACGAATGCCAAACCAGAGCTAATGAATAATTCATAAATGTTACATAATGCAGGGCTCATTCTGGGGCTCATGTTTGAAGAATGACTTCTGCTGGTTAGATGCTGTTTGGATCCTGGGCTAGTGACACCTTGGCGTGACCTGCCTGCAATGAGATAATGATGAAAGGGTTGGTTTGCTGTCTGGGGATTTCTTTCACCATTAAAATTTTATTGAGTTTTCATTACACAGACGTATCTACAGAAGACTGAAAAAAGCATATATGCAAATTCAGCAAGTGTGTTCCACTCCCTGAGTTGACTGCAGAGCCAACAAGTGCCAATAAACAAAGGGCCTGTTCCCCCCTCGTCTGTGCAGGGCACAGCCCAGCAGGGAGAGCACCACGCTGGGCATTAGGAAATCAGGGTCCATCCCAAGCTCTGCCAGCTGCCCAGGACATGACAGAAACAGGGATGTGATTTCCCTCCATGGCCTCGAGGGGGGAAGAGGAAAGGAAGGAAGACTTCAACGCTCACAGGACAGGGACTGAGCATTGGTGGTGTCACAACCAGACCAGGTACCTGTCTGATGTCCTCTCCAAGTCAGCTGAAACAAAGATGCTTGGCGTTTACCAAGGGCTCTTCAGCTGCATAGTTCCAGCATTATGAAAGAGTTGTATTCACAAATATAAAAGCAGCAGGAATCAGAGGGTTTAGGGAAACTTAGTATAGTAGTTTTGGAGACAAAATAGTTTCTTATATCCCAGAGAAAGAAACCCAAAATCATAACTGATGTGGGCTGAAGGGTTGTACATTCTTGATCCAAGTCAATCCATGCTGAGCTGCTGTACTCAGTTTTAGTGCCTCTCCTTCCATTTCATCTGCTATTGAACACAATATGAATCTAAAGGTCTCAACAGTAAAACAGTTTTGTTTTGCTTTGTTTTTTAAATGGACTGTATGTATCAATGGGATATAGCAAGAACACTACACAGAACTGCTTTCCATGCAGGTGAAGGTGCAGTTCAGCATTCTGGCTCTAATTCAATACGGGCTCATGAGCTCTCACTCTCCTTTTCCCATGCCACAAAACAGTGTATTTCCTATCTCTCTTCTGTACCCACTATTTATGGGGTCAGTATTGAAGTGACTGGTTTTCTCATTTGAAGTGATTACACGTAAGAGGAGAAGTAATTTCTTTCTAACCTCCTTGATGACCATGAAAATGCATATAATTCTTAGAGCTCCTGCATTTCTCTGATCCAAAAGAATTAGAAAAGAGATACACTCAGCACAAAACTAATTTACACATATCTCACACCTGTGGGAATGCATTTATAACCATTGCTGGCTTTAATAAATTCTGCCTCCCTGTAGTTGTTACTTGCCAAGAGAACTTGATAAAAGTCAAAATGTCAAAAGGAAGACTAACAACTCACTGCCTGTGTCACTCCAACTGCTCCTAAAAATGAGGATAAATGAGAATTATTGAATTAAATTTAAAATTTATTTGCTACTCAGAGATTTAGTAAAAACCTCTGTTCCTCTGAGGACTATACCAATCTGGTTCTGCAACGACCACTGAGAAGCCAGCCTGCACAGCCCAGAACAGCAGCATGCACAAACAGTACTCTGACTCCCAAAACAATCACCAGGTGTCAGCAGGTGGGAGCAGGGGGCTCACAGCAGGGGCCATACACCCAGAAGCAGCAGATTTTGTGCTGTTGCTCTGAACAAGTGCCCCAGCATGCCTGTACCACCCACCACCCTTGGGACACGCGAGCACTGGAGTCGGACTGGGTGAGCAGGGCTGCAGGGGAGGCTCCTGGAACACTGCTCAAGCACTGCTGGGAGGGTGAACTGCTGTCCAGATAAACTCACAGCAGCTGCACACAGCACACACACTGCTGCACGCTGCTGCCTGGACTGATTCCAACAGTGTTTTCACTGGATATTGACTAAACTGAGGTTAGACCAGGTACATCATATGTGTTGCTGCAGTTTGATCACTGCTCTCTGAGGTCAGAGCTGTGACAATTGAAATCACAACAGGGACTAAGCACTTCTAGTTTAACCTGTTCCATTTGAGGAAAGTCCTTAAACTACCACATGCATTCTTGCAAGTCTCAGTTTTGTAAAGATTCATGATTGGCTGACAGTACGTTTTTACTCAGCTATGCTGCCATCTGAGAATATGCAAGGCACAAGTGAAAAATGACTAATCAAAAAAAAAATAAATCCAATTAAAATTTTCTATTGTTGCATTGCTGTCTCCAGTCACACAAGAGCCTGCAAGCAAACCTTCAGATCAAGGTGCCCTTTGCTTTCTAAGGAGCACATAATTTCTTGATTTGAATACAAGTTAGATGACTTAAAATATGATCTCCATATCTGAGCAAGCAGCTGCTCTGTGATGTTGCTCTAGCAACAGGGGAGAGAAGGGAAGATTACAGATGGATATGGATATGAGACAAAAAGCATATTGTTTAGGTTCAGCAATACTGAAATATACTTAGTGCTGTCATTTGAATGCAATACTCTTTTCCATTTAGCCACAATGGCAAAATGGTAATTGCCTGGCTAGAATGTGACCATTAAAAAAGGTATGGAAACTGACAGGCAGAATTCTCTCCAAAAGTCAGAGACTAACTTGTCCAAACTGGGCAGCCTACTGCTGATGGTAACAAATCAGTCAGACCACCCCACCAAGCAGTTAGACAATAACACTGAGGGAGTAGGAGACTCTCTGGAGCTGTTAACTCACTGCTTATCTGCATGTTTCTGCATGTTGTGCTAATGATACTGTTTCCCATTGAACTGGATATTTGAGATGCCCATTGAAGATTTTATATTACTTTAATAAATAGTAGATCTATCAAGCCAAGTACTCCACAAAAAGATTTAAATAGTGGTATGAGCTACAGCTCATATACTTAAGTTCATCATAATATACAACTGCATTCTAACAAGATCTTAAATTTGTAATTAAGGATTATCTGCTATTTATCTGCCCACTTTTCCTTTGAGTATAAGCAGCTGTGGTGGCTGCTGCACAGAACTTTTATAGTACTGCTAACAGTAGCTAAGCAGCTGTCAGGCTTTGCTTGACAGGTGACAGCAGTTTGATATCAAAGTCATCACCGCCATATTCTTAAAGTGCACAAAGTGTTTTGCAAATCCTCAGGAAGAAAGCAGGCTGGCACAAAGCATGTGGAAGATTAACCTCCTAGCAGTGATGAGGGCAGAGCTTTTCTGAGTCTGTTCTACTGGTCTGTAAGTTTATGTAGGTGTCAGTGTACAGAGTGATGACATATCCCCACCTCTCCTCTTGGCATTAATACAGCAACAACTGGAACTTGCCTCTATATTTTGTTCACAGGAATTCAGTTACAAATGCTGCAGCAAAGAAGTGGGAAACTGTGAAGTTCAAGTGCCTTAATGAAATATCAGGTTTGTTCCTATTAGTGTTAGTCTGTGACACTGTGTGCCTTTTCAGTAGCTTTCTCCTCTGCAGTTCGTGATAGGCTTGGTACAAATCTAGCTAAATCGAGTTACTGTAAGACTGCAAAATTAATAGTTTGAAAATTCAATTAATTTCTGTCTATATTTTATTATTTCACTGCCAGATTTTAACATTCTTGTTTTCTGAATGCTGACAAGAACAACTTGCATTAATTTGAAGTATGCACCCTCCATATGATGTCACTGATAGCTTCATTACAAGCAATGATAATTTTTTTCCCATGTGGTTACCCTTAATGCAATTAACTACACTTTGTATTTACAAGTTGTTTATTTGGAAGGGATTGTGATTGGATTGTTATCACATCAAGGTTATTTATCCTAATACACACTACAAGTCAAAAAACAACCATTACATTTCTGAAAGAGAGGTCATCAACTGATACTATTTAGAAAGAATATTACTCAAATAATTTTTGTGAGATATTAAGAAGGTATTTTAATTGAAATCCTATGCCATTTAGGTTATCTGGGTGCTTCTAATATGCTCACTTAGGACAACTCATTTCCTGCTTGGAGTCGGAATTCAGGTCCCACTTTCAATTCAATGCAAATTTTGCCATCAACTTCAAGGAAATCAGAGCTTTTCTTCCTACTATTTACAACTCAACTTCAAACTACTCCAAAATGCTGGCATGAACTATCACTGTCTTCTGACCCTGCTGTGGAATTGCAAACACAATAATCAGGCTGGAGGGATAAAAGTAGCAAGAGAGAGCGAGAGACTAGAATTGTGAAGGAGGGTCACAGCTGCACCATACCATGTAAACACTGTGTCACCCATGCTGTGGTGTAAATCTGCATGAGTTTCCAGATTAATCCATTTTCTCTAATTGAAGTTGTTTAATATGTAATCCACAGGCATAGAACAATACTTTGTTGCAGGTAAACATGCTGCTATAATCAGCATATTTTCAGGTAATTTATGCATAAGAAATGTCAGTGTTATATGAATGTGTAATGTATACACAGAAAGAGATTATACCTATTGCAAAAGCTTTTCTCTAAAATAGCATAAAATTCTGTACCTCACCTGGTACTTCAAATAATGAAATCTTTTCCTGATCCACTGCATAAAGCAATTATGCAAATTTCTGCTAGTCCTCTATTTCTATAATGCTTATGATTGAGACTTTGACATGATCATAATTCATCTGGCTGGAAGATTGTACAAGAGGCACAAATAAAACATCATTTTAAAGAAAACACCCATAGCTAGTAGGGAATTCAATGTCTAATAGCAGCTTCTTCCTCTGAAAGGTTCCACCAGCCAGCAAAGACTCTCAAGCTCCTGTTTCCAAGGAGTTGTGTGTGGCTGATGCAGACTCACACTAATTTCCTCATTTAATACTGTTTCCCATAGCTCAAGAATTTCAGGCTCTGCTGAAACCCTGCAAAGCCAGAGGTTCTGCAAGCAAGCCTGTGGAGCCAGGCTGGTTCAGCCACAGACATCTCCAGAAGCCACTGCACTGATTGGCAGACAAGGCACAGTGACAAACAGCAGTGATGGCACAGCACAGGAACGGTGACAAACAGCAGTGATGGCACAGCACAGGAACGGTGACAAACAGCAGTGATGGCACAGCACAGGCACAGCATGGGCACAGTGACAAACAGCAGTGATGGCACAGTGACAAACAGCAGTGATGGCACAGCACAGGCACAGTGACAAACAGCAGTGATGGCACTGCACAGGCACAGCATGGGCACAGTGACAAACAGCAGTGATGGCACAGTGACAAACAGCAGTGATGGCACAGCACAGGAACAGTGACAAACAGCAGCGATGGCACAGTGACAAACAGCAGTGATGGCACAGCATGGGCACAGTGACAAACAGCAGTGATGGCACAGCACAGGAACAGTGACAAACAGCAGCGATGGCACAGTGACAAACAGCAGTGATGGCACAGCATGGGCACAGTGACAAACAGCAGTGATGGCACAGTGACTAACAGCAGTGATGGCACTGCACAGGCACAGTGACAAACAGCAGTGATGGCACAGCACAGGCACAGTGACAAACAGCAGCGATGGCACAGTGACAAACAGCAGTGATGGCACGGCACAGGAACAGTGACAAACAGCAGCGATGGCACAGTGACAAACAGCAGTGATGGCACGGCACAGGAACAGTGACAAACAGTAGTGATGGCACAGTGACAAACAGCAGTGATGGCACAGCATTGGCACAGTGACAAACAGCAGCGATGGCACAGCACAGGCACAGCATGGGCACAGTGACAAACAGCAGTGATGGCACTGCACAGGCACAGTGACAAACAGCAGTGATGGCACAGCATTGGCACAGTGACAAACAGCAGCGATGGCACAGCATGGGCACAGTGACAAACAGCAGTGATGGCACAGCACAGGCACAGCATGGGCACAGTGACAAACAGCAGTGATGGCACAGCAGTGATGGCACAGCACAGGCACAGTGACAAACAGCAGCGATGGCACAGTGACAAACAGCAGTGATGGCACAGCACGGGCACAGTGACAAACAGCAGTGATGGCACAGCACAGGCACAGTGACAAACAGCAGCGATGGCACAGTGACAAACAGCAGTGATGGCACAGCATGGGCACAGTGACAAACAGCAGTGATGGCACAGTGACAAACAGCAGTGATGGCACAGCATGGGCACACTGACAAACAGCAGCGATGGCACAGGTGGGTGACATCGCCCGATTTTGACCCCAGTCCTGTGACTCGGTCCCAGCTCAGGCTGTCCTGTCACTGGCCATGCCAGCTCTCTGGAGCCCCTCAGCAGCACAGAATAATGGCTGTGGGTATCTGTGCTGCATTGGTGGCTGCAGAGGTTGTTACTGCGTTCATCAGAAGAGCCCTGTGAACACAGACCTACAAGTCACTGATGTGGGCTTCATTTTAAGTGAGCTCACAGTAATGCCACACATGTGTGTGGCAAGAATGAAGGAGCCTAGAGTGAGTAGATTAGCTTTTAGATTTATTTGTTTTGTTATCCTAAAACTAGATAATTAAAAAAGGAAATAAGCAGGTTCTCAACAGAATTGTATGGTTCACACCTGTTATCAGAAGCAGCATTACCTCAGTGGAGAACTCCCCTGCTCTTCGAAGTTCAAATGAAAAATCTCTCACAAGCTCTGGTGTGTCTGCTCCTCTGCTGGTGCATTAGAAACAAAGTGCCAAAATGAACTGACAGCTTCTCATTTCTTTCCCCAATTAAGAATCACAGCAGCTGCTTGCTGGTAGAATAATAAGCTTCCTTCTTATTTTTTATCTCATTTAAGCAAAATGTTATTCTGGTTTGATGCAAAATTCTGTGCTTTTTTTTTTCTTATGACACTACACTTGCTGCAGTCAAGAGCTGGTTTTGTGTTCTTGTTTTAGCTGAGACAGTACAGCAAATAGATAATTTGATACATCAGTGCTGACACACAAATTAAATACTAGGTGTCAAGAAATATTCCCTTTTCATGTGACATTAGCTTTTCACTAAAAAAAAAAAAAAAAAAAAAAAAGACAAAATTATTACAAAATATTTTTTGTATTTTTCTATAATTTAACCTTGACCAGAAGCCAAGTTTTATCACTCACCTTCAGCTCACAGTTACATTAATTACATTAATTTCTGTGCTCTTTCTTCAGCAAATTCAGTGTTTGACATATTCTTAAATTTAGTAGTAATCAATGTAGCTCAAAATCTTCCTAGAATAAAACCTTCATGTGGACTTGACAGAGGGACAGCAAGCTTTAAGTAGCTTAAAAATTTGTGCCTGGGCTCAAAAGACTAGACTAGGGCTTAAGATCTGTAGCTCCTCTCTAGTTTTACTATACACTTCATGCACTACTGAACATAATAATCTGACCAAGGAGGAAACAAAAGTCCCCCTTGTCCTTGTTACACCCTGCCCGTTTTCTTCTTTTGCTACAAAGAAGGTAGGAGTTATCCAAAATAATACATTTGCCTTGTATTTTCATGGTACAATCACATTTCTCTGTAGAAGTCATCAGTACATTTTAACAAGGGCCTAATTTCCAAAGTTGCGCAGTATAAATGAAACAATCTTTAAAAGAAATTATATGTTTCAACTATTGGGAAATTTGGGGTTTGTAGATGGCCACAACACATTCTTTAGCGATTCAAAGGACGCATTATTCCCACCTGAAGAACAAAACAGCCACAAGCACAGATGTACGTGTCCGTGCAGTAAGGCTGCTTCTGTGTGTCACTTACACAGATGGGAACAGCTGCCACTAAGCGTGGCAAACTGTTCCTCTAGTAAACAATATTTCTCTCGACAGAAAGCCAGGACCACGTGCCAATTCATAGGAAATGTGCCATCCTTTCCCTGTGCTGTCACCACTGAAGACAATAAAGAGCAGCTCAGCGCACAAAAATACATTTTTATAAAAATAAAACCATGGGTGTTGGCACAGCGCCTTATCTGCTCTGCATGAGTATGGAAGCATTTGGATTGCCCCAGTGGGCACCTTAAGATCCTTTATTGCATTTATGCTGTTGGCTCCTTGAGTACAGCTTTGAGAACACAGCCCAATAAATCATCAGCAAATGGTGTTCAGTGATATATTTAATGTGTTTGGATCCATGGACATGAAAATCAAATCAAAGGTTCTGAGGAGGCAGCAGAGGTTATGCCCTGTTTCAAAGGTGAGTCATCTATATACTCTGAGTCAGCCTGAACACAACACCAGCAGAAGTTAACAGTTGAACAAATGCTCTGGATCACACATAAACCCGTAGAAATTCCTTCTGTGTCTTCTGAATGCCTGCCATTCAATTACTGACACTTGTGAAGGGAAAAGGAGTCTCTGGAACAGTACAGTTCCTCTTGACCATTAATGGCTGATGGGGAAGCATCCTGTTTCAGAGACTGCGTTGGTTTACACAAAAGTGAAGCTGCAATGTTCCCATCATCTCCGAGATGTTTTCACAGCGGGTTGTTGGCCTGGCAGCTGCGCTCACGCTGTTTCTGCACGGTGTGCAGTGTGTACATTGCTCACCTCCCCAAAATGCTCATTGGTGAGCTACTCCCATATACACCGTGTTGTCTTGGGGCCCATCACACCTTCCACTCATGCTTTACTCAAATCCAGTAAGAAACATGCTCTCCACTCAGACCCGTGCAGCTGCCCGACGCCTCTCGGGCCCTCCTGGAGGCAGGCGCGCTCCTTCTGCAGCCAGCTACGCAGCAGGTCGAACCAAACGGCCTAATGGGTAAGTACCGCTGGGTAAGTACCGCTGGCTTAGGGCAATTATTTACATTTGAATAAAGCTTAACACATACTTTGCCAAAGTTAATCTTCCAAAAAAGACACTTAAGCTTAGCTCAAAGGCATTTCAGGGTGTAGAAATATAGATTTATTGCAGCAGTTGTTATGTATGTTCAATCTTTCTGAATTGGCATATGTCTTGCTTCAGTTTCCATCTGCTGATCCTTACAAAAATGCTATTTAGGACGCAATGCTTCTTTTTCCATGAAAACACTACTTCATTGCAATTGAAAACTCTTTCAATATTTTTAGTAAGTACATATACTAAAAATCTAAAAGCTCAGCCATTTCATATTACGCTTGCAATCTTGGCTGTTCACACTTCCAAACTATACTCCTGATCCAAACTGGGATTAGGCAAATATGTTTTAAGATTTGCTTTAATTCCCTCAAACAACAAGTTTCCAACTGATGCCTAGCAGCATTCACAGCAACTCTGCAGCAGGTGTCTTGTGATTGTAATCCCCTCTGGCAGACGCTGCTGGAAATTTCAGGGAAACCTTCAATTTTGTATGTTTAAAGCCACCCAGAAACAGAGTAGCTGCAAAATAACTACCGATTATTTCACTCTTTTTCAGTGACAAACACCCAGGGTAAGAGAACATCAAAAGTATTTTGAAGAGAGATATTTTGTCCTGCAGATTCCCATGGAGAGAAGGGGGTAGATGACTGTAGACCTCTGGACAGGCAGGGCCACCTTCAGCAATGTGCTGAGCAGCAGCATTTGCGTGAGGTCAGGCCCCAGGCTGAAAGCCTCAGCTCCAGCGTGGAGCACGGGGACCCCCTAAGACAGAAGGGGTCCCGTAGGAAGGGACCAGCACCCCAGGGGTCCCAGAAGGGACCAGCACCCCAGGGGTCCCAGAAGGGACCAGCACCCCAGGGGTCCCAGAAGGGACCAGCACCCCAGGGGTCCCGTAGGAAGGGACCAGCACCCCAGGGGTCCCAGAAGGGACCAGCACCCCAGGCCCTGCTCTGCAGAGCTGCTCACAAGGGCCAGCCCCAGCCTGCGCTGCTGCCTGGGGCTGTTCCTCCCCAGACCCAGGACCTGCATCTGCCCCTGGAGAATTCCAGACTGCTCCTCTCTGCCCATCGCTCTGAGCTGGTGAGATCCACCCGAAGGGCTGCCCAGCACCCAGGGGGGATTGGCCACTCCTCCCACTTCTGCCCAAAAGCTCTGCATTGTGGGCTTGTGCATAGTGCCACCACTCCCGTGCCAGCTGATGGTAAAAAAGAGGCTTTCAGAGAGACAAGGAAGAATAATTCTCCCATATTACTTTTAAAAGGAACTGCTTCTCAACAACAGAAGCTTTTTACATTACATTGTCAGGAGAGAGGTTCTGCTTTTTTAGCAAAGGCTTTTTTATTGCTCAAACATGAAGAAGCATTTAATTACAGGACATTACTAAAATAACATGTTAAGGATGAAATCCAGTTCTATTCATCCAAAATCAAAAGAGGGTATGTCAGGCTAATAAGCTACTTCTTCCGAGCTGGGAACTTTTATCTGTGTTTTAAAAAATTTAAACTGAAATTTGACTGTACAAATGTATACATTGAAGCATAATCATGAAAACATTCAGTATACAAATATTAATTTGTTTGAAAACACAGTTGATTCTGTCCTTAAATTTACATTTAATGGAAAAAAAATCAACGAAGTAATTAATTATATGGACACATGTTTATATGGGACCTACCCAAATAGCTAACAGAGCTCTGCAGACAGACACAAGATCCTTTAAATGAACAATACAATTAGGCAAATTCAGTTAATTTCCTGGTATTTTCTGTGCATTTTTTAGGTTGTTTTTTGTTTGTCTGGGGGAAGGGTGTAATTTTGGGAAGTTTTTGTTTGGTTGGTTGTTTTATTTAACTCCTGATGCAATCCCAAGAGCTGCATGCTCCAGGCAGGGGGATGTTGGATCAAACCAATGTTTGTTTTAATACCCTTAAGCATCAATGATCAACCAATAATCAAGGTAAGCTAAATTAACCCTCTAAGTTCCCAGCTTTCTCCACCTCTGAAAAAGGTTTTGGACATTTCTAGGTATCTAAGGTCTGGTGAAGAGGGCATAAAGAGCCTACCTAGTCCAGAAATCAAACAGGCTGCTCAAAATTCCACCAAAGCAGAAAACCAATGGCAAGCTCTTAATACTTAACCTTGTGACACAGAAAAAGTGCTTCTTTAATGGCTTTCCTATTCCTGGAGTAAAAGTTACCAACAAATTTTAGAAAGGCGAATTGCTTCTGCTTGAAGTTTTGGGGGTTTTTTTTGTTTGTTTGTTTGTTTGGTGTTTTTTTTTTTAATTTTGGTAGGTTTTTTTGTTTTTTTGTTTTTTTTTTAACATCTGAAAAGAAATCCAAGCAGTAACTTATTGCGTGGTACAGAGAAACCCCTGCTAGAAGCAATTCCTTTATACTCAAGGCTACAATGTTACCCTTCATGACACAGAAACTGTTATTAAACCCGAAAAACTTTCGTGTAGGAAACAAAGAAAGGCTGGGGAGGAGCCCTAACGTTTAATTTTGGCTATGGCTTTTGCCCTTCATCTGGGATGAAAACCAAAATGTATCTGGAGTCTTCTTCTTCTAGTGAAGCTGACAAAACTCTGCAGACCTTGGCTTTTGGCAAAGGCAGCTGAGGGGAACAATTTAGATGTAGCAAGGAAAGTTATCAAAATATGACAATAGGTTGAATAGTTTTAAATGGTGGAGTTTAGTAAAAAATGTTAGCCTCTTTGACCAAGGCAAAAATGAAGAAATAACTGACTTGTTCTGTAAACAGTCCTCCATAAAGTAATGATAAATTTCAGCAAGGTTTCTGTAACAAGATGGTTTAAGAGGGACAAAAATCTGTAAGAGTTGGCAGCTACTGTACAGCTTCCAATTTCTCAGGAAAAACAGCCAAGTTTTCCTCCCCTCAATGCAGGGGATTAAAGTGATCAGGCTAGAATACAAATAGAAATAATCTTAGTGTTTCTGTGCTAAGCAGGAGCAAAACTAAGCATTTGTTTCTGATGGGAAATGTCAAATATGGAAGTTTAAACTCTTTTTCTTTTTTCCTAATTACTGAGCAGATTCACAGTGAATTTTTAAAAGGATGCATTGCATGGTGCTAAATATAGGGAAAATTTGAGAGGCACTTTAGAGATTCAAGCTTACAGATTAGTTTTCAAATTCCATATGCTTTTCCCAAATATCTGACTTCTGCCCTTCTTTACTTTGAAAAGAGGAGTGAAAAGGTATATATTTATTCAGTTTGAGTGCTGACAAGCCATTTGCCAAAATGGTATAAATGAAACCTTAGCTTGCTGCCCAGAGCAGCAGAACATATCTCCCCTGTGCTTGGCATAACATTGGATGCACTCTTTTGGTGTGCTGAAAATTCCTTTATATTGATTATCATCATAGAAATGGGAATTTTTTTCAGAATCACTGAAAAAAAATCAGCACACTTTTTTTTCAAACTTCAGAACTAGAGAATAAATGGTATTATCTGCTTTTAGCTAAACTGCAAACAGATACTAAATGACTACACTTCCATTAAGATAGAGGAAAATGGACTGTTATCAGCCTAGGAAAGAACAGCTTGTCTGTGTTTCCCTACCTATAGCAAAATGAAAATAAATACAGTGAGTGGGATAGAGATTGTGTAAGTTTTCCTCATTACACTTTCCCTCTCTGCAATGCAGCCAGAACAGCTGGGACTAATCAAGGCTCTGAATGAAACAACATGGTCATCCTATCATATAAAGACTTTACAAGTCTATAGTAAGCTCAGTGTATTTTTTTCTTACTCGTAGATATTACAACTGGTTGCATTGTTAAATGTGGTAAAAAGGCATACCATGTGCTATGATCAGCACCACATTTTCTTCCCAGTGTTGGTGTAGAGTAAAAAAAGAGGAAAAAAGTTTAATTTTTTACTCATGATGGGAAAAAAAGGAAGGGATGGGTGCTTTTTTATTCCAATACAAATTCATAATGCTTTATGACAAACTTGCTTAAATATATTGAAAATCTGTATGAAGTCTGTCTATGTTTCTCTTCTTTCCCTCAGGTACACAATAATCAGAAAAGAACTGTGGTGCAGTTGTCCTGTTATTTCAGAAACTTTCTGAATCCCTCTTTTGATGACAGGCTAATGATATGTGAACAGAGAGCTGAGACCATCACGTGCTGCAACACAAGAAAGATACTGCCCCAGCCCTCAAGCTTCCTTTCGTCCCTTTGCTCAAAAACTGACACATGATTCCCCTTTACCATTTCTTTATGTTGTTTTCAAGCTACCAAATTAACACAAATTTATTTTTAAGGCATTATCCCCTTCCATTCATAATAATTCAGTGGGAACATTATCAACACCTGGTGCTTTACTGTTCCTGGGTGTTCTGGTCAGCTCTTTGCTCTTCTAGAAATGGCTCAGCTGTCTGGAAAATGCCTTACCGGTTAAAATACTCCCTCCACCTTTCCGTAATTACATTCTTTTAACTAAGTCTTCCATTTTTGTCCCTTATCTGACCTATGCACTGTTCAGGTCCTTGTCTCAAATGCTGATATCCCAGGAAAATGGTCTGAAGCTATCATATAATGCTGCCACTCTGCTGCCCAGAGCCCTTTTTGTGCTGTACTATCTTCCTGCTGAATCCTTTGCACTACCAAAGGACTTGGGGAAGTCACAAAATCATCACCACACTTTGCTTTCTTATAGTCCCCATCAAAAACTTTTTTTGTTCATTTTGTTTTTCTCCTACTCTTTTTTTTGCCCCCAAGTGTTTTCAAGCTGGTATCAGATTGTTCCACAATGATCAAGTGTGTTCCCATCTGCACACTTGGTATCCTCTGCCAAGTTCACACGGTAGGATTTCTAAATGCGGATACAAACTGTCTGCCTCTCTTCCAGCCGTCCTGCGCTTCTTCCCTCGCTATTTTACATATTTTAACTCTTTCTGCACAATGATGCCAAGAGTTTTTCACACATTCCACCAACTCTGCCAGCATTTATGGGCACTCAGAAACAAACGATATGGAATAATTCCCACTCTGAATCACAAAACACCATGTGCTTCCTTACAGAATTTTATTATAAAATATACAAAACAACATGTTTCTTCATACATCTTGAAGAGTGATGAAAGTAATAACCGCGAAGTACACTACTTTGAAAATTTCAGCCCAAGTCACACAATTTTCGTAAAAAAACTCTCTAGTTTATAAACTTTCTTAAATTATTTTTTGTCAGTGCCCCCAGTCCTCCCTCTCCCCTTTCAAAGCCTGGACGTGGCACTCGGTGCCCTGGTCTGCTTGATAAGATGGTGTTCGGTCATAGATCGGATTCGATGGTGTCGGAGCTCTTTTCCCAACCGCGTGGATTCTGTGATTCCCACCCTTCCTTCCAGGCTTTCCCCTCGAGCCTCACGGGCGCAGCCTGAGGTTGATGCCCGCTTTGTGCCGCAGGTCCTGGCACTGCCTTGAGCCCCTCAGCCTCCCCCGGGGCTCCAGAGCAGCGCGGTGGTCCCCAGGACACGTTTCGGTTTTGTTTTTAAGCTCCTCGGGCCCGCTCCGGCCGAGCCCGCCGCTCCCCGCCCGCCTCGGGCCCTCAGCGCGCCCGGCGGCCCCGCCCCGCCCTCCGCCGTCCTGCACTTTCGTCACGGCCGCGCCCATGGCTCCACCGCCCCGCCGGGCCTCGACCGTTGTCACTGAGCGCGTAGTGTCCTCGCCGGTACCGCGGAGTCACGTTATCCTCGGATTTACCATTCGGGCTGCCGGAACGCGACTCGAATCTGCGGTCACCAAAAGCCAGCCCGTCCCTGCGCCTCCAGCGGAACCGGAAGCGTCGCCATTTTGCTTCGGGTGATGGCGGCTGTGGTGCTCTGCGGCCGGGGCTTTTAGCGCGGGCCTGGCCGTGCGGGGACTCGCTGCTCGGACAGTCGGTGCTCCTGCGAGCCGCCTCCGCCTCGCTGCGCTCCCCGGTGATGTACGGAGGGCTCGGAGGGCCTCGACGGACTGCAGAAGAAGCAGGCCCGCCGCCCCTAATGTTGTTGTCAGGCGGGGGAACGGTGCCCGGCCCCCCCGGAGGAGGTGGAGGTGGAGGCGGGAGTAGCCGTGTGGAGCTGCTGGTGTTCGGCTATGCCTGCAAGCTGTTTCGGGATGATGAGAAGGCTCAGTACCAGGAGCAGGGGCGACACCTTATTCCTTGGATGGGAGACCCCAAGATCATGATCGATAGGTCGGTGTAACACAACCCCCAGACTGTGCTGCGAGATCTCCTGTGATAGCCTCTTTCTGTTCCCCCCCTTGTGCTGTGGGCAGTGAGGGCGGGGGTTGAGCAGACGGCTCGCTCTGGCAGGTGCGTCGGGATCTTCCGTGGCGAGGCAGGAGGCAGCTGCTCCCGGCACAGCGCTCCGAGGGTGCTTTGGGAACGCTGCCGGCCCTCCCCGCCCCCCGTCTGCGGGAACTTGGGGTTTCCGCTCTCGCAGCGCTGGGAGCTCCCTCTCTTCCTGGCAGTCAGCGGGCCATGGGTCTTGCTGCTCCGCTTGTCAAGGCAGGTTCGGCAGGGTGGAGAGTGGGAATGATCTGTTCCTTTTCAGTGCAAACCACAAGCATCCTCTTTTTTCACTTGGAATCCAAGGGAGCCTGATTGTCGGAGTATTTATTAGGCACATTGTACGTTCTGTAGGTGAGAATGGGGCAGTATTAGGAGTGCAAAGGTGTTTATCCATCTTAAAGAAAATGGGGATTTCCTGTTTCTCCTACATAATCTGGCTACAGGCTGTTGATAGGACACCCCAAAAGTAGTTCTTGGTCTCTTTACTTTTCCTGGTGCCATGATTTACTGTATCAGACAGAATGGATTTGATTTTGGGTGCTTGCTCTTGAAATTTTATGTCAGGGCTGGCTTCTTGGTTGTTCTGCCATAGGTCCAGGTTCGTGGCCACAGAGAGTAATAGAATCTGCTTTGATGTTTCTTCTGGTCTCTTGAGTTGTTTCAGCATTGCAGGGTGGGATTTGGAAATAAACTCATTCAGAAAGGGTTACCTGAATGTTTTGTTGGACAAAGTGGAAGATGAGAGATCAGGTTGGTTATGTTTGAGTGGAGCACTGAAAGAATAATTACAAGTTGTGGCTGACCCTGAAAACCTCAGTGGGAAAGATGGAAGGATTTTGGTTTGAAAAGGGTCACATAACATACTATAGATATTTATTCCCTCCATTTCATCGCTGCTTTGGTGCTAGACAGGATTTTCTTATTTTGACTTAAAAGCCATATTTGTTTTGGAAAAACGTGAGTAGGAGAAGTTCCTTTCATTGCCTTCCATAGGACTGGAGAAAAAAGAAAGTGCCCTTGTACTGGTTTGGTGCTAACACCATTAATGATCATTGTCATTGAAATAAATTTGTTAAATTGAAATAGACACGAAGGCAGGACAAAGCAACCGTAAATATTTGTAGTTTTGTTTAATTTCTCACTTACACAGCAGTGGAAGTGTTGTGTTGCACACTTCTAAAAAATAAAAAATAATAATTAAAATAATTACTGTGATTGATGTCATTCATAGGTAGAGGTGGGTTTTGGGGTGCTCTGCGGCAGAGCCCTGTTCACAGGTGTTACAGGAATTGTAGGGAGCAAACACTTAAGTGTGTGCATGTCTGTGCACACATACTGAAATACCAAATAACGTACATTTGTGAGTTAAGGCAGGTTGCAGTTGCTAATCTTATAAACTCCTTTGGAAGCTTAGATTCCTTTTATCTCCAGCAGCAGGAAGTCTTCATTTTCACCATTTTGAGAGAAGCACATTGCTATGAGAAGACTTGGGTTCAAGTTTGCCTGTGGACAGAGCTTGATTAACCAGACCTATGTTTCATTTGCTTTTTGCTATAAGAATATTTACTTTCTTTGTTTTTGGTCTAGCAAGTTGGCACAAATCAAGAGTTGTGTGTGGGAAGACACCTCAGCGGAGTCAAGCTTACTGTCACTTTACTTTCCAATCAGTTTCTCTTACTGATGCGTAAACATTATCCCAATGCAGTGCTTTTCCTGCAAATAAAGTGACTTTTTAGTAGAAAGGAACTGTACATCTTTGACCTTTGCCGATTTTGCGGTGCACCTCCTTGAATTGCATGTTTATGTTACTGTTCCTATGTATGTGTGTCTCTCTATCACATAACCCAGAACTTATTTCCTCAGCCAAATGGCTAGGGGCCGAGCCTAGCCATGATTTTACCTCCAATGGACGCAAGTTTCTATGGTGAAGATTTCTCCTGAGAGTTCGGGACTAGCAGAAAGAAGCGAGGAAATTTCGACCGTTTGGTTCTTACGGATAGGTATTTATGTACTCGGGTTTGTGTGAATGTAAGCTATTTGACTTTCCAGAAAAACGTATTTTGCAAGTGGCATTGATTGGTTGGTTGAAGCACGTACGGTAAGAGCTGTTAAGGAAGTGGATCCCACTTAAACTATTAAAGGATACCTTTGCCTTTAATTGTAATAATTTATTAGTTTCTTTGAGAGGAATTTAGACTATTAAACAAATTTTCAATAGTTGGTGACAAATGATTAGCAAAATTAATTGTAACTTCTAAAAGGGAGTATGCATTAACATATAAGTTGTTTTTTTTTCATTTTTATTGGGTAAGTATTTAAGTAGTCGCATAAACCCAAGCCCTAAGTTCTTTGCATTGACCAGCTGTTTCATCCTGCAGGTATGATGGGCGTGGTCACCTGCATGACCTTTCTGAATATGATGCTGAGTATTCCACCTGGAACAGAGATTATCAATTGTCCGAAGAGGAGGCTAGAATAGAAGCCCTCTGTGATGAAGAGAGGTATTTAGCCTTGCATACGGACTTGCTTGAGGAGGAGGCAAGGCAAGGTATTGCTCAAGGAATAACATGCTTATTTAAAAAAGCAGGATTAAATAAATTATTATGAAACTAAATTTACTCCTAATTTTATACTCTTTTTCTGACGTTATCTTGACAGTACCCAATGGATTCCAAATGCAGGAGTCTTTGCATATGTGAGAGGACCCTAGGATAGTTTAACTGTAGACCCACAAAGAAATTGCCCAGATTCTGAGGGCAGACTGGGATCTCAGAGCCCCCAAAATAAACACATTCTTCTTCATTTTTAGTGTTTTTTAAAGGAAATTCTGTACTTTTATATACACAATTTTATTAGAATGTCTTAATCCACAGCCTGTGTCTCTTTGAGAAGAAATAAATGGTGAGCATGTGTACATACTGTGTTTTTCTGTTCCATTTTTAATGACAGCTAAAATGATCAGGAGAAAAGTTCTTATTTTAAAACTAAAGTAAGAAATACTACTTTTCAAAAAATAAATTAGCTTCTGAACATGTTCTAATGTTGGTAATTGCATTTTTGTTCAAGAGGAGGAATATAAAAGACTCAGTGAAGCTTTGGCAGAGGATGGTACCTATAATGCAGTGGGATTCCGTTATGGCAGTGATTATTATGACCCTTCAGAACCCACTGAAGAGGAGGAGCATCAGCCTGCAAGACAAAGAGGTATGGGGTTAAAATAACAAGGGTTCATTGAAAGGGGGGACATAGCATTCCTGTCTTGCAGTTGGGGGTTTAAAATATATGTGCTATTAAAAAGCAGTTAAAAATTCTGAGAACATTTCATCAAACTCTTTATGGGATTCTGTTACGGGGTTTTTGAAGACTTTGTTCTCTTTGAGCTTAAAAATGTTTTCCTACTGTGGCTCAGTCAATACTGCAGTAGTTGGGGAATTTAATTCTGCTGTTATGCCGATTCTTAATCAGAAAAAAATAGTAATTCCTTACAGTGGCTGTCTGCTAACTGTCTTTCTCAGTCAAGATGAAAAATACCACTGCAAGCATAAAATAATAATTAATAAGAATGTATATTTTTTAGTTCTGATTTTGTCATCTTAATTGCTATGAATGAGTCTGTCTTCAGCTTAGTGTGCCCTGCTCCACGACCTCAAAAATACAGAATTCAGTTGTCATGTTGACATCTATAATTCCAGTAACTTCATATTTTTATCATACATTCTTTAGGAAGGTTTCAAATGTTGTTGAACTATGTCTTAGTAAAGTGACAATTAATTAACAATTGGGCTGCCCAACTATATCTTGGTGGGTTACTGTGATTTCCTCCAAGTTGCAGTGCAAGATCATTTTAGGTGCTAAAGTTTATTTAGTGTTTTTTGCTGTGTCTGAGAGATTGTGTACTTTTGTACTGAAGCAGAATTGATTGTCTTTTCTGGGGTTTAATTTGTCTAAGACCCTGTAACCAAATACTGTTAGCTGGAGCTGCTGCCAAAAGAAACAGTCTGTTCTTATTGTCTGCTGCTGTTTCCTTCTTTCTTTGCTGCTGAAATTTCTCTGTACCTTTGTGGAGTTAAACTATTTGAGTTCATTACAAAAAACAAAACAAAACCAAACCCACCAGAAAGTAACCAAACAAGTGAATTCCCCTTGTTGCATGGTTTGTCTTCAGTAATCACTGGGACATCTCTTCCTTACAAGGTTGTTCTGTTTCCACAGCTCCCATGGTCAGGTGTTCCTGCACTGGTTCTAATCTGTCAGGGGAAAAGGGGAATACAGTTTCTCTTAAGGCTAGTGGAATAGATAATACTATAAGATACTTTAAGAAGTAAACTTTTTACTTCAATTATAAAAATCTGTAAAGCAAAGTATTTTCAGAGGAACATTTCTACTATAGCAAATAGTGGAATGTAATACATGTTATTCTTTTTAACCATATTTAAATGTCTTCAGTATAAATGCTGTTTATATATCTGCATTTGATTAACTCCATGATTGCACATCGTTTTAGAAATACTTTATTTTTAAGCTTTTGTGTACTTTGTTTTTTTTTCCTAAATACTTTGTTCTGGCATTTCTCACAGAAATGGCTCAGACAGAAAATACTGAGGAAAATGAGGAACCTTTTGTTGCCCCTCCAGGACTGAATGTACCTTCTGATGTGGAACTGGTATGTGTACATGTAATGCAGCCTAGACTCCTGCCAGCTTTTGAGCAGTTGATGGTGCTCTGTTTGGTGGTTGGGTTCGTTTTTTTCAATTAACTTTTAGTGTGGTGCATTTTAAATTATTCTAATGTAGTAAGTTAATTTCAGATGTTCTGTTGTGAGTTCTTGAGTTCCATGAACACCCTTGAATCTTCTTTTTCACGCTGAAATGATTGCTGTGCTTATGCTAAGTGGATTTGGTATCACTTGTGATGTTTTAGCTAATGCAGAGAAGAGACAGTTGCTCTTGGAATGGATACTTGCTGAGATATAAGATTCAACATTCCAAACATAAAGGACCATTAAACTAAAAGTTTGCTTGTGTTCAAGAATTCTTTTCTAGAATCTTTTTAATTGGGTCCCAGTCTGAAGGATATAGGAACTGATCAAGTGTTAATGCTGTTTATAAAACTAGCATATTCAAGGAGAAAAACAGTAACTTATTTCTAGCAAAGTCTGAAATACCTTGAAAGTATTAGTACGTAGAAGTGCCTTCCTTCATGTGATGTTGCTAGAATTTGCAAAGTGTTCTGTAGACTTAATTTGACTTACATATTGTTCTTGAAGGGAGCTGAACAGACACCTGCTTGAGTACTGGTCTAACTGGAAGGGTTTTCAATGTTTTTCAAGTTTCATAAAAGATGCTGGAAAATCAGGTCATATTCTTTCTTGTATAACTGTGGTCATGAAAGTGTTAATTTAGTTGTGGACTCAGCTTGGTATTCTCACCTTGATGACATTGGCCAGTGAAGATTCAGAACATTCCTTTAGAATAACTAATAGTGAGCACAGAGTACTTGTGTGTTTCTATTTTTCATTAGCTTTTATTTAAAGAACCTTGAGTTTTCAGAGAAAAGGTTCTTATTTTGCATTTTGAAACTGTTTCCAAAACCTGCTGGTGAAAGAGTGTTGGTTTAGATAGCTGCTTGGCTTGAGTTTTTTTTCTGAAATGTAGGCTGTATTTCCTATGTACATTGCCTAGTGCAGTGTGGGGCTTACTGAAGTAATTTCTCAGCCAGCTGTTGGACTCCAGTATGTTCACATAAACAGAAAGCAAATAGAGGTGTATTTGGTTTTGATTAATATAAAAATAAACCAAAGACAGCAGCTCACAAAGCAGTGTATACTTAACCTTGGATTGGGAATTGTGAGAATTTTTTTTGTAAGCCTTGATTTGTTGTTGCTGTTCTATTCAAGTCGTTCAGCTTTACCATGGAAGATACTTACTCTGTTTAAATTTAAGAAATTTGAGAATCAGCTTGCTAGACTGGGAGACTTTGCTCCCAGTCTGCAAGGTGCAGTTCAATAAAGACAGATATTTTATATCTCCTGTAATAGAGATCAATGCAAAGTGGAAATATTTGGTGAAGACAAGCCAGGCAGCAAAAAAAGCCATCCAGAACTATGGAATGTTCAGTGTATGGGAGCTCCAATTGCAGCAGTAATGTCATTCTGAAATTTAGAATGGAAGAACTGTGAGAAGCAGGCCAAAGGTCTTCCACTGCTTAAAAGTGATTATGGGCAAAGATGGTTGTTCATCACCAGGGCACTTTGAGAAGTCTGTGGATGCTCTTGAAGTGGGCTGTTAGAGGAAATTTTTGCTTAATAACTTCTGAGGAGAGATAGAGAAAAACTTGATACATGATGTGAAACTGATAATGCACAAAATGTTAGGAGTTTAAGAACCTCATTGCCTCTCATTAAAATAATATTTGCTGGGGTTTTAGCAGGACAAATAAAACTTGAAACAGCTAGTTATTTTTCATATTGAACATGTCCTGGTAAAGGATCCAGTTGGCAGAAAACAGCTTTTGAAATTGGACTGTTTGATAGTATTCAGACTTTTTTTCCCTATGTGGAGCACCATTGTCTCAAGTGTTTCCAGTCTTCTGAGAAACATTTTTTGAGGTTTGCAACATAGTTGTGTATCTGTGCACTAAAAATGCAGAGCTAAACCAAATTAATGTGACGCTCCAGTCTTCATAGGCACACAGATTGTTTTTTACAGTTTACTGAGTACAGGATGAAACAGCTGAGTAAGAGATTAAAAGCAGTGACTAATGTTCATTCATTCTTTAACTGTACTCTTGTTCTCTTCACATCTTGGGTTTCATATCACACTGCTCCCCAGGGATTTCTGGAGTGAAAAAGGAAGGATGCTGCTAAACTTTATTTACTTTATCTTTTGCTTTATTGCTGCAGCTTTCAATGACTCTTCAAGGGAATGGATGTGGGAATTGTAGTTTGTATGTTGGTCTTGAGAGGCAACATGTTCTTCCCAAGCAAATATGAAGTAAGAAATTTCTAGTTAGGGAGCAATATTTGTGCATTCAGAGATAACAGAATTAAGGACAGTTTGTGGGAAGGAGACCGTACATGTTGAGTCTTCAGAGCACCTTGAGGTATTGTAACACCAAGGTCATCCAGGACCTGTTGCCCTCTTCAGTTTGGTGTTCAATGCAGAAGTAGCTGTGCTGGTAAAAGAAGAGAATCTTGCAAAAGGAATGGATTGAGCAGCTGAGGAAGTTTGGGACTGTTTTGGTTATTTTTTTAGGGCTGATGTACTATCACTAGTTTTAAGTGATTATGAAACTTAAGTTGCTAAAGAAAGCTGAGAAGGACAGGGAACTACTTTCTGATTCCCTTTGCAGTTCTAACATACTGTAAAGCTGCTTATGAAAATACAAATATGTCTTATTTTACTTTCACAGCCACCAACGGCAAAAATGCACGCGATCATTGAGCGAACTGCAAACTTTGTGTGCAAGCAGGGAGCCCAGTTTGAGATCATGCTGAAAGCCAAGCAAGCACGCAACTCCCAGTTCGACTTCCTGCGCTTCGATCACTACCTCAACCCCTACTACAAGTTCATCCAGAAGGCCATGAAGGAAGGGCGCTACGCGGCCCCTTCGGAGAGTAGAGCTGACGAGAAGAAACGTGAGTTGTTCCTTGGGAAATGCTGGCTTCAGGATGGGAATCAGTGAAACACATGCTGGTTGTTTTGGTAAAATGGCCACGTTTTTCTGGAATTCCACTGCAGCTGAGATCGATGTGATGATTCAAAATTTTGCTTAAATTGGAGATATCAAAGAAAAAATATTGTTTGTGGAAACTTTCAGCTACAGGAGCTGCTGTGATGTGGAAGTTTTAGAAACAGTCATATAGCTCAAGTCCAACAGAAGGTTGGTCTGTCTATTTAGGGTTCAGTTTTATTGATGTTGGGCAATATCTTGGATCTATGCTTTTGTGACTAAGCTGATTTATATGAGTGATGCTTTCCTAAGAATTCATACTTGTCCTGTATCATCATTCTCCCCCAAAGCAAGATTGTAGCGAACCCAAATAAAATTCAGACATTGCTTTTATTTAGACTCGAGAGTCAAATCTGAGGAAGACGATGATGACGATGATGATGATGATGGAAATTATCTTCATCCAAGTCTTTTTGCATCTAAAAAATGCAGTAGGCTTGAAGAGCTCGTGAAGGTACTTGACATTATTAAAATTACCTTTTTATCTTGTGAAACACCTGATTCATGGACACGAAAATTCTAATATGCAGATGCTCAGGTCTTTTATGGACAAAGGTCTGGGGTTCTTTTCAGACTGTAATTTGAGTCTGTGTTGGTAAACTTTTGAGTTACTTTTTCTCTAGTACACAAATTGTTATTTTAACATTTCCAAGGAATTATATTTCTGTTTCTGATGCCCTCTGGTATTGAGGGCACCACTCAAGGATTTATCCTACAGAACCTGTGTTGAAGCAAAGAGATTAAGGTATTTAATGCCTTCTGTATATAAGCTGAGAGAGATACCTTTTCTTCTTAGATTTTAGTAGATAAAATGTTGACATGAAATAACAGTTCCAGCAAATAATAGTTCACCAGAAATTTGCTACTCATTAAATGTAAATTTTGCTAGATGTGTTAGTTGCTTTTATTTTCTGACACTGAGCAGCGATGGAATAATGGGAGTGACAGACAGTTGTATGTATCTGAGGCTTTCAGAGGAATGGCTGTGATGCTGTCTGATATTTAGGCAAGGCAGGTTTTGTGCTTTATCCCAGACATGACAGTCATTGGCTAACAGTAATAACCACTTTTTTTTTTTCTGTTATTAATTTCTGTTTACATGAAAATGATTTTGTCTTGTTTTTCACTTATTTTCAAATACATTGATTTGGATGTGAGAGCTACAAAAACAGTAACTTCAGTGTTTGCACATAATTATTGATGTCTATTAACATAGATAAATTTGCTTTCCCAAATATGTTGATGCTACTGTTCTTAAAATATGTACTTCCAATTTTAATCTTTTTTCCTACTTCAAAATATTTTCAGCCTTTGAAGGTGGTAGACCCTGATCACCCCCTTGCAGCACTGGTGCGCAAAGCACAATCAGATAATAATTCATCTACGCCACAGTCAACAGACGGGGCAGCTGTGCAGGCATCACAGGCAGAATACTCCTCTGATTGTAAGTGCTTTGTGAGGAGGCAGCTGGTGGTGTGTTCTGATGAACTGTGTGTGGATGCTGGTGGGAAGAGAATATGTTGGCTTCGTGTCATCCTGTGTATTTGTTCTTTTGCAATCTCCTGAATTTTTGAAGTTCTATTCTGAGTATCTGTTGAGTGGCAGCTCAGGAAAACCAGGAATGGTGTGGGGGGGTGAGCAGGCAGGAGGCCAAGTTTCCAGTCAGTGAGTACGTTTAGTACAATACCCTTATTATTATATTATTTGGTTCTTGCAGATTTTGTAAATTCTGATACTTAAAAAGATAGTCAAGCTTAAATCAGTTTATGTGCCTCTTAATTCTCTTCAGCTTTCAGAATTCTGAAAGTCCTTGATTCCTTAAATATAGAAATGCAACTTACCCTTTAATTTATGGGACTGACAATGTAACACTACTGAGATATAAGAAAATTTGTAGTGAAACCTTCGCCACAGTAGAGTTTCATGTTATTATATGTTTGTAAGTAATGAGTAGTGTGGTGCTGATTGAGTTCTTGGTTTCTCAGTAGCGTTGCTGCAGATCAGTTATCACCATAATAACTGAGTTGATTTTTATGCATTATAGATTCAGAGCCCCCAAAGGATTACAGGTGTTGTCATTGTAATATGTATATGCAAGGAAGTAATTTGTATTTAAAACTGTACCATAAGGGAATCTTAATATCAAAGTAAGATTTCTGTGAAGAAATTGAAAATCACTGGTTATTTCAAGAAAGAAAAAAATCAGAATAAGTATCTTAATAGAACAGAGCTAGTCAGCTTTTTGATTACTTTCATGTCAGGTTTGAACATGAATGTATATGATAGAAACTGGGAGATTATAGTTTAGTACCAAAACTAGGTCAGTTTGCAACTCCTCTCCCTGCTTTTAAAACTTAACAGAACTTTATTCTGTTCTCATTACAATTTATTCTTTGAAGAGAGTAAATGCTGCCACGTGAGAATGTTTATGAAACTTTTAAGATAATTCATTGAAATCTAATGCATTGATTAAACCTTGCTTCTAGAAATGTGCAAACTCTTAATGTGAAATATTTCAAATTAATTACAGTAATATTTTCTTTTTATAGATAGTTCTTCTGCAGAAAACACATTTATATGGTGGATACTTCTTGTAAATCTATTAAGCTGATTAGAGCATTATAAAATACTGTCCTTAAAGGAAGATAGAAAGACATAATAAGCTTTTGCGCTCTCAAGAAATACTTAGAATCAGAGAAGCCTTTAATGTGAAAAACGTGTTCAAATGCATGGTTCATTTTGTTGCTGTTGATTTGCAAAACCTGTCTACTTTTTGAGGTTTAAGTAAGTAGTTGTGTCTCCTATGTATAGTAATTTAGGGGTTTAATATATGTGTAGTGATTCTAGTGGTTTTGTTTGTTAATGCTAATTTTGAATATATGCACATTTCTTTCTTAATGAAAACACAGTTTTAATGAAGTTAAATTGCCAGACATGAATTAGATTAGGAAGTGTGATTTCATACTAGCTCCTTTTTAAATATGCCTGCTCTAGTTCACTTGTCTTCACATCTATGATCTTCAGTACATTTGCATTCTGTCCCTTAATCTACATATTTCTTACTCATCTAAATTTGTTAATATGAGCCTTTCCTTTTTTGCTTTGCGTTTGGTTGGTGGTTTTTTTTCACACGAGCAATGAGACGCCGTTTCATAGCGTGTGGTGTGAATCCGGATTCTCAGCGTGTTTGTATTTACGTAATAACGCACGGCGTTGGGCGATTTTCGTCTAATTGGAAGTTTGTTCTTCAATGCCTTTGCAGCAACTGTGGCAGCCATGTATTACAGCTACTACATGCTCCCCGACGGAACCTACTGCCTGGCGCCGCCGCCGCCGGGCATTGACGTGGCTGCGTACTACAGCGCGCTGCCGCCGGGGGTGAGCGTGTCCGGCACCGCGGGGGTGGCCGCGGTCCCGCCGCCCCCGGGCACCACGCCCCCGCCGCCCCCGGACCCCGCGGACAGCGCCGCTGCCTTGGCTCCCTCCAGCGCGGCCCCCAGGTACCTCGGGCAGATCCGCTCTGGGCTGGGGAGTCGTGTTCCTGCACTTCAGTGCCGAGTGTTGGGCGAGGGTTCTGTTATTGAATCCAGCTAGTTTAACTGCACGATGAACACAGAGAACAGACATCTCTGTATTGTTTGTTTGGGGATTTTTGTTGGTTTTGTTTTTGTTTGTTTGGGGTTTTGTTTGTATTGCGTTTGGTTGGTTGGTTTTGGGTGGGTTTTTTGGGTTTCGTTTGTTTTGTGGGGTTTTTTTTGGCTTGGTTTGGTTTTTTTGTGTTAAAGCAAGAGTGAAAGACTTTTGTTCTATTTTTAAAAAAGATTTACTTGTGATGTTTTCAGCACAATTGCTCCAGTGGTTGCCATTATACCTCCACCTCCAGATATCCAGCCTGTCATTGACAAGCTGGCTGAGTATGTTGCTAGGAATGGGGTAAAATTTGAAACTAGTGTTCGTGCCAAGAATGATCTCAGGTAAGAGAAAATGTTATTTAAACTGCTATTTCAAAAGCTAAGGTTTTAAATTTTTAAGATATTAAATTGCAGCACATGCAGGTTTTCAGAAGAGAAGTATTATTAAAACAATACTTTTTTGCTTGTTTGTTTAATTGAAATTTAGGGACATTCTTAATGGCAATGGGAAAACATTATGGCTCAGATTATCAAAACAACCAACCTGTCAAAAATGTCTCTAGTAAGCATGCTCTGAATTCGTATCCTCTGAAGTTTAGGATTAAGTAAGAGTGCTTCCAGACATCAAATAACAATCCATTTGCTAGAGAAGACTAGATGGTAAGGGATTGTTAGTATTAGCTATGTTCATGTGCATCTTCACATGCTCAGTTTTCTTTCAACAGGTTTGAATTCCTCCAACCATGGCACCAGTATAATGCATATTATGAATTTAAAAAACAGTTCTTCCTTCAAAAAGAGAGTGGTGACAATTGCCAGGTACATGTATTTTTGTATATACTTCTATTAAAAATGCAGTAAATGTGAGAAAAGGACTTACCAGTTGTCTTACCATGAGATATTTTAAAAGTGGAACGCTGAATTAGGCAGAAATTGATCAGCAAAGGATGTGAATGGTTTTTTTTGTTTTTTAGTTTTGTACAGCATTAAAGTAAGGATCTGTGAGGTGGTGTGATATTTAATTCTTGCTTTTTACTATATGCCACTCCGCTGTGGCTGTAATATAAAACGACAACCTGAAAATCTTCTGGCTTTCTATACGAGGGAAAATATGCTTTGTGTAGGTTTAGAGCTTTGTAGGATTGTGATTGGTGTTCTGCTGCCAGAAGGGTTAGCTGTGGCTTTTGACCCCCATACCTTCCCATATGCCTCGTCCTTCTTTGTACAGCAGTAGCACCGAGGCTGGAGGAGCTTTCTGATGTGCCTTTTTCTGAGGGAGGTTTTGTTAGAGTCCAGTCGTGACTGCAACAATACTGGAGCTTCAGAATCTCACAGCAGTTTCCTACTTGCTTTGCTTCTTCTAGTCCATGTTATTAGAAAGTGGTAGCCAGACTTGGCATCCATGTTTTTAACTATTCTCATGTTAGATAATTAGATTGTTCTCTTACTGAAAAGAAAATTGCAAATAATATCAGAACTACATTATCTGATGTTAACTTTTCATGGGAAAGAGCTATTTTTTTTTTAGGCCCTATGTCATTTGTCATCTCAAGGCTTAGATTGGGGAGCCTTAAACTGAAGAAGGTAGGCCTGTGGGTAAACTCCTCGGAATTGCTTTGTGGAAAATGAAGAAATTCAATAATGGTTGCTGTTTGGAACACTTGTCTGATGTTTTGTTTTAATAGTGAAAAAATGTTTTGGAAACACTATTTATAAAGATAAGCTGTGGTAAATATGATCTTATTCAGCTGATAAATTACAACCATAATTGTCCTGTGCCACAATGCTGACTGTTGTTCTACAAAGTGTTATTTGCAAAGCAGTGGGTTGAATTCATAATACTTACATAATTAATAAGGACTTGTTAACCTGTAGTTGGGGGGGAAATTGTACACTAACCAAAGCATAATAGTAAAGGGTTCATTTTAAGTGTTCAAATGAGTACAGCTAAAAAGGAACTGAAACTGGTTTAAGTCCCTTGAGGTCAAGCATAGCAATGCATATTTTTGTACTGCATGGCTTTGTAGATAATGCCATTCTCTTCAATTTCTTAAAATAATGATTTTGATATTACCTTTATGCTCTAGTAATATATGTATAGGCAACTAATGCAAGTGATGCTTTTCCTTTTGGCCATTAAAATTAATAAGAAACCGTACTACTGACTTCAGTAAATACAGGGTGAAGTGTTGATTTCATTGTGCTTTCCCCTTTGAGGACCTTCAGAAATCAGTTCTGTTGGCCAGGGGATGGCTACAGGGAAGATCTGCCAAATGTCTCAATTTCAATGTCACATATGCTTAACAGCCAGAGCAACCAAACTCTTGGTTGACTATGTTAAATTACTTCATGTTATCACACGATTCACTGTGTAAATACTTTGAATGTTCTATAATATCCTTTTTGAAATGTTTTTGCTGTGAGTTCAGAAATCATGCTGAATGATTCAGTCGTGTAATGGTAGAACTAGTAATTCTTTACTTCCTTGAAAATCTCAGCACATCTGTTGCAACAAAAAAACCTTGCTGGGCCCTGTGTTCTTCAGCAGAATGTTGGAACAAATCAAACATTATTCCTGTGAAATCTGATTCTGCGAAAAATTTACATGCAGTTGTACATGAGGAAAAAGTGTCAAGCTTTCACCCTCTCCCATGGAATTGACTTTATGGATTTGGTTTGGGACCCTGGAAATCAAGACCTAAATAAATATACAAAAGAAGTACATGCTTTTAGGGTCTAATTTTAAAAATATAATTTTTAAGCAGTTTTGGCAAAAGTGTATCAGCTGAAGAACATTTTTTTTTGCTGTGAAATAACATGTTCTGACTGTAGGTCTGGAGGTTTTACAACCTGCGGGTTGACATGGGGCAGAATTATGGTCATGAGTGCTGAGTGATACAAAATCACCTGTAGTGTGATTAACTGATAATGTGATTTTTCAAATGGCTGACAAAACTGCAGCTCCACAGACATTGTATTAATGATTTCATAAGTATCCTGTTAGTAATTCTGCTCATTTCTTTTGAAAAGGGAGTGTCTTCTTCTGAAGATGTTCCAGCAGACTCTGCCAGTGATACACCAAGTGAGACTCAATTTGCAGATGAACGTGCACCTGAAGATGCATCTGAGCTGAGTGCTAAGGGAGTTCCAGGAACTAAAAAGGATATTCCTTCTAAAGCTGTCAGTGATGGTAAACTGGTGAAAGGTATGGAAACATGGTTTGTTGGGCATGAAAATATTTCATAACATATACATAAAAAAAGAAAAGAAAGCAGGGGAAGGTAGGGAAAAGAATTTCATCATATGAAAAATACGTTTTCACTGAAGGCATCAAAAAATGTCTGTGATAAGTAATTTGATTGCTTTCATGTTTCTTTCTTATCGGACTATCAGGTGTTTATGGTCTGAGACAATAAATTGTTTTACTTCAGTTTTGTGCAAAGTTGAAGGCTTTCATCAGTGATGCCAGTAAAATCTTTTTTTGTCATTTTCAACTTGACAGTTACAAGTGTAGTGGAAGAGCTGAATCATTCATTCTGAAGAAAAGCAGTGGTCTTATTTGAAAGGATACACGTGGAGGATGCATTGTTGCTCATTCTTCCCGTGTTGGACATCAGTTGTGCTGGAAGAAAAGGCCCTTTTCATTTCTAAATGAATTGGTTTTACTCTTGCAGTCATGGCATCAGAGGGACAGAATGGGAAGATCTCTCTGGAAGCCACTCAAAGCTGGCTAGCACACTATTAGTGTCCTGAGTTGGAGAAATTATTGTTTGTATCTGGGAGCTGATTTATTGTCCTGTCAGGAGAAGATATGTTAAAAATTCTTATTTTCAGTAAAACCTGAAAATGTGCATCTTTTAACTAGAACTGAAAGCCGATAAAAAAAACAAACAGAAAAAGCACTCTTTAACTGGGCTTCCATGAATGGAAACTTCCTTCCTGCCACCTGAGTGGCTTACCTGGTTACTGATAATTTTATCTGCTCCCTGTGGTTCCTTGGAATTCTCTCTTCCCGTTTCTCACTGTGATCATTTCCTCCACAACCAGCAGACACTGGGCTCTTTGCTGGGGCTGTCTGACTCTCCAGACTCTGCAGTTTCTTCTCTGAGCAGCCTGAGTAGCTTCCCTGGAGAAGGAACAATCTTCCCTGCCTTCAAAGATGCCTTATTAAGAGCTGCAATGTACACCAAGAAATATGTATTGTTTCTGTTGTCCTGCTATTAATAAGTGGCAAACTGGAGCCTGTACTTTAATAGTAGTAATCTGCTCAAATTTACATAATGGGATATAACCAGTGAGTCATTTTGTGGCAATCTGATTCCTATAAACTTATTTTCATTTCCTTTAATATGGTATAAATCCCACTTTATTATAACCTAAATGCAGTACTTGCCTCCAAGACAGACATAGCACCCATACTAGACATTTCTGCCTCTGAGGAAATAAAATCCCATTTTAGTATTTGTTCAATCCCATGAAAAAATTGGAAGTCACACTTACCTCTTCTCTTGGAATTCTGGAGTTCTTTGTTTCTGAGCCTATTTCCTTACTCTACTATTACCAGAATCAAAGCTTATCTTTTATAAACTGTGGGATGTAATTTAATTATGGTATTTAAATTTCCCTAATTGCAATCTCATAGGGCATATATGCAAAAAGCATCTTGAGGAACATAAGTATTGCAGCAGACTGTATGGTAGTAGGTAGTGAGAAATTAAATTCTTCCCTTCTTTTGGATAAATGGGTTAGAGATTAGTGCCGGTTTTGTGGTTTGTTTTTTTTTTTTTAGATCTTTACATTGCAAATGAAGTTTCCCATGTTTGATTAAAAACACAGAAAGAGAAAAAAAGGATTATGTTGTCCTTGTCACCAAAATAATTAGCTTTATAGGATGATGACTTTTTTTGTGGCATAGTCTGCAGGAGTAATGGGTAAAGTCAGGACATTGAACCTGCCTTCTACTGTAGTCTAATGATGTGTGGAATCTTTCCTATTCATTCACAGCATCCTTTGCTCCAATAAGCTTTGCAATCAAGGCCAAAGAAAACGACCTTCTTCCTTTGGAGAAAAACCGTGTTAAATTAGATGATGACAGTGATGAGGAGGAAGAGGAGGGAAAGGAAGGCCAGGAGAGTGCTAACAGCACATCAAACCATACTCCAGCAATTACCGCTCCTTGTACAGCTCCTGAAGAGAAAAAGCCTCAACTTACACAGGAGGAGTTGGAAGCTAAACAAGGTATTCCATGCAGCACTGAAAACCAAATGGATTGAGTCCTTCACACAAACTGCAAAACGGCCGTGTGTGACATTCTAGGTGTTTTGAATATTTTATGTGTCATGTTAATAAGAACCAGAATTTTGTTCCCACAATTTCCTCCTTATTTTTGACAATGAAATCTTCATTGGTTGCTCAGACAAAGTCAAACTTAGAGCACACAGGGGTGGTTGAATGCTTTGTCCTAATGCCTGGTCTTTCTGAATTTTGTTTTGGTTTTTCCTTACAACCTTCTAGTAAAGCACTGACTGTGTAGTTTCCAGATTGCATTAACAAAGCCCAGCAAAGACATACCTGCTTGTCATTTTCTTCAGCGAGCAGTGAATTGCTACAAGCTATTTTTCATTTATGTAGCACACCCATATAGACTGATTGCCTTGTTGATGTTTTGTTACTGTTACAATGCGAGGCCATTAAATCTTTGTATGGGTTTTTCCTGTTACTGTGTTAATGTGCATTAGGGCAGAAGGGCATGCTGTGTGAATTTCAATGAAATAATGCTTTAAAAGAAGCCAGTTTCACCCATTCCTCCCCAAGGCTGTTTCACAGCAGAGTGTGCTTATTAAAGTGGATGTTCTGTCAGTATTTACCAGCTTAAAAATTCAGTATTTCTAACAACTATGAGTATGCCACAGGTATTTAGTTTTTCATTTTCAAAATGGTAGTTTTTTGCTTCTAAGTAGCAGTTGCTTTGTAAACTGCAGTAGCACGAAGTATGCTGTGGTGTTACATATATAAAGCAAATATGAAGTTTTCTGTATGATAATAAAAATGAAGTGTAAAACACACTTAGGAAGATCTGTGTGTTGAAAAACCTGTGAACAAAACAATCTGGTTGCTTTGTACATATATCAAGCACAAAAATGAAAGATGAAAACCATTACACAAAGTAGCTGTTAGGTGCATAGTTAAATCAATTTACTTATTCTCTTCATGTTATCACATACAACAAAATCTGCTGGTTGTAACAATGATGAAACAGTTTCTGAAAATTTCTGGAGCAACTCTTTCTATAAGCATATTAACATATATTTACATAGGGATGGAAACTGTGAAGACCACATCAGTGGAAAGAGCAAACTGGAGAGTTAGCATCACTTTAAGTCTTAAAAAGCTTCTGATTTTATGGAGCTAGTTTCTTTAGATAGCTTTTATAAATAGAAAAGGACAAGTATCCTGAATAATCAGGATTGGATTTTCTTATAATTTTAAGTTAGAAGTTTTTACTTCACTTTCACGGCTTTACATCTGCTTTACATTAAGCAAATGATGTATCTATTAATTAAGATGCTTGGAGTTTCTTAATTTCAAGCTGATGTTCTTATCATGTCATTGAATGGCTGTATTGGGAAGGCTTGAGAATGGCTGGAGGGGCTGTTTGTGATGGGGATGGGTGTTTGTTTTAAGGAAGCCCGAGTTCCCCAAGCATGACTCACTCTAAACTAAATGCTTAATTGTCTTTTTTAGCAAAGCAGAAACTAGAGGATAGATTAGCAGCTGCAGCAAGGGAGAAACTTGCACAGGCCTCCAAGGAATCCAAGGAGAAGCAGCTACAAGCAGAACGCAAAAGGAAAGCTGCCTTGTTCTTGCAGACCCTGAAAAACCCCCTGGCAGAGGCAGAAACTGAGAAGATAGAGGAGAATTCCTTCAGTAGCGAGGTAAGCAAGAAATAAATTTCTCTTTCTCATGAAGCCAGTAGAAAACTTACCTCTAGATTGTGACTCTGACAGTGTGTTATGACCTTGACTGATGAAATAGAAGCTTTTCTAAATGGAGAGAAACTTGAATTTTAAGCAGTCGAGTTTTTTCCATTATCTTATGTATGTCTCTCATTAAAGAACTGGTAGAGAAGTAGGCTGCACAATTCCTAGGTCAGTTAGACAGGTGCAGAAAGGAAAAGGAGCTTCCATGTTTTAACTGTGTACTAGTGTTGGAATGCTCACCTTGCAAGAGTTTTGGGATGGCTTACTTAAGCTGTGAAACTTTCTTATTTGATGTGTATATTGATGGTTTTGCTGTACATTACAAATATAAATATTGTTGAAGTAGAATCTTGTGTTCCTGGGTTTGGAATTACATTGCTTTCAGAAAAGCTAGTAAAATCACTCTTGGTTGCACTAGTAAAGCAAAAGGTAATCTCTGGATACCAGTGGAAAATTGAAGCTGTTGATTGTGACAGACTGGCTACAAGAAATAATGACTTGGCTTTCAACTGTTTCCTTTCCCTCAGAAAGAATTCCAGTACCTAGCAAGTAGTTCATTGCCCAGTTCTCGATTTTTTCCAAAGAAATCATGGATTACCCCTCAAAACACTTTCAAGAGAACAGTTGAAAGAGACATCCCTGCAGTTTAGGTGATCCATGCCAGCAGAGAGTAGCAGATATGTGAATTGAGTGTGGTCACATCCCAAAAGAGATCCTGTTTGGGTTTTTCATTGCTACTGCTAACAAAGTTTCCCTGACACAAGTGTTCAGTACTTCTCTTTTCAGTTGTATATTGAAGAGTGAATGCAAAGAGACAATGACAATGCAAAACTCCCCATATTTGCAGTTCTGCTCTTTTTCCCAAGGGAATTTGTCAAGGACACAGACATTTCTAAGCTAAGGATCCTTTTATATTTTTCTTTAAGAGAATGCCTGAAATAACCAGTGACAGCTGACTGTTTTTCAGAAGAGCAGATGAGTGTTCTTGCTCACATCTGAACTTACTGAAGTTCTAAGCTGAACTTGCTAGTGAGCTTCTCAAAAAAGAACTACGCCCTATCCCACTTCTCAGTAAATTGAATTTCTAGAAACTTCTTTTTCTTCTTCCACAGAAGTACAGTCTCAGGGAAGGCATCTATTTTTTCTTACACAAAAAATTCCTGTATATTTGAGAATTTTAAAGTAATCAGTTTCACTGTTTTGTAGCAGTAGAAATTGTTTGGAGGTGCTTTTATTATTAAAGGGTTTATTTAGAATTTCAGATGTGTATTTAAATGTTTTCTGATGTGACCTTGCTTTTTAAAAATAAAATTGGCTATTGTATTGGGAGTTCTTGTACTGTTTTAATGAACAGTCAAAAATGCCATAATGTCTTTGGAAGTAGTATTCCTGCTAAATGTGGTTTTCTTAGTGACACACTTGCATAGATACATGTATATAGACTTTTGCAGATAAAAGCTTATTTTGAAACATAAATGTTTTTTCATTTGCCATATTCAAAAAACCATCTATTTCCATTCATTTC
This sequence comes from Setophaga petechia, assembly GCA_024362935.1. Lineage (NCBI taxonomy): Eukaryota > Metazoa > Chordata > Aves > Passeriformes > Parulidae > Setophaga > Setophaga petechia. The sequence goes on from JANCRA010000021.1 coordinate 16,442,615, forward strand.
AAATAATCTGCCTTTTATTCTCCTTGCCTGTTTTGCCTATTTGTAACAGCCCATTTGAGTCAAGAAATCATATTGAAGAAAGATGAGTGAAATAATACTGCAGATGTGTTAACCTCTGTTCTATTTACCCTGAGAACCCAGTATGCTGCATTATGATGTCTAAATCAGCTTTTAAATAAATACGTAGCACTGGTTTGGTTTTTTAAGCTTTTTCAGTAGGGTTTCAGACTTTCAGCCGTGTTTCAGACTAAAGATGCATCTAAAGGTACTGATTGCAAACATAACAGGAGATAACTACAGTGGCTGTAATATAAAGTATGTTAAAAAGTTGAGCGAGAAAGATATGTAAAATTTTGTAGTTTGGTCAATGGAACTAATTGGGGTAATCAGAAAACTAATTAAATGAGAAAACAAAACAAAAATTAAATACTTGTGTCCACCAAAAATGTCACTAAATGTATTTCATTTCTTGTTTTGGGGGTAAGAACATCTAATGAGGAGTCCAGAAAACAAAGACTGATATACACTGGTCAGAGTTAATTTAGTGACGTGACTTTTGTAGCTTAAAATTTGTCTCAAAAATGGAGGAACGACTGAGTTGTATAATAAAGCATGAAGAGGAGTTGAGAATATCTATGGGAAATGCATAATCTCCATTACATTGCTCCAGCTAATAAGTATATAAAAAACCAGTGATGCTATTTATGTGTACATACAGCTTACATTTGTGCTGAAAATCCGTTTATCACGATGTGCAGAAATACATTAAATGCACAAAGCACTTGTGAGCTCTGTCAGATTTTCCTGATACCTTGTATTTATTGAAAGGATCACTGGTACGAGTGTACATTACATCTTTGAATGAAATCGATTTTGCTAACTGCAGGTAAAGGACAGTCAGTACTCCAGAACAGAGCACTTCTAGGCTGTTTTGGCTTCAGCTGAATCTTAAAAATAGTCTGTTCTGTGTTTTCCATAGCTGAATTATTTCTTTTCTATGGCTTCCTGTTTTTCTTTAAAGTGAAATCAAGCAAGAGAAACAAAAGGCTGAAAAAGCTTGAGCAGTGAAGCAGCACAGCTTTTCACAAATGGCTCCTTACCATCCTTGCATGCATTAGCACAGCACAGTTATGCACAGTATTTCCTCAGACTGGTACTTGGAAAGCACGGAGCTTCTTTTAGTTTGCAAAACTGATGAGCTTGCTGTGGCCAGCTGATGATGCTGTGGCCAGTCAAGTCTGTGCCCTGGTTCAGGACGTGGACAAACAGTAAAAGGTTGATGTTTCCCTTCTTGTGCTTACATGTGTAATTCATACAGACTCTTGGTCTTGGTACACAGGGGCTCTTGGGCACATCTGTCAGTGTCACTGAGAAGTTGCCTTCATTCTGCAGTGAATGTGGGTTCCTTGTCTGGAACAGCAAACAACTGCAGTTCTTCCATGCTGAGCTGAAGTAGGCCAGGTTATATGGAGTGCTTCACTGAACTGCCTTTCTTACTTCAGAACAAATAAAATAAGGTGTTTCATGATCTGAAATGCAAATCTCATTCCAAAATTATTTAACTCAATTCAAATTTTAAGAAATGAGATTATATATCCTAAGTAGTGGGACACGGCATGTTTTATTCTGCATGTTCAAATGTCATGTTTTACTCTGTGTCAGAAATGTTTTAGTGGTGATAGTGGTTTGATAGCCATGTAAAAGCCAGTTGGTTATACCCAAAGTGTTACCTGTATAAACCTTAGTATCTGATTTAAACAGTAGAGAAATCCACAGTCATTATGTTGCAAAATCAGACAAGCAGACGATGTGAAAGTGATGCTTTTTTAATGGCTTGTCCCAAATGTCATCTGCTGTTACTCCTCTGAATATATAGATTCTGTGGCACAAAGCACAACTTTGCTTCTTCTGGCTCTTTCATCTTCCCAGGTTTTGAAGCCCTGTTTTATCATTTGTTTCTTTAGATGACTTGTCCTTACTTTTGTCCTGTATGTAAAAATTATTTTTCTCTTGTGGAAAGTAGTCTTACTTACGAGTGAAATACAAGTGTGCTGTGTTTTAAAAATGAGATGCTCTTCTAGTTTTGTCAAGCATAACAGGGTTATCAACAGCTGTAGATAGTGTATGTCTTTCACACTACTATAGTTTATCCTACTTTTTTAGCAATGGACTGTAAATATTCCTGCATGCCTTTTTGGAATAATAGTAATGTATGACATCATTTTAGGTTTTGTGTATTTTCTTTGTTAATTTTTGAGCAAAATATAATTGACTAATAAAAACCATCCCATAAGTACTTAAAGATAAAAATTCTTTAGAATATTTTGGAGCCATTCACTTCTTTCTTTACTTTTTTTGCAGACTATAGATATCTACATCTTCTGATTAGCATGGGGGGGGTGGGTTTGCTTGTACATTTATCTGTCCTTTTGAAAAAGCAAGATAAAGAAAAAACATAAATGTCACATACTAATGTGGCATTTAGGGGGTAGATAACCTGCTAGCATTTGGAACTTTTTTTTTATTGCAATAACCCTGCTATCGAAAATTACATGGGGGTTCAGTTCCTTATAGCATAAATACTTAAGTCATTATTAAATGGGGGAACCAAGGTAAATATCAGGAACTGCCATTTTAATTAAGATAGGTGAGGAGGTAAGAATATTTTTTATGTGTTGATTTTTAGTTTTCAAAGTGCTCAAAATAAAAGGGTATATTGATCCACAGTATACTATTAGTGGCTGTGAATCTGCAGACAGATTCACAGCCACTAATTTCCTTGCAGTTGGCCCTGTCAGAATCTTCTCTGTTTTTGAAGACCTTCCCATGGTCAGTGTACTGTTAAAAGGTGTTTTTTAGTGCAGCAGAGTAACCCTGATAAAACTGTTGAGTCTTTGAGTTCCTATAGAACAAATTCTGTAGCAGCGTATTCTATAAGAAATACTTTTATCTCTTCAAATTAATATTTTGGGCCAGTTTATGAATACTAGGACTGACAAGCTTCTAAATAGAAGTAGCAGCTTGCTTTGTTCCACAAATCAATGAATACACAAATAATACACTTCCATTGCTGGTAGACAGCTGCTTTTTAATTCTCATTCAGGGAATACTTCACTATAAGCTTTGAGGAACCTGGAGTAAAAAAGATACAGTGGTAGAAAAGAATCTGGAGTACTTTTGGATTTTAGTGAACTGAAAGAATTGTTGATTAACTTTTTACAGTTCTGACATTCTTCACTCTTTACAGTTTTGATCTAACATAGGATTCCAATTGCTGTAAAATGCATATAAGCTGTTTGTAATATTATTGATAATGTCCTTTGCAAGTTGAACCAGACACAGTGCTAGAGGTTTTTTTCTGTTGCAATAAGCATGTTCTGGTTAATTTCTAATTTTGACTTTAGGTATTGATTAAGTAGTGTAATAAGAATAACTAATGTGTGTTCTGGGCTTATGAATACTGCAACTATGCAAATGCACTGAAGTACTCATTTCTGTTCTCCTATGGCTATAAATTCTCCCTGTTTACAGAGCTCTTTCCTAATCCATTCCTGCTAAACAAGAGTTGTCAAATCATGTTTTGGCATTACTTTTGTCAGATTTGCTTCAGTCATGCAAATAAAATGCTGAAGAACAACTCTGCCAGAGAATTTGTCTGACAGCATAGCATTTAATAAAGGCCAAAAAACGGTGCTGTTTAGTAGGCCAAAAAAATAGACAAGGAAGTGAGATTCAGTGAATGCTATCTGAATGTCTGCGGTTTAACTTCTTAGAAGAGCTCTCAGACAATGTAAATCTCTCATCCCTTGAGATGCGTAATAAATTTCATCAGGTAACAGGTTTGTTTCCATGTCTTCCAAAACTGTTCTGCTGGCCTGAATATTGGCAGAGCCTGATCTGTGTCATTCATTTATGAACTTCCTTCTTGGCAGTGATGGGAGAGCTTGTATTTTATGTGGCCAAACAAACCTGAGCAGTGAAAATCATTGGGTTTTTCTCCTATCTTGTTTTCCTCTTAGTGCTGCTTTGCCTACAGCTTTTTCATTTGAAGCTACTAGAGGTGTCTGCTTCAAGGCAGACTGGGCTCTTCCATATTCAGTAGTGTTCAAAGCAAAGGCTCAGGTACCATATCAAGAGGTGAATGATGTTGTCAAAGGAATGAAAGTCAACTCTGGCGGCCTCTTAGGAGACTGGTGATGAGGTGTCTGTGAGGTGCCTGCAGTTACACATGGGAGCTGTGAAATTGGAAATAGGCCTCTGGTAAACCACTCAAATGATCATGCTGTAAAATGTTTATAATCTTTGAAGCAAGCTTCTTTAGTACTGCATTGTTGCTGGTTTTGTAAATATTGTGATAGCAGTTATCAGTTAAAGCATGAAAAATGTCATGTCTCTAACTTGAAGCAGAGCTACCTTTTTGATTATTCAAATGTGATTGTTCAGTTACTGTCTTTATGTATTCATGGTAGGAGAAGGGCAAAAAGAAAGAAAAAGATCACCTGTTTCTAATTTGGTTATTTCAGGTTTTAATGTTTTACTTTTTGTTCCAGTCATGGTAAGTATCCCTGTATCAAACAGTGAAACTCAGATAAGGTGGAGCAGAAATTAAAACAGGGATACGGATTTCTCCAGTTGCCTTGAAATGGCAGCTGGGGGAATGGCAGGCTTTGAAATGAGGGGCACACCTATGGTGCCTGACTGGAATTGTTCTAAAGAAGGCATTGAGCTGAATTCTCTGGGGTTCAAGCTGATAATTTGTGGTATGATTCTGCTTAATCTCCTTCAGCTGGAATTACTCACTGAACATTAACTGTGCATGGACCTGTTCTGTCTTTGAGATTTATAAATCTTGTGATCTTCCCAATCCTTTACATTTAGAACATTTATTTTGAAAAGTTCAGACATAATTTCTATCGGTACTGGTTCATTTTGCTGTTGAAATTGGCATCCAAACAGCACAGTTCATGGAGGAAAGTGACACTAAGACTTAGCTTTGAACGTCACTAGTTCCTGATTGTATTTCCAGGTTTATCCTGTTTTAAGTAAAACATATAAATAGACTAAAAGATACCTGATAGTACCCATTCTTTTAGAACACATTTCTTCTAAAAACTAAAGATGAAAAGTTCAGAACTGTGTTCTGATTAAGCTGACAGTCTTAGTATGCATATACCAACTTGTGTCTGTATCTTTGGGAAACTGTACAGGCCTCCATTCAGTTTTTCTGGATGCACGTGTTTGAAAATGTCAGCCTTACTTCTGCACATTTTACATAATCCCAATGCAGCACTAGCTAACTTTGACTAATTTTGGAAACTGATCACTGTTCTTTGTTTATCTTTGATTTTAGAGCATCAGTAGTATATGTCCTGTGACTGCAGTCAGAACTTTGCCCACCTTAGAAGTTAAACAAGCAGAAAGGCCTTCAAGCAGAAGCAGAGATCCTCCCAGGGATGAAGAAAAGGAAAAGAAAAGGAAAAAACACAAGAAAAGATCTCGGTCAAGATCTCGATCACCATTCAAGTATCATTCATCATCTAAGTCAAGGTCTAGATCACATTCAAAAGCAAAACACTCTCTTCCCACTGCCTATAGGACTGTCAGGCATTCAAGGTGGGTTTGGAAACCAAACATATTCTTAAACATTCTGAGCGGGTTAACACATAAAACATCTTTGCACTTCTTCCATTACATAGGTGTTTTTATACTCATTGCAAAGGTCACAGTCACCTTGAAGGCAGTATGTGGCCCATACAGATCAAATGTGGCAGGTCTTTTGAAAATCCTTTTAGTGAAATAATGAATCATTAAGCTCTTATTATATAGTACAAAACTTTAACCAGTAAATGCTTTTTCCTGATCTTCTTTGAAATACCTGGAGATAGTACGTAGAAATGTGATGATAGCGGGAAGAGAGCTTGCTAATAAATCTGTGGCTGTTACTGGAGCAAAGTAACTTAGACAATATTCAGATAAGAAACAGAGGTAGAGTACTCGGTGGTTGAGCAGCAAAGCTTGGAAGAAAACAAAGCAGTTGAGTAAGAAGTGGAAAAATATGATGGAGATATATGGCAGGAATCCAAGAAGAGTGCAAACAGAGGTGAAGGAGAGAGATACTATGGAAGAGTAACCCAGTGCTGTTAACTCTGTACTTAATCATTAATGAGATTAAATACACTATGCTAATTATCCAGCTATAAGATGATGTATGTTGTGTTTTACTGATACTGTTAATTCCATCAAAGATATCTGGGTCTAGGCACCTTCAAAGTTTGCTGTCTGTAAAATTTGTCATGTCTGAATGCTTTTCCACAGTGAAGTTCCTCTGGTCAGTAGGAAGGGCTTTGAGGGTACATTCTGTGGATCAGTGTACAGAACAGTGTGGCTACTTATGTAGCTTGAAGTTCAAGCAAATTGCATATAAATACTGCCATAGCTGTATAAGTATGTGATGCATATGAAACCATATAGTACTTCCTTTTTTTGTCTCTGTCTGTGGCTCATGCCTGAAAAAAGCTGCTAGCCTCTGATGACAGTGTGCCAAAACTTCTTCGTTTTCTTGTGCTTTTTTGTTTAATGAAGTGTCTTAACTACACTAGCAGGAGTGTTAACATGTTACAAGTTACTGGTTTATAGTTATTTTTTGAGTTTAAGAGCAGTATTTGGCTGCAGAAATCTCTGCTATTCAGAGATACCAGGAATTAAATGAGCACAACTTGGATGAAATGATCAGTCCGACATGCTGCTTATTTGACAGCCTTTGACAGTAAGTTGTCATGACATGCTGTGTCTTAACCAAAAGTCATCAAGAATAGGTAATCTGTAGGAGTTAGTCTTGTGTTTGCCTCCTGGGACAAATCAAGTGACAAGCACACAACAGCATGAAAATCATGAATCACCACAACACCTGATTAGATTTGGTTAGATATTTCCTTGATGAACTGTTGAATTCTGAAATCTCAAAAGTCCAATGAGCTTGATGCTGGCTGGCTGAATTTTAAAATTATTTAGAAAAACAGCACCAGATTTTGCACTGAAAACATTTTGCATATTTTAACTTCATAAAAGTTAGAGCTGAACAGAAAAGGCCTTGTAGAAGAAATGGTGATGATCGAAGGTGTGCTTTATTGAAGGTGTTTGCTATGCCTTAACATACTGTATTTCCAAAGTTAGAGCTCTTGCTCCTGAAACAGAAAAATTGTTGAATAATCAAGAGCAAGAGGCTGATTCATAACCCTGTCAGATACTGATGTGTTTTGATTCTCAAATGTTTAGGCAAAAATAGTACCTTGTCTTAGTAATTGCCACAAAAAGGGTCGTGTTGTTGCCTAGATAGAAGATATTACTGGGTTTTGTCTTTTTTTTATCATTATTATTATTTGTTTTTATTTTACTGTTGTTTCAGATAAAATAGTTTTATTGCATTGTGTTGCTTCATTCAAAGCTCGGCATGTTTCACGTATCTTTGCTCATCAGTTTTCCTTAGAACAGTATTTTTCAGCTTCACCTAGAACAGTTTTCTTCCCTAGCTTCCCAAAGCAGTGGGTAGTACAGCTTTCAGCTGAATGAATAGTTTTGTCAGGAGCCATCCTCTCCTGGAATAAAGTGTAAACTGTTTCTCGATGTTCATGTGTTCATCTTGTATTATTGGGTGACACTTGGAGACAGTCAGTCATTACTATGTGGACAGTGATGCTAAATTACTTTGAAGCAGCCCTGTTTTGAGTATCTGTGTGTTATTTGAATGCCCCAGTCTAATGATGTTGCCTTATTTTAATCTGTTCAAAATACAGATTAAAAATCATCTTTACCATATAACTTATTGTGACAAGTTAATGGGGAATAAAATGTGGGAAGTGTAGATAAACATCAAAATTTGCAATAACATTATTTGCTTTTTATTCAAGGAATGTTCAGGATACTTTGCAAGCTCTTCCTTTTTGGTTCTTCCTTTTGGTTTATCATCTTACTCTTTTTTTCAAAAATGCATATTGTGCTCAGAAATCCCACAAATGAACTTTGCAGTATACTTCTTTGTATAGCATTTTACATCACTTGCTTATCATTTATTTTTGCGTTGTTACAGGCTTAGAGGCTCTGCTGCATTTAAGAATAGTCTTTGGTGATAAGATGCTATTTTGAAACTGTTGCATTTTTTATATTTTCTTATGCATCTTCAGCCATAGTAAAGTTGAAAAATTCTGTTCCAATAACATGAAGTTGATTCAGAGCATGTTTTGCATATTCATTTCTCTGGTTAACAGCCAAACCTATTTTACAGAAACAAGTTTAAAAAAATCATAGCTATATAGAGAACCCAGATAATACTTGCTGAATTGTGGCATGTGGTGTGCTAACAGCAATTCTCTGTGTAAATGTTTGTTATTTTCTGGAACAAAATTAGTCCTATAAAGCTCGGTATCACACAATTTTAATTCTAGACCTACATGACAGATTAAACAAGCCATGTACACAGTAAACAGTGTCCCAGAGTTCTGTAAGGTGCTGCAGAACAGACCTGTCATTCCCAGAGAGGTAATCAGTTATTACAAGTAAGTACTTGATATCAAAGATGGGGCATATTTATTAAATCTGTCTTGGAAAACAAAGGTTTTGGTATCTTAGTATTAAGTGTAGTAAATACTAAATCACTGTTTTTATTTCTCATGGGCTTCAAAGCGCCGTTCAAGAATTGGCTCTGAGCTGTTTCTGGCGGTGATGCTGGGTGTCAGAGCTTGGGTTGGCAGTGGGCTCTTCCAGCTCATGTCTGTAACTGTAAAGAACAGTGATGTTCACCTCAGTCTCTGTTTCCTACCCGTGGATAAATCTACTGCTTTGTGAGTGTGAGAGGAGATGAAGGGAAGTGATTTGATTTGGTGAAATTTGGATGTTCATTTTGAACTAGAGATGGAAAGTCTAAACTTCTTTTCAGTATTGCTGCTTTACTTTATACTTTTAGTAATAGAGTAGTACTAAAGCACATAATATATCCAGTTAATGAATATTAGCAGTAATTGGCTGTATATTTTGTTAACAGGTCACTTTGCGGTAAGTTTGGGTAGGGTGCACCTGTGTGGGAGTTTGTGTGAGACTTTTTGCCTCAGTATTAGGAATTCAGTAGACTTGGAAGTAGCTGTTCTTTGTTAAAAAAGGTTGTTTGGTGTTGGGGTTTTTTTCTCCTACAAAGGTGATTTTCTTATTGCTGAGGCAGTGTCTAGTCACATAATCTTAATTCCAGTTTTGTAATGAGACATGCCAAGCTTCATAACCCTTTGAGGTTTTGGGACCCTTCTAAGCATAAGTCATAAAGGAACAAAGTGCCTTCTGGAATCACAGTGTAATGAAAGTTACAATTTACATATTTCAGTAAAACTGATTAGCTGTCTTCTAATTGTTTGGAGCGAATGGCCAAAGTTCTTAATATTTGGTGATTGGAAGAATGCTGTAGAACCACAATGTCAGTTCATAAAAATAAAGCTAATGTCTTTTTCTTTCTGATTGTTTGGACTTTTTTAGGCTGGTCCATACAGGCGTGTTTCACTAAAGTTCAGCTTTTGGTTAAGGGACTAAGCCTTTTCAGGATTCTAGTTAATACCAAAACTAGGACATTTTAGTCTGGATGTGAAGTGTGTGCCTCCATATCACAGACTCACAGCATCCACAGCGACACTGAGCATGGAGCCGAGTCTGAGCAGCTCATCAGTGGCAGCAGCAGCAGAGTGGAAAAATTATCAGGCAACTTGGGCAATGAAAAGATTTGACTGCTGGAGCTCTTTTGAGGGAGATCCTGGTAAAATGTCAAGGTGTCTGACTGAACCCAAGTTTTATAATCTGTTGGTTTTTTCCTTTTTTTTTTAATCCTTCTGAATGGCTTGGTAAAGATCAGATTTTATAAGTGTCAAAGCAGTTAATTTGCAACAATTATCTGCCATTGAGATTATTTCTTTTCAGTTGGGCTTTTTTGTTGTAGGTGTAACAGAAATGGCTCAGGACCTTGTAGGTGTATATATATATTATCTATATTGTGTGAACCTGAAGCTCTCTGATCTTAACTGGGCATGCTTTCTATTTTCCCTTCTTGATCTCTTCACTTTTCTAGGAAAAATATTTGAAGTCAAAGTGCTAGTGCCAAACAACACTGATAATGGGTTGTTGGTCACTTGCACTGGTGAAAATATTGGCTGTGCTAGGATTGTTCTGCAGCATCCAGGACATTTCCTGGACTTGTCAGTGTTAGACAGCCACTGCATCAAGAATGTGCATTTATCTCTGTGAGACATCAGTTCTAGAAGCACACCACTAATTTAAGAAGACGAGGTCAGGTCTGCCAATCCCAGGCTTTGTGCAAATTGGATTTCTGCATACCAATTTTAGCAAAATGTGTTGCTACAAAAGGTGGCTAGAAAAGAAAGTTTTTCCATCAAATAATACAGAAGTTGTCATAGCAGACAAGACCAAAAAATAATTCCTTTTTTTCGCCCCCTATTGGGCATGAAAAGCAATGGATAACTTCATCTCAAATGTCTTGAATAGTCAAGAAATTTTTATGTAGCTGACAAGTCTTGGAGACTAAATGCACCATGTTGGTATAAAATAGCTATTTGCATTTGGTGAAGCACAATTCCACTGAAGTCAAAGTTTTGCAATAAGTCACAGAAAGCCAAGTCAAACCCTAGAATGTTTTTCTCTCCTCAGGTCACGGTCCAGGTCCCCCCGGAGGAGGGCGCACAGCCCGGAGCGGCGCAGGGACGAGAGGAGCGTCCCCACGGCGTACCGCATCAGCAACAGCCCCGGCAACAGCCGCAAACGGCCCCGCTCCAGGTGAGCGCTGCTGCTCCTGCCCAGGGGGCTCTCAGCGTCCTGGCGGCCTGGAGGCTCCTTAGCTAGAGCTTAGCTGTTGTGTCCTTTGTATGTTCTGGAGATTTATTTTGATAGAAAAATAAGTTTTTGCGAGAAAAAAATATGGACTCACTTGTTGTTCTTCCCTGTTCTTGCATACGTTTGAACAGCAGCCGTACAGTCAGGTTGGTGGATGTTAATACGCTGCTGTTTGCTGGCCATGAGAGTTCAGATTGCACTGGGAGTTTCGTATTTCCCTCTTTTTGGGTCATTTTCTCATGCTGTGATTGGGCAAGCTGTATGACCTCTGTACAGGTCATAGCACAACTATGATGTCAGCTTTCTTGACATCACATCATATCTGCATAAGGGCAACACTGATTTAGCAAACAGTTATTTAACAGTTATTTTACTGGCAGACTGGAATGTGAAGTATGAATCATGGTGTCATTTTGAGAGCATCCTGCATACAGTCACTCTTAAACTATTATAATCAGAATGGCATTTAGTCTTCAACTTCTTTCTCCATATATCTTGTGGAATAAGAAAGAAAGAAATCACTCTGAGCTTCATTGAAAAAATTCTGTTCTTTCTTGCAACAACATCTCTTGATAGCCTGTAATTAATTGATGTGTGGTAGGTATAATTGAGAACTTCATAAGTATACTTCAAATGATTTAGTTTTTGACATTCATCAAATGAAGATAATAGAGGCTTCTGTGGAATTAATGCAAATTTGGTTAAGCGGAAAATATAGAAGTTTAAAATATTTGTTTTCCTGTAAATGCCCAAAAGACGCTTTTTTCACATCTCCGTGCTGTTCTTAATGCTGTGTGTCTGCTGCTTTAAATGCATTCAGCATTTAAAACTATAAAGTATTTTTAGAATTTTACTACTCCAAGTTGTAAATGATAAGTTGGTAATTGTGAATAATATTGCTATATAGGTGAAAATTTTAAACTTCTGTTAGGCCTCAAACAGGAAAACAGAAAGTGGCACAATAAAATATGGCAGTAAGTACAGAAGATGTAGGCTGCAGAAGGAGTAATGTAGTTAAACATAGATAAGGATATTTTGCAGCTCTGATTGCAGAAATTAAATCAGAAACTGTTTTAGCCCTGACATGTTAAATTTTCAAGTAAAAATGTGATGGACCAGTTTCCATGTTGAATTTGGAACAGATTTCTTCATCATTCAGCTATTCTATTTGTTCATTGTTGTCTGAGATGAAAAACACTGAAAAAGCTTACAGTAAAATACTTTCCTTGCATGACAAATGTTTGCCAAGATTTTCAAGACTCAAATATGAGATCTGTTCACAGCTTGGTTACGTGAGGATGTTTGAAGAAACAAAGTGATTAAAGTACGTAGCTAGTCAAGGAATAACTGACTTTGTACTTGATGGTCTTGTGTAGTCATGAAAATGTTAGAGGCTGTGGGGTTTTTTGTCTGCCACTTCATCATTTTTTATTCAAGAAAAGTGTAAGGAGGCTTTGCAATTTTAAATCTTGAATGTTTTCTCTATATAAAAATGTATATATTATGTCTCTATATAAAATATAATAGATCTCTGTATAAAAAATTGTGGGGTAAATTCTAAGTTTCAGAGTTGTACCCTGTTTATATGGAAATTCAATGCGTTACAGTATAGCACCTTTTAAAGTAGAAAATTCTCACAAAAATTCAAAGTAAAGTAATGAATAATATGATATTTAAAAGGTGACTAAAAGTTTTAGTGTTCTAAGATGTTCTAGAAGCTTCAAGAACATTCCTCTGAATAGACTTCTAGGAGTGCATACTAGAGAGGGATGCTTATAGTGAGATACTGCCTACCTCTAATTAAGACATCACTGTAGTTATTCTAATTATAGTAATATCAATAGTAGTGTGTAAATCATACAGACATAAGTTCATACCCAGGTAAAAAGATTCAATAGTTTCATCTTTAATATATTACTAATTGAATTCTCTTTGAACTTAATATTGGCTTTTGAGGTGACTATCTCTGTTCCCTTCTGTCAGTAATGAACACACCAGGTACCCATAAGTCTTTGTTTCAGCTTTCATACTGACAAACATTTGTGGATCTAATTTCCAGGTCTGAAACAGTTCTCACTAGGCACACTGTTAGGTCCAGATAGTCTGAGGGCAATACACCATGTCATTTAAAATTTTGATCCTGTGGTTTGTTGCATTGCAGTTTGGATCACAAAGAAAGGGGATTTTTTTGTTTGTTTTAAAAACCAAACAAGCTGGATTTGCCTTGTAGATATTTCACATAGCCATAATTCCATGTTTTGTTTATGTTATGAGCTAGGAAAATTTTAAGGGGTATAAACTCTTACATTTCTTACTGCATCCCTAGTGTCTGGTGTTGTTTGGGAAGGAACTTCCCTCTAGCAAAATTATTCTGCAAATCTCCAGTGAAAGGCTTTTTGTTGTTGTTCTGCATTCCAAGTGAGAACCTCAGGAACCAGTAGTTGCCTAATGTAATATATTAAAAAGAGCTTCTGATAAAGTATTTTCTACAACCATAAACGTGCGGTATTGGGTAAGACTAAAGCTTGCTGAGTGCAAGAGAAGCAGAAGCGTGCGAAGGAACTTCGGCGTAGCTGGTTTAATATTGCTTTAAATATTCTTCACTAAAATATTTTCTTCTCCCAGAAGTCCCCATGAAAAGAAGAAGAAAAGGCGGTCTAGATCACGTACTAAATCCAGAGCAAGGTCTCCCTCACCATCCCTGTCACCAGGCAAACCATCCACACACAAAAATTCTGTACATTCAACCAGCGTCTCTCCCGTGGAGAGCAGGGAGTCCAGCCAGGAGCGCTCCAGGTACCGTCCTGTGGGGCTGTGTGAGTGCAGGGCTGCTGCTCTCGGCTGTGGGGTGGCTGTGACCAGAGTCAGGGGGAGAGCTCTGGGTGCGCGCAGGGTGTGTGCGCGGTGTGTGCGCAGGGTGTGTGCTCAGTGTGCGCAGGGTGTGTGCGCAGGGTGTGCACAGGGTGTGCGCGCAGGGTGTGTGCTCAGTGTGCGCAGGGTGTGTGCGCAGGGTGTGCACAGGGTGTGCGCGCAGGGTGTGTGCGCAGGGTGTGCGCGGTGTGTGCGCAGGGTGTGCGCGGTGTGTGCGCAGGGTGTGTGCTCAGTGTGCGCAGGGTGTGCGCGGTGTGTGCTCAGTGTGTGCGCAGGGTGTGTGCGCAGGGTGTGTGCGCAGGGTGTGTGCGCAGGGTGTGTGCGCAGGGTGTGCGCAGGGTGTGCGCAGGGTGTGTGCTCAGTGAGCGCAGGGTGTGTGCTCAGTGAGCGCAGGGTGTGTGCGCAGGGTGTGTGCGCAGGGTGTGTGCGCAGGGTGTGTGCTCAGTGTGCGCAGGGTGTGTGCGCGGTGGGCGCGCGCAGGGTGGGCGCGCGCAGGGTGGGCGCGCGCAGGGTGGGCGCGCGCAGGGTGTGCACGCGCAGGGTGTGCACGCGCAGGGTGTGTGTGCGCAGGGTGTGCACGCAGGGTGTGTGTGCAGTGTGTGTGCGCAGGGTGCGCAGGGTGTGCGCAGTGCACACAGTGTGTGTGCAGTGTGTGCGTGCAGTGTGTGTGCGCAGGGTGTGCGCAGTGCACGCAGTGTGTGTGCAGTGTGTGCGTGCAGTGTGTGTGCGCAGGGTGCACAGGGTGTGCGCAGTGCACACAGTGTGTGTGCGCAGGGTGTGTGTGCAGTGCGTGGGCGCAGGGTGTGTGTGCAGTGCGTGGGCGCAGTGTGTGTGCGCAGTGTGTGTGCGCAGGGTGTGTGTACAGTGCGTGGGCGCAGTGCGTGGGCGCAGTGTGTGCGCGCAGGGTGTGCGCAGTGCACGCAGTGTGTGTGTGCGCAGGGTGCACAGGGTGTGCGCAGTGCACGCAGTGTGTGTGCGCAGTGTGTGCGCGCAGGGTGTGCGCAGTGTGTGTGCGCAGGGTGCACAGGGTGTGCGCAGTGCACGCAGTGTGTGTGCGCAGTGTGTGTGCGCAGGGTGCACAGGGTGTGCGCAGTGCACGCAGTGTGTGTGCGCAGTGTGTGGGCGCAGGGTGCACAGGGTGTGCGCAGTGCACGCAGGGTGTGCGCAGGGTGTGCGCAGTGCACGCAGTGTGTGTGTGCGCAGGGTGCACAGGGTGTGCGCAGTGCACGCAGTGTGTGGGCGCAGGGTGCACAGGGTGTGCGCAGTGCACGCAGTGTGTGGGCGCAGGGTGCACAGGGTGTGCGCAGTGCACGCAGGGTGTGCGCAGGGTGTGCGCAGTGCACGCAGTGTGCGTGCAGTGTGTGTGCACAGTGTACACGCAGGGTGTGCTTACCAAAAGCACACGTCACTGGGTCTGATAAACGTGTTGGATCTCTTTTGCTTTCTGAAGTCAATTTCTCAACCTTGCAGGAAAACTGGTGCAGAAAATTCTGCAATCTATTTCTAAGTTGGAAATTGGAAGCTTTCATGAAATGGGATAACTCTTTGAAGTAGAACTTTAATAGAGTGGTTTGAGTTATAACATGTGCCAAGATTCATCATTAAATTATTTCTAGAATATAGAACAGCCCTGTTAAAAATTCTCAAGCTGCTGTTCAGGTTTGTTGAAACAGTTGTACAGGTGATTTTTCTGACCCTGACTTACATTCTCTGGTTGACTGAGAGAGCTGTTGACTAACATAGGAGAAACATGTACAATAAAACCCAAATCAAGATGGTGAGTGAAATGCATTTTCAATTCTTGTACTATAAATTTCTGATTTTATTTTTTAGGGGAGTTTCTCAGGAAAAAGATGGCCAAATCTCTTCAGCAATTGTGTCATCAGTGCAGAGTAAAATCACTCAGGTACAAAAAGGCAAATTCAGAGTATATTGCCTAATTAAGTATGTCCAGCATATTGTTTTTTTTTCTTCCTCCTTGTGCAATCCTGAACTTTGTGTATGATGTAGAGACATGTTCACTGTCTTTTTAAATCTGTTTGCTTATGGGAACAACAGTTTTGTTGCTTCCTTAGGTGTTGTCCTTTCAATTATAATCACACCTCTAAAGACCAAGCTAAATGCATTAGGCTGTGGTTGTATCTACTGTAAAGATGCTACAGTCCCTGTTATGCTGCACTACTCCCTTTATCAACAGCCCGTTTTACCATGTAGAGCTCTGAACAAGTTTCATGGAAGAGGGAAATATTTAACTTCTTTCAATTGGATAAGCCAACTTTAAAGGAAAAATTGTCTTAATTATGCTTTGAAAAATTTACAGTAGAAAATCAGAGCTGCTTTTTATATTCTGATGTTTTTTCAGTGGATAAATTACTCTTTCAAGAAATAAATATTGTTCAAAAATTTAGTTCTGCTATGGAAATAGTGGTAGTTGGAAATTGATGCTAGTGGTCTGGTACCTTACATACAAAATTTGATCCATTTCTTATGACAAACCCTAAGCAAGATTATTCAGGAAAAATAACAAATATAGGCAGCAGAGAAAGAAAAAAGGAGTGTTAATATCACAGCATTTCTTATGCTACCAAACAAATGCATGGGAATTCCTGGTATGAGAAATGAGATAGAAACTACAGCATGGTCTTCAAAGGAGGGTAAACATCCCACCCTTCAAACACATATATCCTTCAAAGATCATTTGTATATGCATTTTTGGGTTAAATGTTGCTTATGGCATAGCATTTCCAAGTTTAGTGTTAGACTCCTTGTTTGAATTACAGCTGTAAGAGAAGGAATGATTACTGAAGCAAAATACAGTTCTTGGTTGATATTTGCAAAAAGTAAAAAATAGAAATGAAGCTTAGATGACTTTGCAAGATATTTCCCAATAGAGATGAGTTAAGTATCTCTTTATCATTAAGGGCTCCAAAAAAATAGAATTTAACTAATAATTAAATTGTTGTTCTGCCATTGTCCTGCCTGACCCTGACCAAGTCAGTATTTTTTCTCATTCAGATCCTTCCATCTGTAAGACAGAAGGAATAATGATGCTAAATTCCCCTCTGATGTGTTTTGAGAACTTCAGATGCAAAATGCTTTAAAAGCTCTAAGGAATTTATTTATGTTGCCTTTGTGAACAAAGGTTTAAGTAACTCAGATTTGTTACTGACACACACTTTTTATTTTGTCACCATTTTTTGCAATCCATTTATTCAATACTGTTTACATGAAATTTCATTTCTTTTTGTAATGTTGTTCCCATTGGATGCTCAGACGAGACTGAGAGTCTGCTTTCACAGTCACTGTCATATGAGAAAATGCCTCTGCTGTGTAAATTTTTGGTTCAGATTTACAAAGCAAGGAAAAAGCTTTCTGTTTTAGAGTAATTGTTACATTCTTTTCTTACCAGCTCTCTTTCTTTTTCTCTTTTCTTTTTTCCCATTTTAAACCTCCAGTGGTTAGTAATTGTGTGTTTATTACAGGGTTTCTTTGAAGATATGGTCATAGTTTTTCTATTCCAATTGATGTCATTTCTGTGCTTTGTTGTATAGGAACTGCTTGATATGTTTATGCAGAGCACTGTTGCATTCTGGTAAAACCAGAATTCGGTTGCTGTCATAGGAACTTTCTCCAGATTATTTGACTCATTTAGCCTAGGAGGTAAACATTTGATAGTCATGTCTGCAGGTATCCCACGTGACTGGAATGCACACTGCCCCTTTCAGGTGGAGTTTTGCAGTCATGTGTTTTAGCTCTGTTCAGAGCTCTGGCATGTCTGATCATTTTCCTTTTATTGTCTACAGGATCTTATGGCCAAAGTGAGAGCAATGCTTGCAGCTTCCAAAAACATCCAAACCAGTGCCTCCTGAGACCTGTCGGAACTGACCATCAAGAAATTGTGTGAAAAGAGCAATTGGAAAAGAACTGCCTCATCTCAAATGTACAGCTGAGCTTGGCTCACTTGGTTCACAACTCGCCTAATTTACCAGAACTCAAGAAGCTAAAATCTATCTTTCTGTACAGAAGCATCTCCTTGAAATTTCATTTAATTTTTTCAGCCAGAATATCTTTGAGAAGTTTTTGGGTTTTGTAAATTGATTTTTTTGACTAACTCTTCAATAACATTTTATGATCAGCAGTCTGTATGTGTATATTTGTAAATACTATGTTTCTGTGAAAAGTATTACACAATAATAAAGAAGGAAACATCTTTCATTAGCTAGAGTTTTTGTGGAGTCCTTAATTGTTTGCAGTTAATTTTGTTACAAATTAATTTTTTTTATTATTTTCTGCTTTTTAATTTGACAACTGTCTTGCCTTAAGACCAAGGCAAGACTTTTTTCAGGAAGCTTGTGTCTTCAGTAAAATTGCACATTTGTTTATTATGCATTCTGACCGCCTTAAGCTGAGAAATTCTGTTTATCTTCATGCACAGGATGATCTCAGAAAAATACTTGTATACTTGGATGTCAGTAGCAGACAGTGTTTGAACAAGGCAAAATTCATGATTTTGAATTGAGGCAAAACTCATGATTTTCTGTCCACGAGTTAGAAAGATCTTGGAGCCTCCATATGAGGGGTTGGCCCTTTAAAGCCGATAACGAATGGTCAGTTGTGGAAGGATGGAATGTAAGAAAATGAAGATAGTGCAGAGAGTCTCACAGCTGAGGAGTTGCAGCTGTACCAATCACCAGAGATCAGGAGCAGGCCTGCCCTTACCAGGCCCCAGCTGTGTGCAGGGAGAGGAGGAGTGCTGCAGAGGAGGGTGAGCTGGGCTTTGCTGGCCGTGCCCTGGAGAAGGCGGCGGAGCTGCGAGGAGCTGCAGGTGAGGAATCGCCGGGACATTTACAGGGAGATGGCAGCAGTCAGGAGCTGCATTGGCTTAGTGTACCTTGTTCTCTCTACTGAGGTACAGAAAAGAGGATGGTTTTGGACATTCATCAGGCATCCTGTATAGAAATCCAGCATTTTTCTGATTTAACATACTGTTGAGAAAGATTTTTCCTAACTTGTTATTTTATTGACATAGACTTAACTAACTTTTTTCAGGAAGCTTGCGTCTTCAGTAAAATTGCACATTTGTTTATTATGCATTCTTTTTTCCATACCGAGACTCTTTTAATGTTTTAATTTAAATGCTCTTAAAATTAGTACCAAAAGAATGAGTGGATTTTTACCAAAGCCTGCTTTGTAATGGTTGGTTATATTCAAAAGGTGCCATTATTAGCAATTGTCTAATTCCATAAAGAATGGGATCATGGCTTTTACTGATCCCTGAGAAAGTCTCTGATCTATAGTCAGAAAGATTCTGGGTTTAGTGACTCACTGTCCTGATTTTATCAGATTTTATCTGAGTAGGTGGAGGTTGGAAACAGATTATAGAAATTAAAGTTCACATTTCCTCATAAACCAGTTCGTAAATGATTTCAATAGTACGACACAAATAAACAACCTTAATGCAAAAATCTTGTTCAAAGCAAGGGGAGGAGAAACAGTGTTGATATAATTCGAATTTTCAGTAATGTGATTGTCTAAATGGTCCCTGGCATGCCACTTGCTCTCTGGGAATGCAAGCACAGTATTTAAGCCATTGGGAATGGTAATTGATAAGGTTTCTTACCAAGTTTTGGTTAATAATTAGTGAATTCACACTCATACAAACAACACAGAATGCTGGGTCTGATGCAAAGAAATACTGTGCTCATAACCTGTGATGGAACAGACTCATCTAAATGGTTGTGTAAAATGATGTTATCCACCACTTACCTAATTATTTCAAAGTTGTTTGTGATGTTTTTACTAGGATGAAAATAACTTTCAACCAGTACCAGAGAGGCACCATTTCATCTGCACCAGTTGGTGAAACAGTACTAGTAGAGATAAAAAAGGACATCGATTTCAAGACAGCTATTGTAGGTTGTTGTGCAATGTTGAAATTTACAGTAGCTGTATTTTTCTCCCCTAAATGGAGTTAAAAGTCCCACCGTGGTTAAGTAATTGGCAGCTTGGATGCAAGTTGTTTGCCAAGTAATAGGAAAACATCCCAGATCTTTGATGAAATAGACTGGGCAGCTTGTTTAGCTGCTGCTTTGCAGATTCATTCTCTTTGGGAAGGTTGTTTCTTTTATGACTTCTCAGAATATTTTCTCTTTCTATGAGCAAGTCTTCCAGTCCTCTCTTTTTTCTTTTCCTTAATCCCTTTTGTGATATGTCAGGAGACGGAATGTTTAGCTCTAGAAAAATTTAGATTAAACTGCATTTTTATACAGTCTTTCTTTTTTTACTGAGGTTTGTTTGCATTTAGCAGTCTCATGGGGAGCTGTATTATCTAAAAAGTAGTAGTGTTTTCATGATGCTATTTTTTTCTAAAAAATAAGAGGTTTTAAGAGGGCTTGAACTGCTTTACCAGAATAATTTCACATTTGGAAAGCAATGCAGCTTTTTGTGGTCTCATCACAGGCACTGGATGTATTGTAACTACTTACAAATACAGCACAGAGCTTGTGATACGGTGAGTGATTTCAGGTGTCTGGTATATCAGGAGAATGTGTGACCAGGATCAGGAAAGTGTCTTAAAAACTTCAAATTGGGAAATTTTCACGTCTGTTTTCCAGGTATGAATTTGCAGCATGATCCCCAGGTGTCTGGGACCACGGGTCTGGCTCTGGATCAGATGGCACCTCGCAGCCCACCTGCCATCCACAAAACTGTATGTACTCGATTCCTTGCCACGTTTCCACGCACCAACAGGCCTGAAAAGCTCCTGGATCACCTGGCTCTATTGCCAGAACCTTTTTTCTGGTGAGAAATACACAAGATTGCTGTAACAGGGAGTTAAAAAATCAGGAGCGCTTTTGTTGGAGGAAAGCAGGCTCTGAGTAGCCATGAGGAAAGCACTGTGGCAGCTCTTGAGTTGTCAGTAACTGGTTTTGGTTTTCCAAGTTTCTTAGTTGTCTGAAAACTACATATCGTGAGATTGCTTTGCTTTAAATTCAGTGAAATACAGTAATTCAGGAACTCTTGAGCTGTAGTGTCTTTGAGTTATTAATATCCTCTGCATAAGTGTAACGAACTAGGGCTTGGCATGTTAATATTGGATTTCCAAACAACTGTGGAAGGGCTTTTTTGTCTGCAATGTGATAGCCTATCTTTTCTCTTGCTCCTAGAAGGAACATACATGTTCTCACTTGTAAGCTTCATGCATTAGAAACATCAAAATTATGTTCTTCATTTTTCAGTGGGGCAACAAATGATGCCATTTAGAATAAATGTTTTCTTGGATTTAAGGCAATGACTATTATCTTTTGTGATGACATTTTATTAGGAAATCCTATTTAGTTAAATTTCTACTTAATAAATTGCATTTATTATCTATTCTTCTTCCACCCCTAGCCAACAGCTAATTATATTAAGCGAAGAAATAAAAGACTTGTAGATAGAGGTTAGTAAACTGCTAAGGCATCTTCTTTGCTAGTTTTCCTTTTGCCATTATGATCTGAAAGCATAAAATACATCATTGCACTAATTCAATATTATTAATTTACAAGATGAAAATAACTTGGCTATATCATGAATATTTGTTTGAAATTCCATAAATGCAGATCTTAAAAGTTCAGTGTTTCTTTATTTTTCCATTTGTGATTTAAATGCAAATACGGTCTGAATATCTTGTTTTGCTTTTGGACAGATCCTTTCAGCACAGAAGTGTAGTTCAGTGAAATATTACATGTAAAAGGAAAGGCTTTATTGGAGCATTTGGTTGGAAACAAAAATCTGCCTGCATGCTGAAGAGCTTTTGGTCTTTCTGGTAGCAGCTGGAGTGGTATTGCTGTTGTTACTCTGTTTGAACCATCAAAGGATTCCTGATAAATCTTGATGCAAAATATGTCTTTGCTTTTTGCCTTAATTTTCCCTGCTCTGGATTACAGAGGAGGCATACAGCCTACTGCATTTTCTGAAATCTTTAAGTTGTGAGCATTTATAACATCCATTTTTACTTTCAGGGTACTTGAAACTTCCCTGGTATTAACTTAATATCTTTAATTTGGATGAAGATGATAATCTCTTGGCAACAATTAATCCTGAACACACAGCATGACAAACATTATAAAAAGCTCTGCCAGCCTGTTTTAAAAGTGATGGTGATAATCTGCTGTCTCTGGCTTGCTGCCACGCTTTCCTCGGGAGAGGCAGTAGGACTTTTCTCTGATGAGGACAAAATGGCTTCACATGCAATGGTTGCCTGCTGACAAACTCATTTTTCTCTTTACACTGAGTGTTAAAATTAAGATCCTGCATAGGAAGTAAGATGAGTTCTTATTGATACTTGACAGTGTTACAGATACAGCTGCCTGCTTGGGTAAAAGCAATCCCAGTATGCAAGGCTGGAGGAGGGCAGGTGCTGATCTCCCCAGACAGCACAGAGTGGCAGATATGATGCCTCACTGCAGGGAAACTGGTGTTGTCTGTGGATCTCAGAGTTTTCTTTTCCTGTTCCCTGTAAAATAATCCTAAGGATGTCTTTTTCCAGAGAGAAGTTCCATATATGCTTATATTTCCTCTCTTAAAATGTAGGAGGATGTGGGGCTTCTCATTAAAATGCAATCCAAAGATGAGTATCTGCAACATTATTTATTAGGATATGGCACCTGGGGTGATTGTGGGCACTCTCAGTTAAATTACTGCTCTGGTTTGTTATAACAGCTTTGCTCCTCCAAAAATGCTAAAGCTTGAAAAAAACTACCCATAACTGATCAAGAAATAGGTGAGAGGGTTTGCTATAACAAGAAAGGAAACAAAATCTGTAATCTTGGCTCCTCCTTTCTGAAATTCTAATTCATTTTCTAAGATAAAATGGAAAGGAAAAATTTATGTTGTAAGGACAGATGAAAACATGACTATTTTTCCACCTTGGGTCAAGTAAGTGATAGGTGATATTTCTGCCCTAAGCTGTTGAGGCAATTAAAAGTACACTGTCTGCAGGTCTTTGAGCTTTTTAGCTTATGCACGGTGAAGATTATAAATCACTAAGTGCAACGATTAAAAGATTTTTATCAAAATTATAAGGCTTTGCTTTAAGAAAATGGTGGCCTGGGTGAAGCCTGTGTTACAATGGTGTCATTGCAGACCTTTTTCAGTAAGATGTCTGTGCTTCAAGAGGAATTAGAGAGCTTTATCACCTTGACCTCACCTGGAAACATCCTCATAGTGGACACTCAACATGGAGTGAAAAGATGTGCTAGGACTTTTCTCTGATCTACTCCAGAGATACAGTTGCAGCTGTAAACCTCCTATTCCCTTGGATTCTTATGGTAAGATTTGCAGGATTTAAGTGTAAAGGTGTAATAATGACAGAGGAATAAAAGTCCTTTAGATGCCCCAGTGCATTGTTTTATATTCCCAGAAGAAAACATTTAATGTAGTTGCATAATAAGAAGGTGCCAGTTTACTCAGTGTAATCATGAGTTGTGAAAGCGTGTGAGTTAGTAAGTTAATAGTTTTCTTGGAATTGCCATTGCAAGCAATAGATGATCTTGTGTGGTTCTCTTCTCTGTTTGGATTCACAGTGGCCCTGAGAGTTGTGCTGCTGTTTTATCACTGGGGAGATATTTCCAGCTCATCTGTGTTCTCACTGTCAGGGCCCTGGGTGTGGGAGTAGACCTTAACAGTCCTGAGCAGACTGTGTGAGGCCTTCACCACTGATGCCAGATGCTGTTGCCAGGCTCACAGGGCTGTGCTCAGGCTGGAGACATCCCTGCCACCTGTGTGGCTGTGTTGAGCTCCCAGTGCCCTTCTCCAGGGACCTCACGCTCCATGACCCTTGTTGCTTGAGTCTGATTCACCAGCTGCTGTCATTGTCCACAGAGGGTCTGTTTGCCTCTACTTGCATATCCTCAGTGAAGCTGTCCCCATGTTTTTGGACTAGCTTTGCAGGGATATGTTAAGTCCCAAGCTGAATACCCTGTGTGTTACCACAACAGGCAATAGAAATTGTCTGGTCAAAGCCAGTAAACTTAAGTAGCTTTTATTGAACTCATTCCCCTTCATGAAAGTTATATTTAAAAACAACATCCAGTATAATCTGGGAAATCTCTTAGCTGAACACTGGCAGCTTTGTGATCCAATTAAAACACTCCCTGAATCCACATATCCCATTGCAAAAAATTTCTTATGCTTTAAACCTTTGTTCATCACGTAAAAATTTGTCTTCAGTTGCATCTTCTATTTGTACTTCTGAAATAGGTGTAAGCTTGTCTGATGCTTTTCAATTAGGAAATGGTGTAAATTGACAGCCTTAAGCTGTTACTGCGCACAGAAACACTGAGACATGTTTTAATTCTACAGGAGCACGTTAAAGTTCCACTGTTTATGATCTCCTGTTGGAACCATTATTAGCTAATGACTTTAATGGTATCACACTTGGCAGAAATTAAACACATCTTTCATCCTTTCCTAAAGCTATTTCTGTTTTAAAGCATTGTAGACAAGGAGACAAATTGGACAAAGAGTGATATTATGTGCTGAATTTAAGACAATACTGTAAAATTGAGCTACGCTGGCAAATCTGATGGAGGTCGTCCAGTGTTTCTTCACTGGCAAAAAGTTGTTCACTTGAGTCTGACAACCTAATGGTTTTGATGATACCATGATAGTTTTTTGAACTTGGGCACAATAATGGATGCTGAAAAGCTGTTGCTCTCATACTGCGACAGTGAAAATTTGCTGGATTTTAGGACCAGTGCAGCTTTGCCAACAAATGAAGTCTTATATCTGCAGAGGCAGAAGCAATTCTGTGTTTTCTTCCCACAATAATGACTACTTTATGTGGAGCTGTGGGTAATAGGCAGTATGCAATCAAACTTTCTTTATGGAAATGATGGAACTACTGGCCTTCATAGTCATTGCACTTGCTTCCTCTTTCTGACAGTCCTCCCAGCCTAAGGCAGAGGTTCTGATTTAGGAAAGCTAGGAATATGCTTTCTGTAACATCTGATTTAGGGAGATCTTTTTTTGGCAAGGGCGAATCATTTGAATGCCATTTAGTAGGCAGGGGGTTGGTTTAATTGTCTGTGTCTCTATTTGAAGCAAGAAGTAGCTTAGCCTTGCTCTGGGTAAGTGGTGCCATCTCACAGGGAGACAGAAATAGAAACAGCTATTGAGGATGTGCTTGGGTGAGAGACCTCTGCTCTCTGAACTGGCTGCTCACCAGGAGACAGGGCTTAGATTCCCCAGGTGCACAGTTTCAACTTACTCTCTTAACTGCGTCCAGTGTGCTGAAATGTCCCTGAAATTTAGGCTTTCTGTCTTGCTAACCTCAGTATTCCCTTGTGACGGGGCAGAAGAGCAGTAATGTGGTGGTCTTATTCAAGCCAAGCGAACAGAAGATATGAACTATTTTATAAAGAAAGAATATTCTTTGCCTTTATGCTTTAAAAATGTGCATATAGTAACTATTACTATTTATCCATAAATAAGATTTACGATGTGGAAAATTTCCTTCTGTAAGTAGCCTGCCTGCCCTGGTCCTGTTTGCCAGTGTTCTGTAGCCGTGCCTCAAGGTAATGCACTTGGCTGCTGTTTTTCATGCTTTGAAGTTATCCCTTCCCATTTCACCTTGCTGAATATTCTCAAAATATCTTGCCAAATCTGGAAAAAGCAACAAGTTTGGGCAGCCAGCAATTGATATGATGCTCAGGAAAATACATTCTTGGTCCTTTAACATGTTGATCTCCATGCAGTCTCTGATTTGTTGTTCTGTTTGTGAGTGAAGCTTTCATGGAGAAAAGCAGCAAGTCCCCAGAAGCCTCTAAGTATTTTTTTGCTTGTGGTATGTGCATTCTGCTTGGCTACTGACTCACTTATGGCTGGTCCAACTTGTTCCATTTAAAGTAGTACCCTCTCCTGGATTTCTGTGTTTCTAATGAGTACCTCAAAGCTCCGTTCTAGCTCTGAACCTGACAGCTCTTTCAAAATGCAGTTCTTCAAGGTCTTTCATCATCTGAACACTAGAACTTTCAAGACCAAAGTTTTCCAGCTTTTAGCCCTTTGCTAGTAATGAGTTTAAACCTTAATAAATGCTTCAGCAAAGCAGGCTCTATCTGCAGTTTCTGTAAAGTCACTGAAGAGTCTCTGATTTCGTTTGGGCATTGTCAGCAGCACAAAAGCATCTTCTCAACAGTCTTCTATAAATGACCTGTTACCTTAAGAAACAGCTTCCCATTACTTATTCTTACATAGTTACTTTTCTGTTCATATCACAGAGTTTGAGTTCAGCCAAAATCTTGTTCAGTCTGTTGTACAAATCTCTTCATACACTGTCTACTGCCTCGGCAGAAATTAATAGAGGGGAAGTTGTGCAGAACCTCCTTGAAAATGCCTGATCTTTGCAGAAGGGGCTCTTTCTAAAAAGCCTTCCAAGTCCTTCTCTCTATACCACAACGCCCAGGACTGTGAATGATCTGCCAATAAATAATAATGATGTGAATCACACTTCCTTTCCTCCACCCTCTTAGAGGGGTATTTCAGTGTTCAGTGTGTAGTTCAACTCTCTGGAAAACATTCCAGATGATCATTTGACTTACCAAATGATGTTGTGTAGAGGTGTCTGTTTTCTGGAAGGCAGCTGTAATTTGAGTTCCATATGTGGCTTTGTTAGGCAGAACTTGAGACAATGGCAGGAAAACAGGGAAGTGTTCCTTATTTACCTGTCAAAGCAGTATGAAAATAAAGGTTAAGGTAGTGCCTGTTGGGGATGAGGCCATTCACTGCCTGCCCAGGGCTGGGGAGGAGAGGATGTGGTGCTGTCCCACTGTAAAGATAAATTGTACAAGATCTTGCCTCTGTTTGCTGCACTGCTCTGCACATCTGCTCTTCACACTGGCATTGATCTCTTACTGACTTGTGGGACAAATAACTTCAGGACTGCTTTCAGAAAGCACTGCTGACAACTGAAAGATTCAGGAGACTTCAATTCTTTTAAGAGAGGAGGGACAGGTATGGGTTAAATGTTAAACTGCATAGGCCTGGTTCAAGTGTGACTGTAACCACAGCTGCCTGGAACCCTGGTTTTATGAAGAAAATGAAGCATATTGCAATACCAAAGTTTTTCTCTCAAAAAGGTCAGCAGCCTGCACATGGAGCGAAAGTGAGCCCCATGACCAGCAAATGAAATTGATTGGGTTTTATTCTATCAACAATTTATGTCCTGAAATAACAAGCAAAAATGCTGTAAACAGTGCTGTATTGAACACTGATCACTGAATCTTTCTTTTTAATTGGACTGTCTGAAAGATGAGCCTCTGTAGTGTCTAGAAGTGCCCATGAAAACTCAAAAGGGAGAAAATAATATATTAAGCAGCTAATTTATAGCATGGTGCCAGTCTGCCCTTTTGATTCTCCCTATCAACAGAAACCATAACAGTCTAATTCCTTGCTGTAAAATGTTGTTTTTTATTTTTACATGTGAAGTTCATGACATGCTGCATGGAGTGGGAAACAGGGAGAGGGGCTGGTGCTGTCATTGAAAATAACCATCTCATTCCCTTGGAGTTGTACTGAAAGATGAAGATGTTCTGCAGAAATGCTTACCCTCACTAAAGGGAAGGCAAAAGCTCTCTGCTGCTGCAGAAGAAGTGGAGGGATTTGCCTTTTCTATGTAATGTTTTAAATTACATTGCTTGAAGTTTTTGTAACAAAACTCAGTGAGGAAGAGGAGCTCCAAATTTCAGAATCTACTGTTATCTTTATCAACCCATGTTCATAACAAAAGCTTGATTGGAGAGGGACACAGGTTCCCACTAGCAGGCTCAAGGGAGGTGCTGCTGTCAAGGACTGGAGGATGCTGTGAGTGCTTCCCCCCTCTCCCTGCAGGTTGTCACTGCCTCGTTGGCTTGCAGGGAGAGGAGTTCCTCTGTCTTGTCCTCCAGCCTGCATCCTCGATGGATGAAGGAGGACATTGCATTAGTGTGTCCTTGTGGGCATGTGCTCCTGGCTGGAAGGATTCTTGTGAGGCCACAGGCAACGACAGGAGTGCAGAAATCACAAGTAAAGGAATGAAGAAGGATTCCTTATTGGTGTGCTGTTTCTCCTGTGTTGGCCGCTACAAAATATAGAAGTATTTCAGCTTTTTGAGATAAAGCAAAAAGAAAAATAACAGCAATCCTCCCACAACCAAAATATAACCTGAACTCTGTCAGCACACGGCTCTGCTGTTCTCAAATGCTGCTTGTCAGAGAGATTTGCAAGTGCCTTTAGAAATCTATGTTATGGCATAAGTTTTAATTTATATTCATTACGATTTTTATCTGGGCACAGTTTAGCCTAGCATTGTAAATGTTATTAGCTGCTGGCTTTAATTGCCAGGATTTGTACAAAAATATTGCTGTGTCACTAATTAAACTCTGTCCAAGTGCACAGCATCAAGCCTTGGGCACTTCTGCTAATTGCATTGAGCTTTCTACCTGTTAGTTTATTTGGATAAATATTATCAAAAGGCTTTGATATTTAGCAACTGTTCACAAAATGTGCTTGTCATCTGTCACTGTACTCTCAGACTGCATGTTTCCTGACCAGGAGGTTGAAGTGTTATGCCTTATAACAGCATATTACCATGTCAAGCAGGGCAACTGAAAGAGGGAAAAATGAAGCTGAAGATGTTGGAACTCTAGAAGTAAAGCAGAACCATGGCATAGCCAGAACACTTGGCTGGCTCTAGGTGGAAGCATGTACAGATCTCAGCTCTCCAGCTGTGTCCTTATGTGATGTATGGATCACTTTGGTTCTGTATAAGAAAAATCAAGGTAGTTTCACTTCTTTGCTTTGTTCAGTGGTGCAGAACCAAGGGCCTAAGGGCAATGTGTTTTTTCTGAAACCTTTCAACATAGCTCAGAGGTGACAAGAAAGAAAAGCTTAAACTGAGACCAAGAGAGAAGGTAGTGTGATGCTGGGTTGTAAGGTGTGGTTGCAGATTGCTACTCTCTACTTCTGCGGCCGTATATTTGTTTTACTGCACAATGAGGTTAAAAGCTGTAGGCTGCACTGGAATGCAGGTACAATCCTACACCAAGGCATCTGCACCCCTGTTGTGTGATCACAGCATTTGATAAGAAATGCACTTTGGGTAGTGCAGATGTGGACTGAAGTTTCCTAGTGCCAGAGATTCTGCATAAGACTTCTCTAACGTTTTCTAGAACTTAGCTTCCCCAATTTTCAGCTGTATCCTACTGCTAAAATTGCCTTTGGACTTACTTTTGAGTAGATTAAATGCTTGACTTTTGAAATCTGAACAGTAAATGCACATAGTATGGCACAGCAGTTTTCTTTGGCTCTGCGTCTTAAATACCTTCACATAGATAAGGAGATAAGTTTATACTTTGATTAACAAAACAAGCTCAGTGATGATGGATGAAGAAACTTTTCCCACCTGATTCCTTCTGATCTGTGTGTGCCTTTTCTTCTTCCCAACGTCACAAGTGCTGAAGACTTTCTTGACTGATGGGTTCATTCAGGACATCTCGGAGATAGGTAGGGAAGATAACTATTGGCTTAACAGATGATCGTGGTTGATGTGAACCAAAAAGATGAATGCATAGCTAAAAACGTCATCTCAGATCTTGAAACATGGAGTTTTCAGGGCTGTGAATAGTGTCTATCTAATACAAAAAAAAAAGTGAAAGCTGAGCCTTAGTAATCATTCTTTCTTCAGCAGCAATTGGTCTGTGCTGGAATATTTTTATAATCCTACCTCTTGATCTTCTGAATAGCTGTTGTGTTTGAAATAATTATTTCAAAGCAAGGTTGTCTTTGCACAAGAGTTTTTTCGTCACCTAAATATATTCATTGTAGAAACATCTCCTTCAAAAGAGGTAAAGATCATTCCCAGCATCCCAGGCTGCAATTTTTCTACTCCATCTGCC
This sequence comes from Setophaga petechia, assembly GCA_024362935.1. Taxonomy (NCBI): domain Eukaryota; kingdom Metazoa; phylum Chordata; class Aves; order Passeriformes; family Parulidae; genus Setophaga; species Setophaga petechia. The sequence continues at coordinate 16,472,278 of JANCRA010000021.1, forward strand.
AGAAGTTTTGCAGCTGGCACAATTCATTAATTCTGTTCAACTTGTGTTCTCTCAAACCAGCAATGAATTTGATAATCAGCAGGCTGGGCTTTAAACATATGCTTTTCTTTTTATTCTGAGCTACTCACTGAGGAACACAACAGCTTTTTCCAGGGAGAGACACAGCTGCATATGGATGGTGTGATGGAATCTCCATCTCCTTGGCAGTAAACTGGCTGGTGCTTGGAGCTTTTCGGAATATGGCTCAGCATTCAGCCATTATTATGAACATCAGCACAATATCTCTGCTTGTACCCCAAGCTGCAGGCCCACCAGGAAAGTCAGCATGAGCAACAGTGCTCTGTTTTTGCAGACTCTTGAGTCATAAGAAGCCTGTAACGTCCAGAAAGCTGATACTGGGAGGTAGTGTCCCTAAGTGCTGGTAGGAGGAGGTGGTGCTGTGCTTGAGACACCTTTAGAGCAATGAATTTAAGTGTCCCAGCTCGGTTCTTGGCTACTCAGTTTGAATTCTGTTGATCAAGTAGCATTAAGAATATATAACCTTCTTGAAGGGAAAACCCTACACTTGCCAAGATAGCCCAGAGAGGGAAAGAGATCAAAAGGAGGGAAGAATTTGTAACAGGGAACAGACAGCGGTGCAGCAACGAGCAATAGTTACAAGGGACAGTGGGATCAGGAACAGGGAAACTTGAGAAGCCCAAGGAGAAAAAAGCATTGCTAGGGAAAAGCCTGCATAAATTTTCATGGATGCAAGAGTGGATATGTATAAACAGGAAAATAACAGCAGTCATGACTATCCCCATAGCACTTTATACCATTGTTACAACCTTCAAAAGCTTACTGCCTTCCTGTTCTTACTCTTATGAAAGTTAACTGTTTTCTCACAAAGCTTTTTATATACATAATTCATGTAAGTCCAGGAGTCTGTGCTTATTTTACTCTTGCAGATCTTACTGGAATGCTCCAGGGACCTCCATTTATCAGGTCCCAAAGCAGAGCTTTGTTTTTCCCTCTCCTCCATGAGGAAAACCTGTCAGGTTCTCAGGACCCTGTTGTTCTGTCACATTCCTGACAGCTTTCAGTGAGTGGCAAATGGCTGCCACCTTCATCTCCACACATGTGATATTAACAGCATATCTGGTGACCCTCATATCTTCTTTCAGTGTCTCTCTATAATCAAAGCAATATACACAATTTTTGCGGGAGAGATAACAGATGAGTTACTCAATGGAGAAATTCACCCACTCCCCTGTACAAATACTTTTATATGTACTGGTAAATTCACATAGGCTGATGAACTGAGAGCAGTGTGCCAGGGGCCTGGTTCAGTGGTTTAAGCATTCTCCAAATGCTTCTATCTGAGCAAAGCCAAAGACAAAACCAGTGCTCCACTTGGTGTTTGCTGTGACCTGGCACACCTGGCACATTCCTGGCTACTGGAGGCCACCTGAGCAGTTCAAGTGCCTTTTTATGACATTTTATTTTCTTGTGAAGGAGATGACATCTGACTGTTTCTCAGTAATAAAATCCCCTCCAGAGCTCCAGGGATTCACTGAAATTCCTGGCGGGTTTTCATGAGACTGAAATGTTTGGGGAGTGGTAGCTGGTGGTGGTGTAACTGCAGTCCCTGTGGGCTACCCAGTAACATCCATCACAACATTTGTGCTGAGGCTCAGAGAAAGACACTGATGGAGGGCAGGGAGGGGGCAAAGTTCCCAGCTCTTTTTCTGCAGGTATTTTGCAGCAGGAATGGTTTGGTTTCTTTCTGTGTTATGAGATTTTGGGTGTGTAGAAGAGAAATCAAGGGACGGTGATGCTCATAGGCAACTCTGCTGCTCGTGCCAGCAGTCAGAGCTGAGCTAAGGGACTTGGCATGCCAAAGGGGCAAGAAGACTGAGTGGATGTGCAGTCTAGCCCAGTGTGGGAAGGCAGGGAGGGGAGCTGTGGTGGTGCCTAATGGATTGTCGTTCAGAAACGTAACATTTGCCTCTGGGACTGATACTTGCATGGCTGAGCCAGGGATGCTTGAAGTGAATTAGGCTGTATAATTTCAGGTTGTCTTTGAGTCAAAGAAAGTTTTTGGAAATTCATTCTTTATTGATGTGTTTTCTCTTGCTTCAGAGACAGAAAAGGGAATTTCCTGCAAGGTGGAAAAAAACCCAACCAACTACTTTCCAGCTTGCTTGTAAAAAATGCCTCAAGATTTTTATGAATTCTTTGTCACAAATTGCCAACAAAGTTAATTGAAAGACTGGACAAAAACCCAGATTTTTTTTCTTTGTCAGAATTCTTTCCTGTGCTTTGCCTAAGAGCACTCAGTGCCTGCGCTATTGAATGTGTCCATGTGCAAAATGAAAATGGATTGCTGCTGGAAAGTTAAAGAAAAAAGCAACAAAAACTAACCTTGAATTGCTCAAAATAATTCTTGCATGATATCTTGTTGGCTTAAGGCTGACAGTACCTCAGATGTAGAAAACCAACAATGCACCCCTTCTTTCTCTGATAAATCGGAGAAGTAAGTGAAGAGAAGCTTTTGTTGTGCCCTCAGCCCTGGCTGGCACTGAACATGCCCAATGTTCTGTGCTTTCTGTTGCTAATTGGGGTCACCTCTTCCTGCTGGGGATCTGTTCCACAGCAGCAACGGGAAGTCCTGAAGCCTCTGAGAGCCTCTGATGCCAGTTTGTGCCTGCATCTCCTCACAGCAGAGCGGTAGATTTATGAAACACCTCTGCTGGAAAACCACTGGCTTTTCTTTTGGTCTGGCTTTTGCAGTGCTGGAAGGAGCAATGACCCATGTTGAGAACAATCAGGGAGGAACAGCTTCCGACAAGCTTTACTGCGTGGGAATGACAGTGGCACAGTGAATTATCATTCACTGGGGGCACAGAGGCTGGCTCTGTGGGGGGATACTGCTGAGGTGAAATCTGCTCCACTATTTTCAATAAGAGATGTGGAGAGCATAAACAGGTCGGTATCTTTGACATGAGCAGCAGAACAGCGCTGGATTAACTCCTGTGTAATGCTCTGCTTTATTTACAGCTGCTCTGGATGTGTGCTCATGTAACACATGTCCCCACGTTTAACAGCAGGAAATGCAGCATGGCCAGTGGTCCTGACCTGCTCACTCTGCGACAGGAGAATCGCAGGTTTGACAGGAAACCGGAATCATTCCTCAGGCTCCTCTCTTGGCTCAGCTCAAGGTTGGTGCAATTGATGTCATCCTTTGTCAAACAGCTTCCACACCAACAAACCAGAGCAAAAATAACTCCTGTCTCCTGCCTGCTACCTGATTAAGGTTTTTAAAGTCAGGGTTCTTTCTTAGTAGCTGTCCTGTAACTGCTACGGTACAGTCTGGTCTCAGTCAAGCCCTTTCAGGGCTGTTTTTGTACCAGTGAGTACAGTCCAGGTTGCTTTGGGGCTGGATGCTACCGTTACATCCCAGTCACAGTCCTGAATGGCAGCCAAGTTTCTCTGCCTGGTAAAGAAAATATATAGCAGCAAATTTTATGACTTACTGAGGCTACAGATAGAATGCAAGTGGCATGTCTTTCTTAAGGTACATTCCCTCTCATCAGAATGAACTGCATTTTGAAGTAAAAATGTTGTCAATTTTCCTTATGTGCTGGAAGGCACAGAGAATCAGAGGATATCTGCATTGGAAGGGACCATCAGGATCATCGAGTCCTACTCCTGGGCTTACACAGGATACCGCAAAAATCCCACCACGTGCCTGAGAGCATTGTCCAAATGCTTCTTGAACTCGGGCTTGGTGCTTTGGCCACTTAACTGGGGACCCTGTTCCAGAGGCATTACCTCCCAGAGAGGCTGTGTTTTGTAGCATTAGGGGACTCTCTCATCTGCTGCTGTGTCGCTGCTGGGCCTGGCAGCTCACTGACTCAGAGCTGAGTTCAGTAGCCAGACCTGTTCATGTGCCCAGCACACCCCAAGCTGCTCCTGCTGCCCCCGGGCCGCAATGCTGCTGGCAGGGCCTGGATGGGAGCCTGGGAACCCCCTGGGAAAATGCATTTGGAGAGAGGGGCAGAAGAAGAGGAGGACACATGGAAGGTGGAGGGCTCAGTATCACTGTCCAGCAGCCGCAGGATTAATGCTCAGCTGCTTTTTGTCTTGCATGAAATACCCAAGAGATGGGAGTTAAAGGAACTAGATGGTGACTGAGTGGCACTGGCACAGTGAAATTGTGTTGTGGTTTGAAGAAATAGATTCTGAAAGAAACACAAATGTGCTCTGTTTTGGGGTGGCAGATGGAAAATGCACTAAAACATCTCTCAGCCTCCATCTGGAAGAGCGATGCCCAAAGCGAAAGGAACCCTCTCTGGGAGCAGGGTCAGGGTCAGACTTACTGTCTGACAGGGAGTTGGCTGTGGGCCTGGGACGTGGTAGCAGTCCTGTGGCATTTTGCACTCATCCCCTAAGGATGGGATCAAGGTAATGTCATCAATTTTAGGGATTAATTAGACTTACATTTTGTGGTATAGTTAAAATACTCTTAAAAAACCAAAACAAAACAACCAAACCAAAAAAACTCTGCAAGAGATTTTCTGCTCTGCTCTAAACCTCTAGCATTGTGTGCCTCTAGAGAGACACATTTGTACCAGCAAAGACAATTATGACTGATGGATTGGTGTGATTTGGCACTTGTTTTTTATTTTCTTCTTCCCTGTAGATGAAGTTCACTGTTAAAATTGGCGTTTACTGTGTTAGAAATCATTCCAAGGCACAACCTTAGTCCCTGCTTTTGAATTTTTCCACATAAACACCAATAGGAAGAGACTGGAGGTGACTGATTTTGGGGAGGACTTGCCTGCCCTCTGGGTCCTGCAGAAGGGTTCAATTTTTTCTGCTCTGTAAGTTCCTACTCCTCCTTCTCCCTCCCAGCAGTTACCACAGGCTGATGTAAGTGCTGTCCAGCCTTGAATGCATTATACAGATACATTTCGCCCCTATAAAATGCTCAGTATGGGAGGAACAGTGTGCTTGTCCTCTCTCAGCTACTCAAACACTCCTGCCTCTGTTTGCTGAATGCTCCATCTCTTCCTCTGGGCTTTTCTTCCCCCTCCCCTTGGAAAGGGAGATCCTTGTTTCCAGGATATAGGACATTGGAGGATAATTTCCAGCACACTTCAGAGAAGGGGCTTCAGGTGAATTTGTTTGTTTCAAGAACCTTGGCATGAGCACCAGGCTGGTCCACCCTTCATCCTCACTTGAGACAGTCTTGCCATAACCTGACCCTCAAATACTGCTTATGCAAATGCTCCTTTGCATAGTTAATGGCTATTTATTAATGCTAGTCTAGCCAAAATAAGTCACCGCTTATTGAAACTGCATTGCCTTTCCCGGCCTTGAATTTATCCTTGAAGTCTAACTTAAAAAGATGCTAAGAGTCCCCAGGTGACTGTTACCTTGACTCAAAGTGGCTACAAAGAGTTTTCCCAGTGACCTGGCAGTACTGTTCAAGCTGCTTTTGCTGGGTTTTTACTCTGAATCTCCCAGTTTTACCCATGTGAACATGTTGCCATGTTTCTCAGACTGCTGCCAACTCCACCAGACCGGTGGCTGGCTGTGTGTTCTCAGTCAAGAGTCTTTGTACTGCAGTTGTGTTCTGGGATATGGAGGCAGGAACCACATGTCTAAGACGGGTACTCTCTTCACTTCCATTTTAAACATCTAATTCTACCTTCAGCAAGGTTGGTCTTCACCCCTTCCCCTCTGCTCCCATCAAGTTAGTGTTAAACACCTTCCACATCTTGCCCCTTTTGGTTTTAACATGCTCAGATTAACAATGACCATGTTCAGTGGGTAGGAAAGAATATATATATTCCACTTGACTTTGCTGGTGCTCTTCAGGTCAATAGGAAGAAATTTTTCTGGTGATAAAGGGAAAGGCCATTTAAAAATAAAGCTGTGACAGCCTGTGCTGCTAGCACATGAACTGAAAGGATGAGTTCATTTGGGGAATGTTACCTCCCCTCCTGAAATACTTCACTATCTGTTTCTAATTACAGCAGGCCTCAGAGAGCAGGGTGATGTTGATGGCCAAGATAAAGAGCAATGGAGAGGCTCTAAAGATCAGGAGAACTGAGTTTCCAGCTCTGCCACGCAACCCTGGGCTGATACCTTGGTCTGGAGGAGTCTTGTGTTCTGCAGGCAATGGCCCCAGGAAAGGAACATCTGGCTCAGAGGAACACAGAGACTCCCAGAGCTGACCCTGCTGTGTGGGCAGCCAAGACCAGTTTGGGGCTGCAAAGGCTACAGGACACCTGTGCTGGGGCAAAGAGCTGAGCTGCTTTACCCTGATAAAGATACAGCTGCTGCTACTAAATTTGCCATATCTTCTTCTAAAACTTCCATAAAGACAGATGACAGACGATATCCTCACAGAGTTTGGGATCCCTCCCTTGCTGCTCCTTGTAGACATTTCTCTTTCCTCTTCCCCTCCACACACTTATATTTTTGTGGGATGGGATGCTAAATTAGGTAGAAGAAAATCATGGTGAGACTGGGACAGCAACATCAGAACAAAGCTCCCACTAAGGGCTGAAACCCTTTGCTGCCTGCTGGCCTTAAGAGAACATCTGACAGCATCAGGTGAAGGGAGAGAATGGAGTGGGATGTGAAATCCATGTCTGGCATGGCCAAGAGCCAGAGGTGGGGCTGACTTGAAGTGGGACAAAATGTTCTGTGACTGTCTGGGGGGGTGGTAAAATCTGGAGCCCTCTGCTCCACCGCATGCCTGTGATCTGCCCTCATGTATGCTGGAGAAGACAGGAGAAAAAGTACAACTCAACCCTACTCCATATCACCAGAACAATGATAAAATGCTTGTCAGGAACACTTCTCCCAGTGTCGGGCTCAGGAGAGCAGCTTGAGGCTGCAGTCTGCTGTCGTGCTGGGATAGGGACCAATTCCACTCCCTGCTGCACTGCAGAGTTGTTTGCTCAGGCTCTACAAGGTGGCAATTGTTGGAGCTCTGGGGTGTTGTGGCAGCTTGTAAAGGTCAAGATGAAATCTCTTAGCCCTGTGTTCGGTTTGCTTGTTACTAGCTGGGCTGCCAGGGCTGCCCTGCACGGGGCACCTGGGCCTCTGTGTAACTCCCAGGGTGGTGTCCTGGCTGTGTGTGGGAGCTGCATTGCTGTTTGACAGCGCAGAGATGCAGACCTTTTTTTCAAAGGTACAAAATGCAGCAGCTCTTAAAAACCCCCACAGTCACCCCAAATCCCTCCTAAGCCCATAAAGCGAGACTAGAAGAGCCCCCAACACAACTGACCTATACAGTGAAGCTTTTGCCTCACTGCCAGTGCTCAAGTTTAGCACAGTAGTTTCCCACAGCTCCACTCCTGTTGCTCACATTGGGAGCAGAGATATTGCTGTAATGGAAGATGCTCAGGATAACTGAAAATAGAAGAAGGTGCTTCAGTATGGGGCCAGCTAAGAGTCCTGGAGTCATCACACAATTAAACAAGACTTGTACCTTAAGCACCTGAAAGTCTCATCAAACAGAACCTGCTCATGAAGGATTTGCAATTTATGTTGAAGTCTCTGAATGTAGCCCTTAAACTTTTTAGGGACCAACCTGATGTGCCCACTCTAAGGATATCTAAACATGTCACATACCAGCTTTACTCACTGCATTATAATAGCATTCAACAGGATTTAAATTAGCTTCAGCACTCTAATCGTGTTGCTACTATAACGGCAGCAAGATAACTCCCAGGCGTTGGTTATGTAGCCTCTGAGGGAAAGAGATTTCAGATGTGTTCAGCAGAAATGCACCGTGTGAGCCATGGTTATAATTTCATTAACAGGATGCTACTCAGCTCCTACTGGGAGTTGGAGGAGATTAGCATTATAATGGGGATCAGTGCCTTTCCTTGTGTTTGCACTGATCTCCAGCCTGCAGGAGAATGAGCTGTCACAGGACGTGATCCTCAGACCTCTAGCCTGGTATTTGACACAAACTTGAAGCTTCCTAGAACGTGCTGAGCTCTGCACAGCCTCTGCCTGGAGAGGCAGTGCTGCTGGGGGTTGGGACATTTGCTGTGCAGAGCTACAGGCCCTGGCATCCCATGCTCCATGAAGGGTTGTTCCCATCCTCATGGACCTCTGGCAGCGAGGCCAAACCTACAGTGATGGTCAGGGCAGCTGGGGACTAGTTTCAGTGGGACATAGCGGGATGCTGGGTGCGAGGTGAGGAGCCAAGTACCAGCATGAAGGACCTGCCATCGCTCGCTTCCTTGGAACTGCCTGTCCCGTGGCAGGGGTATGCTTCTCAAAGGCCAGGGCACATCCCTTGCAGGACAAATCTTGACTAAACACTTAGGCATATCCAGCTACATTTGAGCTGCTTACAGAGACAAGAAGCCTAGAATGACTGCCCAGGTGCCTCCAGCATCCTGGAAACCTTCAGGTCACCTCCTCCTTCCTAAGCATGGAGACTGCAGTGTCCAGCTTTGGGGAAGAACAGGTGGGTATCCATGTGCTGAAAGGTCTGGATGCTTGCCAAGGAAGACTTACAAGTATTGACCTTTAACTCCCTACCTGCTCTGAGACAGGGAAAAGAAGCCTCAGCATGCCTGAGCTGTTAAAGGGTGACATTTCCAAGAGCCCCAAACACCTCTTGCTCAGATTATTGTGCCATCTCTGGCTGTGAACATCATGTTGAGCACTTAGTGTGCATCCTGTGGGAAACCCAAATAGCAGCTGGATGCATTGGCATCACTGACTATGCACATGGGAAAGACATGCATAGCCCATGCTCAGCAGGCAGGAGAACTGGGACAGCCCAGCCAGGGTGGCCCCTTCCCATAGCCTGGCAGCTTCCTACAGCCGAGGTCCCAGCCTTGCCTCCAGCCAGGGCATACTGCATAGAGCAGTGGGAAGAATAGGCCTAAATGTCTTCTCTAACAGAACTGCGCCAAAACTCACACCCAGCTTGGGTTTCCACAGGTGCATTTAACCTTTGTAACACAGCAGTGACAGGTACCCACCACACGACTCCAGGCAGAATGGGGGAAGGAGTTTTCCAGGAGCTTTCAAGCAGTTCCTGAGCATATTTAGCATTTTTAGAGATCCCAGCAGCCCAGTCCCAGCATAGGCCATGCACGTGTTTACACACACATAACCTCCATGGGAGCAGCAGGACCCCAGGAGGGGATAGGGACCTGGAAGAACATCAGCAGGCCCAGGGCACAAAGCTCTCTGTACTACTTTTCCTATTGCTTTTTTAAGTAGACCAGGTTTAAACAAGGTTTCTCTGGGATTTCTCCTGGAACTCCACTGTTTCTCCATTGCTATGGCACCATCTCAAGTCCTTTCATGTTGAAGGAGATCCCCGAGGCAGTTGGTTTTGCTGAGCAGATTTCTCACCTTATCACTTAACTCCTATGGTTCATTTTCCTCAGCTCCTTTTATACATTTCAGCCCAAAACACAAAATTTAATTCAACCTGTCAGTGTCAGGATCAGACCCAGCAGGTTCACCCCAGCTTGGGACTCTCACTGGGAGTCATTACCCCAGGAAAGAGCTGCCACAGCCAACTGGAACACCAAGGGCTGAGATGTCCCTGGAGGCATTTTCTATCTTTCAGCACTGCTGGACATGATGTGGTTCTTGAATTGGTCTTTGCGTTTGAGATATTCAACTTTATCCCAGCTGCCTCTGCCACTGGTGCTCTGCATCTGATGGATGGGAACCCAACACAGCTGAAGGCCCTGGTGCTGATCTCTCCAGCCTTCCCCTGCTTGGGAGGTACTTCTTTCCTCTCCCAAATGAAGCAATTTTAAAAGCCAAATTTTAAAAGGAAAGTGATAAAGCTCAGTTCAACTCTCTTATTTATTTTGAAAAAAAAAAATTGAAATATAAATGCACTCAGCATCTCAGAGTTTGTGTGCTCTTGCCCCACCTGTGCAGCTAGGGCTGGAAGTTCAGAGATCATGATGGAGCTCAGCTGCTCTGGGTATCATGATGAAGTTCAGCTGCTCTGGGGCAGAGGGAAAACAACCTGAGAATTCCCAGCAAACTACTGAGAGCACATTATGTGCCTGATGGCTCTCTCCCTTCTCTACCTTGACTGGTTGGACCCTGCACTACAGGAGAGGGGAGGCATGAAGCAGGCGTGGAAATGTTACATGTAAATGGTACAGGTAAAAATGAACATATGTGCTGTGTAATTTCTACAGGGGTGTGAAGTGTGAGGAAAAGTGACATGGGAAGGGGGAAAAGTAATCTGGAAGAGCAGTTGTTAAGGGACCAGAAAATGAAGTAACTCTAAGTAACTCTGCTTTTTCAGGGTGGAATTTTTTTTCTAGATGTATGGAGTTGTCCTTTAAAGAAAACTTTAAAGAAAATTACTAAAGCTAAAAAAGCCCTTTTTTTTTTTTTCTCCAAATGTGGTTTTTCTCAAGCATCTAACACTCTCAGATAAAACAAAAACTTTAAACTAGGTTCTTAGCATGTCTGATTTTTTTTTTTCCTGTAAACTCTGCACAGGGTTTCACAGTTGTGTTTCCTGTTGTTTTGTCACTCAGTCCTTTCTGGGGGCTAGTCACTGGCTGCTATGGTGGTGACACACCTGACAGCTCCTTCCCTGGAGCATTCCGTAGCAGTGGAGCCTCTTCCTTCTGCTGGGGATTTGTGGTGCTTGAAGCAAAATGCATCTTGTTTGGGAACGGGGCAGAACTGTGGAACTGTGCCTTGGCTGGAGTGATCGGGCCGCAGCTCTGCCCGAGCAAAGGGACACCTGGGTGCTAAGAACTTGCAGAAACTTCATTATTTCACCACTGCCTCCTCATTCAGTTTTGGTAAACTAGAAAAATTCTATGAGGGCAGCCTTTCTTGTGCCATCAGGTGCTGCAGGGTGTCCCCCTGTGTGTGACACTGGGTGTCCCCCCGTGTGTGTCACAGGGTGTCCCCATGTGTGTGACACTGGGTGTCCCCCCATGTGTGACGCAGGGTGTCCCCCCGTGTGTGACGCAGGGTGTCCCCATGTGTGTGACACAGGGTGTCCCCCCGTGTGTGACGCAGGGTGTCCCCCCGTGTGTGACACTGGGTGTCCCCATGTGTGTGACGCAGGGTGTCCCCCCATGTGTGACGCAGGGTGTGTCCCCATGTGTGACACTGGGTGTCCCCCCGTGTGTGTCACAGGGTGTCCCCATGTGTGTGACGCAGGGTGTCCCCCCGTGTGTGTCACAGGGTGTCCCCCCGTATGTGACGCAGGGTGTCCCCACGTGTGTGACACAGGGTGTCCCCCCGTGTGTGACACAGGGTGTCCCCCTGTGTGTGACACAGGGTGTGTCCCCCTGTGTGTGACGCAGGGTGTCCCCCCGTGTGTGACGCAGGGTGACCCCATGTGTGTGACACAGAGTGTCCCCACGTGTGTGACACAGGGTGTCCCCACGTGTGTGACGCAGGGTGTCCCCCCGTGTGTGACACAGGGTGTCCCCCCGTGTGTGACGCAGGGTGTCCCCATGTGTGTGATGCAGGGTGTCCCCCCGTGTGTGACGCAGGGTGTCCCCCCGTGTGTGACACAGGGTGTCCCCACGTGTGTGACGCAGGGTGTCCCCACGTGTGTGACGCAGGGTGACCCCATGTGTGTGACACAGGGTGTCCCCACGTGTGTGATGCACTGCCTCCCTGACACCAGTCAAGAGCAGCCAGGGCTGTGTCCCATTACCAGTCTGGATAATTGCTATTTCTTTGATTTCCTTTGGATGTCAAATTTCTTGCAGACAGCTGGGAGGTGCTGAGAGGGAAAGCCTGGTGCTAGCTGCATGCTGAGGGTTCCAGGAGAGCCCAGCTGGGAGCTATAGAACCACAGGAAGGCTCTCCAGGCTATTCCCTGTGCAGAGCCAAACAAGGGCTGAGTGAGGCTTCTGCTGCGTTTCTGCACAATTTATGTACATAAATGTTCTATAAAGCAGTGGGACTGCTTCCCTCCTTTTGGTTACTGGTGCCAATAAAAGGAGACCTCTCTGCTACCTTTGAAAGAATTCTCAGCTCTTATACAATAACAAATTTTTCTGTCCCCTTAATTGTGGCTGTAAAGGTTCTGCAGCCTGTGAGGAAAAGCAAAAATCTTACGGTGGGGTGGAGCGAAAAATGAAAAATATCCAACAAGTGTAACAGCACTGCAGTTACAGGTGCAGAGCAGGATCTTGGCAGGGCCAAGCTGCCCTAGGATGAAAGATGTTCTTGTGCCCCCGGCTGGGTGGCTCTGCCCCAATACCCTGAGCAGATTCCCCCAGGGCAGGGCTGGGCATGTCTCAGTTCCTGGTGCCCTTGGAGCAGCGTTCCAGGAGGGATGAGACAGACCCCAGTCACTGCCATTGTCTGAGTGACTACAAAGTGCCATTTGTGGAAAGAGACACAAACACAGGTGGATTCCTGTGCTGAGCCAGCATTCCCACATAAATTGCATTACAGGTAGGAATTACCTTAATTGTACCTAGTATGTTTTACTGTCAGGATATAGTCCACTTGTCCTGGGCAGGAAAAGTTGCTCCTGTGCCCTGGGTGAGGACTTGTGTTCACTGAGAGCTCCTGAGCCATGGCTCTGGCAGGATGAGGGGCTGGTATGTGGTACAATGTGCATGCTGTGGGGCAGAAGGTGGGTGTTGAAGTGCTGGAAGCAGCACACCCCTCACTGAGCCCCCCACAGCCCTGTCCGTGCACACTCTGGCTGCTCTCGCACTCAGGCCAGCTGAACAGAGCGTGATGATCCTCTGGGGTGGTCAGTTCTAGGGTGTTTCCTGAAAGCCAGTGGATCTGGGACCCCAGACCTTTGCTGTAGCAGCCTCCTTCCTTCCCACAGACACAGCACCATGTCAACCAAACATCTTGAGCTCTGTCCTGTGTCTTCCTCAGGGAGTCCCTTAGAGACATGGTGCTGCTGTCAGACTGGGGTGACTGGGCACTGCTGGTTGTGCCCAATCTCCAGGCCAAAGTGCCTGGAGACACGACATCTCCAGGCCACCTGCTCACCCACCTTCTCCATCCTGCTCCCAAATCATGTAGCTGCCTATTCCCAGGCCAAAATAGGGCTAATAATGAGCAGAGCAGGGCCATTTTGAGCCTCCTGCCCGCTGGCAGCTCTCTTCTGACTGTTCAGATGCAATGAGTTCAGGTCTGGATCACTCAACACTGAGGCTTTAGAAACCCCAAACTCAATTGACAGAGGATTTGCAGGAGCTAGACCCTAGTCTCCCTGTTCAAGCTTTAATAACACAGGGAATTAGTGGGTAAAGTATCAGATTACTTAAAAATAATAAAACATTTCTCTAGTGAAGCTTTAATTTTAAAAAAGGAATTTGGTTGTGCTTTGATTAAGAGAGAGGTTGTATATAAACCATCCCTTTGAATACCTTGTGTTCAAATAATAATAAAAGTTTGGTTTATGTAACGGCTTTTAATGTGTATGATGCACTTTAGTCTGTGGTGTAGACACAGAGCTGAGCTGTGCTGTGAGTGACAGGAGTTGTGCTAATCTGTTTTTCTAAGGACACGGGGTAAATAAGAGCTCTTGTGTAAAACAGGGAAACTTTTCAGTAAGACCTTTAATAGAGCGGTGAGATTTTGTGCTGTATATAACTGGCCATCATTGCAAACAGAGATATTTACTGGTAGCTTCAAGCCAGAAGGTTCATGAGCAATTTACTTCCAAAGCAAAACACTGTGCTACCGCATGTTTATTCTTGGGAAAACCATTCAGAGGTTTATTTTTTTCTCTTGTCATGCTGCCATTCTGCCTGCTGCAACATGAGCTTCTAATGCAGCACGACACCAGTAGCTGCTTAAGATCTACGCGGTAGAGAGGAGTCATTAAAATTGTATCCTGAGAAATAATTAAATTCCCATGATTGCTCCACAAATTACATTGCTTATTTCACATGACTTTGACATACAGAAGCATAATCCTTCCAGTCCAAGTGGAGCTGTCATTCCTCACATTCATTAGTCCAGGGGAGAGCAGAGTAAGAGAATGATGTTCCTCCTGGGACTTGGTCTCAAATTTCCAGTAGCGAATCCTTCCTCTTCCAAGAGAATCCACTTAATTCCAAGCTTAGTGGAAACTGCCATGTGTGAGAATAGCTGCAAAGGCAAAATGAGTTTTGCCACCAAGAACAATCCTTTTCATAGTAAGGATTTAACTGATGTTCTTCCTTCAGGCTTCATGCAGGGAGGACTGATCAAGGGTGTGAAACTTTGCTTTGGTTGTAGCTTTGCTGAGAACGCAGGTTATGATTTGTCTGGATTTGATGCATTGAAACATCTTTGTCTGAGAAACGCAGGATTTTCCCATTTGGGCATTAGCAGGGAAGCTGGGCAGCACTGGCAGCTGTGCTTAGCTCTGCTGAGGGCCACATTAACTTCATGGACACTGTATTTCCAATACATTCATTGTTTATAGCAAGAAAAAGCCCTGAATTTGCAACACTAGCTCCAAAATATCCCTGGGTTTTTGCTGATGTTTCAAAACAGGTTCCATGGTCGCCAACTGGGCTTTGTAAGCAAGTGGTCTGGAAAAAACACCTGGACATGTAATTTGGTAAGTGTCTAGCTCTGAATGCAGACCTGTGGCTCAAACATGTCTTACAGGTTGTTTGCTTACTGAAGAAAAGGTTGAATTTATAAATTCAGGCTGCAAAATCCCATTATATGGGGGAAGCAGCTGTATGAGTGCAGTAATGGCTTTAGGCTAATGGCTGATTTTCCTCACCTTTTGAACTTCTTCATGAAAATCTTAAATGCAGGAAGACACAGGTCAGATAAAGAACAGAAGAAATTAAATTTAAAACAAGATTAGGAAGGCCATCGGGAGACTGTTCTCCATTTTCCTGCATCAGATTTGCCTGAGCTGGTCCTGAGAGCCTCTTGGTCTGCTGGTAGGGATTGCACAGCCCTTCCAGGCAATTTGGTTAAATACTTTACTGTTTTAGCTTTGTTAGCTTTCCATAACAGTTATCTCACATCTTCTGTTTTAATCTCCTCTCTGCTTCCCATCTTCATGAATGATTTCTGTCCCTTTCCTGGTAACATTTTCCCTAAGAATGCTGGGTATGGTCAGTCTGAAGCTCTTTCCCATAAAATGTCTGAATGCTTTTTGTTGCTCTCTGTTAACACCAAGTAATCCTTGCCTCAGAGAGATTCACAGAACTGGAAGGGGAAGGACACAAGAATTTATCCAGAGTTCCAGCCCAGGGCTCTCAGCACCCCAAAGTGTTGTTGCCCTTCAGAAAAACTGATCTCAGTGGGGAGCAGACTATGGTCAAAAACCTTTTAAGAGGGACTTCACAGAACTGGCAGGATATATATAAGAAGGGCTGAGCAGAGGAAGATTTTGGAGGTAAAGCAGGAAGAGCAGAGCAAGAAGCCAAAGCCAGGGATGTGCTGTTTGCAGGAGAGTCCCACAGCACAGAGGGCAGGTGAGGTCTGTTAACATGTCCCCCAGGGCTCCATGATGGAAATTGCATTGCAGAAGAAGCTTTCCTGACCTTGCTGGCAAAATCCCCCACTTGTCTGGGCCAGGCCTCCAGATAGGTTGTCAATCAACATGTCACAAGCTGAAAGAAGATATATGGCCAGATTTAATTGACAAGCTGTTCTGACATTGCTAAAGTAGGTATCTGCCTCTGTAGGGTACAGAGTATGTGCCAATATAACAGATTGCTGGCTTTTGTGGGCCACATAATTTGGTGGTTCCTGACTGACAGGAAGCACCAACATGTATTAAAGCATTACAAAATACAGGTCAGAGAACTTGTGGTTCTCCCTGGCCAAAGGACAGTCTGTAGTGTCTAAGTAGTGTTAAAATTAGTACTATTTTCCACTGGAAAAGGCAATCTAATGATACTTTATAGCTTTAAAAAAAGTTGTTTGTTTTTTTTCTTGGACCTTTTCCTCAGTAAAGTGACTGTGCTCTATTTCTTGTTAATTAACCTCCAAACTTTTAATCATTGCTTAAACAAGACAGCAACATCCTTTCAGGGAGTGTTATTGAAAAGCAATGCGAATGAGGATAGGAATGCTGCTAGTGAAGAGAAAATGACACTTTGCTTTGCATTAACATGACAGCTCTGACCCATCCTTCTGCCTGGCTCATTATTACAAGACCTTGAATGGAGGCTTTTCTGTACTGGGGACACTGCAGCAAAGCTAAGCCTGCAGAACATGATTTTTTTTGTATTGCTTTATAATTCATGGGTGTTAATGCCTTAAACACTGTTCTGTGAGAAGAACATGATGCATCAGGGAGGCAGAAGTGGCCACTGTTGTTCCAGATGGTCTGTGCTGATGTCTGCTCAGTAGCAACATGGCCTTGAGCTGAGGCTGTGGGTGTTGTTGGGTTGCCACCAATGTTTCTGTAGTGCCAAGGGATTCCAGCAGCAGACTGAGATGACCTCGTGCTGGGTGCATCACAAACCTGGAATAAAGAGAAGAAGATGGAAAACAAGACATGTCTGCAAGCAAGAGAGATAGAAGAAATTAGAAAAATATAGTGCAAATTCTTGGAGTACAGTTGTACTGGAAAAAACGTACTGGGATTGGGTGGTGGTGTCCTGGTGTACAGTGTATTTATAAGAGGCAAAGGGAGGATAGCATGCCCATCTCCAGCTTGCTGAGGAGGAAATATTCCCATGCAGAAGGGGCAGCATGCAGGAATGTGAGCATGGGTGTTTGAGCAAGGAAGGAAGAAAGGGATTTCATGTCCAGGTGGACAAAGAAGCAGATTTCTTGGTGCTAAATGAGCAACAAAAGACAAAGCAGGGTTGTCTGTGAAAATCTTTGAAATAAAGAGCTTTTATCTGTTTTATCTGATATAAAGAATTCCACAGAGAACTGCTTGAGAGCTGTGCTGATGGATTTCCAAGTGTTAGACTTGGAAAAAGACCTCTGAAACAGGATTTGCTATGGGTACCTGCAGGAGTATGGCTGGCAGGGGGATAAAAGGGTTTTCCAGCAGAGGTGAAGCAGGCTGGGAAGAGATGCAGCTTCAGGGGAAGCCAGGAAGGCTGCACTTTGCAGGTGTTACATGAGAAATCTGCGAGATGTCGACATTAGAGAGAGTTCGAGAGGACCAGGCTGTGCTGGCAGTGGGTGCTGTAGAATAATGGTTGGGGCTGTCTCAGCCCGTGAGGCCCAAGCTGGCAGATGGACATCCCTGAGATGCTGGAGGTTCTTTGTGCCAGTGTGTGATTATTGGAGAACAAAAGTCCTGTGGCCAAGAGCACTGTGAGCATCTCTGCAGCATCGCTCCAGAGCCCTGTCCTGCAGGAAAATACTGGTTTCCATGCCCCTTCCAGCTTTGGTTCCCCTCCTTTAGTATAAGCTATGAAAAAATGTCGGGTTGATTTTTCAATTGGAGGACAAGGAAGTAAAAAAGGTGCATACTCCTAAGCCATCTATAAATGCCTTGATCCACTTTGGCTTTACTCAGGGAAATGAAAAATTTCTAAACTTCCCATGAGTAGTACTTAACATAAGTGCAACTGGGTGTCTACCACTGGTCTTGGAAAAATAATTGCTTGCTTTTCCAATTTCATTGGTCACCCATCAATCTTAAAGGTAGGAATGCAGATAAGTAGTTTCTGGATGATATTAATTACAAGTAAGCGAATTATACTCCAGCAACTGTTTTATCCTATGGCTACCAAATCTTCTCGAGAACAGCAGGATAATATCAGAAATGTCCTCATTCTCAGACTTTGCAGGGTCTGAGAGTCACTGCTTGGACTTGGGAGGAAGTCCTTCCTGCCCCTTGGGAATTCCATGTGTGCTGTTGGAGCAGCTGCACAGAGAGGGACAATGGCAGCAGCCTGCCCCCCACTCTGCACAGCAGTTTCTGGTTGATAGGACAGAAAATTCTCATTTCTGAACCTGCTAAAATACAAGCATCTGCAGTGATGTAACAGGGCAGAAAAAGTTGTATAGTATCTACTGATAAGAACTCCTGCATATTTAATGCAAAGGATATTTTCCGTATTACTGTGTAATTAGGAAATTAAATTGTCTGGATGTTGTCATACATGCTAATTATGCTAAAGACACTGAGGAAAAATCTTCATCTTCCACATGGCATGTATAGCTAGAAGATAATGACATTTTAGATTCATACTTGTCATCTTTGGTGCACAAAGGTGAAAATATTATAAGTATGTGCATTTGGCTGGAATGTATGTGGAAGGAAAACAAATTGTGAACTTGTTTACAGGTTTTTCCAAACACTGACAATAATGGGCAGATCAGGGAAATGTGAACATGCATATCAGCTTTACTAGCATTTCTTGTTCAGCATGGAAATTTTGTGCTAAAACAGACCATAGGCATCACCACAAATAGCTCTCTGCTCTGGGTGCCTATTTGCTTGCTCTTACTTACAGCTGCTTGCAGTTATCTCTATTGTATTCTTATGCGAAGCAAATGTTTTGGCTAAAGTGTGTTGAAATGCTGTTTTGACTGAGTCATTCATTTGCAATCAATGAAATATAAAGAATGCTTCTTGGAAACTATGCTTAACAGAATTAAAATCATCACACTGTTCCTTCCTTAAATAGATTCTATTCAGCAACTCACCTGGGTAATGAATGGCATGAAAACTCCATCTACCCTCATATAGTTCTTATGATATAAATGCAGGTTTAAACCTGTGCCATTGAAGTGGGGTTTTTTGTTTACTGAAAAAGAAAGAGAGGAAAACCATTCACAGTTCAGTTTGTTATAACCAGGTCCTTTTTATTGCCCAGCTCTGCTCTCTGTAGCTGTAAAGAGCTGATGGCATCCACACAATGTGTCTCATTATTTTGGGCACAGCTTCCACTTTCCAGGGAGAGCTGCTCTTCTATTACATTCATTATGGTAAAGTGAAGTTAGCGTGATTACTTAAGATCTTAAATTTTATGCTTAACTTTGAGTATATATGGCATATACATTCAAATACAGTGTTTAGAGGCTCTCTGATATTTCTTTGGGTCTTGATGGTCAAGCAGTGTTTTATTAAAGGAGGAAGACTCATGCAACAAGATTAAACTATTAAAGATTCTTTCCTAGCTCTTTGCACCTGGCATGGCTGTGGACTCTTTCGGTCTTGCAATTTATGGCAGATATCTGCCATCTTGTCTCTTGTAAGTGCTTGCTAAAAATGTTTATAAATACGTTGGGAATTACTTTCAACAAGGTATGGACAAAGCAACTACTCATCCACCCAAAGTAATCATTCACATTGCAGGTTCTTGTGGTGCAAAACAGATTGAGGTGCTGACACAGCACAGGTGCTAATAACTAATACCTGAGCAGACAGGGAAACAGGGCATTGAGATCTACGACGGTCAGAGATTGGGAAATTCACTGACATTTGGTCCCCTAAAAACTCTGAGGCTTTTGTGGGGTGAAACAAACGTGGAAATAATACTCTTGCAATATGCAAGTTTAGCACATTCTACAATGGTTGACAAATGGATATGCTCTTTGTTTTAGTATGGAGAAAAGCTCTCGAGACAACAGCTCTTTAGCTCAGGCAGCTGTTGGTGGGGCTCTGAGCCCTGCAATTCAGGTGTTTTCCCTCTGATATCTCTGGTGCTGGAGCAGTAACTTCAGTCCAGCTTACAGGGACACAGGGTAGTGCAAACTCACCCCCAGGAAGTGAGGTTTCCCTGCCAATTCTCTTTAACCAGTTTGTTTTGGACAAAGATTTCTTCTTCCCTTACCCACTGGTTTTCTCCGGTCCTGTCTGATATTAAATATCTCCAGAAGCAGCTGCAGTTCATTGCTGGATTAATCTATTTGTGCAGAAGATGTCATATCAATGACCATTACAATTTTGCCTGAGCAGCACCTAGAAGCAATTTTTCATCTCTGTCCATTCTTCATTATCTCCACTTACTTATCTTAAAACAGAAATTTTATTTTAAAAGCCCCCAAATTTAAAAATAATTTACAAAGCTGTTGAATGTATTAACGTGCCAGTAGCAACTGGGGAAGGCAGATGCTGAGTAGGAAGTACATGTTCATCCTGAACTAGCAGGAGCTAGAGCTGTCAGGGTGTCCCCTGCCATCTGGCCTGTCGGAGCATGTGGCAGATTCACAGCTCTCGAGGGAGGACACGCTGTAGAGGCCATGGGATCCCATTATGCTGTTTATGGGGACAAGCCAGACATTTGTCTCGCCGAGACAGTATGTCAGTGGGTGATGCTAAAACCACGCGGTCTTTGCCATAGCCCCTTCAAAACTCGGAGATGAAGCTGCTACTTACAGAAATGTTGATGTTTAGAAAAAAACCGTGTCGGATCCAGAGGGATTTCAGCCACACACAGATGTTAAAACCGGAGGGGACTGAGCCCGCTGCCGCCCGCGCCACGCAGAGGGAGCGGGCAGGGATCGCTGCCGGGGCTCGGCGCCGCGCCGCGGCCAGACCGCGCTGGCGAGCCCCCCCACCCCGGCGGAGCCCTGGCACCGCCTCCCTCATTAGCATCCCCGCCTCCTCCGCCTCCTCCGCCGGCCGGCCGCAGAGGGGTGCGCGGCGGCTGCAGCTGCGGAGCCGCGCTCTGCTCCGTGCCAGCGGCCGCGGCAACTTTGCCGCTCCGAAGGCTGCGGAAGCGGGGCGATGTAACGGCGCACCCGGCAGCGCGAAGCAGCGCGGAGCGGAGTCCCCCCAGCCTCTCTTCCCGGTGGGGCGGAGCGGAGCCCCCCTCCTCCATCCTCGGCGGAGCGGCGCGGAACAGAGTGGAGCTCCCCGCCTCTCTTCCTCCTTCCCTGCCTCCTTCCCTCCCCGGCGGCAGCCGCAGCCCGGGGCGGGAGCGCGGATGTGGCGCGGAGCCCGGCGGAGCCCATCGCGGGGCCGGGGCCGGGCGCAGCGAAGAGCGGGGGGATGCTGAGCCCCGCCGCCCGGCACCGCGCCCGCCTCCGGGAGATGCTCCTCGTGCTCGCTCTGTGGCTGGCGTGGCAAGAAGCGCCCGCGGCGCCGACCCCCGCGGCGGAGGACATCACCCGCGGAGTTGTGAGTTACCCGCGCCCCCCCGCTCCTCTCCGCTCCCCCCTCCCCCGCCGCCCGACTCGTCGGGTACTCCCCCACCTTCGGGCATCGCGGGCCCACGCGGCGCTGGGCGAGCTTCGGCGGCTGGAAATGCTCCCTGGCGCACCCCGCTGCCCAGTGCCCCCCTTTGCGCCGCTGCCTCCGTCCTGCTCCCGCGGATCGGGCCCTTTTACACCCTCCGTCCCCTCCAGCATTATCTGCGTGGTGCCGCTCGTTGCAGCTAGTCTCCCCCCCCCCGCGCAGACGGAAGGGTCTGTTCCCCCCCTCCCGCACCCAGCGCCCCCCACCCCATACACCGAGCCCTCTGGAAGCCAGAGTCCCCCTCCCTAGCACCCGGTGCATGGTGCCTCTCCTGCCGCCTCCTCACCCAGCCTGGTGACCCAACTTTCCCGCCGCCGAGCATCGTGGGGCGATGGCCTCACCAGCTTTCACACATGGATGGTGATTTCTCAGGCGCTGGGAAAGGGCTGGTCTGTCTCGAGGGCTCCCTGCCCGCCATGGAGCCGCACAAACTCCAGCAGCAAGCAGGGTAAAACGGCACGTTTTGAGTCAGAGCGATTGCCTAGGACTGAGACGTGCCTCGGGGATGTGTTAAGGGGCTGCTCGGTACCGGCAGCAGGCGGAGGGGGTGGCTGCACAGCGCGGGCATCCTTGTGGTCCTGCTTCTCCCCTCACAGGTGCCTGCTTAGTCCGCAAGGATATAGCAGGTTTCAGCAGGCATGGAGAGCTCAGGTCACGTCTCTGCCAGGTCACGGTGCCAGCAGGTCTATACAGCTCTGAGAGTGAAGAAATGAAGGGTTTTCTCCTGAAGGAGAAGTTTCTTGTAGCTTGTACCAGTTGCAGCTCAGAGACGCCCCGCGACTATATCAAACCTGCGTGTCAGAAAGCCATCTGTGGCTGGGTGTGGGCGGGCAGTCCTGGGGCTGGACCCGCCAGTTTGGAGAAATTCCCTGAAATTTAGTACATCTCGAGATGCTGCCAGTGCAGTGCTGTGAAGGCGGGAGGGAGGAAGGCTTTGCGGCGCGGTAGGGTTATCTAATGAGCAGGGCTCGCTTAGAGCAGTGCGCCAGGACGCTGCCTCCGCCACCCAGGCTCCGGCTCCAAGCTTGTGCGTTGGCTCACAGGCTCTGGCTCAGACACCTGCCAGGGAAGACAAAGCCTATCGTTCCCCATCTGTTCCTAAGAGAATAGAAAATGTGGTGAATATAAAGTATACCTGCATCATTATGGTGCATTCACTTTCCTCTGTAACCAGATGTTAAAGCTGGAATTAATATTTCATGCAAACAGCACACAGATTGATGTATTCTGCCCCAGTCAATTTAACTCAAACTTTGTCTTTGACCTGCTTTTACCCTCGCTACCGAATAAGCTGCACTCGGCTTTTACAGGGTAAATGTTAATACTCAAGGGGCTTATTAGTTACTGATGACAACTTTCAGGCACTAATGTAAATTTTTTAGCCCTGGAGTAGATTTGAGCACTCTTTCCAAACACTGCTGAAGAGCTGGGGCTGCCTGGCAAAGCAGAAGGTGTTGGGGATGGTGGTACTTGAGCAGAAATTAACTATGGGAGAAGGGGGTTACATTAAACCAAGACTTGTTTAGGCTGGGAATCTGACATTTAGGATGTATGATTGATGTCAGGGTGCTGTCCCCCTCCTGTTGATGTCCTTGCTGGGGCATAGAATCTCTCCAGCTTGAGACAGCATTGGTGAGGGGGTTGAGTGTAAATCAAAGGGGTTGAATGTAAGTCAGGTTTAAGCTTATGCCCTCTACTGAGCAATAGGGAGCACAGAAGCCAGATATGTTCAGAGGTTTTGTAAGAAAACTACCACTGTCAGGGACGTGAGAGCCTCAAGAATGATTTGACATTCACTTTATGAAGCAACTACGAAATTAAAGATCTATGGGGCTTTTCAATCAAATATTTGAAATCTAGGAAACATGACACCATGCCAATAGAAACCTCTGCTAACCTTGGAAAATTATATCCAGCAATTCTCTGCAGTAAACAGAGCACAATGTCAACAGAGCTTTTATAGCCCAAATGCTCATCCCTAGTAACCCAGAGGTTTTCAGTGCTGAACTGGACTCTCCCTCTGATCTCTGTCGTCTGCTCCGCTCCTGCCTGGAGTTTGTTTTAAATGAAACAACAGTAGTGGGCCAAATTAAAGTTCAGCAGAATGAAAGAGCTAAAATTCAAAGGCAATTCTTGTTAGCATGCTGCCCAAAGCAATATAACATGGAATGATTATCCAGATTTCATTACTAGTGGAATATCCTGCCCAGTTTATAAATCTAACTTGATTATTAATGTTTTTATTTTTCTCCATTAGCTGCACTGACAAAGAGAACATAAAATAGCTGATGGAACGGAGCTTGAGTTGAGTGATTCCATTGAATTTTAGTACACTGCTTTTGAAATTTATGACTTTGCATTTTGCGCTGATGCCTTTACAGTAAACCCCCAACCCCTCCCCACCACAACATTCACAAATTGCATCTTTCTATGGCTGTTGAGACGTCTCAGCAGTGCAAGCAGCAAAACCCTCCTATACAGTAGTAGTAACTTAGTAATGAGAGCTCTCATTTCACTGGGCTTTGTACCAGGTCTGGCGGGACGTCTGCCTTCAAGCTGCTTTTCAGAATAGCTGGCGTGTGGAGCCTGACCACTGAAGGTGCTGACGTGGAGATTGGCAGGTTTGTAAGGGAGCCGGCTGTTCCTGCAGGCAGCTCCTGCCCACTGGGCTGCATTGCTGCTGTTGTGGGGACATGGCTATGCAGGGCCAAACCTGTGGCTTGGCTAGCTTGGCCCCAAGGGAGATGTTTTCCCTTAGGGAGTTGCTTTGCCTGCCACAGAAGTTGCCAGAGAGGAGTTGACAGTGTGGTGGTGGCGGCATCACTGAGATCATCCTTTGTGGACGTGGGCTCTGGTATCAGTGGCTGAAGGATGCAGGAGTGCCAGGAAAGTTTTAGTTTGGTTACTAGAGCATGGGTGAAAAAAAAGAAGACTCTGAGCTGCTTTTTCTTGACTTTGTGGCCAGGGCTGAGAGGGAAGGTCTGTGCATGCCCCCGAGGCGTTTCTCCAGCTGGAGATTGCTGGGCATTCCTGGAGGCTTTCATATGCACAGCCTCCTGCTCACAAAGCCCTGTCTGTGTTGTTCCCAGAGTAGTTGCCTCCAGGGTTTGGAGGCATTTGCATTCTTCGGTGGAGACCACGACCCGCGGTCCGTCTCTGCCGTTATCCCAAGTGGCTCTTTGTTCAGGGCAGGGCCCTCCTTTAATGGCCGCATCTCATTTGAATGACAAGGATGCATTTGTGGGCAGAACATGGTGGCACGGAGCCCTTCGAGGCTGTGCCCCCCTTCCTCCCCCCCTTCCTCCCGCTGGCTGTGGTGGGCCAGGGGAGAGACAGAGGTTCCTCTGTGTCCCCATGTCAGGGAGCAGCGGGACAGGGGGAACAGCAGTTTCCTATGAGTGTGTGCCCTGCATCTCCCAAGTGCGAAATTTCAGAGTAGAAGCCAGCCCAAGACTCATTCTTGCTGTTTCTGGGGTGCTTTCCCAGCCCTGAGTACGGTGGGACCATCCCGCTGCCCACGTGCCGCCTCCTGGGCCGGCCGCCCTCGTGCTCCCATCTGCCCAGAGCCAGCCAAATCTCCCTAAATTCCTGCATTTAAGTGCCCTGTGGGGCGTGTCCCTGAGACATGGCTTAGCTCCTGGTTCAAGGCTTGGGTAATCAGCCTCTCAAAGTAAAATCCTTGTACAAATGTAGGCTGTTCCCTGTATCAGGAGAAAGTACTGTACTTCTTCTGTTTCTGCTAATGGGGAAATTAAAAATTGATAATTTCAGTGGGAGCTTAATTCAGCCTTCTAAAATGGCGACTCTTTAAGGACAGAATACCTAATAGAGTCCCTAAACAGCCTTGGAGAGAGGAGCTTTGCTTGGTCCTTCTGCCATTGAAGCACTTCACGCCTTCCCATATGGAGCAGTGCCCATCCCAGGTCCATGAATTCCCTTCAAGAAAGCTAAGCTACCATATTTAAAAAAAAAAAAAAAAAAGTTGGTTACATTTTAAAGTACCTCTTGAAGCCAAAGTACAATGCAAACTAAATTGACAAAAGACTGTCTGGAAGCTTTCAAACAGCCGGGCTGCTGTGAAAGCATTTAATCTGGTATTAAAGCCCTTGTTGGTGTGAGCTGCTCTTTCCCTTTCAGATTTGAGACCTCCATGTACAGTAATGCAATTTCCTCCTGGGCTTGGCTGCTATTGTGGTCCCAGCCGTGGGAACTAGCCAGGGTAGTCAGGCTAAATTACCCACTTTAATGAAATTCGGGAAGTGTTCAGAGCCAGTGGATGAAACCATGCTGTCACCAGGGACTTCCCTACAGTTGGTACTGGGGATGGAGCAGTAAGCTCTTGCACTGGCCTCACTCTTCATCCTTGGTGCTGTGTTGGGGGTAGAAGTTCCTGGCTAGCAGGCACCCACTTCCCTGGGGACAGCATGTAGTGTGGCAGTACCTCCATCTTCTCCTTTTGCCCCTAAAATCTCTTGTGGCAAGGGAGACTGCTGCCTGTGTGACTCAGCCTGCATATTTAGTTGTTCTTCCACATTAAATTAAACATGCAAAGAGGCAACACCAAATGCAATGCGTCCCTATCCCTGCCCAGCATTGGCCAGGGCTCTCCTGTTTTGGTGTTGGGTGTGACTCACCAGTGGGACCAGTGTGTGTTGGCTCTGTGGAGGACAAGGGGTGACATGATGTATCCATGAGACTGGAGGACAGGGCCGTCTGTGACACTCTGTTTGTCCTGGCAGGTTCATAACTGCCAGTGACGGCTCACTGTGACTCATCATCAGGGCTGTGCACTAATTTCTCATTATTTACTCATTGTCAAAAGTGCTGCAGGAATGGGGCTCTGTGGCTCCAGGAAAGGTCATGCTGTGGTTGAGGGAACCTTTATTTCTGGAATTTCTAGACCCTGTGGGAGCAGCTGTATACCCTGTGTGGGTCTCGTGTCCTGGCTGGCCCTGTGGAGGTGACAACTTGGAGGGAAAAGCCGTCACATCTTGGCTGATGATGAACACCGGCCACCACATTGTCACTTTTTAAAGGGTCTCGCTCAGACTAGAGCACCACTTAAAAGCCGAGGATTTGCTTTCAAAATAACCTGTGATCTGACAGCAACAGTTCTCAAAATTCTTTCTTTTATCAAAATCACTTTCAATGGGTAGATTTGGGAGTTTTGGAATCTCCTGCTGCTGCACACGTGCCAGCTGCATCTTCTTTGTCCCAGATTTTTATGAGGATTGTCTCTGTTTTCTGGGTCAGAGAATTAAGAGATTTGATGTTATATTAAAAAAACCCGCACCAAACCACATATGCAAAGTTAAATCCAATGCAAAACAAAGCAGACAAAGGGGCGAAGGGAAGGAGCTGCTGGAGGACCTGAGAATTTTAGATCAGAATGAGAAACTGCATTTGACAACAGGTTTGTTCTGAGGGAAGACCTGACGTGGATAATTGTCGACATTTACTGAGGAGCGTGGTCTTCAGATGGGATTCTGGCTTTTTAATTAGCCATGATGATTTAATAGAAAATAACCCAATTAAATCTGAGGAACTTCCTGCATCAGAAGACACCATATGCACAGAAAATTGTTCTTCCAAGAAATCTAGAGATGACCTACAGCTCCTGGTGACAACAGTGACTTGGGAAGTGGCAGTATATTCAGGATTTTTTTTCATTTTGTTTTTACAAGAGGGAGTTTCTGCCTGTTTCTGACAGTCATTGGTCAGGCAGAGTTCTTCACACCGTCTCACATTCTATTTCATCCTGACAATATTGATCTTTTGAGTGAACAAAAGCAATTTTACCTGTGTCAGGGGGCCCTTGCTCAAAGGTGATGGACATGTTTAGATTATTTTGTCCTACAACAAACCCCAGCTGGCATCTCTGTGGTTCAGCTCCCAGCTGCCGAAGATCATCCAACAGTGTCGGTGCTGCTGTTACATCCTGGGTTTGCTCTGAAATCCAAGAGTGTTCTACACAGTCCACTATACACATCCTTCTTTAAGAGTACAGGACAAAAGTCCTCCTCATCCAAAACAGAAGCGGGAGATAAGTGGACTGCTCTACCCACAGGGTTGTCTTTGTTTGCAGAGGTTGCCTGTCATGCACCATGGTGGGGGCACTTAACCTCCATGCAGCTTCCCCAGGGCTTGCCTCCAAAACCACCTGGCTCTAGATTTTTTCACTTTCCACGAAATGCCTCTATCTGGAGATGGCAGACTGCCAAGAAATCAAAAAGAAACTTCAGGGGCTGCTTGCAGACTTGGGGAGATTTCACTGTCCAAGGGCTGAGGAAGCAGATCTGAGGATGGTGTTGGGACCAAGGGAGCAGCTGAACCCTGCAGGGGTCCCAAGTGGGATAAAAAGATGAAAAAGATCAGTGTGTGAGGAAAGGGTTCCCACAGGATCTCTTTTGAGAGGAAAACCTGGAAATATTCTTCTGAGGAAGCATCCACTTGACTGGCAGCTGTAGACTTTACAAAATACTGCAAGTTCTAGGCTATAGTGCTTGTTCTTGACTGTCTACATATCAGTTAACCCTTCATGAAGATTTGCTTTTCTCAGTGAGATGCTGTCATGCTGATAGTGTGGTTGAAGTACATCTCAGGAGACAGATTCTCCTGCTTTCCTCAAAATCGAAGCTGTGACTTCACTGAGCTGCTGAATGACTCTGCTGGGCTCCTCCACAACTATAATTACCAAAAATTTGGATGACTGCTGGGATTAAAGGTGTAACAAGAAAGTGCTCCTTTAGTCTTTCTGTAGCTACTGAGAAGTTTAGTGATGGGATCCCAACAGATGCACAAGAAGCAAAATGATACCATGATTGCTAGAGACAATCTCCAGACCTAATTACCTGGAGCGCTGGAGTTGATGTATTTGGTCTTTGGGAAAGGGTGTTAGGTCTCATTTATCACCGAGCAAGAAAAAGCCAGCAGTCTCCCATGTTTTTCCTGAGTCCACCAAATGCTATCTCCTCTGGAGATAGCACATCTATTCCACATTAATCATGTTCCGGCTGGTGCTCGGTCAGGGTTGTGTCTTTGACAAGGCTTGTGGTGGGAAGCATGGGAGCTCCCACCCACCCTTAGGCTTGTTCCCACCTTGTTCTTTGTGTTTACTTTGTCTTTTCTGTCCTGCTGTCGTGTTCGCAGTGTCCCTCTGGTGCATCTGTCGCAGCAGGATAATCAGTGATGATGCACAAAAAGCATTTTTCTCCTTTGATAAACTCTCTGCATTAAGCTAGCTTTTATTTTTCTTGTTTGTTCTCTATTTTGATGCTGCTTGGCAAATTCCCCATTGCTCTGTACTGAACGATGCTTTCTCTACCTTTGCATCCTTCACGTCAGAGATGCATTTTTGTTCAAAAGTGAGAGGGTATTGGATTCACAAATGGGAAATTCCTCACAGACGCCTGTGGAATGGCGACGTGTGTTATATGAAGGCACAGCTAAAGAGAGATAGGTAGTTTGGGACTCTTGCCACATTTATTTTATACTGCAGCAATGTATCCTCCAGGTCTGATCAATGAGACTCCGAAATGAGGAATCTTGCCAGGCCTCAGCTGGCTCTCAAGTGTACAGCAATCCAGTCCTTCCTCTCGGGCAGGATGCAAGTCACATTTCATGAAAGAATGACAGGCCTGTCAGACAATCTGTTGCTGTTTTGGCATTTCTGATACACCTTGTGCTTTGGTACACACTCAGTGTCCAGAAAGATCAAGATAATCTAGAGGAAATCACCTGTCATGCCCGAGAGTCCTGTGTGGGCAGTGAAGAGGCCATCACTGATTTGAACGGTCTTCTACCAGCTCACCTGGGTTAAAAACTCATCCAAGAAGATACTGAAATTTTCTTTCTCTGCTGAAAGTCCACAGCAACAAGTGCCTGATCTGCCAGGTTCTGTGGCATGAGAGGTGTGGTGCCTGACCAAGTGGTTTCATCACTCCCTGAAAGGTGACCTGAGCTCCGAGCTCCAGGTCCCCAAACCAAAAGCTTCCTTTGTGAAAGGTGTCCACTCCAGACTGGAGTTGGGTGGCTTTTGTGTGTTCCTCATTCAGATTTTTATTGCTGGGGGAGGGAACAGGGGGTTACTTTCGCTGGTTTATCTCTTGCCAGCAAAGTCTTTCCATGTGTCAGGGTTTGCCAGGAGCCCAGCACACCCTTCAAAGCTCGGAGCGGACACGGGAGCGTCTCGTCGGTGTCGTGCCGATGCCCTCTTGTGGAAACTGGGAAAATAGCCCAGAAAATATGCCGGTGCTGGGCTGGGAGCGGTGGTTAGAAGCCCATCCGTGGGAGCAGGGAGAAGTGCTGGGTGGTTGGTGCCCTGGAGCTGCAGCCCGTGAGCCTCTGTCACTGAGGTCAGTGCTATTGACGCTGTGGGAGATGCTATCAACTGAGCCTGGGGATAGGGGCTCCCAGGTCTTAATTCCTGCATCTTGTGTACACCTTTGGTGGCAGAATTCCTGTACGGTGGCAGCTGTCTGTGCTTTAAATGGGTGAAGTTCCCCAAGTGCCTCTGCACCTCCTTGCTGTTGTTCTGCAGTAATTCCCTTGTCCCTCATAGCAAACACCTTTATTAACAGTGGTACAAACTTTCTTCTTGAACAAGCACTGAGCCTGCCAACTGCAGCAGCTCTGCTGTTTTCTTGAGAAAACATCATGCTGCTTTGGTCATCTTCTGAAAACGTCAGTGGCTGAATGTGCCCAGGAGACCACAGGGCTGACGTGCTGGCTCTTGCCTTCACAAACCCCAGCCCCAAGTCATACGCAGCAGCTCTGGCTGCAAAGGGTGGTGATGGGTAGCAGCTCTGGAGCAAACCTGCAGGTGTCAAGTGGCTTCTGACTCTGCCACCCACCTTGCTCCCAAGCCTCCTTGTAAGAGCTGTCAGAAATGGTACTGTGCTGGGTAGGAAACGCCTGCCCAGCACTGTCAGTGTTTTCCATCCTCTGTTCTGGTTTTCCAGCCCTGTGGGGCACTGGTGGGCCACGTGCTGGTCTCCCATTGCTGCTGCAGAACAGCCCTGGCAATAGATCTGGCTCTGCTGCCCCAGAGCCCCAGTCCCACAGCTCCCCTGAGTTCAAGTTCTCCTTATCTTCTCCATGTTTCTCTTCTATTTAATTTATTAATGTCCTTAAAAAGCTGCCTCTTATAAATGTCAAAAGAATTTTAACTGTTAAAGCCAACTTGTCTCTTGCATTTTCCAGACTCGGCAGCTCCTCTCCCTTCCATGTTTTCCTGGAAAGCAGAGTCTATAAAAGCCCATCTGTGTTGGGTAGGTCACCAGTACCAGCCCAGGAACAGGCTGTGCATCATCAGAAGTGAAAGGAAGCCAGAGTTCTGGGAACTTTGTGTGGAATTCATCCAGAGTCCTTGCAGAGACTTGCTGTCCCTCCTGCATTGTGCCTGTGTGATCACAGGTACTCGATTTGCTTGTGTGTTTAGAGGAATCAGTTCTTTGGGCAAGGACATCTGCTATTTTTTTGTAGCTCTGTGATCATCTCTCAGCCTGTAGGTTATCTAGACCAATACTGTGTCTGAGCCCTGACAGTCCTGAATTAATTTCCTTTTGTGGAGGAACAATAATATATTTCTGATGTTGTGTTGAGGGAATTCAGTGTTGAGAGCCAGACTTGTTCAGAGCCAGGCTTGAATGGGGCCAAGGAGCTGAGCTCACCTTCTCAGAGAGGCTCTGATCTTATTCAGAGCCAAGAGATACAACTGCAAAAAGTTAATTAACATTGCAAACCCCTTCGAAACAGAGTTTCTGGCAAAATTGCGAGCTCTGCTCTGCAGCAGGTAGGATGCTTGAACTTCCATAGGGATCTGTTACAGACGTAATACAAATATTTCTTTACCTGGATGGTTGTAAGAACAGCAACCAGAGAAAATCAATATGGCATACTCTCCTTCCCCAGGGTAGTCTAGAACCCTAAAGAGCAAACTAATTGGCAGCCAGGTCCCCAGCACATCACCTTGGGATGCTCCAAAGAACTGGAAGTTGCTGGACAGCAGCTGGGAGTGGGGTGACATGTTGGCTTGGACAAACCTGGGCAAGAGTGCCAGGTCTCACTGCCATCTGTGGGTGATGAAGCTGGGCTGGTGGGGAGCCCTGAGTATGGGCTGGTGCAGAGGAGGACATCTCAGTTTGCAAATTTGCCACAGATTGTTTATAGCAAAAAAAAAAAAGTGACTGCTGCAGCTATGACTGAGCCTTGAGAAATTTTAATAATAAAGGCAGTGGCAGCTGGAATAAAATATGACCCAGCTGGTTTCCCTATGAGGATGAGGGCAGGGGGAATTGCTCTGTTGAGAAAACCCCAATACCTAAATTTTTCAAGGGCTTCAGGTCTCCATCCACATTGTTCTGGAGAAGGAACTCATTCCTGGGGCACTCCATTGTGGGAGCAACAGCACTTTCTGCTGTCATTGTATTATCACAGTCCAGACAGGACATACTCAAGCCATCCTAAAAGGAGGTGACCAGAACTGACCCATCTTTGGTGACTCTGCAGAAACAGAGCTGCTGAGCTGAGGAGCCACTGCTGGTTCTCAACTTACTTTTTTTTTATGTGGCATACGGGCCTATTGGCCAGTGAAAAGGGTAATTCTGCTCCTAATTAAGAAGCCTAAGGGAAATGAGTTGTTTCCATAATGTCAGAACAGCAGAGGGAAGCTGGTGGACTCCAGTCTCCCCAAGCCTGACTTGCTGGTAATGCAGCAGGGCAGGCAGTAACCTCAGCATGAGCAGCAACTGAGGCAACAGCAAACAAATCCTTTAAGGACTCTCCTGACATAAATAAACATGGAAAATAAATTATGTCCCCGGCACTCTGCCCTTAACTGATGGGAAACAAGGTGCATTAACAAAGTAGTTCAATAACCTGGAAGAGCTTCAGGAGAAACCAGCTTGCCAGCCCTAGGAGAAGGGGGAGTGCTGCCTGCAAATGTGCAAAGGAGGTTAGGACATGTGGTAGAGCATGAAGCTGTACAGTGCGAAAATACTTGCAAATTGAATGATGAGTGATGATTGTTTTCCTGTGAGAAAGAGCAGAAAGGAGAGGTGGTGTCTGTTGCTGATGGTGGATGTGAAAGGGTGAGGGCAAGGGTGCCAGGTTTGTATCCTGAACTTTGGAGCTCTGACCTGGGGAAGTCACCTGTGCTTTTACTTTGTCATATGAGCATTGATCATTTTGTATAGGGGAATATGCCATGAATTATGATAAAAAGTCTCCTGGGAGAGTTGGTGATGTAAATGCCACCCCCATAGGTGCAGCAGTAAGTGCGTGGGCAGAGGGGCTGCAGGGGGATGCTCCTGCCATTCATGGGCAGCTGTCCTGGCTCTTTGTGACACAGAAAACCTTGAACTTCAGCCCCAGCCCACCCTGCTCTTTCCTGCTTCCCACTACTCCAGCTATCTCCTGCTTCATCTTTTAATTAGACAGGACTGGGCATTACCCAGTATCCAGAGCTCCCTGAAAGCTTCTCTCTTGCGGCAATCTCTGAATGCATCAGAGCAGTTAGTGTTTCTTTTATTCACTGTTGCATTTCTCTGGCTTCTCTAGAAAATTCCTTTTGGTCATTAAGTGACCTGGCTGCTAGGGCCCAGGTGGCTGCTGCTTTTCTCTAAGCTTTAGAAATTGCCTGCTTAATTTCCCTGGTAATATGCCAGCCCTGTGCTGGGGTGGGAGAAGGAGGGTGCCCAGCATGGCATGCACAGACGTGCTGTGGCTGAGAGACAGGGCTTCCCTGCCACTGTCCTCTTGTCTGCAGGGACAGCTCTGAGCAGAGGGGAGGACCAAAAACGGCCACAGTTTGTGGAGAGAGGGCTGGAGGACACTTCTTGCTCGTGCAGGGTCTCCTGGTGATCCCACTGAAGGAGGCGATGCAGCAGTGGCCTGATGCTGCTGCACACCTTTAGTTCACCTCCACCATGG
Organism: Setophaga petechia; assembly: GCA_024362935.1. NCBI lineage: Eukaryota > Metazoa > Chordata > Aves > Passeriformes > Parulidae > Setophaga > Setophaga petechia. Next base: position 16,505,330 of record JANCRA010000021.1, read on the forward strand.
CTGCCCTTCCTGCATGTACCACCTCATCTTCATGATTCAGAAATAATGCAGAAGATTATCTTATCTTGAATGCATCTTGATTCAGTCATGTTAAATTTAAAGCTCATCTTTTTGGGGTGGCCCAATGCATGAGTTAATTTTTTGTCTCAGCATCCCTTGGTGACACCTAGGTTTGGATTAGCCTCCTTCATTTCTCACTCTACCCTTTTTGACAGATTCAGATGTCTGTGCCATTTCTGTGCCTGACTGCTCCAAAAAGACCCTTGCTGGTAACATTCCATTGCCAGGTGATGAATGCACTTATTTGAATTCCTTTATTCTAAGGCAATTGCAGGGCAAAAGCCTCTCAAGAGAGCGCTTGGCTGCAGCTTGGGTGAGCTCAAGCACCCTGCTGAGCCATGCCCCCTATGCTGCAGCTGCTAATTCGGGACCTTGGGGAGCTACTGGCAGCATTGGAAAATAATTGGTGCCCTGGTTGAGATGTGATGGAGTGTTACTTGCAATATTAAATTGCATTGAGTGAATGCATATTTAAGTATTTGTGTAAACCCATGCACATGCATTGATTGTTCATGGAGTTTAAGAAAGTTCTTTACCTGCTCATGTCTTTGGTTTCCCATCCATTGCGACAGGCTTTGCAGTAGCCTTCCACCTTTAGCAAAATCTTATGATTTTATAGAGGAATGAGCACTGGGAGTTACTTCAGGAGCCAGTTAGTTTTTTTCTGGCATGGCTCAATTTGTTATCCATCAGCTTAGGCCCGGGCAGACGCGGGTACCTGTGGCTAAGCCTGTACCGAGAGCAAAGATGGCTGGTGCCACCCAGAGCAGGGAGCTGACCTCCACCCCAGTAGAAGCAGCCCTGTCAGGTCCGCATGAAGCAGCTGGTGACGTTCCCGATAGGTGAGCACAGAAACAGCTAATGACTTCTTCCATTTGAGAAATGTTTCCTGACACTGCTGGGGAGGTCATCGTACTTCCCCCAGAACCATTTGTCTTCTTATCCCAGCCTGTTTGCATTCCTGCCACATCCAGCCTTCCCTGGATTTGCACAGCCCCTGCCACCTGGCAGATGCTGCCTGTCCCAGGAGCCAAGGATATGCTCAATCCAGCTCTGTGTGTGCTGTATTTGTCACTGTTGAAAATCCTCTCTGAGTGCAGATACCTGAGAGCAGGTGTCCCTAGGAGAGAGGTTACTGTCTGCAACCTCAGAAACAACACACCCAGATCCAGTGAGCATCTTCCTCAGTAGCGCCAGCACAACATGGCCTTGCTCTGCTGATGTCCCTGATCCAACCCAGTGATCTACACTGGAAGGCACATTCAGTGTGTGATGCCCTATCTTTAGCAAAAGATGGAAGCCACAGCCAGCTCCAGGCAGTTTTGCCTGGGAATGGATAATTTTTCCTCATTCTCTGTTAAAACAGATTTCAACCATTAAAAAAAAGGGGGACAATGAAGCAATATACTGTCTCCAAATGACCAAATACAGGACCTCACAAACAAGATCAAGTAAGTCAGAGGAATCCGTAATTTTGATGTTGAAGAAAATGCCTTTTCCTGGGTTTATTTCTCCTGTAAAGAGTGAAATTGTTTCCAAGCAGAACAGGGCCAGCTTTCCTGGAGAGTGGAACCTGTGGTGCCAATACCTGTGCGAGAGGCAACAGGGAAAGGCAGAAGGTAGCCAAAACATCTGGTAAGAAAGGGTTGGATCCAGCCCCACTGCAAAAGAGGCAGAAGTGAGTGGGTCCAGAGCCCAAAGACATCACTCCCAATTTCCTTGGGCTTCATTACTGGAAGAGCAGAGTATGGCAATGACAGAAAGCCAAGTTGAAGTGGAACTCATGAGACACAGAAGCTCTGATAGGGAGAGCATCAGTACTTGAGAAACCATTGTGTTGGAAACTGTTTGCTTTATATTATTATTATTACTGTTACTATTATTATTACTATTATTTTTTTTTCCTCTCCTCGCTATTCCTTGGTATGATTGGGCATTTTCCAAATCATTCCTATGTGGATGGAGAGCTCAGGGGGCTGTATTTCACATTTCATAATCTGTGTGACTTGAGTAATTTGGCCATATATTCAAACCTCATGAAATTGGCCGATTTTGCTGAGGTTTATAATAGATTATATCCATCTCCTACCATCAGTTTTGCAAATAACCACTTGTTGGCTTCTTAAAGTGTTACAGATACAGAACAGGGTATGTGCTGCCAAGGAGAAATCTTATTTAAAAGAGATAATATGTCTTCTGTGTGAACTCAAATGAGGAAATGGATGTTTGTGAAGCTCTTTAAAGCATGGTTATGTCAAGAGTAAGAAGACTTTTGTTTTTCATTTGTATGCAAGGTGAAGAAAGGATGAGACTTTTTTATTCTCCTCCTCTGAACTCTTACAATCTTCCACCATAGAAGTTGGTGATAATTGCTGCAAAATGACCCAACTGGGTCAAGGTGTAATTTTGAATCTTGAGTATCTTTCACTCTGTGAGCAATTTGAATGATTTGATTTTAACACCTTGGCAACCCATCACTGGAACAAATAGAAATGTGGCGAGCAGATGCTAGTGCACAGCAGCATTGATCCAGGCTGTGGGAAAGGCCAGCTGCTGCCTTCCCTCACACCCAAGGGCCTTTTCCATTGATTCACCTCTGTCTGGGTAATTGGCTTTTGCACATCAGACTGAGAAGTGCTCTACAAGCTGCTCTTTTTCTTCCTCCACTTCTTCTTTCTGGGAGATTTTCTTAGGTTTGAAGAAAGAAAGGGTGAGTTTTGAGTTGCAGGGTGAAGATGAACTTTGAACAGCAGGGTGAGGGTCCTCAGACTGCACTGGTATGTAGGAGTGGGACAGGCTCAGCAGCCTGGTGACCCTGCTTCTGGCACCAGCCACAGCCCTGGGAGTGAGACGGTGTGCTGTGTAGTGGGTTGAGATTTCCTGTTGTATGCAATATTTCCTCTTGTAGTCTCTAGAGTCCCTGCTCACAACTATGGCTCTGCCAACCACCTCCCCAGGACAGAAGAAATGTCTGTTTAATTACTGCAGCTTTGATTTTGACAGCACAGATTTCCCTTGCTGCCTTCTAACCTTCACGGTTTCCTGCCAGCAAAGATAAAGTCCTTTTGCAGAGGCTGTTTGTTCCTGTTTGCTCCCACACCAGATAAAAGCAGGGAGAGGAGCAGAGGGCAATGCCTGCCACAGCCATGGGACTGTGAAAGTCCTGGGGATTCCGAAACCAGGAATTAACCCTGCAGCAACGCCTCCTAGCTGTGTATAGATGGGGCTGGAAAGATGGGGGGCTGTGATTTGGGATATCCTTGGCAAAACCAGCCAGCCCTTTGTCTTTTGGGGGGCAGGAATTTTCAGCAGGTAAGAGCAGAGCCTGCCCACAGTGCCTAGAGCTGGATCCTGCCTGCAGAATTGGGTCATCATGGAGCAGGCTGGCCCAGGCAGTGCCAGGGTGATCCAGAGCATTCCCCCTTGCCGACATTAGCAAATGCTCTGGGTTTGTCTGTGGGAGGGATGTGGAGGAAACTCATCATCCAGGTGGTCATTCAGATGAAGTTTTGCCTGCAGCTCATTTGACACCACTAGCAGCAAATGTTTTGTCACCATGTTGCAGTACCAGTTTAGACTGTTTTCTGCACTCTTTTTAATGCCAGCTGTGGTTTCATTAGCATTCCTGGCAAAACCCAATGGTAATTTCCCATCTTACTTTAGAGCAGAAGACTTGCCCATGCTCCTTGCACCACACACATGGAAAAGCAGCAAATCAGGAGTGATCCCACCCACAGCAGGTGGATGCACTTACCTCCCATTTGCAGTGCTACAGAGCTGTCTCAGCAGCTCCTTTTACATCTGCCCCTTACCTGAACCCAAGACAGAGCACTGGGGTCTAGGGGAAGGGTTTGTGGAAGCAGGGGCTCAGGGAAGCTCTCTACATCTCTCGTCTTCCACTGAGTAATGCAAAAATTATCAGTTCAAGGAAGTCTTGCCTCAGTGATGGAGAAGCAAAAAGGTTCTTTGTGATGGTAACTTGGCTGATCCGATTTGGTAGCTTGATTCAGCAATCAGTAAAATATGCACTCTCTTTGATAACAACTAATTTAGTCACATGCATAAAACTTAAGCACTTGCTTATTCCATTGACCTCACTGGGCTTTAGACACAAATGCTCACTGTAGCAGGACCAAGAGAGAGGAAAAGAACCCAAGAAAACACAGCGCAGACTTCCATCTCCAGGTATGTGTTGTTTTAACTAATACATTTTAAATACAGCTTCACTGGGAGGAATAAATGCAATGAGAAAGTAAAATGTGAAAGCCCAGCTGTGTGGATACCTGTGGTGAAAATCTGACTTCTACTGGGGTAGAGGCTGTATGGATGAATTTGATTTTAATTTCATTCTATTGGAAGGAAAAACAAGGAGGCAGATCCATGAAAAATTAAGGTGTTGTGCTTCATATCTTGTGTAATTAGCAAAGCTGACAAACATAATTAGAAAAATTTGTCTGTTAAGCAAACACTGTTTGTGGGTGAGGATGACTAGCAGTGTTTCCTCCAAGAACAGCTGGAGGTGAGGGTCTCGCTTCAGCTCTCCTAGGCTTATTTTGCAGGGATGCTGGTACTGAGCAGCTGCTCTCAGTGCTTGAGAACTTCTTTTGTTGGTGTCGTTTGATGTGCTGTAACAATTGCTCCACCTTAAATATGGTTGTGGTGCCAAAGGGCTTTGACAGGGGGATATTCCTGCCCAGCCCAATCTTTGTAGCTGGTTATGGGTCTCCAGGGCAGAGAGGACTCTGCAGCTGGGGGTTTCTGTCCTTTCTCTCTGTGAAACTCACAAGCTGGTGTTACAAACTCAGTGGTAGGCTCTCCTTGCCTAGGTGCATGCCAAAGACTTCTCTTTTATTTTGATGATCCCCAAGATGTTTTTCTTGCACAAGCTCCTCAGCTGCAGCTTCTAAATGAGCCTGTATAGCTTGGAGGAGCTGTGTATTGCTACCCTCTGGGTGCAATACTGGTGGTATGACATTAAAGTATCAGATGCTGAGAGTTTTGAGTGGCCTCATTCCAGGACTGCTGCTTTTAGAAGAATTGGTGCCTTGTTGTGCATTAAATTATTTATATTTTTTTCTGTTGGTGACTGGATTTGAGAATAAAAATGTATATGTGAGAAAAGGTTTTCAATAATGAAATAAGATAACAAAAAGATAAAACCACTATATGCATAATTAAAATGATACCTAACTGTATCTTCTTTATGTAGCTGCTTCAGCAACTCAGCTAAATTATTAGGCTGAGTAATCAGTCCCCGAATCTTCCCCCTTTCTGAGTTTGGCTCCTGCTGTTGCTAAGGGTGCTGCAGAGCTGCCCTGAGTAGGGCCCTGGCTGGTCCCTTGGGGACAGTGGTCCCATCCCATCTTGCCCCTTTTCCCGTTTCTGGGCTTGGAGAGTGGGGCATCATATGGCAAGGTAGAAAGAGTCTTCAGTTTGGTCAAGAAGCTGTTTTTGTCCTTTCGCTTAGCTAGTGTGCTCCTGTTTCAGGTGTCAGGATGCTCAGAGCCTTCTGAGGGTGCACTAAGCAGTTCAGACATCCCCTTATGAGAAGCAGTAAATCTTTTCTCCTTGTCTATTTCTTGCCATGATGTAAAGCTCAGACACTGAACTGCAGGAGGCTAGACTGGGAGTCATTTTCTTAGGATAGGGTGCTCTCCCTGCAGGCATGGGTAATTGATGGGCAGTGGCTGTTGGAAGAGGCTGGACCAAAAACCTCCCTAAACACGACCCTGGAGCATCCTGTACCTGTAATGGAAAAAGCAACTTCCTGCTCCTGTGGGGCAGGTTTTCTGTGAGTGGTGAGGGAGGGATCATGGCCCCACAGGTGTAAAGAGCCCCGGGGAGCATCTGGTCACCCTGGACCTGCTCAGTCCCTTCTAACAAACCAGGGGGACAGGGAGGGGCAGTGCCTGAGAATGCTGCTTTGATTTGCCCTGGGTGCCTTGGAGACTCATGGCCAGAAAAGCCACAAAATGAGCTTGAATAACAGCAGAGTCAGCCAGCTTTTTAATTAAAAAAATGTGGTTTCACCACTTCTCTAGCTGGTCCCAGCTGGAGCCAGCACTGTGGTAAGTGTGCAAATACAAAGAAATATAATTTCCTGCAAACTTTCTGTTTTCCCTCAAAACCCAAAGTCCTGCCAGTGCCAGACCCCATGCAGGGCTGTGCATCCAGCTCCTAGTACTTCAAGATACATAAAAGACTTGTGAACCTTTGTGTTCACAGAGAATAATTTAAGCTTTAACCTTCCCTTACAAGATGTGTGTCTGAGGGAGCCTTGCTGTAAAGTTCACCCCTACGTAACATTAAAATGCACTTACTCACTGGGGCTCTCAGGAGGGCTCCTGTCCCTGGATGCTCCTCGTTTACGCACTGCTTCATTCCCTGCAGCTTCACCTGCCCAAGTAGTGAGGAATTTTTGGCTTTACCTCTGCTATCCTCAAGTCCCTGGTGTTTTGGTGGCTGATGCATTCCCAGATCCTGCCTGCATTGGCCAGGAGGGTGCTCAGTCCTGTTTGCTGGGGCTGTGTGCGGGGAGCGAATGGATGCTCCAGCAGCAAAAGGAGGCTGAAGCCACACACTTAAATTATTTTTCTTGCTGTTCAGATCACATATGTCTTGAATTTACCCTGCCTAAAGTTGTTTGAACTTTTCTTGTCTGAAGACTTTGCTTGTTTTCCTCTAATAGTTTCAATTTGCTATAGTGGAGGATTTATTGTTGGAAACGCTTTGCTTGGGCTGCTCAAGTTGGCAGGGGTCATCTCTAGTGTTCTGGGCACAGGTGAGAGGATGGGTGTGGTGTGTGCAAAGGCAAGGGAGCAAGAAGCCACATGCCTATGTGACAGTATCTGATCCTCAGGGGGAATTGTTGTGGCTTTGCGGGGAGCATCGCCCTGGAGCGCTTGGCTAGCCAAGTGGGATGTGAATGCTGCACATGGGCTGTTGCTGGTGGGGGAATAACTGCAGCAGTTCAGCTGCAGTTGAGTAGCTTGTGCAAGAAAAACATCCTGGATGGCACAGCACACCATGGGAAGACCCCAGGCTCTTGCAATATGCCTGCCCCTGCCTGCTGAAGGTCTGGGGTGCTGGAGGACAGCAGGAGGTGGTGGGCTTACACAGCCTTGGTAGCATCCACAGGGATGAGGCTTATCCCAGCACCAGTTCCTTCTTGGACCTGTCTTGGCTTTAGTAATCCCTGGAACGCAGGTCACTGCTGCAGTTTTCTGTTCAGCCAGATCTGTACTGGTGTCTCTGTTCTTGGCTGACACTTGCCTTCTCTTACCAAGTAGTCTGTGATGTCTTTATGAGGGTGAGCCATGCTTTCTTCCTGCCTTTTCCCTGCACTTCCTAACCCACCTTGCAGGCTGCCTTTCCACATGCCAGGCTTTGAGGGTGATCTGGTGGTGCCTGCTCACCCCAGCACCCCACTGCATGGCCCCCCAGGCTGTCATATGTGTTGTTCATGCCCTGAGAGCTGGGAAGCTGCTTTAATGCTTCTTGTTGTACAAGATGATGACATACAATGTGCTCACTTAGACATAGAGCAAACAAAAAGTCCATTACAGTGGGCCCTGCTGGAGTTACTATGGGCATCTGCCTGCTGCTGCCTTTGTGGTTGTAGCTTTTAGTCAGATTAAATTGTGTCAGAGCAATCTGAATAGATTTTCTTCTGTTTCTCTCTCTCCATTCAGCCATACATCAAAGAATGCCTTTTGCAAATGCGTTTGGACTTGCACGGTGCAAGCTGGCCATGGTTGAAGCTGGGTGTGACTGGGATAATGGAAAAGGAAAGTGACTCCTCAGACCTGGGTGGTCACGTGTGCAGGAGAAATCCTGACTGCTTTGGAGCTGTGGGAGTTTTGCACTGATCCCAGAGCAGCTGAGATTTCACCTTTCTTTGCCTACCCTATTTCTCCCAGAACCTCCCTGCCGATGATGTGAAGATTGTGGCAGTAGAAGTGCTGGATTGTGTTCAGTGCTGGCCTTCCAGAGAAAGACACTTTATAGCCATGGGATCGAGAGAAAAATACAGTCTTCTAGCCTTTTTCCTTCTTGCCATGACAAGGACTTGATCTTCAGCTCCATCTCTGCAGGGATGAGTGGGGTTGGCTCCATCCCTCTGGCTCCATCACCTCTCAGTGCAGTGCTCCTCCTCCAGTTGATCTGATAGATTTGGGCTCACATTTTGTTCTTTAAGCTCTCTATTCTGTTATCTTTTTTTCCTGAGTTGGTTGCAGAGAAACTGCATTCTGTGTGTTTTCACATCATTATTTTCTCCCTGTTTCCTTCTGGGGCTGTGACATAAGTTCCATGCTGGTGACTTTCCCTCTTTATTTGGGCAGTTTGGAGAAACAAGCATGTCCTTCTCTCCAGTGTACAGCTAGACTCATGTGTCAGGTGTGGTGGTTGAGAGGACAGTTGCCAGGGAAGGACACTAACTCCTGGAATATTGGTGGGAGCACAGGTCCTGCTGTTCCAACTCTGAGACTGTCCTATGAAGGGTGGATGTGCTCTCAGCTGCAGACGGCTCTGCCATAACCACGTATGAAGTGCTGCTTCTGAATTCCTTCTTGGCTGTTGTCAGTCAGTAATTAAACCCGGATATATATATTAACTGATTTGATTTCTTTCTTCTCTCTCCATGCCATTACATGGCTTTGTATAGCTTGAAATATTCCTGATGGTCATAAAATTACCTTAGTTATTTTTAAAAGTCTGTACTTGGTTCTTAATAAGGCCCTGAGCGTATGGGCTGGAAAAGATTCATATTTTACTAGCTGAGCTAAAAGGCATTAATTCACAGAATATACCCATCACGGTGGTGTCCTGACGTGGGATGAGTCCTGCCCGTGCAATTTCTTCTCTTGTCTTCTAAATGGACTTTCGACATCTCCTTTTATTGCTTTGAAAGCTCAGTCCAATGGATAGATTGGTCAAAGTTAAGTGAGGGCTTTGTATTAAAGCCAGAAAAAAGGTCAAAATAAAGTTTTGGGAAGATTGAGATCAGCAAAAGCTGTGGGAGGCCACCTGTCTCTGGGTTGTCAGGCCAAGTGCAGTAGGAGAGGATGGGACTGATATCTGGCCGCCGTGGGGTGACTTTACTGTTACAGCAGGTCAGTTGTTTCTTCTCCCATGCTTGTTTTGGTCCTGCTGTAACTGGTTATTGGAGAAACCTAGTGCTGCCCATGGCAGAGCTATTCCAGGGGAAGAAGGAGAAGCCAAAGATACAACAAATGCCTGATTCATTTTTTAATTGGATGTGCTGAGAAAGGGGAGCCACATGCTACCTGAATTTCTTTGCCCCTGTAATTAATACTTACCTTTCCATATGCCCACTCTGCTATGGCCCTGCATTAATTGTAACACAAATGATGAAGAAAAAAGATATTGTCCATGGACCTTCCCTTGTGTATCCTTATCCTTGGTGCAGCACTAGTCCTTCAGATGGGAATGGCTCTGAGGCATTTCCAGCTTGAGCCTGTAGGGCATGCTGGCTGCTGGGGGAGAGTGCAGCCCTCCTAGACCTGATCCCAGCACAGCAGCTGGGATTTCCACTCCTGACCAAGTCTGGAGCAGTGAGGAAAGAAGACAGTGGCTGGGAGTGATCAGGCAGCCATGCCATGGGTCAGGAATTATGCAGTGCTCAGACACCTCCAGGAGCTGGCTTTGTTCCCCTCCTTGAACTAGTTGGACCAGATGAGCTAGTCTGGTCTTTGTTCCCTCATGAATTGGGCCCTCAACATAGCCCTCAATAGCTAAATCAAATTGACTCTCCCACTCCTGAGTTTTATTTCATTAGGAGCACAAATGGTTTTATTTGGGGATCCTTGGGGTGCTCAGCATGCCTCGGTTTCTTTGCCTCAAGCCACCCCCTGTGTCAGGCCATGGTCACCAAGCCATTCTGAGGGCTTGTTTGCAAAGCAGAAAGGAGAGGGGAAAGATGGCCAAAGGCTTTCACCCTAAGGAAATAAAGGAGAGAAAGGAAAAAGGCTCTTGCAAACCCCCCACTCTTCTCACACAGCCAGCTGACATAACCTCATTATAAATGTAGGCACTCGTCTGTATTGCTATTCACAGAAAACTGATTTCTTGTGGAAAATTCACAGGACAGTCACAGACAGATGCAATGCTTTTCCCAAGTAGTACAAGCTCACCCTATAAATGGTGGCATTAAATACAGAAAAGGAAGCAAAAGGTGTTTGTTAAACCTTATAGTCTCATGAGTGGTGGCGAGCAGCCAACTGACAGCATCGCTGCTTTGCCACTTCCCCAGCAATGGCCTGTCTGCTGCAAATGCTGCCCAAGAGATGAGAAATAATGCTAAAATTTTTTTAAGCCAGATTTAAAGAAAAACCCCTTAAACATTTGTTTTGTTTTAACTGGTGGCTTTAACCGGGAAAAAGGACAGATAATAATGCGTAACATGAAGTGCTGCTGTGAATGAATGCTGAGAGGAGTTGAGGTTTGGTGGTTGGGACGTCTGACCAGGAGGTAGGGGAAATATGCTCCCCACACTGTGACTCCAGCCCACCCCTTCTCCTCCCTTTTTCCTTTTTGCCATTTCTGTTCCTGACATGGTGAGCTCTTGCTGGAGGAAGGACAGGATCTGTGTACTCTGTGAGACAGCAGTCTCAGAGCCAGTGATACTATTGTTCATTGAGGCATATTATTTATCCTGTTGCTAGAAGGATGTGCATTTTTGTGCTGCTAGATTAGTAATGACAAATGTGTGATGGGCAATCAATGTGAAAGCCTAAATTTGCATTGACTTTGGGGTGTATGTTTTGATTTCATTGGTTATTTTACCAAGAACAAGGTTAACTTGGTGTAATGGCCTAATCACTGAACTTGTCCCAATTAAGCTCTGAAAGTTCCATCCCTTTGAGGAAGAGATTGTGTCCTACCTTGGTGGCTGCTGTTGTGGCCCTGCTTGGGGACAGCTGTCTGCCAAAGTGGGTTGATTGCACAGCAGCATCAGGAGATGTTCTCACACCAAGATGCCTGTGCCCTTGCTATGGAAGAAAATAAAGGATAAGGTCTACACCAGTGGTGGTGGCATGTAGGAAAAAAAAATCCAAAATAACAAACACTTAACAAAACAAAGCTAATTGATTATCACAGCTAGAGAGGTCTCATTATCTAACCTGCTTAATGCTGTTTGAAAGCCCTCTGTGGTACCCTTGCTGGATGTACCCCAAAACATCTTCTGAAAGGCAGGGCTGGAGCTGCCAGGTGGAAATACCAAATTGTCTCATTCCTGTGGTAAGGAGGGGAGTAACATGTACTGATATTTTTGGCTCTCCTGTACCAGTTGCCATTTGAGCACAGCAGCGTCCTTCCTTTTGCAAGCAAAGCAGGAAGAAGGACGGGATTCACCCTGCTTTTTAGGGGGAAGAAACTAATTACCTGCATTTCTGAACAAGGTCATTGGTGGTCAAGGTAAAACCCTATGCTGTGCAGTCAGCAGAACCTGGTGCTTTGCCTTGGTGCCTCCAAGGACACGCACATTCTGCTGTCCTCAACCTTTCTGGCAGATTTTGCTGGTCTTTCTGTTGTAGTATCACCATTCCAAATCCTTGAGCCCCAGGGTGCAGCAACCATGGCCACACACGGGTCCTCAGCGCTGTGTCTTTCCCAGCTTTTGGAATAGGTATGTCAGCAAATTGTGGGCAGTTTGTGTAGTCCAACTGGAAGTTCCTATAGACCCCGGTGGCAGGGTGATGCTGATTGCATTTCTGAACAAGGTTTAGTAGTAGATGAGATTGTTCTTGTGGTATTTAGGAAAGGAGACAGCAGGTCTGGGCAGCTGGCTCCCACATAGTTAATAAAGGGTACTTGATAGATATAGCCAAAGAGAGCAGTGGCCCACTCAACATGCCAGGGCATGTCTCTGCTCCTGATGAAGGGCTCTCCTGGTGTCACAAAGAGAAGGAGTCTGCTTGTGACATGATACAGATAGCCACTTTGACATTTTCAATCAAATATGTTGACAGACCTTGTGTCATGAAGCTGTAGAAGTAAAAATATATGGTCCTTTAAAAAAAAAAAAAAAGAAACAGGGCAAAACAAACCTGACATGATTAAGCATATCCAATTTACCAGATGGATTTTTGCTCTGCTGTGCAGGATGCTCTCTTCCAGGAGTTTCTCTGCATTTCATATTCTGCTTATGTAGGAATGTGAGTTCTCTCCATTTAATGAGTTTGATTGGTATCAAAAGATAGTCTAGAGTTGTTCTTGCTGGAATGGATCTTGGGAAGGGACCAGAAGTTGAATTTTTGCATAAATCTTCCAAGCACAGAGTAGTGCCTGGCCATAACTACAGCCATCTGCCTCATCCTGCCATCACCACCAACACATACAGCCCTTACAGAGGGGAAATGTACTTTTAGCAAGGATTCAGCAAGATAAAAACATTCATCTTCCTTTACTGTTTATGCTGTAGGGGTTATAATGCAAAAGTCAAACCAAGCCAGGGAAAGGTTTGGGAGACCAGCAGTGCTGGGGCAGTCAGATGGGATCCTTTTACCTGGCCCCCAAAACAGAGACTTCCATGACTGGAGGGATTCCCAGGGCTTTGGTGAGGAGAGGGGCTGGGACCTGTGTCCTTGGCTCTAGCTCTCTTGTGGGAGTGGCTGTTGCTGTTTGCGGAGCTATGGTGGTCTGGTGCATACACGACTGGTGCTACATAGTTCAGCATGACTTCTAATACCTAATGAAATAACGCTGTTTACAGATGGGCAGATTTATTATTCCTTAAATTAGCATTTGGGGTGAGGTAAGTACCAGTAAAAGCAAGTTCTGTATTTCAGCTCATATGCCAAAGTCAATCACTGTATAATTTGAATCCTTCTGGGTAGAAGTGTAATGTTAGGATTTGTTTGGTCTTTGCTCTGTCTGGTTGTTTTCTGCAAACATCCTGAGTTTTGGTCGTGGGTTATGCAACACCAGTTCTCACTGAAAGCAGAATTACCTGGTAGCCAGATGCTAGGAATATGCTCTGGACTGGGCATAACGGGTTAAATTATTAACTTCAGTTAGTTTGTTTTAATAATTAAAGATCCTTTGGTTTTTTTTCTTTTTGTCTCATTTTGAAAATTGTCCAACACATTGTAGTGATGCAGGGCTCCTTTTTCTATCTGTGGGTAATTTCTTCCAGCTCATGCAGCCTGTGGGGTGCTCCTGAAATACTTTCTGCAGAGTTCCTGGTACTTTCACCTGAGAATTTTGATATTATTGCTTCCTCTGGTTAAATAGCTTTGTTTGTAAAGCCAGAAGGATCCTTTTTGTTCTGTTCACCAGTTGCCCACAGCATCAGTAATTGTTTGACAGCTAATAGAAAGAACCTTTCAACAAGAAAAGCTCATTGTAATACCACTGCTTTAAAGAGACTGGAGAAAGCAACAAAGCCCATCAGAAAGTAAATGTGTTGTTCCTGTAATCACATAGATCTGGGGACAGGAGACATAAATAGAGCTTAATTCACTCCCAAATGGATGTTCTATTTCACACCCCAGCACAGCTTCTGATTTATGGATTTCTTAACATCACAGTATTTTCATTGCTAAGTCCTGATTTAAAAGCCTGATGTAAATACAGGGTCAGTAGCTGCTGTTACCAGTCTTTGGACCAGTCCTAGCACCAAGTGTGGTGATAACAGCATTTGAATTTCCAGTTTGCAGAGGACTGGAGAATTTCTGCAACCTCCTGAAAGGGAGCCATGCTGCAAGCAAATTTAAGCTGTGTCCTGAAGTTACCTTGGACTAGGCTACCTAGCTTAGCTGGCTGAAGAGAAGTGTGATGCTATGAGGGCACGAAAGGAAGGCAGGAAGGCACTGATATACGAACTAATGACAGGAGGAAAAATGTGTGGCTGAGCTGATTTGTTGAGGTAAAATGTTGTTGGGTGCTGTAAATGGGGAGTAAGCTAAGTCATGCTGGAGGTGCAACTCTAAAGGCTGGGATGGAGACTGAGAGCTCCGAACAAGGACATGAACAGGCCAATGAAAACTCTGGTGTTCCTGGTCATACTGCAGGGAGACAGGTCTGGAGTCTCTCCTGGAGAAGACGCTGTCCTAACAAAGGACCTGGTAAATTGAGTTAGCAAGGATTTGTTTTGATGTATAGCAGTCTGTTCAGTTTGCTGCCAGATATGCTTTGTTTAGTGACTGAAACTGAAGGAGTAGGAGCTCATCTCTGTGAGACTGAGAGATAGTATAGATTAACTCCATTGTGCTCTCTGTGTGACACTCACTTTCCCTACATACCATGAGCCATGTGCTGTTCAGGTCTGGTGAGATGGCCAGGCTCATTAAGCAAAAACAGAACCTCTCATGCCATCTCTTAAGAGAACCTCCATGTGTGTTCTCATTTTGGTAAAGCGCAATTTGTACTTCTTTTAAAAGAGTGCATCATTCTCTTGTTCATCTTGGTCTCAATCCAACAGGAAGATAGGAGTGTTCAGAACTTCTCTGCACAGTCTTTTTGGGTGATGTCAATAGCCCTGTGTCAGATACTTGGGAGGCTTTGAGATTTTAAGTAAAAATCCAAACATTAGTGTGCTGACAGAGCCTCCCCGCTGTGTGCAGGGCAGGTGTCCCCACTCCAATGATGGAGAGAGTTCAGGGAGCCTCCTGATTCTGGGATTCCCTTGGACATGGGCCACAGCAGCTGCTCTCCCTGGTGTATGGATGAGACAGGGTGGAGAAGCATGGGGAGAGGAAGGTCAAGGCACGTTCTGTTCTCTCAGCCCCTCTTCAGCAGATGTTTCCTGAGGAGCACTGTCCAGCAGGCTCTGCTCACAGCAGCTCCCAGGCAGCTTTGGACTCTGATGACCCTTGCACAAAATTCTCCAGGAAACCACGGGTAGTCCTGTCCTGTGCCCAGAAAACCCCGAATTTACAAAGTTTTGGCTTTCCCTTTTTGTAATACAGAGAGGGTGTGATTTCATGGATGAGGCAGTCACTCACTGTGATTTATTGTGCAGTGTCAGGCAGGGAAGCGTCTTCCCTGGCTGCGTGCGGATTGCAGCTGGGCACATGCGGAGAGGAATTCTGGGCTTACAAAATGCTGTCAGAGCTGGATCTGGTAACATTTAATATAGCCCTGTCACAGCAGATCTGAGGTTAGTCATACCTGCTCAGAGCACAACAGTGGGTGATGCTGGTATAGAAGGGGAGTTGCCAGGGAAAAAGATTTCCCAGATCTGGGCACATGCTGGCTGCTGGTCTCCAGCACAGAAGGAGCCAGCATCCAGAACTGCCTGTCCTGGAGTTTGTGTGAGCTGTGAACATCACAGATCATCATCTGCAGCCACTTAGAGAGTGGTGACTAGCAGGTCTTGTGGATTCCTGTGGCTCCATCTCTTAACACTGGAGATGAGTTTTTTCCTCTACTCCACTTAGCCACTGGATTTGTCAATGAAGACCATACTCTCATGGTTCATCCTGTGTAAATGGAGGTGGAGCAAGCCTGTGAATTAATCCAACACCTACCACGCTGAAGATATAAAGCTGGACACAACCTGGGTACCAGCCATACACATAATCTAAAGTGGGTTTGAAAGCACATCCAAACTGATGCCAGTATTTATGAGCCGTATGTTGCGGTGGTAGTTACTTATTGTGCTTCTTAATAGAATAGAGCACAGGGGTTGTTTAGCTCCCCTCCAGTGATGTTACTGGCCTCTGTGCCCACCAGAGGACTAGAACTCATTGTGCTTTTATTTTCCACTGCATTTTCCTTTGTAGTGAGTAGTGCTGAGGGTACTCGGGGAAAGCCGAGGTCCCAAGGTTGCTGTTCGGCGCAGGATCTGACCATAGGCATCTGTCACCAAGACATGGCATTGCCAGGTGAGAGCCTCCTGTGCCTGCCACCAGCAGCCTCCCACTGCACCTGCTCAATGTAGCAGGGCCATTTTCATAAACCAGCCATGAGTTATGTGATTTAGAGCTATTTCTGTAGCAAGACAAAAGGATGCTAATTCGGTCACTTACTTAGCTTCCCGTTGCAGTTCAAGAGACCATTATACGCCAGGCATTTATTCTTTTCCTTCCTAGATAACTCAATGTTGACATGTTGACCACAGCAGGCAGTGTATTGCAAAACTAGGACTGATGTAGAAACAGAAAACTATTACTGCTGAAACCGCTTTTTGATGTTCATGTGGGATTTCAGTTACACGCAGGGTTTTTTTGGTTTTGTTTTGGGTTTTTTTGTTTGTTTTTTTTTTTGCATTGTTTATTGACTTCAAGTGGAAGTTTTTAGGATGTACTGGAAAGCATCCAGTGATTGAAGGACTCCCTAAAGCCCTAGTGTATTAAATCTCCACCAAGAAAAACACACATTTATGTTGAAAATGCAGAATAAACTGTATCTTGTTTATATGTTCTGTCACTCTTTGGTACTCTGAAAAGAAATCTAAGCCATCTGTAGTAAATACTGGATTGTGCTGCACTGCTCTATTCCCCTTCTATGGGTACGAATTGGTTCTTTGATCTTCAGTTCAAAAGGGTTGATAAGGCTGTTTCTGTGGCCTGCAGAGAATTACCTTCTGCTTCTGCAACATCTCCTGATTCAGTCTGTGTTTCTGGGAAGGCTCTGGGTATCCATCCAACCAAAGGGATGCTTGCACCTTGTGTAACAGCTCTTGCATGGTGGATGAGGCTTGTCTCCAAGTCACCACAGCCCTCTTCTGTCCCCACCTTACCAGGCGAAGGACATCCTCCCCCCAACACCCAGGAGAGTGGTAACATGAGCAGAACTGTTCTAATGAACATTAATTTACATTCTAGACCTGACCACATCTGGCAGGACCCACAGGCAGCCGCGTTAGCATCCAGTTGCTGGCTGTTCCACTAATGGAACATTTAAAGCAAGGGCTAGGGAGAGGAAGTTATTAGTAGCTGCATTAACTTCCACCTTGGATTCTGTACACAACGGTTGCTCAAATTAAAGAGAGCTGTTTGGATTCAAGCAACTCCTGATGGCAGCTAATGAAACTAGTCCCGCAGTTCAGCAGTGGCATCAGCCAAAATCCTGGTTGTAATCCAAACTGCAGGTTTTTTCTCCTAATGAATTAATCAGCTGATTGTGTGCGTGCGATTAGAGAGGTGTGTGGCAACCTTTGGAAGGGAAGTGCTGGCTCTGTGGTGCCCAGAGGCCGTTCCATTGCAGGACATGCTCCTTTGAGTATTGCAGGACCATATGTGTTGCTCTAATTAACGGGTGTTTTTCCTGGGGTCTTTTGATCTCAGGAAAATGGCTGTAAAAATTGTAATACTGTAAACCTTCGATAACTTGGAATAAAACCTCAAACAGCTCAAAGCAATCTCCTTTAATCTAGCTTGTGGTGTTGGGAATTTTTTTATTATTATTATTATTATTTAAAAGCTTCCACCCTATTTAATGGTAGCTGCAGAGATAAAGCAAAGTGTAATTTGAAAATTAGTTCCAGATGTTTGAGTTGTAGCTTTGTTTTACTGATCTGGGTCATTAATTTTGTTGACTAGTATGTTTGGATTTTTTTCCCTTGCATGTGTGAAGCATGGTTGCAGGGTACAACGGGACTTTGGGCAGGAAAAGTCCTCTTGTCTCTGGGCAACTCCACTGAAACAAGGCGTGTTTCTCTGTGGTTATCCAGCATGGAAGGCAGGAGATGAGCTGTGGAGAAGAGTGGTAGGGTGGTTTGTGTTCTTGCTGCAGCCCAGGGCATGGGGCATGGTCGGTAGGGAGTGGGGTGCCCCTGCCAGAAAGCCAAGGGCCAGGTTCAGGTCAGAGTAAGGGTTTAACCTCCCAGCCATAACAAAACCCTTTTAAAATGAATAAAACCAACTTGTCACTTGATTAATCAAAAAAGTGCAGTTTGGTAAGGCTTTTCAAAGACTAATAATAAAAGAGATCTTTTCAGTGGAAGACAACTTGCTTCTGCTCAAGCCTTGGACTGCCCCAAAGATTTGGAAATTGTGACATAGTGGGATCTTCGCAGTGCATGTTGCACATCCAGATGGTCTCTGGGGGTGTGTTAGTCACTGGCTGCAAAGAGGTGCCTGGAGAAATGTTGGCGGCCATGACACAGAGCAGGGAGAAGAGCCCGTGGGTATTGCCACCAACACTTTCAGGCAGAGCACTGAGGGTGCTGCTTGTACCCCTGCCAGCAGTGTTCTCAGTTTAACCCCAGTTACCCCAGTTTCTTCATTCAGCTGTGATGGGATGGGTATGGAGACGGTCTGGGATAGTGGTGCAAAGCTCAGGGTCCGGTTCACGAGTCTGCCGAGGAGTGAGGGACTGTGGTAAAGCTCTGCTCTTCTCTCGGTTTGGCAACAGGCTGGGTACACTGAGGATAACCATCTCCATCCCTGAGCAAAGGGAATGTTATGACCTCTACGGGATTAAGGCTGTTTTTTTCCAAGAGAGAAAAATGTCCCGATTGTTTAGGGCTAAGCTTTAGATAGATGGTCATTTTAATACTACAAGAGCAGGCAGAATTGTGGAGCCAGCTTGGGTATAATTTTCCTGCTTATCCTGATTTCTGTTTTGCTGTTTATCCTGTTTATCCTCTCCTTGTTATCCTGAACTGGTTTGTCATCTTGTAAATGCCAACCTACCACCCTTAAAAAGAAATCATCAGGAAGCAAACTTGCTGACCGAGTCTTTCTTTTGCCTGTGGCAGGTCATCTTATATAATATTAATATTTGTAAAAGCAGACCTACAGAGCTCATAAATCTTCCATAAAATAGGGGCAATATCTACGTCTGTTTTAAAATGAAAAAGGTAAGTAGGTTCTAGAACAAAAGGATATTGATACAAAGGAAGTGGAGAGATGAAAGAAATGGAATTGGCATTTTAGTCTGAAAATTGTCTCTGCATAAGTAATACCAGAGGCCTCACTACTGCGGGAGCTAACGCTTTGCTTTGGATGATCACTTGACCCTGGAAAGCTCCAGTCCCTGACTGCTACCTGGTATTCCATTCAAGTGGCTTTAGGAGCAATAAAAATAGTTCAAAATTGAAGCAGAGCTTGTTTGCAGAGGGGAGGACTGCATTACCATTTTTTCTTAACTTTGTGCTTCTCCAAATGGGAAAAATAAAAATGAAAAATATTTGTAGTTTTGAATTCTGTTAAACATTTTTTTAAGGCAAGAAGCAGGTTTTTCCCCATTACAGATGGGTACCCAGATGAGAAAAAAATACAGTTTATTTTTAGCCAGCTGAGTGAGTAATCTGTCTCCAAACACATATGTGGAACTGCTCCATGAAGGAATGACACTGTGGCATTGCTAACAGGGTCCCTTAGCAAAGGCAGACTCTGATCTGGAGCAGTTGGTTTAAGACTGTGTAAATCTTTTATTGCATACCGCCCATGGTATGACGGTTAAATGAAACCATGAAACCAGGGGGAAATGGGAATTTTTTTTTTAATTTTTCTTTTTTTTCACTTTTCCTAGTACCACTGTCCTGAGACAGTTGCAGGGGCTTTTCCCAGTGCTGAGGACATGGTGCAAGTCACACAATCTGGAATGGGGCAAGGGGGCCCTCCAGCCCCAGAAGGGACAGTGTCCATAAACATCCCAGCTGTGGTTTGTAGGCAATGTGTTGCTGTTGCTATGCGCTGTGTAGCACCAGGGCTCTTGCTGAACAGCTGTGTTTAGCAGGCTGAGAGGAGGGGCAGATGGGTGGGTAGTTTTGGACCTTTCTGCTCGGCATGCAGTTCTTTTTTTTTCTGGACAGGAGCCAGTGCAGTGTGGAGCCTTTAATTCTGTATTGCTCAGTGGTGGAGCTGGATCGGAAGATTCGTTCTGGACTTGGCTCCCAGACCATCTTTGCTGGTGGTGATTCCTACAAAAACTGAGCTGGGATCATGTGAGCCTCAGACCAAGGTACCTACCCTGGGGCATGGCATGAGTCATGTAGCTCAGCCCCACTTGTTCCCTGATCCTCTCAGAGCCAGAAGATTGTTAGACATTGGGTTAAGCTCCTCATTTTTTTGATGAAGCAATTTTTTTTAACTTTTGAAATAGTTATTGAAGCTGAATCTTCTCGTGGGAGTAGGTCAATTCATTTAGCACAGCACACTTTTAAGGAAAAATTTTTGTAGTGCTGGCTCAGGCAAGAAATATGTTCAGAGAATTTTAGCTTTCAGCTGAAATCACTATTTCATTTAAACATTTTAAGCTAATGAGAGTTGGCAAAAAAGTGTTTTTTTTATTGAGGAGGAGATAAGAAGGGGATGTGTTGAAGTTATCTAAGTGTAAAATGTTTTTATATCCTTATTTATGGAAGTATGTAAATTTAGCCATTGTCATTATTAAGGACAAGAAAATATCTGAGAAGCTTTCGTGGGGCACACAGATAATTAGGCAGACAGTTTCTGCTGTTCTTTCTCATCTCCAAGCCAGCTTCAGTCTCCCTCATGGAATTTTCTGCCGCAGCAAAAGTAGAATGTTAAGTGTTAAAGTTCAATGTTATGAGTTGGCTTTGCTTACAAGGAGAGAGAAAACCAGTCAAACCCCCTACATGGAAAAGAGCTGAATAAGAGCAAGATCACAGAGGTCTATAAAACTAAGGAGGATCTGAGTAAAGCACGATAAACTTGATGGTCTAGATGAAAAATTACAGAAAGGGAAATCAGTGCTTGCAAGCTAGATCAGGTGAAGTATTTGTGATCTATGACCACTCATTCCATCTTTTGTGTAGAAAGCCCCCGGGTTGATTTGGGGTGTCCGTTCGTGTTTGTGCTTTCCCTATCCCTTGGGGTTAGGAAGGAAAGAAGACCTGCACAACTTTTGTTGGATATCCCTCTGCTGTTGCTTTCCCCAACCTTTTGCTGCCACCTCCATCCCCAGAAGCCCCCAAGGACAGTCGAGTTGTACCTGTCTCTGGTGTGGCAGTGTCTCCACTGTCATTAGAGGATAAATGACACTGTCTCCATGGCCAGGGAACAAACTGAATTAAACTCCACCGTCCTCAGCAACTGATGGGCCAGCTGCCGACCTCCACGTGACAGCCAATTTCTCACAAAGAATCAAAGATGAATTGTATCTCTAATTTCTGTCACAAATGGCTTGGCTATGCAAAGGGAAAAATAGTAGCAAGGGAGTAGAGGGGACGGCACTGCTGGCCATCAGCCCGATGGCAGGGAGGGGCTGTGATGATGCTTACGCATTCCCAGCAAGGTGGTGGCTAATGGAGTTGCCTTAATCAACAAGAAGTGGCCAGATAAGCTGTTTCCTGAGCGCAGTATCCCACTGAAATAAGGCAACTGTGAAGGAGGACTGGGAGGGAAGTTAAATGCTGGTGAGAAAACCAGCACAGCAGGCTGTGCTCCCCAATGAAGAGTCACACCAAGCCTGAGGAGATCTCTCATAAAGTTCAGTAAGTGTGAATCTGTTTAACTGGACTTTGCAGAGAGGGGCTGGGGGTTTTGTGGCATTTAGGGCGGCAGCTGCAGGTGACACCAAACTATGAGACGTTCGGAATGTAGCAATAAGTAGCTACTGGCTTCTGGCCCTAATCTGGCTACCATCAATTTGTGGTGTATTGGCTGGAGTGGAAGTCTGGATCAATATCAGTCTACAAGAGGCTCAACAGATCAATGTTTGATACAGATAAAGAAAATAGAGAGCAGGTGTTTATGGCATCCCCTGTGTGCAGTTTTACTATTCCTTGCCCATTCTTCTGCCAAGGGAAGGGAAGGAGAGAGAAGGAAGGTAAGAAAGGATTTAGAAAGGTAATTCACTTTAAAAAGCAGTTGTAAGAAGGAGATTTATAGCATTTTTTCTCATCAATTTTAGCCTGAAGAGAGAAAGAGAAAACTCTTCATAAAGATATATTGTCCTTTGAGAGACAAATTCTGACTGAACAGTGGGTTTGGGTTTAATGAGATGCCTGTGGCAAGGGGATCACTGGCACATGGCTGTGCTTGCCTAGGCTTTGGGAAAGAGGGACGTCCAGGGGTTCCACAGGTCCCTGCTGCTTTCTGGTGATTGAGAGAACCACACCTGGCTGTAAATACTTTAGGTCAGCTGGCAGGAAGATGATTAAACCAGGGAGTGTGGAAATGCTGGAGAGAAGGGTTGTTTTGTGTCAGTGCTGAGGTAATCTGCCTCAGGTCTTGGATAACTGTGGCACAAAGTGGGCTTGGAAACTTCATGGCTAAGTTTATTTCCAAACAAAATCGTGGTGTGGAAGTCAGGCGTCTTCTGTTGCAAATGCAAGATGTGGCTAGGGGTGTGTATTCTGCTATTATCTGTTAAGAGGTAGGGCACTTGTCTTCTCTTAATTAGGCTGCCTGTTAAAACCAGGTGGGGCAGTTTTCTTTCTCTCTTCCACTAAAGGACCATCTCACTGCATGACTGATAAAATTATGAGTCTTGTAAAGAGTCATAATGTAAAGAGCATAATGTAAAGAGCATTGTGAGATGCTCTGCCCAGGGGGATGGAGCCAAGCAAGCTAAAACAAGCCACCCCCACAGAATAATTTAAGTTGGAAAAGACCCTTGAGATCATCAAGTCCAACCATTAAGCTAAGGCCCTCAAACTATCAGGGTGCAGTGGAGGGAGAGGACCTTCAGAGCATCATTCCCTGTATTTCCTTCCTTTCCTTTTCTCATTTCCCCTTCGCCTTGTTTCACAGGACTGGCTGACAAAATTTGGGTATCTGCCTCCTCCGGACCCTGTCACGGGGCAGCTGCAGACGCAGGAGGAGCTCACCAAGGCCATCACTGCCATGCAGAGGTTCGGGGGGCTTGAGGCCACAGGAGTCCTAGGTCAGTGGCTCATGACCCCTCCTCTCCTTGGTGCAGAGCGAGACAGGGATGGCTTCTTGCAGGTCCATGAGGGAGAAGGGACTCTCCCTCTCCTGTGTTCTGGAGCAGCAGCAGGAAAAGCTCCACCGTGGGTGGAGCATATGGCCCAGTTTGGAGCTGTAAGAGTAATTACATGGCTCAGGTGTTCTGTTGCCTTGTTTTCAAGAACCTGAGGCAAGCAATTATTTCAACAGACCCACAGACCCTTGGGGTTCTCGATGTGATTAAAATAGCTCTTGATGTGTTAAAAAAAAAAAAAACAACAAAAAAAAATTTAAAAAGACAAAGGGAAAAAAGGAGAAAGTTGTCCTGTTCAAAGCTTTACTTGCAACATCAAATTGAATTGAACAAAAATCCTGATTAAGCCTTCCAGTTTGTATGCGAAGATATTTTGGGTTCCTTGCTGCTGGGGCACAGACAGGGAAGGGAGAAGGATGATGTTGCATCACCCCAGCTTTGTTTGCAGGAGGCTCTTTGGGGCTCTCTTGGGATCTCACTGAGCCACAGCAGCTCCAGGTACTCCTCAGTCATGCCCAGCCAGCTGGGAGCCCATCACCTGCTCCAGCAGCTCCGTTGGCCAGCAGAGGCAGGCAGTGGCATCTGCGTAGCAGGCGCATCTGCCTGGGATGGAGAAGTCCAAGGGGAGGCAGAAGCAGCACAAGTTCACCAGCGTGGCTGGGGTCATTCCTCTGAAAGCCTTCACAGAGGGAGGGGGAAAGCCAGCATTATCCTGGCCTGCAGAAGGGCGCCTCTCTGCTCTCCTCCCCTCTGTGACCCTCCCGCCATGGGGCCAGCATGCTTCTGCTGCTCGGGACACAATTAAGGAGTAGCAGCTAATTAGCAGGCGAGTCTCTATCCATCCCAACATCCCAGCATCCCTCTGGTGGTCTCCTGAAGGCACAGCTGCATCCCAACATGAAGACTTCCTTTCTCTGGTCTAATTGAACATGTGCAATAATTTCTCTTCCACTGCATCGCAAGCTGCAGGAGACCCCGGAACAGGAGTGGCCATTCAAATTGCATTTTCAGAGGGGGTGTTTGAAACAGTCTGGGGGATGGGAGGGATGGCTGCCCTGCACAGGTCATAGTTGGGGTTTGTTCATGAAAACAGAGTTTAAGAGGTAAAATCAGCAGTGAATGAAATGAGTGAATGAAACAACTTTCTTGCATTTCAGCTGGTGAGAACAGACACTTCAAGCTTTCATTAAAAAAAATTAATAAGAAAGAACCTGGACATCCTTAAAATAAGCTCCTAGCTGAACAGAGATGGAGTTTATTTATATGTGAATATCTCTCCTTGGAAATTCATCGAGAGAACAAGACAGAATATTTGAAAAAATATGTTTAAAAGCATGATCAAAGCTGGCCACAGGTGGGCTTCCAGCAGGAATTGCTGTCCAGTGGTGGGAGCAGCAGTGAGACATAGGGAGCTCAGTGTTCTGTGGGTGTCACCACAACATGCTGGGGCTGGTGCCATGTCCCAGTGGGCTCCTGAGTATCCACTTTTGCTCTTCTGGTTCATTCTTAGCACTTCATTTCCTATCTCTTTGTCCCCCTGGGATTTCTTAACCCACCATTCCCATGATTTCTTGTTTTTTCTCTAACCCTAGATGAAGCCACCCTGGAGCTGATGAAGACTCCTCGCTGTTCTCTGCCCGACCTCACCATTGAAGAGACCAGGAGGAAGAGATTTGCCCAGGCTGTCACCAAGTGGAGCAAAAGGAACTTGTCCTGGAGGTAGGAATTCATGTATCCCTGCTGAAATCTTGCAGCAAAAGACCAATTCCACCGTCACCTTTGTTAAATATGGCTTTGAGATGAGTTTTAGGGTGATGGTTAAAACATGTCCCTCTGGCCTCCCAAGACCTCATAGACTACTTACTATAATTCTTCTCCTGACAGTCTCAGCAGTGCCTTCTTGGACCCACTTGGCAGTGCCTGAGAATGATACAGATTTGGCTGGTGAATTAGCTGGGAGCTTTCTGCTGGGTTGCAATTGTTGTTAGAGCATCTTTTTTCTTGAGTTCATTAGTTCTGTGTTTTCTCAGGCAGCTGCCAAGCCTGGAGCTTCTTCTCTTGCCCCACCCAAGTCCAAGGGGAGGACAATTTTCTGGCTAATAAAGTCACTCTTTTTTCTCCTAATCCTTGCCACAGGCGAGTATTTTTCCCTCTGTGTCAGGATCCCTCTGCACCTGTCACATGCAGAAGTTCAGGTCCAGCTTTCAGAAATATGCTGCAGGTCAGGGTTGGCAAGCAAACTGATCCCCGTCCCATTAAGATTTGTGCTTTTTGGGACTCATTTTTCCTCCCTCAAATACCGTGTGCTGCAGTGATTTTTCCTCTAAGAACAGTATGCAGCAGGAGGTGCTTGTACTGTTCTAAAAACACATGTGCTTCTTATGAGAAGTTCTCCTTATTAATAACAAGTTTTTCTTTGATCCTGGCATAGCCCCTAGAGAGAGTCCTCTTCCCACTGCAGTAACAAATCTCAGCTTGGCTGTTGGTGTCAACACATGTTGAAACTTAGCAGAGATTTGATCTCTGTTCCAGCAGATTCTTTTGAGACTTAATTTTGAGGAAAAATAAGCATAATTCAGCTTCAGTAAGAAACAGCTTTGGATCACAGATGGCTTCATGCCATGAAGTGACCCGTGTTATAAAAACTCAACCTGTCTCCCTGTTGCCCAGACCTGACTTTATGGGGAAAGAGGAAGATCTTCACATTTCAGAAAGGAGAATATCCTTTAGGGCTAAAAAGAAAACCTGCCCTGGTGTTCTAGGAGCTGCCAGAGCTAGTGCAAGGGCATGGCTTGTGCACAGCCTGATCCCAGCAGCTCCTGACAAACCTGAATGACATCCCGTGGCTGGGCAGCACGGTCAGGGAATTGGCGCTGCAGGTGCTATCAGGACTTCGGATGTGCTGACACAGTATCCCCAGTTCCACACTGAAGAGAAATGTGGAGGTGAAATGTGGTCTGGCTGTTCTGGTAGATGCAGCCCTGGGATATTCCCTGCCTCCTACCCCCTTGGAAACTGATGCTGCAGCAAGGATTACCATAAAAAGGGGTTGAGGTTTGAGACAATATTATATGTAAGGCATAAAAAAATCCATCTCCTGACAATGTAATTTCTACCTTTTATTCTTTGATCCTTTCAAAAATCTTGTCTTTTGTCCAGGAAAGGACTGTATTTTACAATGGTAGGTTGTAACCAGCAGAACACTGCAGCATTACAGAAACCCCAATGTAGTATTTATGTCCAACACTTGAGACTAAACTGGCTTTTTGGAAACTGCCTGAAAGTCAGCTAATAGAGACATAAAAGTTTTACTCGCTTACCTTTTACACATTGTTTGAAGATTTTAAAAGGGGAAAACACAACTAAATGCTACTCAGACATGGATTTAAAAGTTGAAGAAAAACCTGAACAATTGCAAGGCTGAAATAAACAGGTAAGCAGAGCTGTAGGAAAGGAGGGCCTCAAAACAGGCACATGCACTGATTGAGAAGGCAGTTTTGGGCAAACAAAATTGTATAGGTATACAGGTCATTCAGATTTCTTCTTTTTACCTTTAAGTACAACCAACCTGTGGGACTGGAGGGCCCAAGGAGCAAAACTATACAGGTTGCATCCTGCACAGCTAGCAGTACAGTCTTGTAGTATCCAATTACTGCATCAGAAATAGATGGTTTTCTGTGCCTCATCTCCATGTAGAGTTTCCAGGATAT
The DNA here is from genome assembly GCA_024362935.1 of Setophaga petechia. Classification (NCBI taxonomy): domain Eukaryota; kingdom Metazoa; phylum Chordata; class Aves; order Passeriformes; family Parulidae; genus Setophaga; species Setophaga petechia. The sequence continues at coordinate 16,531,924 of JANCRA010000021.1, forward strand.
TGCAGCATATAAATTTTCTTTTCACAGGATTGTTTTTGTGATTATTTTATTTTCCCTGCGCTCTCCCCAGGTGCCAAGGCAGCTGCTGAGGGAGTGGTATGCTGTGGATGCCCTCTGCCAGCATCAGCGCCAGAGCTGCCCACAGCCGCTTCCCCTCGTGTTTGCAGCCTTGTTTTTCACTTGTTGATTTTGCTTTATTACTTCTGGTTACACCCCACAGAAGGGGAGTTCATAGCTGGCACATCTCCATTTCTTCCCAGTGCTTGCTGTTTCCCCGCAGTCCTGGGAAGTGCAGCAGCAGGGCCATGCTCTGTCTCCGCATGCTTCGAGCTCCCTGGGGAAAGGGGAGCCATGGAAGCTCAGCTTTTAAAATTGCCCACTTTTTTCCTTTCAGTGCTGAACTGAGCTGGCTTTCATCTGTCTGTAGTTAAGGACTACTCCCTTGTGCCATCTCATCAGTGCTGGAGTCTTTGACAGTGATGCTCAGGCCATGGAGTGCCGGAGTGGGAGCAGAGCCCATTGGCAGAGAAGCAGTGACACCAGTCAGTCAGTGCCCACCACTGCTGTGAGTGCCATGGCCTGAGCCCAGATGTGGATTAACTCAGGCGTGGAGGGGTGGCAGTCTAGAGGAAGGTGGCATAACTCTCAGTTCTGTGCTCCCATCCCCACAACGGTCCTGATCCTTCTGCTTTCTTCCCTTAATCAGTGGCATCCTGCCATGGGGACCTCCCATCCAAAGCCCAGACTGCTTTGTCCCCCATGTCTGGGGCTGACAGGTGTCCGGGGGGGCAGGCTGTCACCTGTCAGTGTCAGGCTTCTTTAGGTTATTGTAATGCCCCTGTCACAGGCAACTGGGACCCCCATAGGAAAATCCCTGAGCAGCTGAGGCAGAGAGCAGGTAGGTGTGTAGAGACACAGTGGCTTGGAGGTGACTGGTGTTCTGTGTGATAAAGGGCAGGAGAATGAAAAAACTGAACATTTTTGGTTGATAGTCTTAACTGCTGGGAGAGGGTTGATGGAGGGTTCCAACACCCGCTGTTTTCCTCCTGCAGACAATGGCAGTGTTGCAGCACTGCCAGGGTAGCACTGGATCAGGGCTGCTGTGCCATGGATGGCTCTGGGCAGCTGGAAAAGCACCTTTGCCAAGGCAGCAAGCATCTACCGTTTCAACTATCCCCTCTTCCTTCCCCTTCCAAGAAAAATCAGTGTGGGTTTATCAAGCACTCCTTAACTTGCTGTGTTTGGTAGTTCTCTGCATTTATTGTATTTGTCCATGGTTTCAGGGCTGGGAAAGTGAAAGAGTGCTTTCATTAACAAGCTATTGATTTCTCATCCATCACTGATACTCTCCCACTTTTGTCTTTTGGAGGACAAAACTAATAAGGAAATCAGAAATCAAAATAGGTGTGGGTGCCCCTCAACGGCAGAGGCAGATCAGTCCTCTCTAGTCTCTACGTATTAACCATTCTAGATACAAAGTCTCTTTGGGATGGGTCAAGCAAAGCAGGTGGCTCAGGGGACACATGAAGGACTGGTAGCGCTGTGTGAGAGTCCGCATTCATTTGTCTGCATGGCAATGCTGCTGCCTGGCTGAGCACTAAATGCAGAGGGGAGATTTTCTCCTTGGTATCCAGTTGTGTCCCTCAACACCACATCCTGCTCGGCAGCTGCCAGTTCCAGTGTTGTGACTGATGCTCCGTCCTGCAGCCCCATCTGACACAGGGATAGACACTCCTCAGGACGTCCCAGAGTGTGATTTGCAGCAGGATGTGACTGAGCCTACAGCTTAGGGCAGTGTTGGTAGGGTGGCTGAAGGGACTGAGCACTCCAGTTGTCATCACCCTCCCTCTGGCTGGCAGAGGCTGTCTGGAACAGAGAGCTTGCTCTCCAATTACTCACACCAGGCTTTTGCCAAAGATCTGAGTTCTGTAAGAGGAATCCCAGAAGGGATTTACATCCAAGAAGAAGGAGTGCTTCTCTTCCCTGGAAACCTAAACACCATTTACTACTACTATTACTAATAATAATAATTTAAGGTAGGAGGAAAGTTCTTTATCTGCATGCTGTTGGAAATGTCTTCCTTTTCAGTGGAATTGGGTGATACAAGCCCAACAAACATCCTATCATCATAATAGTCTTTTCCTAATCTCATTGGAAACAATTAGCAGAGTTCCGGCAATCAAATCAGATGCTGAATTAAAAAACCCTGATGGGATTCTCTTAAAAAATGACAGTGATAATGAATCAAGGATAAGGGACTTTCCACTGAAACCTGCAGCACATGAATAAAATGTGGATCAGCTCAGAGGTGTAGGACTTTTTGGAAGAAGTAAAATAGGCATTGATTCTGTTCCTGCCTTAATCTAATGCTTCTGGAGTCAGATCTTGGGATGAATATTAATAATATTTGTTTCTTTAGACGGGGCTTTTTATCCACCATCCTTTTACAAGGGAGATCTGATTTATTATCCTCATTCTACAGCTGGTAAGAAAAGGAAAGGAAAATAGCTCACATGGTGAGCAGGGCTTGGGAAGGAAAGAGCAGATAATGTCCCTAAATGTGACTCTGTGCCTTAGGCACTATGATCCTGGAGAAAGGTCATAGTTCCTAGGCTAAACATGGTGTGTGTTACACGTATAATGACTTACTCAGTAGAAATTAAAGCAGCGAAGGGTTTTCCTAAGTCCTGAGGAGTGTTATGAAAGATGAAGACAGCTAGTTAATGAATATCTGGAATCCAGGTGGCCCTTATCTCTGTACTATAGAGGATTGCATCTGGGCATAATCTCTTCTATAAATTAAAAATTGCCTTGAAAACTGTCTTTTCTAATCCCATGCTAATGCTGTTTGTACCTCTGCGCTGTCTCCTTTACAAATGTATTTTCCTTGAAGTCCTACAATCATCTGGTGTTACATGCATGTAACTCATTTAGATTAGTCAATAAGGTTTTTCTTTGCCCAAAGAGTCAAGGGATAGCAAAGGCAAAGGTACAAATGATTTTTTCTCATTTGGCTATGATGTGTTTCATCCACTAATTCCCACTGTCTCAAGGATGAGCATCCCAAGTGCTTCAGAAGAACTGCTAGTGAGATTTCTGCTTATTTTCATAAGCCCTTTTTTCCTCAATCAGAGATTCAACCCTGACTAGTTTTGCCCTGGCCCAAAAGTGGTGCCTGCTTTGGGCTGCCTGTCTCTTGAGGGTGTGGGATGTGTTCACAACAAGCAAGTTGCTCCCTACTTTTCACACCCATGCTGTCTCCCAGCACTCAGATCACTATTCAGGAAGAGCTTGACTGGTGTGACTTCCCCTTCTGATGCTTGTAATTATCTCGTGAAGTGTAGTCAGGTCATCACTGCCCGTTGATGATGGGAAGTGGTGTGGTACCGAGTGATGCTGTCATAGCCGTGTTGTGTAGCAGGGTAAGTGATGTGGTCATAAGTGTTGCTTCAGCCTTTAAAAATCTGTGAAGTCATGAAAACACTTCGGCAGGTGTGCTGGTGCACAAAAAAGAAAGTATCTGTTATTACAGGGGTAGAGCTGGCCAGAAGGGATCCAAACAGGCTTTTTTCAATAATTACTCAATCAACAGTACATTTGCTTGGAAAGCGTGTATATTTTTGTCAAAACCGCCAATGAAAGATTATCTAAATATACTCCTTTAGAAGCCAAGGTGCCTTGTTGCATCTTTGTCTTTTCATCTCCTCTATTAAATCAACAATATTAGGAATTCTTTTTCAAAATTGGGTTATACATTGACTTTTCAATGGGAAACATTGACTTTTATTCCATTCCAGCTCAGCCCAAAACTGCAAAAAGCTCTGAAGTCCTCACTGTGGCTCTGAGGCACCAGGCACCTGCAGAGTCAGTTCTGGTTGTTCTTGGAGATCTTTCATGCTACTGACCCATCCTCTTTTTTGCCCTCTTTGTTTCAGAGTTCGCACCTTCCCAAAAGAGTCCCACCTGGGCCACGACACTGTCCGAGCCCTGATGTACTATGCCCTGAAGGTCTGGAGTGACATCACTCCGCTGAATTTCCATGAAGTGGCCGGAAACAACGCTGACATCCAGATAGACTTCTCCAAAGCAGATCACAATGATGGCTACCCCTTTGATGGGCCTGGTGGGACAGTGGCACATGCTTTCTTCCCCGGAGACCATCACACAGCAGGGGACACTCATTTTGACGATGACGAATATTGGACCTTCCGATCATCAGGTAGGTCAGGGTGGGAGAGCTGCAGCCAAGCACAAGGGCTCACAATTTTCTCTTCTGCTCTGGTGGCTGGAGTGGTTTACCCTCTGCCACACCTTCACCCTAGGCTTCAGGATTCCTGAAGTCATCTGATTCCTCTTGCTAGCAAAATCAACCCAGGCAGTGTTGAGGACACTCTTATGTTCCTGGAAGCCTCAATGGCATCTCCATATTTCTCCTTATCCTACCAGCAATTGCAAAGCTCCCCATCGCCCAACCACAGTCCTCATCTCTTCTGAGACCTGGAAGGTTGCAGGTTGGGCATGTGGCTGCTGGAGCTCTTGGATGGGGAGTGCATTCTCTGACTTTGACACCTTTTGGGTGCCTTCACTGCCACATGTCCCAGTTCCCTATTTTTAAAGTATACTGTTAGCTGACCTACATATTAAGGGCTCTGTGTTGTGCTGGGCAAAACGCTTAGTTTTTTCCTGCCATCTCCTGTCTATTACCTAGCATCAGGATGGTTACAAGTTGCAGTTCTTTTCTTTTTTATCTTCATCTCATCTGGCCAAAGCAGAATTTTAATTAGCAGAGGGAATATCAGAGGCAAGTGTTCCTCATTTGTAAAACCGTCTGTGGAGATCAGGTCCCGAGCCTTTGTGTCAGGCATGTTTTGACAGAATGTCTTCTCTGCAGCCACCAGCTGCCAATTTATTTCTCACTCCACCTCCTCCACCAGCCTCCTAGTGAGATCCTGCTGCCACAGCTTAATGACTTTTTTTAAACCTGTCTTCTCTGAAACAAGCTAATACAAGCCCACCAGCTGACCTGCATCCATCCCCCTGAGTGTTCATGGGCAGAAGGGTTCACCAAGAGTGCTGGAAGAGGTCTTGAGATGAAGATTAGAGGTCTGGACAGGCTGATCCTTGAGAATTGTACTTGCTTCTTGTTTCATGCTCCTTGTATCATGTTTCTAGCCCCAACTGATGGCTCTTATCAGGAAGGAAAAAAAAAGCATCAGTTTTGATCTGCAGACATACAGGGCAGAGACAAGCACTGTGGTCAGTAGCTTGCCAGAGGGAATGTGTTAGTGATGGAATCAGTTTTGCAGCTAGTGGCTGGGAGTGCTCATTGTGAAACAAACTCCAATGAAGGAGCGAGCTCAGAGCCAGCGCTCCCACAGGGGTGCCCCTCCGAGCTCCACCAAGAGATGAGGGGATGAGCCTGCCAGCGAAAAGCTACCCTCTATTTTGAAGATCTTGGAGCTACCCGAGCTTCATCTTTTATTTATTTTGTTCTCTCTACTGATTCAAAAACAATAACTTGGTAGGTGATATAAAAATATCCCCAAGGTTGTCAGTCTGGCATTAAAATGTCAGAGAGCATATGTCTTGTTCTCTCTTAGTGCCAGGGAAAACAGCAGAGGTTATAAAAATCTTGCCTGGTTACAGACCCTGTAAATAATAGTCATGAAGGAAAAGGCAAAATTCCGCAAAGACTATCTCCTCCCTGCTCTGGCACCCTGAGCCTGGTGAGGAGCACTAAGGACTAGGCAGAATCAGCTATTTTTGTGCAAAAAAGTAGCCATCTCAGATGGCAAAGAAACCATCTCTTTTGTCTCCAATCGTTCTCAGGGAATGTGACACGCCTCTGAGCTCCACAGGGATCTTTCCAACTCAATGCTTCTTTATTACAATACTTGACATCATGATCTTTATAATGACCACACTTAAAATCATTGCTGCCCTCTGGTATCTCTCTGTAGGACACTGCTGTGCAGAGAGGGGCAGAAATTACATGGACATGTGGCCCAGCCTGTCTAGAGCTGGGTGGCGGGAATGCACCAAGCAGTCTCAGTCCCATACAGCTGGGAGCAGCTCCTCCTTTGCTTTGTAGCAGTGGCGTATGTTTGGAAATGAGCATTAACCCCTTACATGAGTGTCTCAGGCTCTGGAGATAGGAGTGGTCTGTATATGGGTGTGGTGTGAGGCACTGGGGGTTGGATTGCAAATAAGGAAATTTGGGGAAAGAGAATATAGTAGAGATAGCCCAGACTGAAGGAAAAAAGTCATCAAAGCCTTGAGGTATTGGCATTCAACAATGTCTCCCTAACGCCTATTGTGGTGTGTGAGGATCAAAGTGTTTGCCAAAGGCAGCAGACACGAGAGCTGCAGCACAGGATGTGTAACAGGAAAAGATGGTAAATCCTCTAAAAACAAGCTGGACGCAGTCACCTACTTGTGTCAGGGCACCAGTGAGATGAGCAGGTTGGTGGTTGGTAAGCAGATGAACATTCCTGCCTTGTGGGCATACAGGAAGGCTGAGGGATGGATTTGGCCGGGGCAGCATCGTGCAAGGCCAGGCAATGAAAGCCCTGCGGGCAGGCAGGCACTGCCGGCACTCCCCAGCTCCTCGGCTCATGTCTTGGCTCATTGTCACAGGATGTGACAAGCTCCTGGCTGGTGGCTGCGGAAATTGGTATTTTGGGCAATGCAAAGGCTGTGTCAGCAGCTGCAGCAGGCATGAGATGCAGGGAGTGACTGCTCTGCCCCAGCTTCTGCAGTGACACTCAGCAAATGGTTCTGATGTGGTTGCTGTCTCAGCCCTTTTTTTACCCTCAGGTGCTGACAGTGATTTGGAAATAAGAGGGGTGATACCCAGGCTGGTGTAGGCTGAAGTCTGGCTTGCTTTCCATTTTCATATGATCTACCCCATTCTTTAACTGGAAAAAATATTTTTTTAAACTTTACCTATTCCAAAGCTCTTCCTTCCAGTTTATTCAAGATAAACCTACACTTTTCTCTTACTGCCCCTGCAGCCCACCCAAATCCTCCAATTACTCTCAGCATTTAATGACTATTATTTCAATTTTATCCTTATCTCCAGACACACATGGGATGGACCTATTTGCTGTAGCTGTCCATGAGTTTGGCCATGCCATCGGCTTGACCCACATCTCTGCCATAGAGTCTATCATGAGACCCTACTACCAAGGTCCAGTGGGAGATCCTCTGAAGTACGACCTGCCTTACGAGGACAAAGTCCGGATCTGGCAACTCTATGGTAAGTTTGTGTCCCTCAGCTGGCTACAGCCTGTTCCTGCCATGGTAGGACACACTGGAACAGCTGTTCTCTGGGGTGAGTGGTGCTGGTAGGAAGGATGGTGTTCCCTATTACTGCTTTTTTTCTACACAGGAGTCAGGGAATCTGTGTCCCCCACAGCCAAGCCTGAAGTAAGCAAAACAGATGATCATCCAATCCTGCCAGAGCTGCCAGAGAACCGCTCCACTGTCCCGTAAGTCAAATTCTTCCTTTCCTGCAAAGGATGTGAAGTAGTGAAGTTCTGCTTCATCCGTATCATTCCTGCTCACTCTGGCTTTGGTATTTCTCTCTGGATATTTTGCTAAAACTCAGGTTTTTTATTCATATTAGTGGAAAGTTGACACCATCACCCTTAGGTAAATTCATCCTTGCTGGAATTTTAAACAAACTTCCTCAGCAGTATCCTGAATTGCAGAAGTATAACTTACCTAAATTGTTCCACAGTGAGCAACTGCCTAATGTACCCGAGGGAGTGAATATTGGAACAAGTGGACTGATAGCCTGACTCCAATGCAGGTTAACATTGATGACATGTGTCATCAAGCAACCAGCATGGCCTCATTAAGGGAAGTGCAGGACATAGCTCATTAATAAATGTTGACCAAGACAGCAGGACAGTTAAGAGAAGAAGGGACACTGAACAAAAAGGCAGGAGGTGATGGTCACACATTTTTGCCAGACACCAAAAGTCCCCCAGTTGAGAGCAACAGAGATGGAGCAGGTCACCTTCACCTCGTGGGCCTTTTGTTTGAACATGCTGAATGCCATTAGTTACATTTCTCTGCACATAGCTTCTAAAGGCGCTTGTCCACCAGGCTCCTTATGGACATGTTTAGACCTAGATATAAGAGAGCCTTTCTCCCTGCTGTTGTAAGAGGCCACCATCTCATACCAGCAGCAGGAAACTTGCTCATGTCATCCCCTTGTTCCTGCCTTGTATTCTGGGAGAGTGGATGGGGTTTGCCTCCACGTCTGTCATTTTGTGGTCAAAGAGCAAAGAAGCTGATGCTGGCAGCCCAGCACAATTTTTCTATCTGCAGAATAGATTCAGGCTTCCTTGTCATCCACAGGAGCTTTTCCGTGCGTGTTCCCAGCATCCTCTCCTTGTTCCTCCATCAGTCATCCTTTCTTACGTGGGCTTTGTGGCTCTCTCAGTTCTTCATACTCTGTGCCTTCCCCACCCACCTTGGTAAAGCAGGTCAATATCTCAGCTGCCACTTGCCAGGTGGCTTTCACCAGGTAGGTTTCACTGGACATCACATGGCTCCTCCAGGTCCCTCTGTTTAAGCTCAGCTGCTTTCTGCTTTCCAGCTCAGTCGCCTCTCACTGACACTTTGGAGCTTAGCCCTGGAGCAGTGGCATCCTGAGCTGCTGGAGTGAGAGGTTGCTTGGCTGATTTCCATGTCCTGCTGCCCTGGGGTAGCTGGCCGAGCCACACTGTGCCACTGGGAGCAGGAAGCCAGCTCTCACCAGCTACATGAGCTGATGAATGTAGAGCATGTCCTCGCTCAACTCCCAGCAATGGCTTCCAGTGGCTCAGGGCTGTCAGCCCAAGCTGTCTTCAGGCTGAGGTTTGCCTGAGCTCGCCTTGGAGATCCTTGTGCATGTGGTGGGCCTTGAGCATGAGGTGTGACAGATGGGCACAGCCTGTAGTCTTCTCCAGGAGCAGGGGTGATTTAGTCTGGGGTAGGAGGCATCGGGAGGGACACAGCCCCTCACTGCCTGCCTGGGCCCTGCTCACCTGGGCATCTCTCCACAGGCTCAGGCGGGACGTGCCCAACAGGTGTAACACGCACTTCGATGCAGTGGCCCAGATCCGGGGAGAGGCTTTCTTCTTCAAAGGTGAGCACCAGGGGTCTGTGCCACCCTGTGGTGGCTTTGATGTGGCAGCACCAGAGGCAGGACAGTGTGGGATGGGCTGGAGTGGGTGGTGAGGATGAGCTGGCTGGGGTTTGTGGGCTGCTCCCACATACCCAGGGAGGCATCTCATACCTGAGTCTGTGGCCGGACTGGTGACAATCCAGCACAGCAGTTTTTACTCTGATCCATCACACTGGACTGCCCGGTGAAGGACTAAACTCTGTGCTACCAAAAAGTCAAAATCGAGGTCGAACCAAGGATAAACAGAGCAGCAACAACACTCCACTGCTTTCTTCCCGGATAGCTCCAGCCTTCCTTTCCTCCCATGCTTCACCTTCCCTAATTTTGCTTGCTGTACATCTCTCAAAGACAGTATGTACATAAATGAGGACCATCTGGTTTTGTGCCAGCGAACGCTTGCTGGCACTGTGTTCCCAGGATGCCCAGCTGTTGATGAGGATCCCATCGGTACCTTCTCAGCTAAGCAGAGCCTGTGTAGGCTGGACTCTCTGGGCTTGCTAATGTTAAGATGCCCGTGGGTGTTTCTTTGCATCCCTAGCCACCATTTGGCCACCCCAAAGCTATCCACCAGGTAAGCAGAAGCATTTTCTCCAGGGATGAGCAGCAGCATCCTGGCATCTGGGTATCACAGCATGAGCCTTGGGTCGCAGGCAAGAACAGCAAAAGGGCTCCAGAGAATTTGGTGTTGCTTGTGCCCTGAAGGAAGCACAATATGGGGACTGTTCCGCAACATTATTTGTTCAGATGGCAGCTCCAAAAAGCCACAGCTAAGAAGGGAAACTCAAAGACATGAACTGGTGTCAGGATAAATGGCTGGCTGTCCCTCGGAGGGGAAAAACTGATGAAGTAAAGAGAAATCCATCTCGGTGTCTATTTTTGGATATATTTATTGCAGGCCAAAAAGCAGATGTAAAGAGGACAGGATCAGTGGACACCAGCTGCATGTCTGCCTCCAGCACTTTACTTGCGGCCTCTGTTGTTGCCCCCTGAACTGTCCTGTGTGCCAAGGAGAGGGGATGTCACCTCTGGGGCGGAGTAAACAATCTCTAGTGCTGAGCTTTATCCCTCGATAGACATTTCATTCTGAGCTGATCCTGCTGGTTTCCTAGATGGAAAGAAGCCACTGCAAAGGCCCCAGGACTGGAGCTCCCCAGACCTGATAGGCTTGCTGTTTTGACGCAACGGTGGGTTCTCTGCTCTTTGGAATCGCGGCTTGCTTTGATGTAGGTGCCTCACCACAGACTCCTGAAGTTTTTAACACCTTTGGCCTGTGTGTGCATCTGCATGGTGTGCGCAGCGGTCTTGCCAAAGACACCCAAAGTCTGGATAGCGTGGAACACAGCTGGGATCAAAATTAACTGAAATTAAAGAAAGCAATTGCCTCAACATATCATGCATATCTTGGTGCAGCAGGACCTCACGCTTGGCTTTTATCGTGTTCAGGTTTTCAGCTCAGAGGAGGGTTTAAATTGAGCTTTTTAAACAAATATGGGGTTAGGATTTTGGTTTTTAAATTATTCCTGCATGCTAATGGCAGCAGTTCTCCCATGGATCTGGCTTTGGCTGATGATCATCCATGCAACAGCAGCACTTTTGGTAAGCAGGCTGGGCTATGGCATATCATGAGCCCAGGCAGACTGGAGCTGTCTCGTTCAGCATTCCTTGCTACTTAAGTGCTTTATTTTCTTTCTTCTTCCTGATAGCTTATAAAAACCCAACCAAAGTCACCAACAGCTCAGGCTATTTTTTCCTGACTTTTGGGGTAGATTTAAGGTTTCCCTGCTGCAGCGGCTCGCCTGCTGAGCCCATCACTTCGAACTGACAAATCTCAAAAGTACTGAGGCTTCCTTTTGTGTCTCCAGTGAGCCCAGGGAACTAGGAAGTTCAGGTGTTGATCTGCTAAAGAAGGAATTAAGTTGAGCTGTATTTCTTGCTAAAAAGGTGAAAATCTGACCTTGTCTAGTGCCTTGCTAATTGCAGATGCAGAGATCATCTTTATTTAATTACATTTGTTTCCATTGATGTAAAAGAGCCACCAAATTTGAATCCTCGGGATTTTTTTGTATTCTTAAAAGGATCTGTAATTGTGGCAATTCCCACCATATTGGAATTTATTATTATTTTATGTTTCAGTAAGATAGAGCAAATACGCAAACTGGAGCAGAAGAACAAGAATGTTATATAAATCCTTATAATTAGAATATAATTCCCTCTCTGTGGATGTTAAAGTGTTAGATTTTTGTGTCCTGCATTATTACCCTAAGATCCAGTTTCCATAAATTTAAGAAGCTGGTGTCACAATCTGCCAGCTCTGGAGAAAAAACTGAGTGTGTGGGGCATAGAAATCTGAAGATGCATCTTTGTTTTCTATTGCTTTCATGCAAGAAATTAATGCAATACCAGATGCAAATAATGTGCAATAATTTCTAACAGGCAATTACAAATAAAAGACAAAGTTGAGAGTTGCCTCCTAAACATCTTGCACTGGCACACATCACTCCTTGGAGCTCTCTGGAGAAAACACAGCATGAAATGTGCTGGAAAAAGGCTGAAAATCCCAGAGCCAACACAGAGTTGGGTTAGGAGTTGCCCCTGAAAACAATCATTAAGATTCCTCGGGAAATCCCATATAAGGGATTTCCTCTTTCAGCAGGAAAAAGATTGTCATCCTTCCCACAAAGGATAAATCTGTTTTCTTTTACACCATCCAAAATATTTCTGAAGTCTCCAAAATACCCTTTCCTAGCTGGGGCAGTGCTGCTGCAGGCGTTGAAGTGCAGTTGCTGGTACCACCAGTACATTCATCCTGGAAGCTCCACAGGACTGCAGTCTCTGCTTAGTATGCTGCAGCTTTAGATGGTATCAAAGTCCTTAACTGCCTCCTTCCCCACCTCAAGCCTTCCAGATCTATTCCGATGTTTTCCTCCTCCTTTATTTTCTCATTCATTTTCTTCATTAGAAAACAACCCATCTGGTATTTCTGTGTTTCACTGTAACATACCAGACATTTCCAAACATAAAAACAGCTAAACATCTTGTGTGCAGGAAGTTGTGGCTGCTCCAGGAGAGGAGGAATAGATACGGTTTTTTGGAAGTTCTGGCTTAAGGCTGTCGGTGCCTGGTCCCACCAGCTTGCTGGAGGTCCTGAGCAGAGAGGGAGGGAGGAGACGAAAGGCTCCTCTCTCCTGCCCCGGCTCAGCGGTGCAGCCTCACGCTGCAGCCTGGAGTATAACAGCTCCAGTGCAATGTCCAGAGGATTATTTTAATCCAAAAAGAAAGGGATTTCTTCTAATGACTGCTAGAAACAGAAAGCAGTCTCAGCTGCTGCTGGAAAGCAGGATGGCTCCAAATCATGGCTCCCATCTCACATGCTTTTCTTCCTGCTGCTGCCGCCCACCTGACACTCGCCCCCCAGGGAAGGTGGGTTGAGTGTGGTTCAGTAATGTCCAGTCTGTCCCTCCAGGCAAGTACTTCTGGAGACTGACTCGCAATAAGCACTTGGTCTCCCTCCAGCCGGCTCAGATTCACCGTTTCTGGCGGGGCTTGCCGCTCAACCTGGAGAGCCTAGACGCAGTCTACGAGAGAACCAGCGACCACAAGATCGTCTTCTTCAAAGGTGAGAGCAAACATGGTGCTGGAGGTATAGAATGTGGTGCTAGGCAGGAGACACCAGTGCCACATGTTAAGCATCTTGAGTGCCAGTGTGAATCCTGTTGTCCATGAGCAAGGCCAGAAGAAATGAGCTGGCAGGGAGGGCAAGCAAAAGGTAATGGTCACATTCCCCAGAAAATGAGGGAAATGTCATTGAAGATAAAGTTCAGCCAAATGTAACAAAAATCTTTTCAAGAGCTTTTCAAGAATGAAACACAAGCAAAAACCACCCCTACACACGCTCAAAGGTGGTGTGTTCCTCCTTTGACCTTTTCTCTTTTCAGTATGTGTTGCTGAGAAAAAAAATAATCAAAGAGGAAATAAAAATGAAACTGAAGACCTTTAGTTTTAATAATTATATTTCTGTTACTGTGGTTTTTTTCTTAAAATTAGTAGTATAATTCTCTCTTTTAATTTAAAAAAACTTGCAAGCTTTCATTTCAGAAGAGCTGGAGGAACAGTTTGCCTCTTGGTTTCTATACAAATGTCTGAGTCCCCCACAGACCACGTACCTGTGCTGGTTAGACGCCACCCATGCACTCAATCTCACCCAAGACTCTGTCAAGACTCTTGTTTCACCAAGGTTGTGCACTTGACAAGCTCTCCATTCTTCCTGTTTGGAAACTACTTTTTGTCTCCCGACCCTTCTGCTTGAAACATGGTGCAAATATCGGTTTCAGAAGTGCTGAACCAAGTGCTTCTGGAAGCAATAATTTGCTTTCAGTTCCGCCAGCCAGGCCAGAGGGATGGCTCATGTCTCACACAAGCCCCTAGGCTTGCAGAAGGCCTTTCCAAGTGCAGCTGACACCCTCCTGGACTGCCACAGCTGAGATCAGAGCCATGCTGAGCCCCACATCTCTTCATGGAACAGCATATGGAAGGTTCTGCCATGTGTGTCCAGCTGCCTCAGGCAGCCTGGCCGGCTCTGCTTTCCCAGAGGTAATGGGGCCAGCTTAAGGGATGTGCCACCCCTTATGCCTGGCTCTAGACCCTCCCAGACAGGTCTGCAGACCACAGCGGTCCTCAGTCACTTCCTTCTCTCTCTGCTGGGCATGAACAGACAACCAACCAAGAGCACAGGTCCAGGGGCTCCTCTCAGCTGCTAAGGAGGCTGAAATTCCAGATGTGCCACGGCTGGCATCTTGTTCCAAGACACGCATTCTCTGTGTGTGTTAGTCCTGCCTAGTTCCCAACATAAACTCAGAATTTTCTTTCCAGCTATAAAATATGACTCATTCTCTCCCTCCAGCTCTATTTCATTGATCCTTGGACTGAAACCAAAGAACACAAATTACCCTGACCTTGAAGGTCCTGCTGCTGATACATGGGCATGCATTTAAGGGCCCCTTCACATATTCTAGAAAACCAAGGGAGGAAAAACTCTGATCCTTAAAATAGGCTATGCAATACCCAAAAGGGCACTGCAGGTTCCTAAATAGGTCTTGCAAAAGAAGAAAGACTATTCCAGTGCTTAGAGAACTATGAAGAAATTGAGACATCTGGGTTAATTTGCTTGTTCTATCCTTCCCAAGGTCAGGCCGAGGGGGCAGCTGTGTAAGACCCTTGAAGAGCACTGAGCTGCTTGTATGGGATGTATCCAGTCCCTGTGCATCCTCTTAATGCACAGGTCTCTCGGCCCATCTGGCCCTAGAAAGTGGCGATTTCTCTTCCAAACTGGACCACACTTGGCTTCTCAGGAGCCAAAGAGTCTGCAGAAAGTGCCCAGCTTGCCCACAAAAGCTGCTTTGTTTCTTTGGATATCAGGCAGAAATCCGAGGGGCAGAAAACCAAATGCCTCCATCAAATACATAAAAAGGACAGCTCTAGTGATGCTGTCAGTGTGTTCATATCCTGGGGCAGTCATGCTTTCACCCACGAGGCTATGTGCATGGACAGCCTGACACGAAGAAGCAGCTATTCAAAGCCAGAGGTTCCCCCATGGGCTGACCCCTTCCTATTCCCATCCTTAAATGCCCAGAGCTCAGCCCCGAGACTTTGTCACCACAATAGATAACAAAACATTAGCTCAGCTCATCTGTGGGGAAATACTGGTTTAGGCTGCAAAACGAATGTGATTTTATTCTGTGCTTGTTTCCTTTCCACAGGAGACAGATACTGGGTCTTCAAAGACAACAATGTGGAAGAAGGGTACCCACGGCCCATTTCGGACTTTGGCCTGCCCCTGGGAGGAATCGACGCTGCTTTTTCCTGGGCTCACAATGACAAGACTTATTTCTTTAAGGACAATCTCTACTGGTGCTACGATGACCATGAGCGGAGGATGGATCCTGGCTATCCTTCAGAGGCCATCCCGTGGAAGGGAATACCCAGCCCTTTAGATGATGCCATGAGGTGGTCAGATGGTGAGTCCATGTGGCAGTTTAAAAAAGCACAGCAAAGAAAATCAGTGCTCCATTGTGCTGTAGCCCCTTCTACCCTGCCTGCCAACACAAACGCTGAGCCCCTGATGGGATTTCCTGGTGACTGGAAGCTGAAGAGAGAGGTGTGATTCCAGCCAGAGCTCCCCATACTGCTCACTAGAGGACTTTGTAATTTTAAAGAGGCACTAAGGTGGGGGGATAGTTGTTGCACTTTGTTAAAAGAACACAGTTGACATGCCATGTCACTGTTGCAGCGATTTTTATCCTATTATGGGCTGATTTGGTCCTCACCGGTCTTGTTGTCATTGGATTTTTAGGTGCATATATGAGGATGCAGACAGAAAATTCTTTTAAAGATGTTTTCCCAGAGTTACAACTTATTTTCTGATGAGATTTCTCAGTGGTTTCTTTCCCCTGAAAAGACCACAAAAATTTTGTCCCAATCAGCTATTCACTCACAACAAAGTGGTACTTCCAGGGTTTATTTACTGGTGACCTAACAGTGTAGTAGCAATCATTGAACCAGGCAGAGAGGAAGGCTACTTCCAGAGACTTTTCAAGCTGAATTTCCAAAGCTATTGAGAGTGACATTCCCATAGGTAGGAGTCCTCCTGAGCATGGGCCCTGCTTAGAGAATTCATAGCCTCCCAGTTGAGAGTGGAAAACGTGCACCTGAAAGCAGAAGGTTCCCAGGGCCCTGTCAGGCTCAAGTTATTTTTCTGAGCCCAGGGTCAGCAGCACACAGCTCAAGTCATTAATGAATAGTGGGGTCTCCAGCTTTACCATGCCTGATTACAAGAAAGAGGGTAGTGCATGATGTGTCCAGCTGTGGGTTGGTAGGGCCTTGACCCTACACACCCACAAGTACTGGGAGGCATAGCTGCTCCAGGACTCAGCACAGAAGGGGCAACAGCTCACCATCCACCTCCAACTGCTGGTGGCTCCTGGCTGAGGTGAGAGATCCTGCGCAGGCACAGTTACCTTCCCTTCCGGAGCATCCCTCCTGCAGCGAGAGGGGATGTTGTCAAGAAGCGGTGATATCTCATGCGCCTCTGCTCCCCGGGCCTCAGCTGGGGTGGGAACGCTCCTCTGCTGCTCCAAGTGCTCCTTTGACCTTTCTCTGGGACGCCATCCACCACCACTCACCTCGTGTTTGGGTTTTGGTCTCTTTGCAGGTGCAAGTTACTTCTTCAAGGGCAAGGAGTACTGGAAGGTGCTGAACAGTGATCTGGAGGTGCAGCCCGGGTACCCACAGTCCATCGCCAGGGACTGGCTGGTGTGCACCGACATGCAGGCTGATGCCCCCGAGGCAGCCGGGAGCGGCAGGACTGGGGCGCGCTCCAGGCCGGGACAGCACAACGAGAGCCGCTCAAAGAACCGTTACGAGGTCTGCTCCTGCACCTCGGGCACCCCATCCCCGCGCCCTCACCCCATACCGACACTGACTGCCAGCCTCGTGCTGGCTGTGTGGACAGCAGCACTGGTCTGTGTGGCCCTCTGACGGCTCATCTCACCAGCAGGAGAACACCATGGTGCTCCGGGATACAGCTCTGTGATTGCTAACTGTTGCAAGCAGAAAAAAAACATTCCTAAGAACATGCCAGTGAAGGGTCTGAATTCTCCATGAGAAATGAACAGTGATTTTGTTTTGGGATTTTCTTTCTTCTTAATTTTAGTTTAAAGGTCTAATAACAGAGTTGAGTTCTGCATCTTCTTATTCCCCCATCCAGTTAAAGATAAGAGCAGCCTTATGTTGAATTTAAAAATGCTTCATAGAGATGTGTTGCTCTGGATGTTTAAACACAGCAAACAAGGGAGGGAAGAGCTCCCGGGATGGAGTGGGGACAGAAGAGATGCTGCTGAGATAGATGGCGACAGAAAGGCAGCCGGCAGGAGGTAGTAGTTGTGTGCTGAGACAATGTACACATCCCATTGGATGTACTAGGTAGAAGAAACCGTGACTCCACTAAGAGTAACTGCAAGGTGATCATTATTTACTGTCAAGCCTGCTGTAGTCACCGGTGTCTGGGTAACCTGTATCAGTTTCTATGGGTCACAAACACCTTTGCCTTTCAGAAGGCACTGCAGCTTATCTTTGTATACGAGTCATTGTAATTTAACAATTTCTCTAATAAACCTTGGCCGCCTATATGGAGATCTCCCAGTCCTGTTCCAGATCAAGCCTGATACCTGCAGCAAGGTACTATTGGCTGAGGCTCATAGCAGTCGTACCTCTGGATGAGGGCAGCGCAGCCAAATGAGATGCAGTTACAACCACTGCCCCAGACTAATCTGTGCACACAAACTCCTGGTCTCACAGAAATCCTGTGTCGGGTTGGCCTTATGTTTTGGGAGGAATCAAGATTGCATTTGTTTGTGACTCTGCCATACCTGGCCGTGCTGCACACGATGGGCTGGAGCAGGGAAGATGCTGTGCGGGCAGCTCAAATTCCTTTTGATGCCTCTGACAGGAGTTTGGAATGGCAGAAGCCACGGTCAAGTGCTGCGTTAGGATGCTCCTGTTTGTATTTATTCCTCACTGTTTATCAATTTTCTGTGGTGTGGTTTGGGCATTTGAGAACCCTTGAAAATAATGAGTGAAAACTTGGATGAGATGTCAAAGAAGCCAGGGTCCTCGAGTCTGCTGTTGTCATGGGCAGAGACCACTGGGGCACAGTCCTCTCTGCCCTGCTTCTGCAAAGCTCCCGCACAAATGTCTTTTGCTGCGCTGCCGAGGCCAGCTTCTCAGGGAGACGTGGCGCAGACAGTGTCACTGCAGGACCCAAGGCTGCTCCAGTGGCTTTGGTGCTAGGTGTAACACAAAGCCCTCTGTGGCACAGCAGAAAAGGCAGGAAAAGTGCACAGTTGCATCCTGACAGAAAGAGGGGGTCACCTTGAGTTTCCCTCTGCTATTTGCATTTTTGAATAGTCCCAAGCTCTCACAGGTGTGCTATAATGTGATTTTATGGGTCATGACTCAATGAAACATCCCATTAAACCACTAAATAGCCTTTAAAAACATACAAGCAAAAAAATCTCAGGCATACAGCTCCCTCTGCTGAGTGAAGCTGCCTCTGTTGTTCAGAGCAGCTCCCCATCCCACCTCTGCCAGTTGAGCCAAGCAGAGGTTGCTGGGGCAGTGGGAGATGTGAAGTTCTTTTGATTGATTCCCATTGCATTTCTTTCTCTTCAGTCAGGAATACACAGCTTTTAGTCCTTTAGTCTAAACATCAGCATGTTACAGATTCCTCTTGGAGCTGTAGCCAAGTAGCAGAAGACACCCTCTCTCCAGTCCTGGAGTACTCTACTGTTCATCTGTTGAGCTTGAAAAAGACACACTGGACATGAAATTGCAGGGAAGATACACTTGCAGTAGCAGTTGGAAGGAAAAGCAGTGGAAGCTGTTCACTGTCTGCTCGTTCCCCATGGTTTTCCTCAATCCTCTAGAGCTCCAGGTCACCGGACATCAGCTTTGCTTTTCCAACGTTTTTGCTGAAGGGTTTCTAAATGTGGTGGTGGGCTTTGCTGTAGCTGGAGTTTGTATCTATTTCAGGAAGCGTCACATAGTATATCCTGCAATTTAATAGTTCCCCTGCCAGGTTATTTGTAGTGGAAGAAGTTAAATGAAACCAGGACACTGAACTTGGGTGCACCAAACCCCTGCCAATCACAGGTTATCAAATAACAAACCCGCAGGTTACAACAATGTTAAAAGCCCAGCCTACAAAAATACCAAACTCCCAGCCAAAAACAATACTAAAAACTTGGCAAAATATCACAGTTACTCCATTTCAAAATATCAAACTGCAAAGTACAATTTTTCAGATCTCTTATATGGGCAGGACTCCCAAAACCAAAAGAATGCTTATTTTCATTTATAATGTAGATAGCCCTAATTCGAGGCCCAAATGAGACTTACACCATTCATATCATTACTATTCTTCTCCACCCTACTTAGTCACATGTGGAGCACTACTTGGTAATCACTAAGGAATAATTATTTAAGTCAACAATAAATTATCCAACTTACCTAGCTATACTGCCAAAACATAAATTTTTATTTCTTACTAGTTTTCTGCCCTTCTGCTCAAAGCTGTTGCAGCAAAAAAGAAAATGCAGTAATTTTGCTGAAGAGTTTTCTTCAATATTGAGCCCTTTACTCCCTTGAATTTAAGTCAGAGGAGCCAAACAGCTACCACGCCTCTGAGGGCTTTTATACTTAGGGGGATTTGCCCCCTCCCTTTTCCTGGGCATTGTGAGAATGAGAGGCGGTCACAGTCAGGGGTATATTAACCCCAGCTTTTGCTAAGGGGCTTCATTCCCTCTCTGGGATCAGCTGGGGTAAGAGCTCTCCTCTCATTTCAGTGCAGAAGCTCTTTCAGCTTATCTCAGCTTGTTTTCAGCAGGTGCTTTTGGGTATCCAAAGCGACAGAGGTTTGGAAAACACTGTAAAGCATTGAACACAGGGAGTATTTAAGTTCATGATTTAGGGTTGTGTGTTCAGGGGGTTTAAGATGCTTGTGTAATTTCTGGTTTCGTTCTTGGGTTTTTTCTTTTTTCAGGAGGAGTGCAACTTCCTGAAAATCCAGGTTGTGTCAAGTACAACACTTCAGAGTTTTTCAGCAGATTCATCGTGTCACAAAAGAGATCTACCCTGTGTCGAAGATGATGTTTGAGATTGAGGCTTCAGATGAGTGGAGGGTTGTGACTAGGAGAAGGAGGGGGTGAGCAGGGTACCTGGTTAAGAGATACTGTGGGGGGTTTTGAGGGCAGCAGAGTGAGAAATAGAGTTGATTTGAGTCCTGCATCTTTTCACAAGCATAGCAGAGGCATTCACGTGTCTTACAGCACAGGGGCTCATCCACTGCACTCACAGAAATGTCATGTAACTTTGCCTCTCTCTAACCCAGGTGCCACTCAGAATAACAGCCACAGCCTTGGACTCAGGATGAAGCTGGAGACTTGAGGAGAGGAAAGGTAGCTGACTTGATGGGATTTGGCCCACATAACACTAAACTCGTACATTGATTTTGATGTTCTTTATTGTAGCTGACTAGGAGGCTAACAGGCGATCAAGGCGCCTTCTGAGGCAGACTCATTTCAGGTCCAATGGGGATTCACATCACTGGTCATCCAAAAGATTAAGTCGGGGGCCATGGCCTGGAGATGGGATGATAGGAGAGTAGCAGGCTGGAAATTCCTGGGACAGATTTAAGAATTAGCAGAGGATGGAGGGATGTCCTCTAAGGGGCTTCTCAGGACAGCTCAAGGGAGAGACTCTGCTTTTGATTGCAGCTGTAGGGTGTGCAGTGCAGAACAGTTCCGGTCTATGTTGTGTTGTCCTGTATACTGTGTTACTGAGTGTGTCTTTGGGGTCCCGTGGGTCAGATATTTCTGCCTTTTCCCCTCAGGAGCCTTACCACAAGCTGTCATCTCTAGGTTCTCGAACACCCACACCTCTTGGCACGATGCCAATATAATTTGTTCTTTTACCAGTGCGCTCAGTCACATCTCAGGAGCATCAAGTTGGATGTCTTTTGAGGCCTCGTTCCCAGCTGTATCACCATCCATCCTTTCCAGCCATGAGTTGTAAAGTGTTGGGGCTTATAAGATTGTATGACATGGAGAACATTCTAAACGTAGCATTGTCTCACAGCCATCTTGATCATCGTGACCAACAGTTCTTATAACGGGTCACTCCAGTCTTTTCTTCTGCTCCTTAGAGGAACCTCCTCCATCCACTGTCACCTTAGCATTGGTCATCTCTCCTGGCATCCTCTTTGTTTTTGCCAGGAACTTTTTACTAATCCTTGTGGCACACTGTTTGTAGCATAACATGTTGTTTGTGTTTAGCGTCCCCTCGTTTGTCGTGTTCTGTGTCACGCATGCTTGCACATATTTGTGCCAGAGATGCTCTGCCCTGCCATATAGCATGGTGCAATAGGACAAGTCCCAGGGAGTTGAAATTTGTAACTTGGGGTGTAACTGGACTCTAGATGGTATTCCTAGATGAACACAAGATGTTTGGAGCTGTGAAGTTATCCTGCAGCCCTTTGACTTTTGTCCTAACTTTCTTTCAGATGCAGAAGGATAAAATCCAGGGCAGAGCACCCCATCCCGGGCAAGGGGATTCCCCTGAGCAGGTCAGTCACTGTTTGTCTCTGCAGAGGAAGCATAAATGGTGGCTGTTACAGCAGTGTTCTTTGTCTTTCTTTTTAGGAAGTCAAGGCAGAGAGCAGCAGTCAAGGCCGAGTGGGCAAGGTGAGCATTGAGTAGCATACACAAGCAGTTGTTATTGCTGAGGTCTCAGTGTCTTGTGCAGCTCTAATCATCTCCTCTTGAATTTTTTTTTAATTTAGGTGGTCCACTTGCCCTCTATCCTGGCTGAGCATGCCATGCCAGGTGGGTGCAAGCTTAAGGTATACTTGTCAGATTTGAGAGGTTGTGTTTTCACAGTATCTCAGCATGCTTTTTCTGCTTTGTGTCCTTGCAGGTGTTGGCAGTGCCCTAGGAATGCCCAGGAGCAGAGGAGGCCAGGTGAGTCGGTGTTTAGGCAGGCTGACTCATAGGTGAGCGTTATGCAGCAGCATGCTAAGTGTGTACCTTTTCTTTTTGCAGGTGTCTTCTGGGCAGCCTCCGGAGTCAAATCAAGATTTGAGGTGAGCTGGAGAAGTGGTGCGGAGGAGTCCGGGGATTACTCTTTTTGAGGGCAATAGTCACGTTTTCTGTTTTGTCTCAGGTACCCTGAGGAGGCTTGCAGCCAAAGCTTGGAAACGGCTGCACCGAAGCACACGTGGAGAACATCTCAACGTCCATGTCCAACCGACGATGGCTTTTGTCCGCTCGTCTTCCAAAAGCTAAGTGTCGTGGCCAGTGGAAAAACCTTTACTATCACAGGAGGCAATCTGATGTCAGCCTAGCGGAGAGGTGTGTACTTATGTTGTACCACTTGTGGTTGGAGCTGCCCTGCCCTGGCACATAGTCACAGTTAGGTAGAACAGTTATAAAAATTTTACTGTTCATCTGTCTTTTATGGGATTTTGGGTAGAAAATTTATTGGTCTAGAGCGGGGACAAGTCCTAGCTGTCAAATAGTCACTCGTTGACTGCTTCCTGTCGTCTCACAAGTCCCCGAGGCTACCAATTTCCCCAGAATCTACCATTTGACATCAAGGAGTGGCAGCCAGAAGATGTGTCGAAGCACGTTCTTCAGCGTGTCAAGTAAGGGCTGCAGTGAGTGTGTAAGTTGGAAGAATGTGTGTGTGTGTCACAGCACGTGACTCTGTCTGTCTGGGTCCGCTTGTCTCTGCACATGTGAGCGCATGCTGACTGGATTTAATCTTGTGTGACTTTTGCTTTTCAGGTTTTTCAACTCATTTTTAAATTTAGAATAAAAGGTCACCAGACAGGGTTTTCTTTTCCCCCCCAGCTGGGTTTTTTTTTTCCTCGGTCCCGGTCGGTCTGCACTGTGACATTCATTGCCAAAGTTTGGGCGTGGACCGTCCAGGGACCAGGGTTTTCGTCAGGCAGGAGGATTTTTTGGAGGCTCCTGGGAACCATGTTCCCGAGGACCAATGATTGCTGAGGTGTAGTTTAGCAGTTGTGATGAAGGTGATGGTGAGTTTGTGTGTAATGTGAAGGGGGTGTTAATGGTAGATGGTTTTTTTTTTTTTCTGTGTGCTTTTGTTTTGGGTTTCCTGTAACAATAGATCAACATGTAATGAAAATAGAAAATGTTTGTTATCTTGTATTAATATGTGCTTTGTGTTGTATTGCTCTGTATTGCAGGGTGAGCACAGGGTGAACTCTCTCCTCCTTGCTGTGACACCTGGGCTGGCAGGGATGACACAGTGACCTCGGTCAGCCGATGCTGCCTGTGCCATCACCTGGCACTGACATGTTTGATGAAAATCCTTTCACTGGGATTTTTCTCCTGAGAAGCCTCAGAACAGAAATGGAACCAATAGCGGTCTGCTGGCTGGGGAGTGGAGGCTGGAGATGGTTTAGCAACAGGGGCATCTTGGATTGGTCTCCTGTGCATTGCTTCTACTTTATGAGTAATCATGTTGCAGCTGTGTCGGGGCTGTGAGCAGTCTCAAGTTTTTATTATTCATTCCTTTCCAGCTTTCTGATGTCTCCTTTCTCTTTTAATAAAGTTCTAATGTCTCATTTACTTTTAATAGAATAGAGATCATAAAAAAATAAATCAGCCTTCTGAAAGGTGGAGTCAAGATTCTCATCTCCTCCCTCATCCTGGGGACCTTCAAACACCACCACAACCACCAGCTTGAGCTGGTCTGGGCAGCACCAAATAAAAAGCTTTAAAACTTAACAAAAATAAATTAAATTTTTCTACTTTATTTTAATTTTTAATTTTATTTTTTATTTTAAATTAAAAATAAATAAAAAACAAAATAAAAATTGTAACGTACTGTAAAGTGAAGTGCCGCAAAAGTTCCATAAAAGGAAGTGCCGTAATGCGCGGCTGTCGTAAAACTGCTGTAAGATGTGACTCATAAAGTGCCGTAAAGCGCCATAAAGTGCGACTGTAGTAAGACTGCTATAAAGAGCGAAAGTCATAAAGTGCCATTAGCTAAACCCACATGTTCTTAATTGGGCTTTGCCCCACCCACAATTCCCTTATTTGGATTTAGCCCTGAACACATTTCCTTATTTACGTTTAGCCCCACCCACAATATTCTTCTTTGGGTTGTCCCCGCCCCCATACCCTCATTTGGGTTCGGCACCGCCGCTATACAAGGTTACAGTGTGGGAGGGGTTTCCCCGCCCCACGCCATTATTTGGGTTTAGCCCCGCCCCCATGTCATTTTTGGGGAAACCCTGCAGCAATGCCCTAAACCCATGCCCTTATTTGGTTTGGCCCCACACCCATGCACTTATTTGGCAGTGATGCCGTAAAGTGCGACTGTCACAAAAGCTGCTGTAAAGCAGAAGTGATGAAAAAGGTACCGTAAAGCGCGACTGCCGCAAAGGATGCCGTAAAGCACGACTGTCACAAAAGGTGCCATAAAACAGCAGTGATGTAAAAGCACGTGATGTAAAGCAGAAATGATGTAAAAGGTGCCGTAATGCACGACTGTCGTAAAAGGGGCTGTAAAGCGCGACTGTCGTAAAAGGTGCCGTAAAGCAGCACTGTCGTAAAAGGTGCCGTAAAGCAGCGCTGTCGTAAAAGGTGCCGTAAAGCGCGACTGTCGTAAAACTGCCGTAAAGCGCGACTGTCCTAAAAGGTGACGTAAAGCGCGACTGTCGTAAAAACTGCCGTAAAGCGCGACTGTCGTAAAAACGGCCGTAAAGCGCGACTGTCGTGAAAACGGCCGTAAAGCGCGACTGTCGTAAAAACTGCCGTAAAGCGCGACTGTCGTAAAAGGTGCCGTAAAGCGCGACTGTCGTAAAAACTGCCGTAAAGCGCGACTGTCGTAAAAGGTGCCGTAAAGCGCGACTGTCGTAAAAGGTGCCGTAAAGCGCGACTGTCGTAAAAACGGCCGTAAAGCGCGACTGTCGTAAAAGGTGCCGTAAAGCGCGACTGTCGTAAAAACTGCCGTAAAGCGCGACTGTCGTAAAAGGTGCCGTAAAGCGCGACTGTCGTAAAACTGCCGTAAAACGCGACTGTCGTAAAAGCTGCCGTAAAGCGCGACTGTCGTAAAAGGTGCCGTAAAGCGCGACTGTCGTAAAACTGCCGTAAAGCGCGACTGTCGTAAAAGGTGCCGTAAAGCGCGACTGTCGTAAAAACTGCCGTAAAGCAGCACTGTCGTAAAAGGTGCCGTAAAGCGCGACTGTCGTAAAAGGTGCCGTAAAGCGCGACTGTCGTAAAAGATGCCGTAAAGCGCGACTGTCGTGAAAGCTGCCGTAAAGCGCGACTGTCGTAAAAACTGCCGTAAAGCGCGACTGTCGTAAAACTGCCGTAAAGCGCGACTGTCGTAAAAACTGCCGTAAAGCGCGACTGTCGTAAAACTGCCGTAAAGCGCGACTGTCGTAAAAAACTGCCGTAAAGCGCGACTGTCGTAAAACTGCCGTAAAGCGCGACTGTCGTAAAAGGTGCCGTAAAGCGCGACTGTCGTAAAAGGTGCCGTAAAGCGCGACTGTCGTAAAAACGGCCGTAAAGCGCGACTGTCGTAAAAGCGGCCGTAAAGCGCGACTGTCGTAAAAACGGCCGTAAAGCGCGACTGTCGTAAAACGGCCGTAAAGCGCGACTGTCGTAAAAACTGCCGTAAAGCGCGACTGTCGTAAAAGGTGCCGTAAAGCGCGACTGTCGTAAAAACGGCCGTAAAGCGCGACTGTCGTAAAAGCGGCCGTAAAGCGCGACTGTCGTAAAACGGCCGTAAAGCGCGACTGTCGTAAAAGGTGCCGTAAAGCGCGACTGTCGTAAAAGGTGCCGTAAAGCGCGACCGTCGTAAAAACGGCCGTAAAGCGCGACTGTCGTAAAAGGTGCCGTAAAGCGCGACTGTCGTAAAAACGGCCGTAAAGCGCGACTGTCGTAAAAGGTGCCGTAAAGCGCGACTGTCGTAAAAGCGGCCGTAAAGCAGCACTGTCGTAAAAGGTGCCATAAAGCGCGACTGTCGTAAAAACGGCCGTAAAGCGCGACTGTCGTAAAAACTGCCGTAAAGCGCGACTGTCGTAAAAGGTGCCGTAAAGCGCGACTGCCGTAAAACGGCCGTAAAGCGCGACCGTCGTAAAAACGGCCGTAAAGCGCGACTGTCGTAAAAGGTGCCGTAAAGCGCGACTGTCGTAAAAGGTGCCGTAAAGCGCGACTGTCGTAAAACGGCCGTAAAGCGCGACTGTCGTAAAAACTGCCGTAAAGCGCGACTGTCGTAAAAGGTGCCGTAAAGCGCGACTGTCGTAAAAACTGCCGTAAAGCGCGACTGTCGTAAAAGGTGCCGTAAAGCGCGACTGTCGTAAAAACGGCCGTAAAGCGCGACTGTCGTAAAAGGTGCCGTAAAGCGCGACTGTCGTAAAAGGTGCCGTAAAGAGCGACTGTCGTAAAAACGGCCGTAAAGCGCGACTGTCGTAAAAGGTGCCGTAAAGCGCGACTGTCGTAAAAGGTGCCGTAAAACGCGACTGTCGTAAAAGGTGCCGTAAAGCGCGACTGTCGTAAAAACGGCCGTAAAGCGCGACTGTCGTAAAAGGTGCCGTAAAGCGCGACTGTCGTAAAAACTGCCGTAAAGAGCGACTGTCGTAAAAGCGGCCGTAAAGCGCGACTGTCGTAAAAGGTGCAGTAAAGCGCGACTGTCGTAAAAACGGCCGTAAAGCGCGACTGTCGTAAAAGGTGCCGTAAAGCGCGACTGTCGTAAAAACTGCCGTAAAGCGCGACTGTCGTAAAAGGTGCCGTAAAGCGCGACTGTCGTAAAAACTGCCGTAAAGCGCGACTGTCGTAAAAACGGCCGTAAAGCGCGACTGTCGTAAAAGGTGCCGTAAAGCGCGACCGTCGTAAAACTGCCGTAAACCGCGACTGTCGTAAAAACTGCCGTAAAGCGCGACCGTCGTAAAACTGCCGTAAAACGCGACTGTCGTAAAAACTGCCGTAAAACGCGACTGTCGTAAAACTGCCGTAAAGCGCGACTGTCGTAAAAGGTGCCGTAAAGCAGCGCTGTCGTAAAAGGTGCCGTAAAGCGCGACTGTCGTAAAAGATGCCGTAAAGCGCGACTGTCGTGAAAGCTGCCGTAAAGCGCGACTGTCGTAAAACTGCCGTAAAGCGCGACTGTCGTAAAAGGTGCCGTAAAGCGCGACCGTCGTAAAAACGGCCGTAAAGCGCGACTGTCGTAAAAGGTGCCGTAAAGCGCGACTGTCGTAAAAGGTACCGTAAAGCGCGACTGTCGTAAAAACGGCCGTAAAGCGCGACTGTCGTAAAAGGTGCCGTAAAGCGCGACTGTCGTAAAAACGGCCGTAAAGCGCGACTGTCGTAAAACGGCCGTAAAGCGCGACTGTCGTAAAAACTGCCGTAAAGCGCGACTGTCGTAAAAACGGCCGTAAAGCGCGACTGTCGTAAAAGCGGCCGTAAAGCGCGACTGTCGTAAAAGCGGCCGTAAAGCGCGACTGTCGTAAAAGGTGCCGTAAAGCGCGACTGTCGTAAAAACGGCCGTAAAGCGCGACTGTCGTAAAAGGTGCCGTAAAGCGCGACTGTCGTAAAAGGTGCCGTAAAGCGCGACCGTCGTAAAAACGGCCGTAAAGCGCGACTGGCGTAAAAGGTGCCGTAAAGCGCGACTGTCGTAAAAACTGCCGTAAAGAGCGACTGTCGTAAAAGCGGCCGTAAAGCGCGACTGTCGTAAAAACTGCCGTAAAGCGCGACTGTCGTAAAAGGTGCCGTAAAGCGCGACTGTCGTAAAAACGGCGGTAAAGCGCGACTGTCGTAAAAACGGCCGTAAAGCGCGACTGTCGTAAAAAACGGCCGTAAAGCGCGACTGTCGTAAAAGGTGCCGTAAAGCGCGACTGTCGTAAAAACGGCCGTAAAGCGCGACTGTCGTAAAAACTGCCGTAAAACGCGACTGTCGTAAAACTGCCGTAAAACGCGACTGTCGTAAAACTGCCGTAAAGCGCGACTGTCGTAAAAGGTGCCGTAAACCGCGACTGCCGTAAAAGATGCCGTAAAGCGCGACTGTCGTGAAAGCTGCCGTAAAGCGCGACTGTCGTAAAAACGGCCGTAAAGCGCGACTATCGCAAAGGTGCCGTAAAGCGCGACTGTCGGAAAAGCGGCCGTAAAGCGCGACCGTCGTAAAAACGGCCGTAAAGCGCGACTGTCGTAAAAGGTGCCGTAAAGCGCGACTGTCGTAAAACGGCCGTAAAGCGCGACTGTCGTAAAACTGCCGTAAAGCGCGACTGTCGTAAAAGGTGCCGTGAAGCGCAACTGTCGTAAAAGGTGCCGTAAAGCGCGACTGTCGTAAAAGGTGCCGTAAAGCGCGACTGTCGTAAAAAACGGCCGTAAAGCGCGACTGTCGTAAAAGGTGCCGTAAAGCGCGACTGTCGTAAAAAACGGCCGTAAAGCGCGACTGTCGTAAAAGGTGCCGTAAAGCGCGACTGTCGTAAAAGGTGTCGTAAAGCGCGACTGTCGTAAAAGGTGCCGTAAAGCGCGACCGTCGTAAAAACGGCCGTAAAGCGCGACTGTCGTAAAAGGTGCCATAAAGCGCGACTGTCGTAAAAGCGGCCGTAAAGCGCGACTGTCGTAAAAGGTGCCGTAAAGCGCGACTGTCGTAAAAGGTGCCGTAAAACGCGACTGTCGTAAAAGGTGCCGTAAAGCGCGACCGTCGTAAAAACGGCCGTAAAGCGCGACTGTCGTAAAAGGTGCCGTAAAGCGCGACTGTCGTAAAAACGGCCGTAAAGCGCGACTGTCGTAAAAGGTGCCGTAAAGCGCGACTGTCGTAAAAACGGCCGTAAAAGGCGACTGTCGTAAAAACGGCCGTAAAGCGCGACTGTCGTAAAAGGTGCCGTAAAGCGCGACTGTCGTAAAAACTGCCGTAAAGCGCGACCGTCGTAAAAACGGCCGTAAAGCACGACTGTCGTAAAAGGTGCCGTAAAGCGCGACTGTCGTAAAAGGCGCCGTAAAGCGCGACTGTCGTAAAAACGGCCGTAAAGCGCGACTGTCGTAAAACTGCCGTAAAGCGCGACTGTCGTAAAAGGTGCCGTAAAGCGCGACCGTCGTAAAAACGGCCGTAAAGCGCGACTGTCGTAAAAGGTGCCGTAAAGCGCGACTGTCGTAAAAGCGGCCGTAAAGCGCGACTGTCGTAAAAACGGCCGTAAAGCGCGACTGTCGTAAAAGCGGCCGTAAAGCGCGACTGTCGTAAAAGGTGCCGTGAAGCGCGACTGTCGTAAAAGGTGCCGTAAAGCGCGACTGTCGTAAAAACGGCCGTAAAGCGCGACTGTCGTAAAAGGTGCCGTAAAGCGCGACTGTCGTAAAAAACGGCCGTAAAGCGCGACTGTCGTAAAAGATGCCGTAAAGCGCGACTGTCGTAAAAGGTGTCGTAAAGCGCGACTGTCGTAAAAGGTGCCGTAAAGCGCGACCGTCGTAAAAACGGCCGTAAAGCGCGACTGTCGTAAAAGGTGCCATAAAGCGCGACTGTCGTAAAAGCGGCCGTAAAGCGCGACTGTCGTAAAAGGTGCCGTAAAGCGCGACTGTCGTAAAAGGTGCCGTAAAACGCGACTGTCGTAAAAACGGCCGTAAAGCGCGACTGTCGTAAAAACGGCCGTAAAGCGCGACTGTCGTAAAAGGTGCCGTAAAGCGCGACTGTCGTAAAAACGGCCGTAAAGCGCGACTGTCGTAAAAGGTGTCGTAAAGCGCGACTGTCGTAAAAGGTGCCGTAAAGCGCGACTGTCGTAAAAGGTGCCGTAAAGCGCGACTGTCGTAAAAGGCGCCGTAAAGCGCGACTGTCGTAAAAGGTGCCGTAAAGCGCGACTGTCGTAAAAACGGCCGTAAAGCGCGACTGTCGTAGAAACAGCCGTAAAGCGCGACCGTCGTAAAAACGGCCGTAAAGCGCGACTGTCGTAAAAGGTGCCGTAAAGCGCGACTGTCGTAAAACGGCCGTAAAGCGCGACTGTCGTAAAAGCTGCCGTAAAGCGCGACTGTCGTAAAAGCGGCCGGAAAGCGCGACTGTCGTAAAAACGGCCGTAAAGCGCGACTGTCGTAAAAACGGCCGTAAAGCGCGACTGTCGTAAAAGGTGTCGTAAAGCGCGACTGTCGTAAAAACGGCCGTAAAAGGCGACTGTCGTAAAAACGGCCGTAAAGCGCGACTGTCGTAAAAGGTGCCGTAAAACGCGACTGTCGTAAAAACTGCCGTAAAGCGCGACCATCGTAAAAACGGCCGTAAAGCGCGACTGTCGTAAAAGGTGTCGTAAAGCGCGACTGTCGTAAAACGGCGGCCGTAAAGCGCGACTGTCGTAAAAGGTGCCGTAAAGCGCGACTGTCGTAAAAACGGCCGTAAAGCGCGACTGTCGTAAAAGGCGCCGTAAAGCGCGACTGTCGTAAAAGGTGCCGTAAAGCGCGACTGTCGTAAAAACGGCCGTAAAGCGCGACCGTCCTAAAAACGGCCGTAAAGCGCGACTGTCGTAAAAGCGGCCGTAAAGCGCGACTGTCGTAAAACGGCCGTAAAGCGCGACTGTCGTAAAAGGTGCCGTAAAACGCGACTGTCGTAAAAACGGCCGTAAAGCGCGACTGTCGTAAAAACGGCCGTAAAGCGCGACTGTCGTAAAAGGTGCCGTAAAGCGCGACTGTCGTAAAAACGGCCGTAAAGCGCGACTGTCGTAAAAGGTGCCGTAAAGCAGCACTGTCGCAAAGGTGCCGTAAAGCGCGACTGTCGTAAAAGGTGCCGTAAAGCAGCACTGTCGCAAAGGTGCCGTAAAGCTGGTAAGTTTTGTTTGCCAGGGAAAAGGGGTGGTGTTTGTGTTTGGGTACCTGTGGCCCTGAGGGGCCGTCTGGCTCCTGAAATTCCGCATTGCGCAGGATAGCCCCCAGACCCAAGCTGGCATCCGTTCAAACTCAGGCTAGTTTAAGAGTGCCAAGTGGGTCCTGCAATTTCCCATCAGGAACCTGCCGTGGCCCTTTTGTTTGCCAGGGGAAAATGTTGGCATTTGTTTTCAGGCGTCGTTAGTGGTGATTTGCTGGGCGTCTGCTGGGGTTCTAAAATCCAGGTCGCCCCTGCCCCATCTCTCAGTTTCCTCACCCCCCTCCCAGTGACTCCTTGCAGCACCACGTCAGATCCCACATATGGGCTGAGGGGCAAAGACGGTGGGGCTTGGCAGGTGTAGAGCTGGCACTGAGGGTCAGGGGTGCCAAGGACGCAGGGTACCAGGTAGGGTTAGGGTACAGGTGCGACCCTAATGGTGGGACTGCCCCAGGACCTTCTGAGCAGGTGCAGGCAATTACCCTAATGGTGGGATGGCCCTAGAACGCTCCAGCAGGTGCAGGCAATTACCCTAATGGTGGGACAGCCTTAGAACGCTCCAGCAGGTGCAGGCAATTACCCCATTTAGAAGGTAGAGATCATGTTTGGAGGCCACAGAATGAGAGGTAGGAATTGATCAGTCTTTTAGGATTACGTTTAGGATTTTTCAGGGATTTCAAAGGATATTTTAGGGGATTTTTTGTTGCAGGAGATTTTTAGGAATTCTCTGGGAACGTTTAGGATACCTTTAGTGCTTTTTCAGGGATTTTAAAAGAATTTTTAGTGTGTTTTAAGGGATGTTTTACTACTAATTGGAATTGTTAGGGGTGTTTTGGGGTATTTTTGGGGCTTTTTTAGGACTACTTAGAAGGTTTTAGGGCCTTTTGAGGAGTATTGAGGATATATGGAGAACTTTTTTATGAGTAGGGTATTTCTAGGGTTTCTGAGGGAATTTTGTAAGCTTTTTTTAGGGGCGTATCAGGGCATTTTAAGGATTTTATGGGTATTCTCAGAGCTCTTTTAGGAGTATTTAGAGATTGTTTTAAAGGTTTTTTGGGGATTTTTAGGGGTGTTTGAGGGGCTTTTTAAAAGTAGGGTATTTTTAGTGTATTCTGAGGCTATTTAGGGATTTTTGGGGTGTTTAGGTCAGTTTAAAAACCAGGGCTTTTTTAGGGAATTGATAGGGGTTTTTTTCAGGTCCTTTCAGGGCATGACAGAGGCTGAGGGGCAGCTTGAGGGGTACTGTGGGGGCTTGAGGGTGGCAGAGGCTGGGAGCTGAGGGAGGAGCAGAGAGAGGGGACAGTGAGTGGCACACTGAGATGCTGAGGGTGGCAGGGGCAGCTGGAGGGTGGCACCAAGAAGCCGGGGGCTGAGGGGCGAAGAAGAGGGATGAAGGGTGACACACAGGAGCTGAGGGGCCTTGAGGGGCATAGTGAGGGCTTGAGGGTGACAGACAGAGCCTGAGGGCTGGTGGGCAGAGGGAGGGCTTGAGGGGTAAAGGGAGAGGGCTGGACAGTCCAGTGGAGATCAGGGCTTCAGGGTACAGCTTGGGAGGCAAGTTAGGGCACAGGTGCACCACCCCTGTGCCCAGGCCTAACCTTTGCCTAAGCAGCACCCCTAACAACAGCCTTTTACCCCAAGAGCAGCACAGCACAGCAACCCTGACAGCAAGAGCAGAGCGGAACCCTCCCAGTGGGACAAGACAGCGACCCTCACACCAGGAAAACGAGAGAACTCTCAGAGGACAAGATGCACTGCAAAAAGGTAGGGAAGACATATGAGGGTTATAGAGCAACAGGTGGGGGTGGGGGCTGAGCACGTTTTTTTCAGGACATTTCCACAACTTCTAAGGATATACAGGGGATTCTTGAAGGTTTCCTAGGACATTTTTGGCTTAGCATTAGCCTAAGGCAGTGTTTACTGCCTAGGGTAAGGGTTACACCTAGGGCTACATCTAGGGTTAGGGATTTTAAATCACAAAGCCCAGAGCTCGAGGCACGCTACAGCTGCAAAGGCATCCCAAGGGGAACACAAAGCTGCCACAAAGAGGCTTCCCCCAGACCTCGTCCTTGAAACTTACCTAACACTAAATGGCTGGCTGCCTGCTGAACTTGTGCACAAGAAAGGATGACTCCCAGACCAAAGCTAGCACCCCTACCAACTCGGGCTTGTTTGACAGTGCCAAGTCCCTCCTACAACCTACCATCAAGATGCAGGGCTTGTAGGTTTTGTTTGCCAGGGAAAAGGGGTGGTGTTTGCGTTTGGGTACCTGTGGCCCTTAGTGGCCAACTGGCTCCTGAAATTCCGCATTGCGCAGGATAGCTCCCAGAGGCAAACTGGCACCAGTGAAAATTCAGGCTAGTTTAAGAGTTCCAAGGGACTCCTGCAATCTGCCCTCCTGGACCTGCCCTAGTCCCTTTTGTTTTCCAGGGAAAAGGGGTTCTGTTTGTGTGCGTGTACCTCTAGCCCTGAGTGGCAGGCTGGCTCCTGAAATTCTGCACTGCGCAGAATGCCTCCCAGACCCAAGCTGGCACCCGTGGCAAGTCGGGCTGGTTGGATAGTGCCAAGTGTCTCCTACAATCTGCCATCATGAAGCTGCCCTGGTCCCTTTTGTTTGCCAGGGAAAAGGGGTGGTGTTGGTGTTTGGGTACCTGTGGCCCTGAGGGGCCAGCTGGCTCCTGAAACTCCACATTGCGCAGGATTTCTCCCACAGCCAAGCTGGCACCAGTGAAACTTCAGGCTAGTTCAAGAGTGCCAAGGGACTCCTGCAATCTGCCATCATGAAGCTGCCCTGGTCCCTTTTGTTTTCCAGGGAAAAGGGGTGGTCTCTGTGTGCGGGTAGCTGTAGCCTGGAATGGCCGGCTGGCTCCTGAAATTCCGCATTGCGCAGAATTCCTCCCAGACCCAAGCTGGCACCCTTGGCAACTGTGGTCTGTTTGATAGTGCCAAGTGCCTCCTACAATTTGCCATCAAGATGCTGGGCTGGTAAGTTTTGTTTGCCTGGGAAAAGGGGTGGTGTTGGTGTTTGGGTACCTGTGGCCCTGAGGGGCCGGCTGGCTCCTGAAATTCCGCATTGCGCAGGATAGCCCCCAGAGGCAAAGAGGCACCAGTGGAAACTCAGGCTAGTTTAAGAGTGCCAAGGGACTCCTGCAGTCTGCCATCATGAAGCTGCCCTGGTCCCTTTTGTTTGCCAGGGAAAAGGGGTGGTTTCTGTGTGTGGATAGCTGTAGCCTGGAGTGGCCAGCTGGCTCCTGAAATTCCGCATTGCGCAGGATATCTCTCAGTGGCAAGTTGGCACCAGTAGAAACTCAGGCTAGTTTAAGAGTTCCAAGTGACTCCTGCAATCTGCCATCATGAAGCTGCCCTGGTCCCTTTTGTTTTCAAGGGAAAAGGGGTTCTGTTTGTGTGCGGATAGCTGTAGCCTGGAGTGGCCGGCTGGCTCCTGAAATTCCGCATTGCGCAGAATGCCTCCCAGACCCAAGCTGGCACCCGTGGCAAGTCAGGCTTGTTTGACAGTGCCAAGTGCTTCCCACAATCTGCCATCAAGATGCAGGGCTGGTAAGTTTTGTTTGCCAGGGAAAAGGGGTGGTGTTTGTGTTTGGGTACCTGTGGCCCTGAGGGGCCGGCTGGCTCCTGAAATTCCACATTGAGCAGGATAGCTCCCAGAGGCAAACTGGCACCAGTGAAAATTCAGGCTAGTTTAAGAGTGCCAAGGGACTCCTGCAATCTGCCCTCCTGGACCGGCCCTGGTCCCTTTTGTTTGCCAGGGAATAGAGGTGCTCTTTGTGTGCGGGTACCTGTAGCATGAAGTAGTCAGTTGACTCCGAGGAGCGCCGAACACACAGTCTGAGGATGATGGGGGCTCAGAGCAGCGCCAGGTGCGAGTGTGAGGATGATGGGGGCTCGGCACAGCGTCAGGTGTGAGCTGTGAGCATGATGGGGGCTCGGAGCAGCGCCAGGTGTCAGTGTGAGGATGATGGGGGCTCGGAGCAGCGCCAGGTGCGAGTGTGAGCATGATGAGGGGCCGGCTCCTGCCGGACGGAGGCTGTTTTAGGGGGAGGTTTTGCCTCAGCTCCCTTTTGCATGGAGCTGCTGAGTGGAGGGGTTTTTGGGGGGCTCCCGGGGCTGTCTCATGGAAGGACTGCGAGAGCCTCTCACGGGGTCTGGGGGAACACCTGGATTCGCGCTTGGATACGTGGAGCATCGCCTAAAGGAGGTGCCGAGGGACGAATCGTTGTGCCGGGAAGCAGCAGTCGAACAGGTGAGCCCGTGTGGCTTTGGAGCGGGGACTTTTGTCCTTCCCCTTCTCAATTTCGTCTTGCCAGTCCCACCCCGGTTCCCCAAGAACAAAAATAGAGCTGAGGAGGACAAAAGAAATGAAGGAGAAGGAAGCAGCTGCTCTTGTATTGTTGTCTGTGTTTGAACTGAGGGGATCCCTCTTCGCTCGCGGTTTGAAGGGTGTTGATTGAAGGAACACCTGCCTTTGCCAGGCCCTTAGGGGTATCACAGGGGTGACAGGGAATCCCTGCCTTCTGTTTGAAGGGGAGTGGGAAAAGTCTTGTTGTGGTATTATGGGTTTGATTTGAAGGCAGCCCCCCCCGTTTTCATCATCCTAAGGTTTAAATTGAGGGGGCAGCCCTGGTGTCCCTCCTTTTCAAGGGTTTGAATCGAGGTCCAAATGCCCCTTTCCCATCAGTCGAAGGCTTTCATTTGAGGAACACCCCTTCTTTTCTGCTCTCCTAGGGGACGAAATGGAAGGGCAGAACACATTTCTGTGCCCTTGTTGAAGTGAGGCGAGCCGCGCCTGCGGCGTCAGTGTCGGGGTTCAGTTGCGGGGAGCTGCAGCTCTGGCAGCGTTTGCAGGGCCGCCCTGGGGCTGTGCCGCTGCATTTGAGGGCGCTCCCTGTGCCCGCGGCCCGGGCCGGAACGCTGCCGCTCGGGAGCCCGCCCGGCACGGCCCGGGCAGTTGGCGAGGCGGACGGGGAATTTGCCGCGGCAGCGGCGGAGCCGCGCCGGTGCGAGCCGTGCGGAGCCGAGCGGAGCCGTGGCGGGCCGGCCGAGGGCGGCGGAGGCGGCGCGGGCGCTGCTGCGCTGGCCCGGGCGGTGCCGGCCGCTCCGGCCGCTCCGGGCGCGGGGCTCGGGCGCCGCCGGGGCCCCCCGGGCCCGGTGCCGGCCCCGCCGGGCAGGGGGAGCGGGCGGGGGGCTCCGGGGCGGCGCCGCC
The DNA here is from genome assembly GCA_024362935.1 of Setophaga petechia. Lineage (NCBI taxonomy): Eukaryota > Metazoa > Chordata > Aves > Passeriformes > Parulidae > Setophaga > Setophaga petechia. Next base: position 16,567,740 of record JANCRA010000021.1, read on the forward strand.
CCCGCGTGCCGGAGGAGCCGCCGCAGGAGCCGCTGTCCTGCCGGGAGCCGCGCTCCGGCCGGGGCCGGCAGCGAGCGCGGGCTGCAGCTGCTGAAAGCTCTCGGCTGCCGTGGTTCGGAGGCGCTTTGTAGGGATTTATTGCATCGTTTTGTTCGCTCTGCAGCGGGTGTACGCTGAGGGATGTGGTGTCCGTTCTGGCTGCGATGGTTCTCGGTTCAGGCGGTGATGATAAAGGTTTGGTTTGGATTGAGTTTTGTAGTCGGATGGTTTTTTTGCCGGGGTATTTTGTTTCGAAAGGCGTGCAATGGTTTTTATGTGTCGTAGCGTGAAGTAGCGGTTCAGATTTGAATTCTGTTGTGGTGGCTTTTATTAGCGTGAGTGTGTAGTGTTTGTTTTAGTGGGTTTGAGGTAGCGGCATGCCGTTCATAGCAGCGGGGATTTTAAAATCTTGATCATTGCGTTTGTGTTTATCGTTTTCCAGGGCTTTTCTTTATTTGGTTTGTTTGTTTGTAGTGTATGTTTTATTGTTCCAGATCATTTGGGAGATATTGTTTATGGATACGTTTGTCTTTAGGCTTTGTGTTTATTTCTAGGTGGTATTTTTATTTTGATAGATTGAGGCACTATAGGTTTGTTCTGTTGGAAATACTTTTTCTGTTGTAAATTTAAGTTTATTCGGTTTGGAGGATTTTTGGGTTTGTTTTTTTTTGTTTATAGTTGGTCTTTTAAAGTAGTTTTTTTATTTGGGTAGTTATTTTCTTATTTTTTATTAGTTGAGATTTTTTTCTATTTCGTTAATTCGTTCGGTTTCAAAAGGTTTTTTTTTTACAGAGTATTGGTTATTGTTTGATTTAGTGTAGTGGTGCAAAGGTTGTTATTTTTTTAGTAACGTTCAGGGTCAGTGGCACCGTTTGGAGTTTAATAAGTGTGTTTGATTGTTTTTTAGTAGTTTTTGTGATTTGCTGTGTCTGTTTCTATAGGGTTTTTTAAAATTTTGATTCCATTTTTCTGATACGATGAGAATTGTTAGTGCAAATGGTGTTGTGTGGTTTTTTCCCTGGCATTTATTTGGCTGGGGGAGGTATCTCGATGTTTTTGGCAGATATTGGTGGGAATTCGATGCTGTTGTTTTGTAATTTTCTTTAGGAATTGGATTTTCAATGTAAAATGATAACTACAACTATATTTTAACAAAACCAACATATGTATAGAAATGGGAATAAAAAGCTTTAAATAGCGACCGAATATATAAATATAAAACATGTAACCTCAATCATTATATATTACAATAGGATATAATATTTTTAATACAGAGTATTATATGTGTTTAAAGATATATAAAAATATAGATTATAAATAGAAACGAAACCCCCATCAAAATACAGAGAAATGTATGACTAATATATGCAGACTTTTATAGAAATAGAAAAGATTCATAAATACAGCAAAATAAATATTGATACAATACATAATACAAGTAATACTGTATATATCTTATTAAAATATGTTATACGAAATACGTATAAAATATATATATAAATAGAGTTCTTCGACATGTTATCATATAATAGGTAACAAATTAGAAATATACAAAGGAAAATTATAATTATTTTTTTTTATAATAGTTAAATAAAGCGGGTGTTTTTACTTGTCAATAGGCAGGGGTTTGACCATAAAAATTATAAATACAAATAATACAAAAGTAGAAGTCTAGGTATAGAAATATAAATACATACAAACATATAAATAAAATTTTAAAATATAGGAAAAAATAGTAATAGCAGTAGATATGATACATAATTTAAATAATTTCAATATAATTTTAGAATTTTAGATATATTATATACAATTATTAAGATAATGCAACAAAGAAACGATAAACATAAATGTGAATATAATTATATGTGGTGTAAATAAAAATGTTTGAATGTCGTTTAAAAGAAGGGTTTTTTTGTATTTATTTGGTTAGAGATATGGGTTTTCTTTGGAAAAGTATTATAGAAATATAAATCTAAATAAAGAAATATAAAATGAAGATATAGAGATATTTATAAATCCACAGAAGATAAATAAATAGAGATAATAGGAATAGACGTGATATATGATATCAATTACTTAACAGATCAATGTCCGGTATAAATATGCATGTGAATGTAAATATGAAAAATAGAAATAAAATCTATACAACTATAGTGGTAAGCATAAATCGAGAAAACAAACACATAAATATATGAAAATATAATATATAGTATATTATCGTAACATAATATAGATAAATGATAGTGAATTATATATATATACAAAGATATATAAATATAGATTGTAAATATAAAAATATTTCAACATAGTTAAAATAACTTGGGGATTTTTTGGTTTTTATTAGGTTATAGGCTGGGGCTTTTTTATAAATAAAATTAATAGAAATAATATAAAAATTAAAATCTAGATATACAAATATATATCATATATACCGATATCTATAAATATCTAATAGACATAAAGAAGAGAAAAAGAAATCTATAATATAAAAATAATATATTTATTATTACATGAAAAGGTATTCGCTCCTAATATATATAATATCGATAAATATAATAAATCAAAATTGAAAACGTAAATGTGAATAGAATTAGGAAAAATAAAATGATTTTTAGAATTTTAAATATGGCTTAAACAAAGGGGTGTCTTTGGTTTTTATTTGGTTAGAGGCAGGTGTTTTATTTTAAATCATCTAAGTATAATCAAAATGTGACTCTTAAGATAGAAATATGTAATAAATATATAAAGAGAAATTACTAAACTATGAATATAAGTTTAAATGTATGTAAGTAATATGAAGAGCTGTAGCATAGAATAGAAATGGCATTATACAGCAATATAAATTATAAATGGGAATATAAATATAAAAATATATAAATATCGTTTAAAAGAAAGGGAATTTTTTGGCTTTTATTTCAGTAGAGGCAGGGGTTTGAGTTTAAATAATAGAAGTGTTGCAGAAGTAAAAATCTTACCACAGAAATATATAATCAATATGTAAAAATATGTTTACAAGTATCTAAATAAGTACTCGGAATAGATGTAATACAGAATATTAATGTATTTATAAATTGACATTTATAAAGGTAAATGTATAAGTAAGCCATATCCATTAATGTACATTATAAATAGAAATGTGAATAGAAATATGAAAACATAAGGACAAAATCTATTTAAATGCTGTTTAAAAGAAAGGGTTGTGTGGTTTTTTTGTTCTTATTGGGTTAGAGGCAGGGTTTTAATTTTAAATAATATGAATATAGATTATTACTGTTATATACTTCTCAATATTGAGATTTATAATCTAGATATATATATATATATATATATATGAGTAAATATAAATAATAGGAAACGATTTAATATGTTATTTTATTGTTTAAAAGATTGCTTCAAAATAACTTCGGTGGTTGGCCACCAGTACCTTGTTCAGATTTGCCTGTTTGCTTGTAGCTCAAATGTTTCCATACTGTTTATCATTCTATTTAAGAAACTGCTGCCCAGTCAACGCATAACTGAATATCTGTCTGTCTGGGACAGAGGGAGAGGATTCTGGTAATGTCTTTGTTTCCAGAAAAAAGTGCCAGTGTCGTTTCTAAATGGAGGAAAAGGGGGTGAAAACTCGGGGCTCTGATGCCATTGGGGGCACGCCAAGGTCCCCGGGAGAGGGAGGGAGCCCCACTGCGGTGCGGGAGCAGGTATGTTCTCATGGCATATAGAAAAATTATAAATATGAAAATTATAAATGTAAAAATATTTCTGAAATAGGTAAACAAAGCAGGGTTTTTATTTGTCAGTAGGCAGGGTTTTGATCATAAAAATTTGAAATGCAAATAACATAAAGGTAGAAATCTAAGTCTAGAAATACATCATAAATACATACAGATAAAGTTTAAAAAGATAAGAAAAAATTAGTTGTAGCCGTAGATAGGATACATAATAGAAGTAATTAAATACATTTCTAGAATTTTATGTAGGTTATATGTAATTATTAATATAATGTATCAAAAGAAACTATAAATATAAATGTTAATACAGGTATACAAAGTATAATATTTCAGTATCGTTTAAAAGAAGGTGGTGGTTTGCATTTATTTGGTTAGAGGTGGGTTTTTTTTATTTTGAATAATATTAGTATTATAGAAATATAAATCTAAATATAGAAAACTACAATCTATATAGAAAGATATTTCTACAAGCAGAAGTGAACGACGCCGCCTTGGGCCGAATCGAACGAGCTCAGCCGAACCGAGGCGAGAGCAGCCGAACCTGACGACCTCGGGCGAACCGAGGCCAGGCTTCCGAGGCTGCCCGAAGCGAGCCGAGCTCAGCCGAACCGATCCGCCTGCTGTCGCGTGCGCCAACGAGCGCGACTGCGGTCACCGCCTAATGAGCTGCTGTGCCACGCCGCGCTCCCGGCCGTGTCCGTGCGATGGCCGGGCCGCCCGCGGGACGCGGCAGCGGGAGAGCCCCGGGCTGGGCGAGTTGAACGGGAGGCGGCGCCGCTTGCGCGCCCTGAGGGAGCCGAGCCGAGGAGTTCCGAACTCAGAGAGCGGCTCCCGAGTTCGGCCGAATGAAGCCGAGGAGCGCCGAACGCAGAGAGCGGCTCCAAATTCTGCCGAATGAAGCCGATGCGCGCCGAACGCAGAGAGCGGCTCCGAGTTCGGCCGAATGAAGCCGAGGAGGGCCGAACGCACAGAGCGGCTCCGAGCTCGGCCGAATGAAGCCGAGGAGGGCCGAACGCAGGGAGCGGCTCCGAGTTCGGCCGAATGAAGCCGAGGCGCGCCGAAGAGGCGAGTGCCGCCGAATGCAGCCGACAATAGGCGAGCTGAGCCGCTGACAGCTGCATTCAGCCCAAGAGCCCACTCCAGCCCAGGGTCTCCCGAGCGAGCCCACTCCAGCCCAGGGTCTCCCAAGCGAGCCCGCTCCAGCCCAGTGTCTCCCAAGCGAGCCCACTCCAGCCCAGGGTCTCCCAAGCGAGCCCACTCCAGCCCAGGGTCTCCCAAGCGAGCCCGGCTCCGCCGAGCGCAGCAGCCCGGGCAGGGCGAGGCGCCGGGCCGGGCTCGGGGTGCAGCCGCGCCTCTGGGAGGCTTCCCCGCCTGTCCCTCTCTCTGCCCCTCCTTCCTTCTCCCCGTATTCGCCTTCTCTCGCTCCCTTGCCCCCGTTCCCTCTCCCCCCACAAGCCCGGCTCCTTCCTGTCCTGTCCCTACCCCGCTACTCCCTTCTGTTCCCCCTCTCTCCCTCCTCTGCCCACCCTCCCTCTACCCCCCTCCCGGGCTTTCCCTTCCCGTCCCGCTCTCCTCCGCAGCCCGCCCTCCCTTTCTCATGCCCTGCTCTCGCTCCTCTCTTCCCGTGCCCCCTTTCCTTCTTTGCCCCGCAGCCGCGGGGCTCGGGGTGCCGGAGAATGAAGCCCCGAGGGCCGGAGCCCGGCGTCCCTCGGCCCTTGCGGGAGTCCCCGCACGGGGCCGGGGGCTCTCGGCGGATCCCCCCGCGCCGCTCCAACAGCCCGCCCGACAGCGCCGGAGCCGCGGCTTTGCCGGCATCGCGCTGAGAGCGGCCCCCGCTCCGTGCCGGGCCGTCCCCGCCGTCTCTGCCGCTCCCTCTCGCTGCCCCAGGCTCGTGACAGCGAGGCTGGGGAGGAACCTCAACCCTTCCGGGGGCTGCCCCGCTTCCTTTCTTGTTGCAGCAGAATCCCTTTCGGGGGGGATGTACATGCGGCCAGGGCTCGGAGCAAGCGCTGCGCTGCCGTGCGGGGCAGTCGGACTCGTTCTGTGCCTTCTTTGGGGGTCAGGAAAAGGGGCTGGAGGCTCGGGGCTCCGCCGCCGTCGGGGGCACCCCAAGGTCCCCAGGAGAGGGAGCCCCGCTGCGGTGCGGGGGCAGGTGGGTGGCGGGCGAGGGGGGTCGCGCTGGGTGCCGTCCCCCAGAGGGACCCAAAGCTGCCGCCCAATGCACAGGGAGGGGTGGGTGTCCAATGCTAAAACCTGCCAAGGTATTCCTTTCTATAGGTATTGGTAAAGAATAGGAATTTGTCTCTAAATTCATTTGGGGAGAAACCCTCTCTATCCACTCGTTTGTTTACAGCAATGTAGGAAAGTCCGACTAGAGATGGGTAGCCGTTTTGAAGATATTGCCCAAGCATTTTGATCTAGGAATGGACCAAGCTGTGCCCCGAAACCATCAGAACAGCTGCAGGGGCTGAAGGCGATAGAAAGGGCTCTCTGGCACCTTTTGCCTCCGTTCTCGGCCAGTCCCCAAATCGTGTCGCAGTCCCGGAGGAGGCGCTTGTCCTCCAGAGTGCCAAAACGAAGACCTGTAAAATCCCAGCTCTGCCTCGTGTTTCATGCGGGTTTTTTTCCTTCGTCTTTATGTCATTACAGAAAGCAAGGGAAGAAGAAATGTGACCGGTTCCTATTTTTGCTGTGTGAAGGCTTTTTTTTACAGGCTGGTGTATTTATATTCTGTTTTTCCACTCCAAGCTTGACTTTTCCCCTCGTTTTTCGAGGTCTGCTGCATGGGGCGTGCCAAGGAGGGCTGGCTTCCTCAGCAGGGGTCTTGGGAGTTGGCGCTGAGTCTGCTTTTTCTGAAGGCGTATCAAAGTGTGCTACCAGAATGCCAGTTTTGTGCACTGGAAAGCTTTCCCTCAATGCCATCAGTGCACGTACGCGTTTGAATTGCGGAACCAGACGGAGTGAGAAAAGCCAACAGCCGTAGCAGATTTCTGTGCGCTCTGTGTCTGTGAGAAGCGGGCTGTGTGCTGGACAGGGAGAGGCGCTGTTGGAGAGTGGCGTCAGCGCCAGGTGCGAGTGTGAGGATGATGGGGGCTCGGAGCAGCGCCAGGTGCGAGTGTGAGGATGATGGGGGCTCGGGGCAGCGCCAGGTGTGAGCTGTGAGGATGATGGGGGCTCAGAGCAGCGCCAGGTGCGAGTGTGAGGATGATGGGGGCTCGGAGCAGCGTCAGGTGTGAGTGTGAGGATGATGGGGGCTCGGAGCAGCGCCAGGTGCGAGTGTGAGGATGATGGGGGCTCGGCACAGCGCCAGGTGTGAGCTGTGAGGATGATGGGGGCTCGGAGCAGCGCCAGGTGTGAGCGTGAGGATGATGGGGGCTCGGAGCAGCGCCAGGTGCGAGTGTGAGGATGATGAGGGGGCGGCTCCTGCCGGACGGAGGCTGTTTTAGGGGGAGGTTTTGCCTCAGCTCCATTTTGCATGGAGCTGCTGAGTGGAGGGGTTTTTGGGGGGCTCCCGGGGCTGTCTCATGGAAGGACTGCGAGAGCCTCTCACGGGGTCTGGGGGAATACCTGGATTCGCGCTTGGATACGTGGAGCATCGCCTAAAGGAGGTGCCGAGGGACGAATCGTTGTGCCGGGAAGCAGCAGTCGAACAGGTGAGCCCGTGTGGCTTTGGAGCGGGGACTTTTGTCCTTCCCCTTCTCAATTTCATCCTGCCAGTCCCTGCCCGGTGCCCCGGGAACAAAAATAGAGCTTATGAGGACAAAAGAAATGAAGGTGAAGGAAGCAGCTGCTCTTGTATTGTTGTCTGTGTTTGAACTGAGGGGATCCCTCTTCGCTCGCGGTTTGAAGGGTGTTGATTGAAGGAACGCCTGCCTTTTCCAGGCCCTTAGGGGTATCACAGGGGTGACAGGGAATCCCTGCCTTCTATTTGAAGGGGAGTGGGAAAAGTCTTGTTGTGGTATTATGGGTTTGATTTGAAGGCAGCCCCCCCCGTTTTCATCATCCTAAGGTTTAAATTGAGGGGGCAGCCCTGGTGTCCCTCCTTTTCAAGGGTTTGAATCGAGGTCCAAATGCCCCTTTCCCATCAGTCGAAGGCTTTCATTTGAGGAACAGCCCTTCTTTTCTGCTCTCCTAGGGGACGAAATGGAAGGGGAGAACACATTTCTGTGCCCTTGTTGAAGTGAGGCGAGCCGCGCCTGCGGCGTCAGTGTCGGGGTTCAGTTGCGGGGAGCTGCAGCTCTGGCAGCGTTTGCAGGGCCGCCCTGGGGCTGTGCCGCTGCATTTGAGGGCGCTCCCTGTGCCCGCGGCCCGGGCCGGAACGCTGCCGCTCGGGAGCCCGCCCGGCACGGCCCGGGCAGTTGGCGAGGCGGACGGGGAATTTGCCGCGGGCTGCAGCTGCTGAAAGCTCTCGGCTGTCGTGGTTCGGAGGCGCTTTGTAGGGATTTATTGCATCGTTTTGTTCGCTCTGCAGCGGGTGTACGCTGAGGGATATGGTGTCCTTCCTGGCTGCGATGGTTCTCGGTTCAGGCGGTGATGATAAAGGTTTGTTTGGGATGGAGTTTTGTAGTCGCATGGGATTTTTGCCGGGGTGTTATGTTTTGAAAGGCGTGCAATGGTTTTTATGTGTCGTAGCGTGAAGTAGCGGTTCGGATTTGAATTCTGTTGTGGTGGCTTTTATTAGCGTGAGTGTGTAGTGTTTGTTTCGGTGGGTTTGAGGTAGCGGCATGCCGTTAATAGCAGCGGGGTTTTTAAAATCTTGATCATTGCATTTGTGTTTGTCGTCTTCCAGGGCTTTTCTTGATTTGGTTTGTTTGTTTGCAGTGTGTATTTTATTGTTCCGGATCATTTGGGAGATATTTTTTATGGATACGTTTGTTTTTAGGCTTTGTGTTAATTTCTAGGTGGTATTTTTATTTTGATAGATTGAGGCACTATGGGTTTATTCTGTTGGGAATAATTTTTTTTGTTGTAAATTTAAATTTATTTGGTTTTGGGGATTTTGTGTTTTGTTTTTTTGTTTGTTTGTTTGTTTGTTTTCCTTGGGTTTTTTGAGTTTTTTTGCGTTTTTTTCCTTTTTTTGTATTTGTTGTTCTTCTGGTGTATTTAGTTGTTGTTTATCAGTTTTATTTTTGGGAACGTGGGTATTTATGTAGTTGGTCTTTTAAAGTACTTTTTTTTATTTGGGTAGTTATTTTCTTCTTTTTTTGTTATTAGTTGAGGGTTTTTTTATATTTCGTTTATTAGTTCGGTTTTAAATGTTATTTTTACAGAGTATTGGTTATTCTTTGATTTAGTGTAGTGGTGTGAAGGTTGTTTTTTTTTTTTTAAGTAACGTTCAGGGTCAGTGGCACTGTTTGGAGTTTAGTAACTTGGTTTGAGTTTTTGTGATTTGCTGTGTGTGTTTCTATAGGGTTTTTTAAATTTTGATTCAATTTTTCTGATGTGATGAGAATTGTTAGTGCAAATGGTGTTGTGTGTTTTTTTCACTGGCATTTATTTGGCTGGTGGAGGTATCTCGATGTTTTTGGCAGATATTGGTGGGAATTCGATGCTGTTGTTTTGAAATTTTCTTTAGGAATTGGATTTTAAATGTAAAATGATAACTACAACTATCTTTTAACAGAACAAACATATGTATAGAAATGGGAATAAAAAGCTTTAAATAGAGACCGAATATATAAATATAAAACATGTAACCTCAATCATTATATATTACTAATAAAAATATTAATAGGATATAATATTTTTAATACAGAGTAATGTATATATTTTTTAGATAAATAAAAATATAGATTATAAATAGAAACGAAACCCCTATCACAATACAGAGAAATGTATGACTAATATATGCAGACTTTTATAGAAATAGAAAAGATTCTTAAATACAGCAAAATAAAAATTGATACAATACATAATACAAATAATACTGTATATATATTTTTAAAATATATTATAGGAAATATGTATAAAATATATATAAATATAGTACATCAACATGTTATCATATAATATATAACAAATTAGAAATATACATAGGAAAATTATAATTATAAATATATTTTTTATAATAGTTAAATAAAGCGGGTGTTTTTACTTGTCAATAGGCAGGGGTTTGACCATAAAAATTATGAACACAAATATATAAAAGTAGAAATCTATTTATAGATATATAAATACATACGGATATATATAAAATTTAAAAATACTAGAAAAAAATAGTATAGCAGTAGATATGATACATAATTTAAATAATTTCAATATATTTTTAGAATTTTAGATATATTATATACAATTATTAATATAATGCATCAAAGAAACAATAAACATAAATGTGAATATAATTATACGTAGTATAAATAAAAATGATTCAATGTCGTTTAAAAGAAGGGTTTTTTTGTATTTATTTGGTTAGAGATATGGGTTTTATTTGGAATAATAGAAGTATTATAGAAATAAAAAAATATAAAATGAAGATATAAAGATATTTATAAAACCACAAAAGATAAAGAAATATAGATCATAGGAATAGACGTGATGTATTATATCAATTATTTTACACATCAATGTCCGGTATAAATATGCATGTGAATGTAAATATGAAAAACAGAAATATAAAATATATTTAAAGATGGCTTTTAAGAAAGGTAGCTTGTTTGGTTCTTGTCGGGTAAGAGGCAGGTTTTTGGCATTTATTTTAGAGGGTTTTTGAGGGCATCGCAGCTGGTTTTCTGCCCGCCCTCGCTGCCCGCAGCAGGGCCCGGCAGCGCAGCCCCGCGGGCAGGCAGCCGAGGGGCGGCGGCCATGACGCGTCTCTGCCGCGGCGCAGGCGCGATCGCGACCTCGGGAGTGGGTCCGCCGGGACGCCCTTGACCTTCCCAAAATGGCGGCAGAAAAGGGCGGAAAAAGGAGCAGCGCGGCCCGTGTACCAGGCTGGCTGGTCGGCACCCCGAGGCCGCAGCGGCGGGATTTTCCGTGAGGTATGCAGTGCCGAGCACACGGGCTGTGGGTCAGTGGCGCCGCTGGCGGGCCGATGTTGGGCGGGCGCCGACAGGCAATGGCAGAGACGCCGCTCTCTCTGCCGAGGAGCTGCCGCCGTCGACGTCTCGGGACTCGGGAGCGGCTCGGCCGGGACGCGGGTGACCTTCCCAAGATGGTGACAAAAAGGGCAGGGCAAGCACGGCTCGCGGTCCGCTTGCGGCGCTGCCCGCACGGCGCCCCGATGGCGCCGCCGCCCCGGCGGGGTTTTCCGCGGTGTTTCCGGTGCGGGGCTCACGGGGTGTGGGCTCAGCGGCGCCGCGGGCGGGCGGGAGGGTTCTGGGAGGCCGCTGACGGGCACTGGCGGGAGCGCTTCTCCTTGCCGAGGCGCTCGTCCTCTGCTGCTGGAGAGGGGTTTCGTACTGGGAAAGCTCATTTTATTTTTTCCGAATGAAAATAAACTGCCCAGTATGCCCAAGTAGAGAGCAGTAAAACACTTGCTTTGGTGGAGAATTTAGTGCTTCAAAGTAGGGGGTTTGTTTCATGTTAGCACGGATGAGTCTACGATGGCTTAATAGTCACGACAATGTCAATATTACAGCTAAAAGCTCTTTATCAGGGAGATGTTGAGGAACAAAATACACTGATATTCCTGTGCTGGCACACATCTGTAGCTGGGAAACAGCAGAGGAGCTGCAGTGTACAGCTGTTAGCAGAAAATTTGGGAAGAAGCACTCTGGTGGAATTTGGGGTTCAAGTTGAGGACTCATCAGTGGTGCTGTTAACACAGTCAGAATGGCTCACTCACTCTCTGCCAGGCCGGTGTGGCCTCAAAGCCTGTCCCTGCTGATGGCAGAGTGCGTGAAGCCTCTGCTGAGCAGGCAGCGGCATCTCCCCCGAACACTTTCTCACAGCAGGGACGGAGATGGACCCAGCCCAGCGCATGGAAATGGATCTCTCCAGCTGAACACTCAGGTGAAGCGACCAGAGAGTGTGTTTAGCATGAACCAGGTGACCTTCACATCTCCAGGGTAATGATTCTTGCACCTTCAGAGCCACAGTATCGATCAGCTTTTTTTGTTCCCCCAGGCTTTTAATCACCTCTCAAAGAGAGGAATACTCCCCTTGGAGGCTGCTGTGCCCTGCGCACTAGGGAGCCTGGCAGGTGACCCCGTTGGTGAGAGGAGGGCAGCTGCAAGCAGGCAGCCACCAGGAAAACACGGGAGTTGGAGTGGTTTCTGAAGCCTGAGAAATGGGGAGACGGCCTGAGCTAAGCAGGAGTTAAGCACAGTCATACAGAAGCATCAGTGAAGTGAGGAGGACTGAGCAGCTCCCCCCTTTAGCAAACACAACAGAAACGTCAGCCAGCGTCACCCTTTCCCAGACCACTGGCGTGCACTTGGGGACAATAACCCGTATTTGTCACAGCCAGGTCTTCTGAGCCACAGCACCTCCTGCTCTGGGGTGCCACCGCTCGCCGATCACAGCGAAAACAAACTTGTGTAGGGGCACTCTGCAAAATTGCCACCACAGATGCCACCGAAGCACAGCTTTGGCTTTCAGGCATCTCCTCTGCAAGCTGTCCCTTGTGGCATTTCTGCAGGGGATTCATTGTTCATTAATTCCTCCCATTTTCTATTTGTAATTCCCTAAGAATATCAGTTAACTTTTACAGCCTCTTCAGCGCTCCCCAAGCTTCACACCACACCTAAATGCTCATTTTCACTGCCTGAAGGGCTTTTCTGACCAGAATGATTCTATGAATACTTCAGCTTAAGGGGAAAGCTGTACGTTGATTGCATTTTGAAGGAAAAGATTTGAATGTCCAGCTGTAAATTTATCTTGTTTTTTGTCTTCCAGGTTCACTCGTACTGTAATTTGCAAATGGCACGGCAAACGCCACGAGAGCAGCCGGTGAAGATGGCTCAGAAGCAATGACAAGAATGCGCTGCCAAGTTGGGTCCAGCAGTCCAGCTTCCGGACACGGTAGGGCAGACGCACCTTTGTTTGATAAAGCATCAAACGCTGTAGTTTTTATTTTTTGTGTTTGTCTGTGCTCCCATTCTGATCACCCCTTGAAGTATTATTTTTCAAAATGATATCTAGGAGAGAAATCACGTTTATTCAGGGGGAGCCATAATTCTCATCTGTTTCAAATGCACCGGGTGTGTTTTAAGCCCTGCAAACACACCGAGAGCTGCAGAGTTTGTAGCGCAGTTCTCTGCAGCACCGGTTATTCTGTATTCCAGTAACCATGCCCTGGGGTACCAGCTAGGCTCAATCCCGGGAGCAGGAGAAGCAGACCCGAGAGATGCTTTGGGTAGAGCCCAGCCAGGTTTCAGGCGGCCTGCAGAGTCTGGCCTCGCAGTACACCCCGGTCTGCTGTTGCCATCTGCCGGAAAAATCCCTCTGGGATATTCCCAGACGCGGGGAGGAGTATCCGCTCCTGTCACAGAACCGCCGGGGGCTCTTTGCCCTCCGGCTCCGTGCGATCTGCCCAGGAACAACGCGCGCACCGGGCCGTTACCGCTCTCCGCACGGCGAAACACCTTCAGCCAAGGTCAGTGGAAAAGCAAAACAACCCTGCCAACACAAGCCTGCTACTAGAGAGGCAAAACGTTACCCTTCCAAAGGAATTCATCCCTCTCCTCGCTTACAGCTCTGCTGTTGGGTCGCACCATAGAATGGTGTGGGTTGGAAGGGACCTTAAAAAGGACCTCATTCCACCCCCTGTCCTGGGCAGGGTCACCTTCCCCTTGGCCAGGTTGCTGTGCTGTCACAGATCAGGTGACAGAGCTGTGGAAATTGTAATGATATTATTAAGGCCTGTTTCTTATTGCCTTGCCATTCGTGAAGCCCAAGGCTGTCTTGTCCTAGTTTAGCTTTCTGATGTGGAGGAGCTGAACTGCCAATCGATATGGAATTTGGTGCTCTCTGTGGCACGACATCCTGAAAATGTCTGTCCCAGAAATACTGTCACGATGGCTCTGCTCCATAAAGAATGACACGGCCCGATTGGCAGCAATTTTTACTTGTGCAATAGTGTAAAAATGGTAAAATTTGAACACTGCTTATGATTTCAAAAGAAAGTATTTTAAAACTTGGAGCCATAGCTAAAATTACCCCTGAAAGGTAGCAAGAGCAAATACATAGAATACCTCTCCCTCTTTGTAGATATACTTTTCATTTAAAACTATGCTGATGGGGATATGCTTGTATGTATTTAGTGACCTTTACAGATTTATTCCCCAAGTTTTTTGAGTTCATAGAATCATGGAATAGTTCAGGTTGGAAGAGACTCTACAGATGGCCTCATTCCAAGCCTGCTGCCGTGGGCAGGGACATGGTTCCACAGACCAGGTTGCTCAGAGCCTCGTCCCAGAGCACCAATGGGCCTTGAAGACTTCCAGGGATGGGGCAGCCCCAGCATCTCTGAGCAACCTGTGCCAGCCAGGTGCCAGAGGAGGAAGAAAGCCCTTCCCACCCGGAGCAGAGGCTGCTGCAGCTTCGTGTAGCCTCGTGTCACCGAGTGCGTGAGACAGCAAGGCCCTACCATGGAGGGATAACAGCACCGAAAGATCTTTTTCGGGAAAAGCGGAGCAACGGGACGCCAAAGCAGCCTTCAGTTATTCCGGCAGATTTGGGAACAACTTAAAGGAGAAGCAGAGCTGATCTGGTGCTTGCCAGCTCTGCAGGCAGTGGGGATGGAGGAGCTGCAATTATCTGTCTTCTTGGCTGAGTCTTTAAAAGTGAGGCACTTTTCTGTAGTTCCTTTTCAAGAATTATGTGAAAGTTCCCCCTAGAAGTCCAAAGTCAGCTGTTTTCTTAGCAGAAGGAAGTCAGGAAGAAGCAAAGCAGGCAAAAACATCAGGTAAGTCAGGATAAAAATCTTGGCTAACCTATTCCCCCCCCCAACAGGCAATTCTGAAGCAGTCAGCAGAGATCTGCCCAGGAGGAAAAGCAGAGCCAATCCCTGAGAACTGACGTGCGAGCCTCGGTGAGGACAGCTGCTCCCCCTGCCTCGGTGTGGGACCTCCTGAGCTGCCATTCCTGTGGTGGGAGTGTTTCTCCTCTCATCCAGCCAAGCCAGAGACCTCCTAGGGAACGAGCAGGTAAGGTTTAAGTACCGAGATCTCCCCCGTAAGAAGTGACAGGGCAAAAGGAAATGGCCTCAAGTCGCAGCAGGGAAGACTTAGATCGGCTTGGAGGAAAAATTTCATCACTGAAAGGGTGGTCAGGCATAGGAGCAGGCTGCCCAGGGAAGTCTCCATGCCTGAAGACATTTAAAGGATGTCAAGATGTGGTGTTTAGGGACCTGATTTGGGTGGGGGCTTGGCAGTGCTGGGGCAGCAGCTGGGCTCGATGACCTTAGAAGGCTTTTCCAGCCTAAAGGATCCTATGGTTCTGGAAAGCCTTGACCCCTCTGGCTCTAACACAGCACCTGGATGCTGACAAAATGAGGCTGGTCATAGACGCTGGAGGTCCCTGTCCCACAGGGAGAGGACAAGCCAGCGTCACCTGCAGGCAGGGTCTCGTCCCCAGAGAGCAGTCAGCGACTCCATCCCTGCCCGGGGCTCTGTGCGCGCTCTCGGGGCGGACACCCGCCCTCAGGTTTCCCTCTGGGCACCTGGGAAGAGAACCAGGTCCATGCACGTGGCAGCTCCAGGGCTTGCAGGCTTCGGGGCTTTGCAGCTGTGTGCCTTGACACGAGGAGAGGCCGCCCGGCAACGCTGCTGGCCTGGGATCCTTGCTGCTTTCCACCTCATCCCATATGGATTCAGCAGCAATCTTCTGTCTTTTCTTTAAAACTGTCCTTGGGAGAGTTCAAAGAGAGGGTAATTAGTTATTTCAAAGCCTAAATATTTTACCTTTGGGCACTCTAGAGAAAAGACAAACACCTGCTTTGCATCCTTCTGCCTGGAAGCCATTGTGACACAGGGAGGTGAGAAAGGGGCTGGCCGGGGTCACTGAGGCTCTGAGATGGAGCTGAGTTTGCATTTCAATTTACTGGAGCAGAGGCTCATCAGAAGTTTTCTCAGCTCTCTGAGGCACAGAGCCCTGGAGCCAAGTAAGCCTGAGCTGCTGCAGCTTGCTGTGAGCCTTGGGGTGAGCGTGCATCATTGCAGGGTTGGGATTGATTGAAATGCACTAAGGAAACAGCTCTGGGGAGGGAGGGAGGGAGGGAGGGAGATCCTCTCTTAACCTGTGCCAATTCTTCTGTCAAACTCATCACGGCAGGACAGCGTGAAGACTGCAAGAAGATGTGGAGGGAAACAGGGAATGTGACTGGAGCATCGAATGCTCAAGTGCAGAAATTTGGCTTTTTGCTTGGATTTAAACTCAGAAGTTGTAAGGAATTTGGGAATGAGAAGGGACATTTCAGAAGGAGAAGAAGAAGAAGAAGAAGTTGTTGTTACGGTCCTGGCAAAATCTTTTGTTCCAGCTAATAAAGGAAATTAATTAAAAAAAAAAAAAAAAGAAAAAGTGTGGGGTTTTTTTCCCCTCAATATTATATTAGTTGGTGGTATATGGTGTGTGTTGTTTTATTTCTTGGTATTATTAACTCTCTGTGAAAGAGTTGTTTTTTGAGTGAGACTAACTTTCTGGGTGGGTGGTTTTGTATTTGAGGTAGAAAGAAACCTATTGATGAATTTCAATAGGTTTCTTTCAGAGACTTGTGATAGGTATGAGTGGGATTTTGGTTTTGTTCACATAAACATAAGAAATTTGGTAGGCCCAGCTCGGTCCTGGAGTTTTGGGTGTAAATTTATTAGTTGGCTTTTGTTAAATGCAGTTTTCAATTTTTGAAAGGTTTTTTAATGTAGTGGTTTTAAGGTGTTTTTTAAGAATTGATTGTATTGTTCTATGTTGTTTGTAGTTGGTGGATGATAAGGGATACGGTGTAACTTCTCCAGCGTTACAGATTTAGTGTTGCTAAGTTCTGATTTCTTTGTGGTTTAATGTTTTATTTTTGGTTTTATTTTTGGGGACAGGGTGGGTTTTCATAGGCAGTATGTTTTTTAATTTGGGTAGTGATAGTTTCTAGTATTTTAATAGTTGAGATTTTTGTATTTTCATGCTTTTAATTAGTTTTTAAAAATTTTTTTGAAATACCCAACAATCTATGAAAGTTATTATTTGTGAGTTAGCATCAAGGTAGAGGTTTGGGGGCTTTTTTTAGTAATGTTTAGGGTCAGTTGTACAGTTTTGAGTGTTGTGAGTTGGTTGGATTTCATTTTTAATTGGTGTTTCTTTTTGTTAGCAGTTATGTCATTTTCAATGTGTATTTGAGTTGTTTGGGTTTTTGAGATATTGGTCTAGGAGGAAGTTGATGATGAGCATGTATGGAGGTTTTGGGCTAGTTGTAGTGGGATCTGAAATTTATTTACAGTTAGATTGATTTGTGTTTTTATGAGGGTTCAATGTTGTGGGGTCTTTGTTCCGTCAGCGACAGAAACAGGTTTTGTTCCGCCCCGCTGCGATGGGACGAGCGTGTGCTGTGTACTGGTGCTGAGGAAGGCACAGGATCCCTGTGGTTCTGATGTGTTGGGTTTAATGAATTGATATGGTCTAATGTATAGATGAAAATAGAAATGAATATGAATTGTAAAATAAATATAAAATCATAGTGGTAAACATAAATATAGAAAACAAATACATAAAACTTTATATCTAGTATATTATTGTAACAGAAAAGACATAAAAATGATAGTCTATTATATATATACACAAAGATATATAAATATAGATTGTAAATACAAAAATATTTCAACATAGTTAAAGTAACCTGGGGAATTTTTAGTTTTTATTCGGTTATAGGCTGAGTTTTTTTATAAAAATATAAAATTGGTATACAAATATATATACACCGATATCTAGAAATATTTATTCTAAATATAAGTGAAAGTAATATCTAATATAAAAATAATAGATCTATTTTTATATCAAAAGGTATTCTTCCTAATATATATATTTAAATATAAATAAAAATTATAAGTGCAAATGTGAGTAGAATTAGGAAAAATAAAATTATTTTTAGAATTTTAAATATGGTTTAAAGAAAGGGGTGTCTTTGGCTTTTATTTGGTTAGAGGCAGGGGTTTTATTTTAAATCATCTAAGTATAACAAAAATGTGACTCAAGATAGAAATATCTAATAAATATATAAAGAGAAATGACTAAACTATGACTATAAATTTAGACATATGTGAGTAATATGAAGAGTTGTAGTATAGAACGTAAATGGCATTATATGGCAATAGAAATTATAAATGGGAATATAAATATAAAAATATGTAAATATCGTTTAAAAGAAAGGGATTTTTTTGGCTTTTATTTCAGTAGAGGCAGGGGTTTGATTTTAAATAATAGACGTGTTACAGAAGTAAAAATCTTAACACAGAAATATATAATCAATATGTAAAAATATGTTTAAATGTGTCTAAATAAGTACTCGGAATAGATGTAATGCAGAATATGAATGTATTTATAAATTGACATCTATAAAGGTAAATGTATAAGTAAGCCATATCCATTAATGTACATTACAAATATAAATGTGAATGGAAATATGAAAACATAAGGACAAAATCTATTTAAATACTGTTTAAAATAAGGGTTTGTTTTTTTTGTTTTTATTGAGTTAGAGGCAGGGTTTTTATTTCAAATAATATGAATATAGATTATTACTGTTCTATATTTCAGAATAGTGAGATTTATAATCTATAAAGATAGATATATATATCTATAAATAAATATAAGTAAATATAAATAATAGGAAGAGATTTAATATGTAATACAAATAACGGTATACATTAGAATACATTTTAAATGTAAATGTGAATATGAATCTGAAAAATACAATTTAAAAAATATTTAAATACAGTTGAAAAGAAAGGCGTTCTTTTTGGCTTTAATTTGGGTCGAGGCAGGGGTTTTATTTTAAATAATATTAGTGTTACAAAAGTAAAAATCTTAACACAGAAATAAAAATAAATACATAAAGATATGAATAAAAATATATTAAAAATAGAACTAATAGGAACAGACGTAAAATAGAATAAAAATATTTAAAGAAATCGGAAATTAGAAATGTAAAAATTAACATTATACATAAATATGCGTTTTAAATATAAATTTAAATATAAAAATTTAGAGGTTTTTTTTTTTAATTTAAATACAGTTGAAAACAAAGGGGTCCTTTTTTGGTTTTCTTTGGGTAGACGCAGAGGTTTTATTTGAAATAATATAAGTGATACGGAAGTAGAAATTAATGCAGAAATATATAATGAATATTTAAAAATATGTATAAAAATATCGAAAGTAATCTGAGTAATAGGAATAGATGTAATATAGAAAATAAATTTATTTAAAAGTAGAAATGTATAAATAGACATACATCAATAGACATTATAAATGGAAGTGTGAATATAATATGAAAAAATATTTTAAAAATATTTAAATATTTTTCAAAGCAATTGTTGGGGTTTGATTTTTGTTTTTTTATCCTTTCGGGTTAGAGGCAGGATGGTTTTTTTCTTCTTCCCGGTTGTTTTGGGGCATTTATTTCAGAGGAGTTTTTGGCGACGGGGATCGCCCCCGTTCTTTTTTGCCGCTTCCCTAACCGCAGTCCCGAGGCGCGCGGCGCCCCCGGCTGGGGTAGGCGGCAGTGCTGCCGCCTTGTGGGCAGAGCCGGTACTGCAGCCGTGCACCGGCAGACAGCCGAGGGGCGGCCATGTTGGGAGTGGCGGAACACCGACGCCGGCGCGGCTCCGGGGGGATTTTCTGTGGCGTTTCAAGCGTACCCGCCACGGGCTGTGGGCTCAGCGGCGCCGCGGGGCTGCGTATTTTGTCGGGTTTCTGCCAGGCATCGGGGTAAACGCCTCTCGCTGCCGGGAGGTCCTTTCGCCCGTTTCACCCCGCAGTCACTGGGTGCCGTTCAACATGGCGGCGCCCTGGACGTCATGGGTTGCCGTACAACATGGCGACGCCCGCAGTAGTCACGTGATGTCCAGTAAAGATGGCGACTTTCAGGGCCGGGTCTTCTTTTCAGTTTGTGGCGTATATTGCTCGCGTTCCACCCCTCGCCGGTGGTGGTGATTGCAATTCGGTTCGCCTGCAGCGGGTGGCGTCGCGGGAAATTTTTTCTAGGGCGAGGTGTTGGTGTTGGCATTTATCAGGAAGCTGGCAAGACGGCTACGCATTGGAGTCTTTCCTGAGGCGCTGGGCGTGATGAATGAAAGAATGTAACAAAGAAAATAATGAATGAGAGAAACCATGAATGAAGGAAAACAATGAGAGAAAAGATTGCATGAAAGAAAAGATCAATGAAAGGAAAGATGAATGAAAGAAAAGAATGAATGAGAGAAACCATGAATGAAGGAAAAGAATGAGAGAAAAGATTGAATGAAAGAAAAGATCAATGAAAGGAAAGATGAATGAAAGAAAAGATTGAATGAGAGAAAATATGAATAAAGGAAAAGAATGAATGAATGCAAAGATGAATGAAAGAGAAAATGAATGAAAGAAAAGAATGAATGAAGGAAAAAGATGAATGAAAGAAAAGAATGAATGAAGGAAAAAGATGAATGAAAGAAAAGAATGAGAGAAAAGAAGAATGAAAAGAAAGGGGAATGAAAGAAAAGATCAATGAAAGAATAGAATGAATGAAGGTAGCGATGAATGAAGGCAAATGCATGAAAGGAAACAATTAATGAAAGAAATGAAAGAAAAGATGAATTAATGAAATTAGACTTGTGTTAGTGAGGAAAAAAAATCCCACCAAGAATAAAAAATGAAAAAGGCCAGAAAAAAGGCCAGAAAAAAACCCAATACCAAGAAAGGCCAGAAAAAAAAATCCCAGATAAAAAACCCAAGAAAAGGCAGGAAAAAACTTAGAAAAGAACCCAAGAAAGGCCAGGAAAAAAAAAACCCAGAAAAAAACCCCAAGAAAGGCCAGGAAAAAAACCCAGAAAAGAACCCAAGAAAGGCAAGAAAAAAAACCCCAGAAAAGAACCCAGGAAAGGCCAGAAAAAATCCCCAGAAAAGATCCCAAGAAAGGCCAGAAAAAAAAAATATAAACAACCCAGAAAAGAACCCAAGAAAGGCCAGAGAAAACCCCAGGGAAAAAAAAAAACAAAAAACAAACAAACAAACAAAACCCAAACCAAACAAAAAAAAAAAAAAACCACCAAAACAGGAAAGGCCAGGAAAAAATCCCAGAAAAGAACTCAAGAAAGACCAGAACATAACGCAGGAAAAAAAAAAAACAAACCAGAAAAGAACCCAAGAAAGGCCAGAAGAAAACCCAAGAAAGGCCAGAAAAAAGTCCAGAAAAAACCCAAGAAAGGCCAAAAAAAAAAGGCAAGAAAAAAGGGAAGAACAAACCCAAAAAGGGCCAGAAAAATACCCCCTCAAAAACCCCAAATATGCCAGAAAAAAAAACCAAGATGAAACCCAAGAAATGCCAGGAAAAAGTCCAGAAAAAGGAAAGAAAAAATTCAAGAAACAAGGCACAAAAAAAGGCAAAAAAGGCCACAAAAAAGGCAAGAAAAAAACCAAGAAAAGCCAGGAATAAAAGTAAGAAAAACGTTCTGACAGGTATGATCAAGGTGAACAGTTTCAGTTTCAGGTACAAAGAGATCAACAATTGTCAGATTAGCTTAGGGCATGGTGTGGAATGCAGCTACGACAGTACTTATATTTAAATATAGTTTAAATACGTTGGGGATTTTTTGGCTTTTGTTAGGTTATAGGCTGGACATTTTAGAAATAAGATAAATATAAATAATATAAACATTTAAATCCAAACATACAAATATATAATATATATACCATTATCTATAAATATTTAAGTAAAGAAATGTATAATATAAAAATAATATTTATATTATTATATTAAAATGTATTCTCTCTATATAATATCTATAAATATAATAAATAAAAATTATGAATGTAAATGTGAATATAATTATGAAAAATAAAATTATTTTTAAAAATTTAAATATGGTTTAAATAAAGGGGTATCTTTGGTTTTTATTTGGTTAGAGGCAGGGATTTTATTTTAAATAATGTAAGTATTATAGAAATGTAAATCTAAATATAGAAATATATAATAAATATATATGGTTATAATACTAAACTATAAATATAAATATAAATATAAATATAAATATAAATACAAATATAAATATAAATATAAATATATGTAAGTAATATGAAGAGATATAATATAGAATATAATTAACATACCGTAATATAAATTCTAAATATAAATGTAAATACAAATATGAAAAATACATGATGGGGGCTCGGAGCAGGGCCCGGTGTGAGCTGTGAGGATGATGAGGGGGCGGCTCCTGCCGGACGGAGGCTGTTTTAGGGGGAGGTTTTGCCTCAGCTCCATTTTGCATGGAGCTGCTGAGTGGAGGGGTTTTGGGGGGGCTCCCGGGGCTGTCTCATGGAAGGACTGCGAGAGCCTCTCACGGGGTCTGGGGGAACACCTGGATTCGCGCTTGGATACGTGGAGCATCGCCTAAAGGAGGTGCCGAGGGACGAATCGTTGTGCCGGGAAGCAGCAGTCGAACAGGTGAGCCCGTGTGGCTTTGGAGCGGGGACTTTTGTCCTTCCCCTTCTCAATTTCATCTTGCCAGTCCCTCCCCGGTGCCCCAGGAACAAAAATAGAGCTGAGGAGGACAAAAGAAATGAAGGTGAAGGAAGCAGCTGCTCTTGTATTGTTGTCTGTGTTTGAACTGAGGGGATCCCTCTTCTCTCGCGGTTTGAAGGGTGTTGATTGAAGGAACAGCTGCCTTTGCCAGGCCCTTAGGGGTATCACAGGGGTGACAGGGAATCCCTGCCTTCTATTTGAAGGGGAGTGGGAAAAGTCTTGTTGTGGTATTATGGGTTTGATTTGAAGGCAGCCACCCCATTTTCATCATCCTAAGGTTTAAATTGAGGGGGCAGCCCTGGTGTCCCTCCTTTTCAAGGGTTTGAATCGAGGTCCAAATGCCCCTTTCCCATCAGTCGAAGGCTTTCATTTGAGGAACACCCCTTCTTTTCTGCTCTCCTAGGGGACGAAATGGAAGGGCAGAACACATTTCTGTGCCCTTGTTGAAGTGAGGCGAGCCGCGCCTGCGGCGTCAGTGTCGGGGTTCAGTTGCGGGAAGCTGCAGCTCTGGCAGCTTTTGCAGGGCCGCCCTGGGGCTGTGCCGCTGCATTTGAGGGCGCTCCCTGTGCCCGCGGCCCGGGCCGGAACGCTGCCGCTCGGGAGCCCGCCCGGCACGGCCCGGGCAGTTGGCGAGGCGGACGGGGAATTTGGCGCGGCAGCGGCGGAGCCGCGCCGGTGCGAGCCGTGCGGAGCCGAGCGGAGCCGCGGCGGGCCGGCCGAGGGCGGCGGAGGCGGCGCGGGCGCTGCTGCGCCGGCCCGGGCGGTGCCGGCCGCTCCGGGAGCGGGGCTCGGGCGCCGCCGGGGCCCCCCGGGCCCGGTGCCGGCCCCGCCGGGCAGGGGGAGCGGGCGGGGGCTCCGGGGCGGCGCCGCCCCCGCGTGCCGGAGGAGCCGCCGCAGGAGCCGCTGTCCTGCCGGGAGCCGCGCTCCGGCCGGGGCCGGCAGCGAGCGCGGGCTGCAGCTGCTGAAAGCTCTCGGCTGTCGTGGTTCGGAGGCGCTTTGTAGGGATTTATTGCATCGTTTTGTTCGCTCTGCAGCGGGTGTACGCTGAGGGATGTGGTGTCCGTTCTGGCTGCGATGGTTCTCGGTTCAGGCGGTGATGACAAAGGTTTGGTTTGGATTGAGTTTTGTAGTCGGATATTTTTCCTGCCGGGGTATTTTGTTTTGAAAGGCGTGCAATGGTTTTTATGTGTCGTAGCGTGAAGTAGCGGTTCGGATTTGAATTCTGTTGTGGTGGCTTTTATTAGCGTGAGTGTGTAGTGTTTGTTTTAGTGGGTTTGAGGTGGCGTCATGCCGTTCATGGCAGCGGGGTTTTTAAAATCTTGATAATTGCGTTTGTGTTTGTCGTTTTCCAGGGCTTTTCTTGATTTGGTTTGTTTGGTTGTAGCGTGTGTTTTATTGTTCCGGATCATTTGGGAGATACTGTTTCTGGTTACGTTTGTCTTTAGGCTTTGTGTTTATTTCTAGGTGGTATTTTTGTTTGATAGATTGAGGCACTATGGGTTTATTCCGTTAGGTATAATTTTTTTGTTGTAAATTTAAGTTTATTTTGTTTTGGGGATTTTTTTTGTGTTTTTTTTTGTGTTTTTTTTTTCTTTTTTATTTTGTTGTATTTGTTGTCCTTTGGTGTTTTTGGTTGTTGTTTATCAGTTTTATTTTTGAGAACGTGGGTATTTATATTCATGGTCTTTTAAAGTAGTTTTTTTATTTGGGTAGTTATTTTCTTAATTTTTATTGGTTGAGATTTTTTTTCCATTTTGTTAATTAGTTCGGTTTTTAAAGTTATTTTTACAGAGTATTTCACTACACTTTGATTTAGTGTAGTGGTGCAAAGGTTGTTATTTTTTTAGTAACGTTCAGGGTCAGTGGCACCGTTTGGAGTTTAGTAAGTGTGTTTGATTGTTTTTTAGTAGTTTTTGTGATTTGCTGTGTCTGTTTCTATAGGGTTTTTTAAAATTTTGATTCCATTTTTCTGATACGATGAGAATTGTTAGTGAAAAGGGTGTGTGGTTTTTTTCCTTGGCATTTATTTGGCTGGTGGAGGTATCTCGATGTTTTTGGCAGATATTGGTGGGAATTCGATGCTGTTGTTTTTAAATTTTCTTTAGGAATTGGATTTTCAATGTAAAATGATAACTACAACTATATTTTAACAAAACCAACATATGTATAGAAATGGGAATAAAAAGCTTTAAATAGAGACCGAATATATCAATATAAAACATGTAACCTAAGTCATTATATATTACAATAGGATATAATATTTCTAATACAGAGTAATATATATTTTTATAGATATATAAAAATATAGATTATAAATAGAAACGAAACCCCAATCAAAATATAGAGAAATGTATGACTAATATATGCCGACTTTTATAGAAATAGAAAAGATTCATAAATACAGCAAAATAAAGATTGATACAATACATAATACAAGTAATACTGTATATATCTTATTAGAATATATTATAGGAAATATGTATAAAATATATATAAATATAGTACATCAACATGTTATCATATAATATATAACAAATTAGAAATATACATAGGAAAATTATAATTATAAATATATATTTTTATAGCAGTTAAATAAAGCGGGTTTTTTACTTGTCAATAGGCAGGGGTTTGACCATAAAAATTGTAAATACAAATAATATAGAAGTAGAAATCTATTTATAGAAATATAAATACATACGGATATATATTACATTTAAAAATAAAAAATAGTTATAGCAGTAGATATGATACATAATTTAAATAATTTCAATATATTTTTAGAATTTTAGATATATTATATACAATTATAATTATAATGCATCAAAGAAACGATAAATTTAAATGTGAATATAATTATACGTAGTATAAATAAAAATGATTCAATGTCGTTTAGAAGAAGGGTTTTTTTGTATTTATTTGGTTAGAGATATGGGTTTTATTTGGAATAATAGAAGTATTATAGAAATAAAAAAATATAAAATGAAGATATAAAGATATTTATAAAACCACAAAAGATAAAGAAATATAGATCATAGGAATAGACGTGATGTATTATATCAATTACTTTACACATCAATGTCCGGTATAAATACGCATGTGAATGTAAACATGAAAAACAGAAATATAAAATATATTTAAAGATGGCTTTTAAGAAAGGTAGCTTGTTTGGTTCCTGTCGGGTAAGAGGCAGGTTTTTGGCATTTATTTTAGAGGGTTTTTGAGGGGATCGCAGCTGGTTTTCTGCCCGCCCTCGCTGCCCGCAGCAGAGCGCGGCAGCGCAGCCCCGCGGACAGGCAGCCGAGGGGCGGCGGCCATGACGCGTCTCTGCCGCGGCGCAGGCGCGATCGCGACCTCGGGAGTGGGTCCGCCGGGACGCCCTTGACCTTCCCAAAATGGCGGCAGAAAAGGGCGGAAAAAGGAGCAGCGCGGCCCGTGTACCAGGCTGGCTGGTCGGCACCCCGAGGCCGCAGCGGCGGGATTTTCCGTGAGGTATGCAGTGCCGAGCACACGGGCTGTGGGTCAGTGGCGCCGCTGGCGGGCCGATGTTGGGCGGGCGCCGACAGGCAATGGCAGAGACGCCGCTCTCTCTGCCGAGGAGCCGCAGCCGTCGCCATCTCGGGACTCGGGAGCGGCTCGGCCGGGACGCGGGTGACCTTCCCAAGATGGTGACAAAAAGGGCAGGGCAAGCAAGGGTCGCGGTCCGCTTGCGGCGCTGCCCGCACGGCGCCCCGATGGCGGCGCCGCCCCGGCGGGGTTTTCCGCGGTGTTTCCGGTGCGGGGCTCACGGGGTGTGGGCTCAGCGGCGCCGCGGGCGGGCGGGAGGGTTCTGGGAGGCCGCTGACGGGCACTGGCGGGAGCGCTTCTCCTTGCCGAGGCGCTCGTCCTCTGCTGCTGGAGAGGGGTTTTGTACTGGGAAAGCTCATTTTATTTTTCCGAATGAAAATATACTGCCCAGTATGCCCAAGTAGAGAGCAGTAAAACACTTGGTTTGGTCGAGAATTTAGTGCTTCAAAGTAGGGGGTTTGTTTCATGTTAGCACGGATGAGTCTACGATGACTTAATAGTCACGACAATGTCAATATTACAGCCAAAAGCTCTTTATCAGGGAGATGTTGAGGAAAAAAAAATACACTGATATTCCTGTGCTGGCACACATCCGTAGCTGGGAAACAGCAGAGGAGCTGCAGTGTACAGCTGTTAGCAGAAAATTTGGGAAGAAGCGCTCTGGTGGAATTTGGGGTTCAAGTTGAGGACTCATCAGTGGTGCTGTTAACACAGTCAGAATGGATCACTCACTCTCTCCAGGCCGGTGTGGCCTCAAAGGCTGTCCCTGCTGATGGCAGAGTGCGTGAAGCCTCTGCTGAGCAGGCAGCGGCATCTCCCCCGAACACTTTCTCACAGCAGGGACGGAGATGGACCCAGCCCAGCGCATGAAAATAGATCTCTCCAGCTGAAAACTCGGGTGAAGCGACCAGAGAGCGTGCTCAGCATGAACCAGGTGACCTTCACATCTCCAGGGTAATGATTCTTGCACCTTCAGACTGCAGTATCGATCAGCTGCTTTTTTTTTTTCCCCCAGGCTTTTAATCACTTCTCAAATAGAGAATACTCCCCTTGGAGGCTGCTGTGCCCTGCGCACTAGGGAGCCTGGCAGGTGACCCCGTTGGTGAGAGGAGGGCAGCTGCAAGCAGGCAGCCACCAGGAAAACACGGGAGTTGGAGTGGTTTCTGAAGCCTGAGAAATGGGGAGACGGCCTGAGCTAAGCAGGAGTTAAGCACAGTCATACAGAGTCCTGGCTGTTATGGTTTAAGGTCGCTTAGTGAATATCTGTAGAGTCTATAGATATTTCTATATATGTAAAAGTAGAATATAGAACCGTGTGCAGGAGAAAAAGAGCTCTTTACGTAAGATACGACCTGGGGGGCATCATGCCAGGCTATCCCTTCCAGATCTGGAAGGCTTCAGTGTTCAGTGTGGCACGATGGGAAGTTTTGAACAATAAGATTTCCTCTTTGGTGCAGGTCAGATGGGTGACGCCTGGCAGCTCGTGCACCGCCCCCGCGTTAACCCGTGCGCCTCTCCTTCCCTCCCCGCTCCACAGGCACAACACGGGAGCAGCAGGGAGAGCTGGGTTTGTCCCGGAGGATCCAGGAGCTCGGGGTGGATACCTGAGCCTGCAGCTCCAGGCCGCAGCGGGACCCGAGGGCCGCACACACCCACAGCGCACAGGTACTCTCAGAAACGTGGGCTGTCACGGCTGAGCCTCAGGAGCTGGCAGCGCCCGCTTGGAGAACAGTAGCTTCCAGCCTTTTCTTTTGTCTGCACTTCCAGTGTTCAGTCAGTCCAATTACTGCTGGGCCTTTGCCCAGCATGGTGTGAAATGCTTCAGGGGCTAAAGGGGTAAAAAAAGGGGAAAGAAAATCAAACTCTAGTCTAAACCTCAGGAGGGAGAAGACATCCGTCAGGACAAACTCTTAAGAGAAATGGGATGAAGAAGACTTGTTTACTAAATCCTTCATATCTGTAGCTAGCGCAAAGAGGTCTCACAGTCCTTCTCATTAGCAGAGCAAAGGAAGACCAGAAAAGCCCTCAGCCTAAGCCATTAAAAGCAGCAGCAGCAGCAGCTTGGTGTGGTGTGGCAGGCATTCCTAGGTTGGCTTTTTGCTTTCGCATCTAGCACTGGTAGAGGAAAATTCATTGCAAGGTGATAGTTCCAGCCTTGTATTGAAATGTGAGCAAAGAGGAACTTTCTCAGTTGGATTTGGGTTTATTCACAGCACTTGTAAACAGAGTTAACATAAAGATAACAAGCGCAGGGAGCGTGCCGTGGGTTACCTCAAGCGGCAAAGGATTTGGGACGGGGACAAGGCACTTTCCCCTTCAAGGTACTGTTTTTTTCTGGAGGAATTATGTGAGAGCAGAGAAGTTGCAATGGCATTGCAGTTCCCTGCACAGAAAATACCCAGGGAGGCGAAGCACAGCCCAGTGGTGCCATTCACCTGTACCACAACTGGGAGCATCAGTGAAGTGAGGAGGACCGAGCAGCTCCCCCCATTAGCAAACACAACAGAAACGTCAGCCAGCGTCACCCTTTCCCAGACCACTGGCGTGCACTTGGGGACAATAACCCGTATTTGTCACAGCCAGGTCTTCTGAGCCACAGCACTCCTGCTCTGGGGTGGCCACCGCTCGCCGATCACAGCGAAAACAAACTTGTGTAGGGGCACTCTGCAAAATTGCCACCAGAGATGTCACCGAAGCACAGCTTTGGCTTTCAGGCATCTCCTCTGCAAGCTGTCCCTTGTGGCGTTTCTGCAGGGGATTCATTGTTCATTAATTCCTCCCATTTTCTATTTGTAATTCCCAAAGAATATCGGTTAACTTTTACAGCCTCTTCAGTGCTCCCCAAGCTTCACACCACACCTAAATGCTCATTTTCACTGCCTGAAGGGCTTTTCTGACCTGAATGATTCCATGAATACTTCAGCTTAAGGGGAAAGCTGTACGTTGATTGCATTTTGGAGGAAAAGATTTGAATGTCCAGCTGTAAATTTATCTTGTGTTTTGTCTTCCAGGTTCACTCGTACTGTAATTTGCAAATGGCACGGCAAACGCCACGAGAGCAGCCGGTGAAGATGGCTTAGAAGCAATGACAAGAATGCGCTGCCAAGTTGGGTCCAGCAGTCCAGCTTCCGGACACGGTAGGGCAGACGCACCTTTGTTTGATAAAGCATCAAACGCTGTAGTTTTTATTTTTTGTGTTTGTCCGTGCTCCCATTCTGATCACCCCTTGATGTATTATTTTTCAAAATGATATCTAGGAGAGAAATCACGTTTATTCAGGGGGAGCCATAATTCTCATCTGTTTCAAATGCACTGGGTGTGTTTTAAGCCCTGCAAACACACCAAGAGCTGCAGAGTTTGTAGCGCAGTTCTCTGCAGCACCGGTTATTCTGTATTCCAGTAACCATGCCCTGGGGTACCAGCTAGGCTCAATCCCGGGAGCAGGAGAAGCAGACCCGAGAGATGCTTTGGGTAGAGCCCAGCCAGGTTTCAGGCGGCCTGCAGAGTCTGGCCTCGCAGTACACCCCGGTCTGCTGTTGCCATCTGCCGGAAAAATCCCTCTGGGATATTCCCAGACGCGGGGAGGAGTATCCGCTCCTGTCACAGAACCGCCGGGGGCTCTTTGCCCTCCGGCTCCGTGCGATCTGCCCAGGAACAACGCGCGCACCGGGCTGTTACCGCTCTCCGCACGGCGAAACACCTTCAGCCAAGGTCAGTGGAAAAGCAAAACAACCCTGCCAACACAAGCCTGCTACTAGAGAGGCAAAACGTTACCCTTCCAAAGGAATTCATCCTTCTCCTCGCTTACAGCTCTGCTGTTGGGTCACACCATAGAATGGTGTGGGTTGGAAGGGACCTTAAAAAGGACCTCATTCCACCCCCTGTCCTGGGCAGGGTCACCTTCCCCTTGGCCAGGTTGCTGTGCTGTCACAGATCAGGTGACAGAGCTGTGGAAATTGTAATGGTATTATTAAGGCCTGTTTCTTATTGCCTTGCCATTCGTGAAGCCCAAGGCTGTCTTGTCCTAGTTTAGCTTTCTGATGTGGAGGAGCTGAACTGCCAATCGATACGGAATTTGGTGCTCTCTGTGGCACGACATCCTGAAAATGTCTGTCCCAGAAATACTGTCACGATGGCTCTGCTCCATAAAGAATGACACGGCCCGATTGGCAGCAATTTTTACTTGTGCAATAGTGTAAAAATGGTAAAATTTGAACACTGCTTATGATTTCAAAAGAAAATATTTTAAAACTTGGAGCCATAGCTAAAATTACCCCTGAAAGGTAGCAAGAGCAAATACATAGAATACCTCTCCCTCTTTGTAGATATACTTTCCATTCAAAACTATGCTGATGGGGATATGCTTGTATGTATTTAGTGACCTTTACAGATTTATTCCCCAAGTTTTTTGAGTTCATAGAATCATGGAATAGTTCAGGTCGGAAGGGACTCTAAAGATGGCCTCATTCCAAGCCTGCTGCCGTGGGCAGGGACGTGGTTCCACAGACCAGGTTGCTCAGAGCCTCGTCCCAGAGCACCAATGGGCCTTGAAGACTTCCAGGGATGGGGCAGCCCCAGCATCTCTGAGCAACCTGTGCCAGCCAGGTGCCAGAGGAGGAAGAAAGCCCTTCCCACCCGGAGCAGAGGCTGCTGCAGCTTCGTGTAGCCTCGTGTCACCGAGTGCGTGAGACAGCAAGGCCCTACCATGGAGGGATAACAGCACCGAAAGATCTTTTTCGGGAAAAGCGGAGCAACGGGACGCCAAAGCAGCCTTCAGTTCTTCTGGCAGATTTGGGAACAACTTGAAGGAGAAGCGGAGCTGGCCTGGTGCTTGCCAGCTCTGCAGGCAGTGGGGATGGAGGAGCTGCAATTATCTGTCTTCTTGGCCGAGTCTTTAAAAGTGAGGCACTTTTCTGTAGTTCCTTTTCAAGAATTATGTGAAAGTTCCCCCTAGAAGTCCAAAGTCAGCTGTTTTCTTAGCAGAAGGAAGTCAGGAAGAAGCAAAGCAGGCAAAAACATCAGGTAAGTCAGGATAAAAATCTTGGCTAACCTATTTCCCCCCGCCCCCTCCAGACAGGCAATTCTGAAGCAGTCAGCAGAGATCTGCCCGGGAGGAAAAGCAGAGCCAATCCCTGAGAACTGACGTGCGAGCTCTGGTGAGGACAGCTGCTCCCCCTGCCTCGGTGTGGGACCTCCTGAGCTGCCATTCCTGTGGTGGGAGTGTTTCTCCTCTCATCCAGCCAAGCCAGAGACCTCCTAGGGAACGAGCAGGTAAGGTTTAAGTACCGAGATCTCCCCCGTAAGAAGTGACAGGGCAAAAGGAAATGGCCTCAAGTCGCAGCAGGGAAGACTTAGATCGGCTTGGAGGAAAAATTTCATCACTGAAAGGGTGGTCAGGCATAGGAGCAGGCTGCCCAGGGAAGTCTCCATGCCTGAAGACACTTAAAGGATGTCAAGATGTGGTGTTTAGGGACCTGATTTGGGTGGGGGCTTGGCAGTGCTGGGGCAGCAGCTGGGCTCGATGACCTTAGAAGGCTTTTCCAGCCTAAAGGATCCTATGGTTCTGGAAAGCCTTGACCCCTCTGGCTCTAACACAGCACCTGGATGCTGACAAAATGAGGCTGGTCATAGACGCTGGAGGTCCCTGTCCCACAGGGAGAGGACAAGCCAGCGTCACCTGCAGGCAGGGTCTCGTCCCCAGAGAGCAGTCAGCGACTCCATCCCTGCCCGGGGCTCTGTGCGCGCTCTCGGGGCGGACACCCGCCCTCAGGTTTCCCTCTGGGCACCTGGGAAGAGAACCAGGTCCATGCACGTGGCAGCTCCAGGGCTTGCAGGCTTCGGGGCTTTGCAGCTGTGTGCCTTGACAGAGGCCGCCCGGCAACGCTGCTGGCCTGGGATCCTTGCTGCTTTCCACCTCATCCCATATGGATTCAGCAGCAATCTTCTGTCTTTTCTTTAAAACTGTCCTTGGGAGAGTTCAAAGAGAGGGTAATTAGTTATTTCAAAGCCTAAATATTTTACCTTTGGGCACTCTAGAGAAAAGACAAACACCTGCTTTGCATCCTTCTGCCTGGAAGCCATTGTGACACAGGGAGGTGAGAAAGGGGCTGGCCGGGGTCACTGAGGCTCTGAGATGGAGCTGAGTTTGCATTTCAATTTACTGGAGCAGAGGCTCATCAGAAGTTTTCTCAGCTCTCTGAGGCACAGAGCCCTGGAGCCAAGTAAGCCTGAGCTGCTGCAGGCTTGCTGTGAGCCTTGGGGTGAGCGTGCATCATTGCAGGGTTGGGATTGATTGAAATGCACTAAGGAAACAGCTCTGGGGAGGGAGGGAGGGAGATCCTCTCTTAACATGTGCCAATTCTTCTGTCAGACTCATCACGGCAGGACAGCGTGAAGACTGCAAGATGATGTGGAGGGAAACAGGGAATGTGACTGGAGCATCGAACGCACAAGTGCAGAAATTTTGCTTTTTGCTTGGATTTAAACTCAGAAGTTGTAAGGAATTTGGGAATGAGAAGGGACATTTCAGAAGGAGAAGAAGAAAAAGAAGAAGTTGTTGTTGTTACAGTCCTGGCAAAATCTTTTGTTCCAGCTAATAAAGAAAGTTAATAAAAAAAAAAAAAGAAAAAGTGTGGGGTTTTTTTCCCCTCAATATTATATTAGTTGGTGGTATATGGTGTGTGGTTTTATGTCTTGGTATTATTAACTCTGTGTGAATTGTTTTTTGAGTGAGGCTAACTTTCTGGGTGGGTGGGTTTGTATTTGAGGTAGGATGAACTTCAATAGGTTTCTTTCAGAGACTTGTGATAGGTACTACCGGGATTTTGGTTTTGTTCACTGTATGTATAAACATAGAGATTTGGTAGGCCCAGCTCGGTCCTGGAGTTTTGGGTGTTAATGTATTAGTTGGCTTTTGTTAAATGCAGTTTTCAATTTTTGAAAGGTTTTTTAATGTAGTGGTTTTAAGGTGTTTTTTAAGAATTGATTGTATTGTTCTATGTTGTTTGTAGTTGGTGGATGATAAGGGATACGGTGTAACTTCTCCAGCGTTACAGATTTAGTGTTGCTAAGTTCTGATTTTTTTGTGTTTTAATGTTTTATTTTTGGTTTTATTTTTGGGGACACGGTGGGTTTTTATAGGCAGTATGTTTTTTAATTTGGGTAGTGATATTTTCTAGGATTTTAATAGTTGAGATTTTTATATTTTCATGCTTTTAATTAGTTTTTAAAAAAATTTTTAAAATAACCAACAATCTATGAAAGTTATTATTTGTGAGTTAGCATTAAGGAAGAGGTTTGGGGGCTTTTTTTAGTAATGTTTAGGGTCAGTTGTACAGTTTTGAGTGTAGTGAGTTGGTTTTATTTCATTTTTAATTGGTGTTACTTTTTGTTAGCAGTTATGTAATTTTCAATGTGTATTTGAGTTGTTTGGGTTTTTGAGATATTGGTCTAGGAGGAAGTTTATGATGAGCATGTATGGAGGTTTTGGGCTAGTTGTAGTGGAATCTGAAATTTATTTACAGTTAGATTGATTTGTGTTTTTATGAGGGTTCAATGTTGTGGGATCTTTGTTCCGTCAGCAACAGAAACAGGTTTTGTTCCGCCCCGCTGCGATGGGACGAGCGTGTGCTGTGTACTGGTGCTGAGGAAGGTACAGGATCTCTGTGGTTCTGATGTGCTGGGTTTAATGAATTGATATGGTCTAATGTATAGATGAAAATAGACATA
The DNA here is from genome assembly GCA_024362935.1 of Setophaga petechia. Lineage (NCBI taxonomy): Eukaryota > Metazoa > Chordata > Aves > Passeriformes > Parulidae > Setophaga > Setophaga petechia. Next base: position 16,601,439 of record JANCRA010000021.1, read on the forward strand.
AATATGAATTTTAAAATAAATATAAAATTATAGTAGTAAACGTAAATATAGAAAACAAATACATAAATACATAAAACTTTATATCTAGTATATTATTGTAACAGAAAAGACATAAAAATGATAGTCTATGATATATAAAGACAAAGATATATAAATATAGATTGTAAATATAAAAATATTTCAACATAGTTAAAATAACTTGGGGAATTTTTGGTTTTTATTAGGTTACAGGCTGGGGTTTTTTAATAAATAATATAAATATAAATAATATAAAATAGGAGTACCAATATACAAATATATAATATATATACACCAATATCTATAAATATTTATTATAAATATAAGTGAAAGTAATATGTAATATAAAAATAACAGATCTATTTTTATCTCAAAAGGTATTCTTCCTAATATATATATTTAAATAGAAATAAAAATTTATAAATAAAAAATCAAGTGTAAATGTGAATAGAATTAGGAAAAATAAAATTATCTTTAGAATTTTGAATATGGCTTAAATAAAGGGGTGTCTTTGGTTTTTGTTTGGTTAGAGGCAGGGGTTTTATTTTAAATCATCTAAGTATAATAAAAATGTGACTCTTAAGATAGAAATAAATATATAAAGAGAAATGACTAAACTATGACTATAAATTTAAACATATGTGAGTAATACAAAGAGTTGTAGTATAGAACGTAAATGGCATTATACGGCAATAGAAATTATAAATGGGAATATAAATATAAAAATATGTAAATATCGTTTAAAACAAAGGGAATTTTTGGGCTTTTATTTCAGTAGAGGCAGGGGTTTGATTTTAAATAATAGAAGTGTTACAGAAGTCAAAATCTTAACACAGAAATATATAATCAATATGTAAAGATATGTTTAAATGTGTCTAAATAAGAACTTGAAATAGACGTAATACAGAATATAAATGTATTTATAAATTGACATTTATAAAGGTAAATGTATAAGTAAGGCATATCCATTAATGTACATGATAAATATAAATGTGAGTAGAAATATGAAAACATAAGGATAAAATCTATTTAAATACTTTTTAAAAGAAAGGGTTGGGTTTTTTTTTTTGTTCTTATTGAGTTAGAGGCAGGGTTTTCATTTCAAATAATATGAATATAGATTATTACTGTTCTGTATTTCTAAATATTGAGATATATAATCAAGATAGATATATATATCTATAAAAATATAAGGAAATATAAATAATAGGAAGCGATTTAATATGGAATAGAAATAGCGGTATACATTAGAACACATTTTAAATGTAAATGTGAAGATGAATCTGAAAAATACCATTTAAAAATATTTAAATACAATTGAAAAGAAAGGGGTTCTTTTTGGCTTTAATTTGGGTAGAGGCACGGGTTTTATTATAAATAATATTAGTGTTGCCAAAGTAAAAATCTTAACATAGAAATAAATATAAATATATAAAGATATGAATAAAAAAATATAAAAATAGAACTAATAGGAACAGATGTCAAATAGAATAAAAATGTTTAAAGAAATGGGAAATTATAAATGTAAAAATAAACATTCTACATAAATATGCGTTTTAAATATAAATTTAAATATCAATATTTAATTTTTAAAAAATTTGAATACAGTTGAAAACAAAGGGGTCCTTTTTGGGTTTTATTTGGGTAGATGCAGAGGTTTTATTTGAAATAATAGAAGTGATAGGGAAGTAAAAATTAACGCAGACGTATATAATGAATATGTAAAAATATGTATAAAAATATAGAAAGAAATCTAAGTAATAGGAATAGATGTAACATAGAAAATAAATTTATTTAAAAGTAGAAATGTATGAACAGACATTATACATCAACAGACATTATAAATGGAAATGTGAATATTATGTCATTTTCAATGTGCATTTGAGTAGTTTGGGTTTTTGAGATATTGGTCTAGGAGGAAGTTTCTGATGAGCATGTACGGAGGTTTGGGGCTAGTTCTAGTGGGATCTGAAATTTATTGACAGTTAGATTGATTTGTGTTTTTATGAGGGTTCAATGTTGTGGGGTCTTTGTTCCGTCAGCGACAGAAACATGTTTTGTTCCGCCCCGCTGCGATGGGACGAGCGTGTGCTGTGTACTGGTGCTGAGGAAGGTACAGGATCCCTGTGGGTCTGATGTGCTGGGTTAATGAACTGATATGGTCTAATATATAGATGAAAATAGACATAAATATGAATTTTAAAATAAATATAAAATTATAGTAGTAAATGTAAATATAGAAAAAAATACATAAATACATAAAACTTTATATCTAGTATATTATTGTAACAGAAAAGACATAAAAATGATAGTCTATTATATATAAAGACAAAGATATATAGATTGTAAATATAAAAATATTTCAACATAGTTAAAATAACTTGGGGAATTTTTGGTTTTTATTAGGTTATAGGCTGGGGTTTTTTAATAAATGATATAAATATAAATAATATAAAATAGGAGTACAAATATACAAATATATAATATATATACACCAATATCTATAAATATTTATTATAAATATAAGTGAAAGTAATATGTAATATAAAAATAACAGATCTATTTTTATCTCAAAAGGTATTCTTCCTAATATATATATTTAAATAGAAATAAAAATTATAAGTGTAAATGTGAATAGAATTAGGAAAAATAAAATTATTTTTAGCATTTTAAATATGACTTAAATAAAGGGGTGTCTTTGGTTTTTATTTGGTTAGAGGCAGGGGTTTTATTTTAAATCATCTAAGTATAATAAAAATGTGACTCTTAAGATAGAAATATATAAAAAATATATAAAGAGAAATGACTAAACTATGAATATAAATTTAAACATATGTGAGTAATACGAAGAGTTGTAGTATAGAACGTAAATGGCATTATATGGCAATAGAAATTATAAATGGGAATATAAATATAAAAATATGTAAATATCGTTTAAAAGAAAGGGAATTTTTGGGCTTTTATTTCAGTAGAGGCAGGGGTTTGATTTTAAATAATAGAAGTGTTACAGAAGTCAAAATCTTAACACAGAAATATATAATCAATATGTAAAGATATGTTTAAATGTGTCTAACTAAGAACTTGAAATAGACGTAATACAGAATATAAATGTATTTATAAATTGACATTTATAAAGGTAAATGTATAAGTAAGCCATATCCATTAACGTACATGATAAACATAAATGTGAGTAGAAATATGAAAATGTAAGGATAAAATCTATTTAAATACTTTTTAAGAGAAAGGGTTGGGTTTTTTTTTTTTTGTTCTTATTGAGTTAGAGGCAGGGTTTTCATTTCAAATAATATGAATATAGATTATTGCTGTTCTGTATTTCTAAATACGAGATATATAATCAAGATAGATATATATATCTGTAAAAAATATAAGTAAATATAAATAATAGGAAGCGATTTAATATGGAATACAAATAACGGTATACATTAGAATACATTTAAAAGGAAAATGTGAAGATGAATCTGAAAAATACCACTTAAAAATATTTAAATATAGTTGAAAGGAAAGGGGTTCTTTTTGGCTTTAATTTGGGTAGAGGCAAGGGTTTTATTTTAAATAATTTTCGTGTTGCAAAAGTAAAAATCTTAACACAGAAATAAAAATAAATATATGAAGATATGAATGAAAATATATAAAAAAATAGAACTAATAGGAACAGATGTAAAATAGAATAAAAATGTTTAAAGAAATGGGAAATTAGAAATGTAAAAATAAACATACATAAATATGCGTTTTAAATATAAATTTAAATATAAATATTTATTTTTTAAAAAAAAATTTGAATACAGTTGAAAACAAAGGGGTCCATTTTGGGTTTTATTTGGGTAGATGCAGAGGTTTTATTTGAAATACTATAAGTGATACGGAAGTAAAAATTAACGCCGAAATATATAATGAACATGTAAAAATATGTATAAAAATATAGAAAGAAATCTCAGTAATAGGAATAGATGTAATATAGAAAATAAATTTATTTAAAAGTAGAAACGTATAAATAGACATTATACATCAAAGAACATAAATGGAAATGTGAATATTATTATGAAAAAATATTTTTAAAATATCTAAATATTTTTCAAAGCAATTGTTGGGGATTGATTTTGGTTTTTTTATCCTTTCGGCTTAGAGGAGGGATGGTTTTTTTCTTCTTCCCGGTTGTTTTGGCGCATTTATTTCGGAGGAGTTTTTGGCGGGGGGGGGGGGGATCGCCCCCGTTCTTTTCTGCCGCTTTTTCTGCCCGCAGCTCCGAAGCGCGCGGCAGTGCTGCCACCTTGTGGGCAGAGCGCGGTACTGCAGCCGCGCAGCGACAGGCAGCCGAGCGGCCGCCATCTTGGGAGTGGCGGAACACCGACGCCGGCGCGGCTCCGGCGGCGTTTTCTGTGGTGTTTCAAGCGTACCCGTCAGGGGCTGTGGGCTCAGCGGCGCCGCGGGGCTGCGTATTTTGTCGGGTTTCCGCCACGCATCGGGGAAAACGCCTCTCGCTGCCGGGAGGGCCTCTCGTGGCCGCCATCTTGGGGGCGGTGAGTCCCGAATGTCTCGGACTTTCTTCGACCTTCTGAAGATGGTGGCGAAATGGGCGAGAAAATCGCAGAGCCCGGTAGGTCTGCCGCCCTGTGGCCAGAAAGTAGTACTGCAGCCTCCCCGAGCTAGCCCCCTGCCCCTCGCCGCTGGTTTCCGGGGGCAGGGGAGGGACGCGGCTGCCGAGCGAGGGGCGGGAGCGACCGGCGGGCGGGGCCGTTTCTGTAAATGCTGCGCACGGGGGAAGGACGTTCAGGGGTGCAAAGGGACACGATGGCTAAGAACAATGTCCGCGGCGGGGCCGGTTTCGGCGGGCGGCAGAGGCGCGGTCGCAGCGCTCGGCGGGCCGGGGGCAGCGGGCGTGGTGCGGGCGAGCAGCGTCGGAACAGGGCTGCACCCCCCGAGCCCGCGCACGCCCCTTTCCGGGCGCTGGAATCGACCGTGCGGGCCGGACAATCCCGGCGGGGCGGCGGGCAGGTGGCGCAGGAGGCGGAGCGGGATCCCGGCGCTCGCCGCCGTTTCTGCCGCCGGCTTTGGAGGTGAGGCCGGTCACCCGTGCCGTCCCGCCACCTCCCGGTGTCTGTAAACTTCTCTCTGCCTTGACAGGTCTGTGCTGGAGAGTGGGAGAAAGGTCCCTGCTAGTTACCATCTCCTGGGTGGGCAGAGAGCTCTGATCTTGGCCGGATGGGCTGGTGAGTATTGCAGCAATGAGGACGTGCTTTTATGGATTTAGTGACCTTTGCAGATTTATCCCCTTCCTTCAAGTGAGAGTGTATCATTGCAGGCTTGGGATTGATTGAAATGTGCTAATAAAACCAGCTCTGGAGAAGAAGGGAGGGAGGGAGGGGGATAGGAAGGGAGGGATATCCTAACTTAACTTGAGAGATTTGGTAAGGCCAGCTCAGCTGCTGGAATTTTGGGTGTTAATTTATTGGATGGGTTTTGTTAAACACAGAATAATTATATACCTTAACAGCAAATCACCCAATTACCCGATTTATCTAACTATGCTATCTAAACACAAAGTTTTATATCTTACCAGTTTTCTGTTGTTCTGCTCCAAATAGCTGTTGCAAAAAAGAAAGTGCTGTTACTTTTCTGTAGAGCTTTCTTCTCTAACAAACCCTTTACTCCCTTTGAACTTGAGTCAGAGGAGCCAAACAGCTGCAGCCGCTCTGAGGGTTTTTATACCTGGTGGGATCAGCCCCCTCCCTTGTCCCGGGCATCATGGGAAGGAGAGGCGGGCACAATCAGGGGTATATTAACCCCAGCCTTTGCTGAGGGGCTTCATTCCCTCTCTGGGATGTGCTGGGGAAAGTGCTCTCCTTTCATTTCAGTGAAGAGGCTCTTTCAGTTTATCCCAGCTTGTTTTCAGCAGGTGTTTCTGGGTATCTAAAGCAGCAGAGGCTTGGAAGAGACTGAAGAAAACAGCATGGAATACAGGGAGTATTTAAGTTCACAATTTTGGTTTTTGTATTTAGGGGTGGTAAAGTGCATTTGTAATTTCTGGTTTTGTTCTTATTTTGTTTCGTTTTTTTTTTTTTTTTTTTTTTTTTTTTTGGTAGGAGCGCAGCTTCCAGAGAATCCAGGTTGTGTTAAGCACAACGTTTTTTCAGCAGATTCATCTTGTCACAAGAGGCATCTGCCCTGTGTTGGAGATGATATTTGAGATTGAGGCTTCAGGTGAGTTGAGGATTGTGATTAGGAAGCTGCGCATGTATCCAGTTAGAAGTTATTGCTGGGGGGGAGTTTGAAGGCAGCAGGGAGAGGAAGGGTGTTTATTTGAGGGCTCCCCAACACAAGGCTTTTCAGAAGCATAGCAGAGGCATTCCCGTATCTTAAAGCACACAAGGTCATCCACTGCACTCACAGGGATGCCTTTTAGCTTTGCTTTTCTCTAACCCAGGTGCCACTCCTAATGAAGGCTGCACCCTTGCAATCAGGATGAGGCTGGAGCCTGAAGGAGCCAGGCACACTCAGGAGAGGGCAAGTAGCTGGCTTGCTGGGGTTTGGCCCACATAACTCTGTACTCATACTTTGGTTTTGGTTTTCTTTATTGTAGCTGACCGAGAGGCTAACAGGCCATCATGGGGCCCTCCGAGCCAGGCTCATTTCAGATGCAACGTGGATCCACATCACCAATCATCCAAAAGATAAGTTGGGGGCCACGGCCTGGAGATGGGATGATGGGAGAGTAGCGGGTTGGGAGTTCTTGGGAAAGATTTAAAAATCAGCAGAGGGAAAAGCCATCTTCTCCAAGGGGCCTCTTAGGACAGCTAAAGGGACAGGCTCTACTTTTGATGGCAGCTTTCAGGCGGGCAGCGCAGAACAGTTCCGGTCCGTGTGGTGTTGTCCAGTGTTCTGTGTTACCTAGTGTGTCTTTGGGGTCCCTTTTGCTTTTTCCCCTTGAGGCCCTCAGCACAAGCATAATGTGTCCTGTCTAATGTCCCCCTGTTTGTCACGTTCTGTGTCACGGATGTCTGCACACATTTGTGCCAGAGCTGCTCTGCTGTGCCACATAGCCTGCTGCAATAGGACGAGTTCTGGGGACTTGGACTTTGTGATGTGGGGTGTAGTTGGACTCTAGATGCTGTTCCTCGATTGATAGAAGGTGTTTGCAGCTTTTGAGTTATCCTGCAGATGTTTGACACGTGTTCTGACTTTCTTTCAGGTGCAGGTGCATTCCATCTGTGGCGGAGGGTTAGGAGGTGCCGGGCATTCTTAGGAGCACGGTGAGTAGCAGACTTGTGGGCTTTTGGCCGATGTGGTGCCAAGGTCATGCTCTGATGTTTGGTTTTCTTTCCTGTAGCTGTCTGAGAGACAACAGCCTGGTGCCAGCAGGACTTTCCCAGGTGGCCTTTTTTTGCACCTGAGAGCAGCATCACAAGAAGTCTGAGAGATAAGTGGAGGGCTGTGACCCACAGAGGGGATGAAAGTGGGGTGCTGGTTTGGGAATTACTGGGAGGGGTTTTTGAGTCAGCTTTGGAGGTGGGGGGGTGTCCATGAAGCGGCCCCTTAGGCCCCATCAAAGGAAAGTCTCACTTTGGATCACAGCGCTGAGGTGTGCAGGGCAGAAAAGTCCCGGTGTGTCTCGTGTCACTTGTCTTTTGTGTATTATGTGTTGTCTGGATATTTCATGTCTTTTACCTTAGGCTTTTGAGGGTCCTGCCAGAAAGCCTGGCATCAGCCAAGCAGCAGTTTTGCCTCGGTCATCTGAGTCCTTGCAGGCATTTTCCTTGCCAGGATATTTCTGTCTGTGTTGTGTCACCGTTGTCTGTCATGTCCTGTGCGTCCTGTGTCACGGGTGTCAGCACACATTTGTGCCGGCGCTGGTCTGCCCTGCTGCACAGCCCGGTGCAGTAGGACGAGTCCTGGGGACTGCAAGTTTTTGATGTGGGGTGTACTTGGCCTCTAGGTGATATTCCTAGATAGACACAAGATGTTTGGAGATGTGTAGTTATCCTGCAGCCCTTTGAATTTTGTCCTCACTTTCTTTCAGACACAGCAGGATCAAATCCAGGGCAAAATCCATCCAGCCGTCCTGGGTGAGGTAGGCCCCTGAGCAGGTCAGTCCCTCTTTGTCTCTGCAGGAGGGGTTTAAAGTGTGACTCTGTTACAGCACTGTTCTTTTTCTTTTTAGGAAGTAAAGCTGGATGTCAGCGGTCAAGGTGAGGGTGGGTGAGGTGAGCATTGAGTAGCATACAGAAGCAGTTGTTTTTGCTCAAGTCTCACTTTCTGGTGACACTCTAAGCCTCTGTTTCTGCCCTTTAGGCAATCCACTTGCAGTACAGCAAGCCCCAGTCAGGAAGCGGCCGACGGGCCGGGTTTGCCGCTCTCAGGAGCCCTGCAGAAGTATCCCGGGACTCGGGGATGAAGCCTCTGCCTTGTCTATTTAAAGGTGTTACCAGGGAAGCCTTCAGCAACGGCCAAAGAGGTGCGGTGAGTCAGGAAAGTAGGGGGGAGGAGCGAGGGTGCACTGAGGTTTCAGCCTCTTAGCCCAGGCACCCCCTGTGACGACGGCCTCGGTCTGCGAGCATGCCCAAAGCGTGCGGCGCCAGCAGCTGGGCATTCTTAGGGGCACGGTGAGTAGCAGACTGGTGGGGTTTTGGCCGATGTGGTGCCAAGGTCAGGCTCTGATGTTTGGTTTTCTTTCCTGTAGCTGTCTGAGAGACAACAGTCTGGTGGCAGCAGGAGCTTCCCAGGTGATGAGGTGGCCTTTTTTTGCACCTGAGAGCAGCATCGCAAGAAGTCTGAAAGATAAGTGGATTGCTGTGACTCACAGAGGGGATGAAAGCGGGGTGCTGGGTTGGGACTCACAGGGTGGGGAGGGAGGGTTTGAATTAGCTCTGGAGTTGAAGGTAGCCAAGAAGTGACCTCTTAGGCCTCCTGAAAGGCAAGTCTCACTTTTGCTCACAGTGCTGAGGTGTGCAGGGCAGACCAGTCCCGGTGTGTCTCGTGTCACTTGTCTTTTGTGTGTTATGTGTTGTTTGGACATGTCATGTCTTTTACCTTAGGCCTTTGAGGGTCCTGCCAGAAAGCCCAGCAGCAGTTTTGCCTCGGTCATCTGAGTCCTTGCAGGCATTTTCCTTGCCAGGATATTTCTGTCTGTGTTGTGTCCCCATTGTCTGTCATGTCCTGTGCTTCCTGTGTCACGGGTGTCAGCACACATTTGTGCCGGCGCTGGTCTGCCCTGCTGCACAGCCCGGTGCAGTAGGACGAGTCCTGGGGACTGCAAGTTTTTGATGTGGGGTGTACTTGGCCTCTAGGTGATATTTCTAGATAGACACAAGATGTTTGGAGATGTGTAGTTATCCTGCAGCCCTTTGAATTTTGTCCTCACTTTCTTTCAGACACAGCAGGATCAAATCCAGGGCAAAATCCATCCAGCCGTCCTGGGTGAGGAGGTGCCCCCGAGCAGGTCAGTCCCTCTTTGTCTCTGCAGGAGGGGTTTAAAGTGTGACTCTGTTACAGCACTGTTCTTTTTCTTTTTAGGAAGCAAAGCTGGATGTCAGCGGTCAAGGTGAGGGTGGGTGAGGTGAGCATTGAGTAGCATACAGAGGCAGTTGTTTTTGCTCAAGTCTCACTTTCTGGTGCAACTCTAAGCCTCTGTTTCTGCCCTTTAGGCAATCCATTTGCAGTACAGCAAGCCCCAGTCAGGAAGCGGCCGACGGGCCGGGTTTGCCGCTCTCAGGAGCCCTGCAGAAGTATCCCGGGACTCGGGGATGAAGCCTCTGCCTTGTCTATTTAAAGGTGCCACCAGGGAAGCCTTCAGCAACGGCCAAAGAGGTGCGGTGAGTCAGGAAAGTAGGGGGGAGGAGCGAGGGTGCACTGAGGTGTCAGCCATGCCAAATCACCTCCTCTCCTCTTAGCCCAGGCACCCCCTGTGACGACGGCCTCGGTCTGCGAGCGTGCCCGAAGCGTGCGGGCCGAGCAGCTGGGCATTCTTAGGAGCACGGTGAGTAGCAGACTGGTGGGGTTTTGGCCGATGTGGTGCCAAGGTCAGGCTCTGATGTTTGGTTTTCTTTCCTGTAGCTGTCTGAGAGACAACAGTCTGGTGCCAGCAGGACTTTCCCTGGTGACGAGGTGGCCTTTTTTTGCACCTGAGAGCAGCATCCTAAGGAGTATGAGAGATAAGTGGAGGGCTGTGACCCACAGAGGCGATGAAAGCGGGGTGCTGGGTTGGGATTCACAGAGTGGGGAGGGAGGGTTTGAATTAGCTCTGGAGTTGAAGGTAGCCAAGAAGTGGCCCCTTAGGCCTCCTGAAAGGCAAGTCTCACTTTTGCTCACAGTGCTGAGGTGTGCAGGGCAGACCAGTCCCGGTGTGTCTCGTGTCACTTGTCTTTTGTGTATTATGTGTTGTCTGGATATTTCATGTCTTTTACCTTAGGCTTTTGAGGGTCCTGCCAGAAAGCCTGGCATCAGCCAAGCAGCAGTTTCGCCTCTGTCATCTGAGTCCTTGCAGGCGTTTTCCTTGCCAGGATATATCTGTCTGTGTTCTGTCCGCGTTGTCTGTCATGTCTTGTGTTTCCTGTGTCACGGGTGTCAGCGCACATTTGTGCCGGCGCTGGTCTGCCCTGCTGCACAGCCCGGTGCAGTAGGACGAGTCCTGGGGACTGCAAGTTTTTGATGTGGGGTGTACTTGGCCTCTAGGTGATATTCCTAGATAGACACAAGATGTTTGGAGATGTGTAGTTATCCTGCAGCCCTTTGAATTTTGTCCTCACTTTCTTTCAGACACAGCAGGATCAAATCCAGGGCAAAATCCATCCAGCCGTCCTGGGTGAGGTAGGCCCCTGAGCAGGTCAGTCCCTCTTTGTCTCTGCAGGAGGGGTTTAAAGTGTGACTCTGTTACAGCACTGTTCTTTTTCTTTTTAGGAAGCAAAGCTGGATGTCAGCGGTCAAGGTGAGGGTGGGTGAGGTGAGCATTGAGTAGCATACAGAAGCAGTTGTTTTTGCTCAAGTCTCACTTTCTGGTGCAACTCTAAGCCTCTGTTTCTGCCCTTTAGGCAATCCACTCGCAGTACAGCAAGCCTCAGTCAGGAAGCGGCCGACGGGCCAGGTTTGCCGCTCTCAGGAGCCCTGCAGAAGTATCCCGGGACTCGGGGATGAAGCCTCTGCCTTGTCTATTTAAAGGTGCCACCAGGGAGGCCTTCAGCAACGGCCAAAGAGGTGCGGTGAGTCAGGGAAGTAGGGAGGAGGAGCGAGGGTGCACTGAGGTTTCAGCCATGCCAAATCACCTCCTCTCCTCTTAGCCCAGGCACCCCCTGTGACGACGGCCTCGGTCTGCGAGCGTGCCCGAAGCGTGCGGGCCGAGCAGCTGGGCATTGTTAGCAGCACGGTGAGTAGCAGACTGGTGGGGTTTTGGCCGATGTGCTGCCAAGGTCAGGCTCTGATGTTTGGTTTTCTTTCCTGTAGCTGTCTGAGAGACAACAGCCTGGTGCCGGCAGGACTTTCCCAGGTGACGAGGTGGCCTTTTTTTGCACCTGAGAGCAACATCAGAAGAAGTCTGAGAGATAAGTGGAGGGCTGTGACCCACAGAGGGGATGAAGGCGGGGTGCTGGTTTGGGAATTACTGGGAGGGGTTTTTGAGTCTGCTTTGGAGGTGGGGGGTGTCCATGAAGCGGCCCCTTAGGCCCCATCAAAGGAAAGTCTCACTTTGGATCACAGTGCTGAGGTGTGCAGGGCAGACCAGTCCCGGTGTGTCTCGTGTCGCTTGTGTTTTGTGTATTATGTGTTGTCTGGACATTTCATGTCTTTTACCTTAGGCTTTTGCGGGTCCTGCCAGAAAGCCTGGTATCAGCCCAGCAGCAGTTTTGCCTCGGTCATCTGAGTCCTTGCAGGCATTTTCCTTGCCAGGATATTTCTGTCTCTGTTGTGTCCCCGTTGTCTGTCATGTCTTGTGTTTCCTGTGTCACGGGTGTCAGTGCACGTTTGTGTCGGAGCTGCTCTGCCCCTGCCGCACAGCCTGGTGCAGCAGGAGAAGTCCCGGGGGCTTGCAGTTGGTAATGTGGGGTGTACTTGGACTCTAGATGGTATTCCTCGATTGATAGAAGGTGTTTGCAGCTTTTGAGTTATCCTGCGGATGTTTGACACGTGTTCTGACTTTCTTTCAGGTGCAGGTGCATTACATTTGTGGCGGAGGGTTAGGAGGGGCCGGGCCTTCTTAGGAGCACGGTGAGTAGGAGACTTGTTTGGTTTTGGCCGCTGTTGTGCCTAGATCAGGCAGTGATATTTGTTTCTCTTTTAATCTAGCTGTGCAAGAGACACCAGCCCGGTGACAGCAGGAGCTTGCCAGCCGGTGAGGCCGCCTTCCTTGGCACCTGAAGCGGAGCGGCAGCCCCGGATGTCTCAGAGATAAGTGGAGGGCTGTGACCCACAGAGGGGATGAAAGCGGGGTGCTGGGTTGGGACTCCCGGGGCGGGGAGGAGGGGTTTGAATTGCCCCTGGAGTTTAAGGTAGCCAAGGAGTGGCCCCTTAGGCCTCCTGAAAGGCAAATCTCACTTTTGCTCCTAGCGCTGAGGTTTGCAGGGCAGAGCAGTCCCGGTGTGTCTCGTGTTGCTTCTCTTTTGTGTATTATGTGTTGTCTGGATATTTCATGTCTTTTACCTTAGGCTTTTGAGGGTCCTGCCAGAAAGCCTGGCATCAGCCTAGCAGCAGTTTTGCCTCGGTCATCTGAGTCCTTGCAGGCATTTTCCTTGCCAGGATATTCTGTCTGTGTTGTGTCCCTGTTGTCTGTCATGTCTTGTGTTTCCTGTGTCACGGGTGTCAGCGCACATTTTTGTCGGAGCTGCTCTGCCCTGTAGCACGGCCTGGTGCAGTAGGAGAAGTCCCGGGGACTTGCAGTTTGTGATGTGGGGTCTGCTTGGACTCTAGATGCTATTCCTTGATTGATAGAAGGTGTTGGCAGCTTTTGAGTTCTCCTGTGGATGTTTGATATGTGTTCTCATTTTCTTTCAGGTGCAGGTGCATTCCATCTGTGGCAGAGGGTTGGGGTTAGGAGGTGCCGGGCCTTCTTAGGAGCACGGTGAGTAGCAGACTGGTTTGGTTTTGGCCACTGTTGTGCCAATATCAGGCAGTGATATTTGTTTCTCTTTTAATCTAGCTATGCAAGAGACACCAGCCTGGTGACAGGAGGAGCTTGCCAGCCGGTGAGGCCGCCTTCCTTGGCACCTGAAGCGGAGCGGCAGCCTTGGATGTCCCAGAGATAAGTGGAGGGGATGAAAGCGGGGTGCTGGGTTGGGACTCCCGGGGTGGATATGGGGGGTTTGAATTGGCTCTGGAGTTGAGGGTAGCCAAGAAGTGGCCCCTTAGGCCCCATGAAGTAAAAGTCTCACTTTTGCTCCCAGCGCTGAGGTGTGCAGGGCAGAGCAGTCCTGGTGTGTCTCGTGTCACTTGTCTTTTGTGTATTGTGTGTTGTCTGGATTTTGTGTGTCTTTTTCCTTAGCCTTTTGTGGGGCCTGTGAGAAAGCCTGGCATCAGCCCAGCAGCAGTTTCGCCTCAGTCATGTCGTTTTGCATTCTGAGTTCTTGCGGCCATTTTCCTTGCCAGGCTATTTATGTCCGTGTTGTGTCTGTTGTCTGTCACGTCCTGTGTCACGGGTGTCTGCACACATTTCTGCCAGAGCTGCTCTGCCCTGTCGCATGGCCTGGTGCGGTAGGAGAAGTCCCGGGGACTTGACAGTTTTACTGTGGGGTGTGCTTGGACTCTAGATGCTATTCCTCAATTGATAGAGGGTGTTTGCAGCTTTTGAGTTATCCTGCGGATGTTTGACATGTGTTCTAACTTTCTTTCAGATGCAGGTGCATTCCATCTGTGGCAGAGGGTTGGGGTTAGGAGGTGCCGGGCCTTCTTAGGAGCACGGTGAGTAGCAGACTGGTTTGGTTTTGGCCGCTGTTGTGCCTAGATCAGGCAGTGATATTTGGTTCTCTTTTAATCTAGCTGTGCAAGAGACACCAGCCCGGTGACAGCAGGAGCTTGCCAGCTGGTGAGGCCGCCTTCCTTGGCACCTGAAGCGGAGCGGCAGCCCCGGATGTCCCAGAGATAAGTGGAGGGGATGAAAGCGGGGTGCTGGGTTGGGACTCCCGGGGCGGGGAGGAGGGGTTTGAATTGCCCCTGGAGTTTAAGGTAGCCAAGGAGTGGCCCCTTAGGCCTCCTGAAAGGCAAATCTCACTTTTGCTCCTAGCGCTGAGGTTTGCAGGGCAGAGCAGTCCCGGTGTGTCTCGTGTTGCTTCTCTTTTGTGTATTATGTGTTGTCTGGATATTTCATGTCTTTTACCTTAGGCTTTTGAGGGTCCTGCCAGAAAGCCTGGCATCAGCCTAGCAGCAGTTTCGCCTCGGTCATCTGAGTCCTTGCAGGCATTTTCCTTGCCAGGATATATCTGTCTGTGTTGTGTCCCTGTTGTCTGTCATGTCTTGTGTTTCCTGTGTCACGGGTGTCAGCGCACATTTTTGTCGGAGCTGCTCTGCCCTGTAGCACGGCCTGGTGCAGTAGGAGAAGTCCCGGGGACTTGCAGCTTGTGATGTGGGGTGTGCTTGGACTCTAGATGCTATTCCTTGATTGATAGAAGGTGTTGGCAGCTTTTGAGTTCTCCTGTGGATGTTTGATATGTGTTCTCATTTTCTTTCAGGTGCAGGTGCATTCCATCTGTGGCAGAGGGTTGGGGTTAGGAGGTGCCGGGCCTTCTTAGGGGCACGGTGAGTAGCAGACTGGTTTGGTTTTGGCCGCTGTTGTGCCAATATCAGGCAGTGATATTTGTTTCTCTTTTAATCTAGCTGTGCAAGAGACACCAGCCTGGTGACAGGAGGAGCTTGCCAGCCGGTGAGGCCGCCTTCCTTGGCACCTGAAGCGGAGCGGCAGCCCCGGATGTCCCAGTGATAAGTGGAGGGGATGAAAGCGGGGTGCTGGGTTGGGACTCCCGGGGTGGATATGGGGGGTTTGAATTGGCTCTGGAGTTGAGGGTAGCCAAGAAGTGGCCCCTTAGGCCCCATGAAGTAAAAGTCTCACTTTTGCTCCCAGCGCTGAGGTGTGCAGGGCAGAGCAGTCCTGGTGTGTCTCGTGTCACTTGTCTTTTGTGTATTATGTGTTGTCTGGATTTTGTGTGTCTTTTTCCTTAGCCTTTTGTGGGGCCTGTGAGAAAGCCTGGCATCAGCCCAGCAGCAGTTTCGCCTCAGTCATGTCGTTTTGGATTCTGAGTTCTTGCAGCCATTTTCCTTGCCAGGCTATTTATGTCCGTGTTGTGTCTGTTGTCTGTCACGTCCTGTGTCACGGGTGTCTGCACACATTTCTGCCAGAGCTGCTCTGCCCTGTCGCATGGCCTGGTGCGGTAGGAGAAGTCCCGGGGACTTGACAGTTTTACTGTGGGGTGTGCTTGGACTCTAGATGCTATTCCTCAATTGATAGAAGGTGTTTGCAGCTTTTGAGTTATCCTGCGGATGTTTGACATGTGTTCTAACTTTCTTTCAGATGCAGGTGCATTCCATCTGTGGCAGAGGGTTGGGGTTAGG